>CM061280.1:124931915-126131915 GCA_030848825.1 Tadarida brasiliensis
GTACACCTGAAACTCATATAACCAATATAATATTGTATATGAACTATACTTAAATAAAAAAATTTTAAAAAGATGATTTTGGATTATATAGTTTTCCTCTGCCATCATTTAAATGTTTTTTAAAAAATGCTTTTATGAAGACAATTTTGGAAATAAGCACTAACAATATGATTATCATTTGTTAGGACAAAAATTAATGAAAACAAGTGTTATCAATTTCTTTATCACTTAGGATATAGATGAATACATATTTACACATACATTAACAAGAAGTATGATGAAACTACAGATGTAAATACATAAATATAATTGTAGATATAGATATAGATACAGGAGAGGGAGCCCAGTTGAGGACTGCATAACAATGAGAACCATTGAGCTCCATTTGCTGTCTCACTTGTTAAATAAGAATGGAAATTCTGTTAAAGATGGTGAAGGAATAGCTATGATTGCAGTGATTGCAAGGCATTTGCAAAATACAAGAGATTTTGTGAAATCATCCTTGCAGCAGCAAGCAGTTTCAAATTTATGTTAGAGAACTCCATTTTGCTATGAAGTTGTAGACAAGCAATTCTAAAGAGCACCAGATTTAAACACTGTTATTATGTATAAAATTTGTTCCAGAAGTTCAGTAAGGCTGAGGCATTTGACGTATAGGATCATAAGTTTGCTAATTGCTTTCAAATGGGCAGTCAAAGTGTATGGGCAGTCAAATAAATACTCAAAAGTAGTAAGATAAATAATTAATTTAAATTACACACTCTCTTTGGAGAAAAACTTCTTCAGTCCCTAAACAAGTTATGTTACTACTTCTTTTTTTTTTTTAATCCAATTTTTATTAATTTATTTTTGTTACAGATGTTTTTCCTTTTCCCTCCCTAGAACCCCTCCTCCCATCCCGCCCTCCCACCCCCCTAGCATTGTTGTCTATGTCCATTGGTTATGCATACATGCAAGTAAGTTCTTTGGTTCATCTCATCCATACCCCCCGCCCCCCTACTCTGAGGTCTGTCAGTCTAAACCATACTCCTTTCTATGTCTCTGGGTCTATTTCGTTCATTAGCCCACCTTGTTCATTACTACTTCTTAAAATGAATTACCATTTGCCCTGGTAATTGAAGGCAATTTGTAGCATTTAACAAGCACTCACAATGTGCATTTGGCATTGAGCTTGTGCTTTAAGATTTGTTCCTCAAAAAGCTTCTATTCAGCCTGTTTTGAGGTTCTAATGACTACAGTAAGTATGTCTAATTAATTGTAGCAGAGACTAGTGAGCCATTCAGCACACTTGTTTTCTTTCCATCTAGATACACAGCTGGACTATATTTCCCAGGTTGCCTTGTAGTTAGGTACAGAGAGGTGTGACTGAGGGCAGGCCAGTGGAATATAAGTGGAAGCTATGTGGGTCACTTTCAGGCTTGATGCATTACAACTTCCCATGTGATCCTCCACTCTAAGATGGCAAAGTCTCTGTCAGTCTGAATCCCTGGGAGACTTTGTGGAGCAGAGACCCAACCCACATCTCCATCCTCTAGCTGACTGGACTTGATTTGGTGAGCTTTGATCATTTAAACCATTGAGGTTTCAGGGTAACTAGCATTATCCTAACTAATGTATAGGATAGAGACTGGAAACATTCTAGAACAGAAACAACAGAAACACATAAGTGATCATTACACTTGTAAAAATAGAAACAACAAAAGTATGAAAGCATGTTTGACCTCTCCCATTGTAGTGATCTGGGCCAGTCTATTTTCAAAATATTATGCAGCAGCTGCCCACTTGCTGGGAAATAATTGAAGTGGGGCCTTAATAAGGACAAACAAAAATAATAACCAATCTGATTTAAAAAAAAAATCAGTTAAAAAACCATTAATTAATGAAGGATACTTCCCTATTTATAATTCAATCACAAAGAGGTTTTATTGCTTTTTTACTTACTGTAGTAACTTATTAAAGGTGGGAGGGGGTGGTGAGGGTTGGGAAGAGGAAAGAGAAAGAAAGGAGAGGTGTAAGGGAAGGACTATTGGCTTTCTCTAACTGGCTTTTCTGGTTCAGGACTTGATCCAAATAAAGTTGAGTAGGCCCACTGGCTGTTCTGAAAAGCCATCTTTGCATTGTTCCTGTGGCCGCCTCTCCGCTCGTCTCCGCCGCCGCGGATTCCGGCAGCTTCTTTGCCAGAGACTTCGAACTCTTGCTCTTTTTTAAAAAATCTGCTGCATCGGATCACCGGCGTGCCCACCATGTCAGACGTGGCCGTGGACACCAGCTCCGAGATCACCACCAAGGACTTCGAGAAGAAGGAAGTTGTGGAGGAGGCAGAGAATGGAAGAGACGCACCTGCTAATGGGGACGCCAACGAGGAAAATGGGGAGCAGGAGGCTGACAATGAGGTAGATGAAGAAGAGGAAGAAGGAGGGGAGGAGGAGGAGGAGGAGGAGGGGGGAGGGGGGTGGTGGTGAGGAGGAGGATGGAGGTGAAGATGAGGAGGCGGAGGCAGCTGCGGGCAAACGAGCAGCTGAAGATGATGAGGATGACGATGTTGACACCAAGAAGCAGAAGACCGATGAGGGTGACTACACAGCAAAAAAAGGAAAAGTTAAACTTAAAAACAAAACAAACAAAAAAAAGGCCGCCGTGACCTATTCACCCTCCACTTCCCGTCTCAGAATCTAAACGTGGTCACCTTCGAGCAGAGGGTCCCGCCCGCCTGCCTGCCCACTGCGGGCAGTGCCACCCACAGATGACACGCGCTTGCCACCACCCAACCAAAACCACAGCGTGAATTTGCAACAAGGGAGGGAAAAAGAACCAAAACTTTCCAAGGCCCTGCTTTTTTTCTTAAAAGTACTTTAAAAAGGAAAATTTGTTTGTATTTTTTATTCACATTTTATATTTTTGTACATATTGTTGGGTGTCAGCCATTTTTAATGATCTCGGGATGACCGAACCAGCCTTTGGAGCGTTCTCTGTCCTACTTCTGACTTTACTTGTGGTGTGACCATGTTCATTATAATCTCAAAGGAGAAAAAAAACCTTGTAAAAAAAGCAAAAACAACAACAAAAAAACAATCTTATTCCGAGTATTCCAGTACCTTTTTGGGTATGTACTTAGCTGTACTATAAGTAGTTGGTTTGTATGAGATGGTTAAAAAGGCCAAAGATAAAGAGGTTTCTTTTTTTTCCTTTTTTTGTCTATGAAGTTGCTGTTTATTTATTTATTTTTTGTCCTGTTTGATGTATGTGTGAAACAATGTTGTCCAACAATAAACAGGAATTTTATTTTGCTGAGTTGTTCTAAGAACAACAACAACAAAAAATAAAGTTGAGTGGGTCATGCTGGGTGTGAGCACTCCGGAAAGAAGCACTGTGCTAGCCTAGGGCAAATACCCTTAGTAACCATTACAAGAAGAACCCCTGGGTACTACAGAGTGAGAAATCCTTCCTTGAGCATCATAAAAATGCAGCATAGTGAGAAGGAATGAGAAATATAATTAACAGAATTATATAGCATCAAAACCTGCACCCTGAAGCTAATGGGCAAAGAAGAAGAGAAAAAAGATGATGTTCTGTCTTGAGTAAAAATTGAGCATCTCTTCTGCCCTCTTATGACAGCATCAAAGCTTCTCTCTCTCTTTTTTGTTAATCCTCACCCGAGGATATTTTTCTGTTGACTTTTAGAGAGAGAGGAAGGGAGGGAGGGGGAGAGAGAGAGAGAGAAACATCCATGTGAGAGAGATGCATCGATTTCTTACCTCCTGTATGACCCCAACCAGGGCTGGGATCGAACCTGCAACCCAGGTATGTGCCCTTGAATCAAACCCGTGACCTTTAAGTCTGCAGGCTGTCACTCTAAATGCTGAGCCAAACCGGCCAGGGCAAAGCATTTCTTATTTTAATACAATTATATTAGAAAGTTCTGTCCTGGACAGTCTGGCTCAGTGGTTAGAGTGTTGGCCTGCGGACCAATGGGTTGTGGGTTTGATTTCGGTCAAGGGCATATACCTTGGTTGTGGTTCATCCCTGGCCCTGGTTGGGTCCAGTTGGTGTGGCTCTATCACATGGATGTTTCTCTCTGTGTATCTCTCTCCCTCCCTCCCTCCCACTCTATATGATGATAAATAGAAAAGTATCCTCAGGTGAGGAATAATAAAAAAAAAAGGAAAGTTCTGTGCGACCATAAATCATACAATTGTAATTGGGGTAACCATGTAACTTGTCCAAACCAGGAAGGGGGGAAGGTCTAAAATAAATAAAATATTTATTTATTGACCAATGATTTGGTTTTGTTATACTGATGGATCTAAAAACAGTTTTATTAGCAATAAAATATTTCAAAAATAAAAGTAATGTATATGTGTATATATTAAAGCAAAATGAAAATACTTGTAGATTGATAATTTTGACATTAAAAAATAACAGAAATTATTCTTGTATATATTTATACATTATAAAATTGAGGTATAATTGACATATAACATTATATTAGTTTCAGGTGTACAACATAATGATTCAGTATTCATAACTTATACATTTTTATTAGTTTCTTAGCTATATCTCTTCTGTAAGACTTTGTCACTGATGTTTATCTGAAAATGTATTTTAATATGGTTTTGTTTTAAATTATTTTTTTCATAAAATTGGCTGTAATTCTTTTATTTTATTATTATTATTTTTTTAGAGAGAGAGAGGAAGGGAGAGAGAGAGAGAAACATTGATGTGAGAGTTACACCAATTGGCTGCCTCCTGCACACCCCTTACTGGGGATAGAGCCTGTAACCTGGGCATATGCCCTGACCCGGAATTGAACTGGGACCTCTCAGTCCATGGGAAGATGCTCAATCTGCTGAGCCACACTGGCCAGGCTGTAATTTTCTTTAAGGTTGCATTTATGTGGTTGATAACTTGAGATTGTTGGCACAACAATGAACTCTTTATCTCAAGACCAAAGTATTTTTAATTGAGAATTTGCTTTTTTTTTTTTTTTTTTTTTTTTTTTTATAGATTCTGAGCAAATTCTGCTAAATAGGGGATACTCTCATCCCTATTTTTGTGAATATTGAAATGTGTATGTATTTAAATCCAAGTAATTTTTACAGGTGCTATCATTTTGCATCCAGGTATATTCAACAAATATTTTATAAGAAAAACTTATCTTAAAAGTTGTCTCTTTTTTTTTTATGATTCTTTTGCATGTCGCCAAATATATATGCTGCAAAATTGTAAGCTTTATCACTTTAAATGCATTTACTGAAGAATATATGGATTTATCCAATTAATAATAGGAGTGCCATCCAAAGGGTCTTCCCACAGCAAGGTATACCAAACACAATAATAAAATCTCAAAATTAAATAATGTACATGATCTGAGGTCTTCTCATTTATTTTGTTTGGTTTCTCTCTTGCATTTGTACAGATATGTATTAATGACTTCTGTCTGCAGGCTTTATTTCAATCACTTTTCAGTTTGTTAAAAGCTTAAATATTTTGGTTCTCTATTTGTCAAATACTTTGATCAAATATTTTCAATAGATTTTGGAAAAATGCAACCAAAATTTAAATAACTCTTTGCACACTCACAAAAATCTTATACCATTGGAAGACTAAAAAATGCAAATATTTCTAAAATCTGATGGATGAGGGTAGCAAAGGAAGAAAGACTGTATTGCCATGCTGATTATTTTGATTATTTTTGTGTTTAACATTGTCTTTGTCACAAAAATTTTGTAGTTCATTTACTCTGTGTATATATGGAAACATATTTGAGATTTTGACAGCTATAGCTTCTATTTTGGTTGGTGGAATACTCCTGCTTGTTTGAGCACAATCATGAATAATGTATGCGGCAAACCGATTCCAAGAACCTATTTTCTCCATAGGTTTCTTAATGCAATAATACCATTTTTGGTACCACATCACTGTCCTTCATGAAATAAAAAGTGCATGTTTCATATAAAAACAAATACCTTTATCTGCCACGTTGAACATTATAACTGAATTTGTAATAGCATTCACATCAGATATTTCCCTTTCAGCAGGATGAACGTCCAAGCTTTACTTGCATGAAATGGATGGAACAATGAAATCATCATTGGTATTAACTGATTTTCCATTTGAAACATCTGAAATCATTGGTATAAATTTGGCATCATTTAACTGTGAAGTTCTTTTCTGCTAATTGACCTGACACATTAGCTGCAACGTTATGTGCACCAGAACATTTGGAATGGGAAATGAGAAAATAAAAAGTAGTCATTTGGTCAAAATGAATAGCTTTGCTGCATACAGTGGTAGGTCTTCATACCTTTGGTAGATGCTTGTGTTAAATTGTTATATTGTTATCTTCAGCTACAGACTTTTTAAAATTAAAAATTTTGAAGCAGATACTGATGCTTTTTTTAGTAGGTTTGGACTTCTTGTTTTCAGGTGGAAAATATCATTAGTATCCTCATTGTAGATGGTAAATGTTAATAAATATTTTGTGCAAATTATACATTCAACAATACCTTTCTTGAGGAAAGAAAATTTAGTACTTAATTTTTTAGTAAACATGTACTTTCTGTGAGCTGACTGCTACAGAAGAGTTTATTGCAAAATAATAAAAAAAATCTTTGCTAAACAATAAAATAAATGATTGAGATTTACCCCATACCATAAATGGCAAAAGCACTATTAAAAGAGCATTCAGATTACTCTCCACATAGTCTACAGAAGGATTATTATCCAGCCTCTATTTCCCACACAAATTTCACATAGTCTTAACCTAACTTGTCTTGTATTCCTAGCAGCACCACTAACTGGTGACCTGACTCATTTGTATATTTCTCAGGCTAGTAAGGGACTGAGAATGCACTATTCGATGGCTCATCATGTGACTAGCTGGGTCAGAAGCATCAGATACTTGGCCTGCTACCACCATCTAATTCTGGAAGAGGTTAACTGTCTGAAGGAGATTGTTTGCAAAGAAGCCATATCTTTTCATTTTTCCTATCACAGGGCTATCCACTTGAATCTGGGATAGCCCTGTGACTTACTTTGACCAATAGAAAGAAGTAGAAGTATCCTTGTAGGATTTCTGATCAAGGTGTCAAGACTCTCTATAGCTTCCTCTTTCACTCTATTTGCTGCCCTGAGATCACCATGACCAGGCTAGCTTCCTTGTGGATGAGAGGCCACATAATGAGAGAGAGGGCCAGGTGTCAGTCAGTACCAATTGTCAGACATGTGAGTGAGACCATATTAGGACAGCAGTTCTCAAAGTGTGGTCTTGTGACTCTTGGTAATCCTTGAGGTCCTTTCAGGGAGTCCATGAGGTCACAACTATTTTCATAGTAACACTAAGACATGTACCTTTTCTGCTCTCATTTTTTCCCAAGTGTACATTAGAGTTTTCCAGAGGCTATATGGTGTGTGATGACATCATTGCTCTGTTGGTTAATAGAAAATATGTGCTTATGTATTCTGTTTTTTAAAAAAATTCTATTTTCTAACATGGTAAGTATCAATAGATAAAACCCAGTTAAATAAAAGCTCTTCTGGTCCTCAACAATGTTTAAGTGTGGAAAGGGATACCAAGACCAAAATTTTTGATAACTACTGTCTAGACCATCTAGCATCATTTGAGCCCATGGAGGACTGCACCCACATGAGTGATCCCAGGCCAGAGCAACAGAAGGACCATTCTTCTGAGCCCAGCCCAAATTACTGACACACAGACTCATGAGCAAACCGAGTGGTTGTTGTTTTAAGTCAATAAGTTTTGGGGTGGTTTGTTAGCCAGTAATAGATAATTCATGCACTGTCCTTAGCTGCTCTTTTTTTTTAACTTAAAATTTTTTTTGGATTGATTTTTAGAGAGAGAGAGAAAGTGGGGGTGGCGGGAGAGAAACATCTATTTGTTGTTCCACTTATTTGTGCATTAATTGCTTGATTCTTGTTATGTGCCCTGACTGGGATAAAACCCACAACCTTGGCGTATCGGGATGACACTCTAACCAACTGAGCTACCCAGCCATGGCCTCAGCTACTCTTATTGAAGAGCACTTCATTTTATCAGCATGCTGTCCTTGAAAGGGTAGTGGTAATAAAACTGTGCCTAGAAAAGATTTAAAAAGAAGCAATTGGTTATTAATAATTATGTTTAATATTTAATCACTTGTTAAAGGGAATATTCTATTTGCTGCCTTTGGGTCTCATATGTTACTGCATAAGACCATTGCAGAAGCTAGAATTATAAGATAGAAGTCACTAAATTTATTTAGTTTATATAAATACATTTGTTAATAGTATTTTTTCTAAAATAGTTAAATCCATAAAAGCAGCAAATAGAATGGTAGTCAGTAGGGGTTGAGGGGAGAAAGAAATGGATAATGTTGGTCAAAGGGTACAAAGTTTCAGTTATTCAAGATAAATAAGTTTTAGAGATGTAATGTGCAGAATGGTGATGATAATGAACAATACTGTATTGTGTACTTGAAATTTGCTAGGAAGATAGATCTTAAATTAAATCTTTTCACCCCACACACATAATAATTACTATGTAGGGATGAAAGATATGTTGATTAGCTTGATGTGATGATCTTTTCATAATGTATAGGTATATTAAAACATTAAATTGTATACTTTTAAGAAATACAATTTTAAATGTCAGAAATATCTCAATAAAGCTGTTAAAAATAGTATCATTTCATTAAAAATGAAAACTTGAGAACAAATGCTAAACTTGAGAAGATGCTAGGACAATAGATAGAAAGTAGCCTGTCCCAAGCCAAAGAGTCTGGTTATTTAAACTCTAAGACATCAACTGGAGAAACATCCTGCCATGATAGTGGTAATGATTTTCAAACATACCATGAGAAGTCATGAGAAGTAGCATTGAATAAAATTGTAAGTGGGGTCAAGACATGAAAACATCAACTAGGTTCAAAATAATGGCCACACTAGTAAGCATGTAAAGCATCATCAAGGGAAGAATTTTGGGCTCTTTGTAAGCAGAAGACAATCAAATATAGCTGGCAGAGACAAGGTTCTAGCATTTGCTGACATGAGTTTGAATTCTTATGAATCTACCACTTAGTAGTTGGGATTTTGAGCACATCATTTAACTCCATATATGCTACTCTTTTCCCCATCTGTATCATGGAAAAATAATTACCTAATTCACAGAGTCTATTTAGGATTAAATACATGATATGTAATACATTGAAAATGGTGCCTGGTCAATAGCAAGTACTCAATACATGTTGTTTATCATTGTGCTCAGGCTCTTGAGATTAGTGTTAGTGAATACATTCTGTGACAACACTGGACTAGAAAAACCACAGGTCACACCCAGTATAACATTTCTTGTAGTTTAGAGGTTTTATTTTTTTTTAGGTTATATGATCCATTAAGTAGTAATGATGGACAATGACACCGCGATTAATGTTGGGTTGGTAGGTCACTAAAACATCAACACATCTGGTGAAAATAACCAACCAAACAAACAAGCTGTACTCATTGGTTAGGTACACACCAATGTGGCTTAAACAGTTATTTAATATTTTGCACATAACAAACAATCCATAGATGGTCAGTCTAGAGCTGGTGGCTCCATACTGACACCAAGGCTCTAAGTTCTATCTCTTTCCTCAGACATCATCTGTGTGTGATTGCTGCTTAAGTCAGAGTTGGCTGCTTCTCCTCCAGCTCTGTGTCCACATCCCAGGCAGGAGGAAGGACAGAGCAGAGGTTACACAGTGGAAGAGGTCCTATCTGAGTCTGCCCTGGTACAGGAGCTCTCTTAGAAGCCCTGCACAATTTCTACCTACACTTCATTGGCTAAACTGGGTTATCTGATGATATGATCGGTAAGAGAGACTGAGGAATATAGCTTTTAGTTGGGCATATTGCCTCTTCCAGCAGAAGCAGAATTCTGTTAGTAAGGAAAATGGGGGACTAGATATTGGATTGTTAAAGGTAGAATTCTGCTGCCTTCAGGTCTTACTTGCTTTGCACAAGATCACTGTGAAGCTGGAATTACAAAGTGGATGTCTATTCAACCCACCCCAGCTGACTCTGCCACATATCACATTTTTCATTTTCTATCCTGTTGTCATGAAGTCACATTGATACATTCATTAAGGGACTGGAGGAGTTTACAAGCACCTGGGAGACCCAGTTCTCAAAATGTTTATTTGAAAACCATTTAGCCAATTCAAAAGATTGCATTGTGAACAACAATTTGCCTTTTTAGAGGAGTATGGGGAAACTCAAGGCATAATGTTTTATTTAGGGAAATTTATATCATCCTATCCCTGGATAGATTTTAACACCATAAACAGGAAATAAAAACAAGATTTTTTTCTTGTTCTCAGAACATTTTGAGGACAATATATCTTTGTGACCAGGTTTGGGTTGGTTTTCTCTAGTTCCTCTGCAACTATTAGCAAAAGCCTGTTGTGATAATGAGAAAATCTCTGTAAGAAAAATGATGACAAAACACAGCAGGATGATTTCCTGTGTAGGAAATCTGCTCCCACCCAAATGCAAATCCCCCTTCAAATAAAACCCAGTTAAAGAATATCTTCCTCTCCTTTACTCGAATAGCACTTTGTCCCTCTATTCTTTTGTCTAACAGTTGCTTTGTCTTCTGTTAGTTACTTTTGGATCTATTCTCTCCATTTCACTCTCCACTATACTAAAATAATCTTAAAGGTCAGAGACTAAGACACTCATCTTTTTATCCCTCAGAGCTTTTAGACCAGCACTGCCCAGCAGAAATGAGTCACTAAATTTTCTTCACACTAAAGATTCTCATAGCTACATAAAAATAAAAAGAGCCCTGGCAGGTGTGGCTCAGTAGGTTGGGCTTTGTCCAGTGCACCAGGAGGTTGCTGATTTGATCCCTGGTCAAGGGCACATGCCCGGGTTGCAGGCTGGATCCCCAGTAGGAGGCGTGGAGGAGGCAGCCAATCAATGTTGTGCTCTCACATCGATGTTTCTCTCTCTCTTCCTCTCTCTAGAAAAAACAATAAACTATTCTTAAAAAAAAAAGTAAAAAGAAATAGGTAAAGTTAATTTTAATAATGTATTTTATTTAGCCCAATATATTCAAAACATGATCATTTCAACATGTAATCAATATAACAAAATTGTTGAGAAATTTTACTTTTTTTGTATTAAACTTCTGGAATTTGGTGTGTATCTTACATTTACTTCACATCTCTTTTTGGACTAGGCACATTTCAAGTACCTAATAGCCACATGGGACTAGTGGCTGCCATATTGAACTACATAGGTCTAGACAATGCCTTGAGCAATGACAGTACATCAGTAATCACCAGGAGAATTTTACTTAAGCCCCAAAAGAGGCTGTTAAATGATAAGATTTTAGGAGATACCATAGTTATAGATTAATGTGGTTCATAAAGATTTGGCTGCTCCTTTAATAATGTGGCCAGCTTTATGCTACATTAATCAGGCTTAAGAGATTGGTGAGTGGGAAGAAATGCTTATCTGGATTTATACAATAATTTGACCTCAGAGAATATTGAGTTGAGTTCTTTCATATTACAGATGGAGGTAACTATGGCTCAGTTTGGTTAAGTGGTCTGTCGAAGGTCACACATCTAGTCAGTGTCAGAGCCAGTACGAGGACCCATTGATTCATTGAACATTTATTTAACAAAGTTATCAAGAGCCTTCTGTGTGCAAGCTACTGTGTTATGTGCTTGGGATACAAAGCTAATAGGACACAATTCTTGTTTGTGAGAAGTTTACAAGTTAGAGGGGAAGAAAAGGAATATGAATCATGCCATAGAGCAGCAATTTTCAACCTTTTTCATCTCATGGCACACATAAACTAATTACTAAAATTCTGTGGCACACCAAAAATATATTTTTTGCCAATCTGACAAAAAAAATAGGTATAATTTTGATTCATTCACACTGGACAGTTATTGTTGTGTTGGCTGTTGTCATTTTTTAATTTGACAATCTAAAGGAAAAGAGGTCAGTGCCCCTGACTAAATAGTCAGGTATTACATGTTCTAAAAATTCTTGTGGCACATGGGTTGAAAATCACTGCCATAGAGCATACTGGGTATTATAAATCTTATACAGTGGAGCCCCAAAAAATGGGAAGTGGAAAGGATGGAGTATGGGAAGGCTTTTGTGTCGCCCCTATCAGAGCCTCCCAGCTTCTGAATTCAAATCTTGGGGCCCACTTAATACTTGATTAAAAAGCACACCATTAAATGTGGAATACCTTTATTTATTTATTTGAATATAGGGATTTTCCTCTGACATCTTTGGTACACACATTAGCTTGTGTTTCCCTAAAAGCATATGCTGAGACAAGGACTTGGGTACAGATCATTTAAATGGGAGGTGATCCCAGACTATACAAATGAGGGAGTGGGGAAGTAAGGCAAGGAAGACAGAAACACTTATAAAGGGTGAGTTAATGTGTGCATTACAACGGAGGGCAACTGGGGCTCAATCCTGCTGGGAATATCCAGAGACAATATAGAATAAACCTGAGACCATGTAGAACACACCTGCAAAGGGGAACCTGGGACATTTAGCCATTGACTCTTCTCCCTCTTTGGTTTATTTAATCTGGGGATGTTGAGTCTGAGCTGCCAGGTGCACAGGCTGAATAAACTCCTTTAGTAGCAGAAGGACATGGGTGCTTGAGGTAGGGAGCTGCCAGGGGGTCCAGGAACCATCCGCTGTAGCTGCAGGTATATTCAGAAGTGGGTGGAGGTGAAACTAGACAGAGCACCAACAGTGTCTGCCACAGGGAATGTCTTACCATTAATTATTCAGAATTAGTGTTATGTCTTAATATTGTCAGTGCAGGAATGCTTTCTTCTACTATATCTTCAAGTTTACTATTTGCTCCACTTGTCCTGGCTGCCCCTCTGCAATGCCCGTTTTCAGAAGCTTGCATCTTTGTTCCCATAGCTCTCATCTTCTCTTCTATCATTTTTATCCTTTTGTTCTTTTCCCTTATCCATTTTTGATTTGTTTGTTTGCTAATGTAGATTCTACTCTTATGTTGGCTCTGGAGGATACTTTACTTCTGCCGTTGTTTATAGTTTCCTCGGATTCTTTTTAATTGTTTCCAGCTCTTAGGTTGTCCTTGCCTTCTCAGTGCATTCTATTTCCATGGCAGACTTTTGTGCTTTCACCTTTCATTACCTACTTCATAGAGTTCACATTTTCTCATATATTTTTTGATAGCCAATTTTCTTCTGTTTTCCCATAGTAGCATGTTTGTCAGACCTTTGCTTCTTGAACTGTGGTCTGAGCACCAGCAGCATCAACATCACCAGGGAACTTGCTAGAAATGTAGATTTTCAGACTTTACCCCAGATTTACCGAACCGGACTCTGCATTTTAACAGGAGTCCCAGGCGATTTGTAGGTGTAATGAAGTAGAGAGGGGTTGAGAAGCACAGATCTATGGTTCTCTGGAAGATGGTCTGGGGCTGCAATTAGGAGCAAAGACTTCCAATTTTTATTTGAATCTCAGCCTTGCCACCAACCAGCCTTTGGGAGATTCAGCTATCCTTTCCAAACTTCAGTTTCCTTATCCCCAAAATGGGAATAATAATTTCCATTTTAGAAGGAGGCTCTGAAAATTAAATTTGATAAGTAGAGAAAGTGCCCAGCCTAGTACCGGGAACACGATCATTTGAAAACTAGCTGCTATATGATCAGTTTTTAATACTGGAAAACATTTTTATTGGCCCTTCCATGTTGAATTATTTGTTCCCTTCCTGTTAGTTCATCCTTGAAAGAGAGAGACCTAGCCTGCAAAAGTCAAGGTGACACCACTCCCCCTACTATGTTTATGGACCAACTGGAGGTTGTCACAATTTCTGACTCAGATTTTAACTCTGGTGGTGGGTTGATGAGGATATCCTTAAACCAAATTTTTGCCATCTACAGTCCCAAGTGCCTAGGAAAAATTGTTCTGCAGAAAAGTTGTGGCTCTGACCTGTTCTCTTTGAAGCAGGGGTGGATACTGGGGGTCAGTTATATCTCCCTCCCACTTGCTTCCTTGCTGACTCTGTCCTGTTTTGAAGGTCAGTTTCTCAGTCAGGTACATCTCCCATATAGCCCCCAGAATTTCTCCCAGAGAGTGGCAAGTCATTAATTGCTTTGCTCAGCTTGCAGTGCTATTGTGAATCAAAATGTCCTGTGTATCAATGGGTGTTCTGCAGGAATAATGAAAATGGAGAATCAGATAGTGCTAGCTAGCTATCATTACACCTGGGAAGTTCAGAAGTATTTTACACTTGGGCTGCGCTGACCTTTGAAATTTCAGTTTTATACTTCCCACACATTAATACATTATTGACTGGAAAAGTCTTAAGCTGCCTTTCCTAAGCCAGATTGAAATTTTCATACATCAGGTGAAGAATTAGTATTTCAAGCCATCACAGATTGGTGCTGCCTGTCATTCAACAGTCAGGTTTGGAAGCTTGTCCGTCTTTGCATAGCAGTGCTTGTGACATTATTTGAATGTTTTATTATATTTTGTCTTTCTTATTTAATAAAAATGTCAGTGAGAGAAGTGTAAGTCTCAAACTCAATATAGGTCCTTTAAGCATGCTGAAAGCTGATAATCTTTGACTTTATTTGGATGCTCATCAGACTTACACAGATAGACTATGTTAATTGTGAAAAAAAATGAATAAAAATAATAAATATCTCCAAAGTGCTGAAAATATATTATGAAAGAGCATGTCAAAATGAGCGATGCATTTTGAGTTTTTCTAATATTTTTTAATATCTCTGAGAATTACATCCTCTTATAGGGATGGAAAACAATTTTTTTCTCCACACTTCTAGGTTTTGGTTGAGACCCCCTGTAATCAGAGACAGATTAACAGGAGAAAAACAAACAGAAGTTTAATAACATGTATACCTCCTGTGTACATGGGAGAGATCCAGGAAAACAGTGACTCCCTGAAATAGCCCAAGACACCACTTTAAATACCATATTCAGCTAAAGACAAAATATGTTGGGCTCCTGGTATAGAGAGGGAGACATCCTTACAAATGGAGATTTCCTTTTTTTTTTTTTTTTAGCGGGAGGGAGAGAGAGAAAAACATCCACATGAGAGAGACATTGAGTGGTTGCCACCCACATGACCCCAACTGGGGCCAGGGACAAACTGCAACCAAAGTACGTGCCCTTAGAGGGAACCGAACCCGGGACTCTCTGGTCCATGGGCTGACACTCTAACCGCTGAGCCAAACTGGCCAGGGCTGGAGATTTCCCTTATAAATGTAAATGTTTCTGATAAAAAAAAGTGTAACTTCTCAGTTTTCAGAGCTTCTCCTGTGTCTGCTGGTTTTTTTTTTTTGGTTTTTTTGTTTTTTTAAATAACTAGTTCAAAATAATCCTTCTGCTAAAGAGACATATTTTGGGGCAGCAAATTCTGTTCCCCTTCATTCTTATGTAATCATATTGTTTGACTTTCTCACACTGGAATTTGTATATATTGTTAGGAAGATATTTTATATCAAACTATGGGGTTGTTATACTGTGCTTTTTATGATGTAACATAATTATGATTTATTTCCTGTTTTTTTCAAACTTTAAATATAGTTTAAAAACTCAAAGGATGGAGATTTCTATTAATTAATAAAAAATCTGGTTCTGTTTTCCCCTCATAAGTCACATGTGAGGTGACTTAAATAATTGTTGTGTTTTTTTTTTTTTTTGTCCTCGGATATTGCTGGCACTAAATAAATGACTGAGGGCTATAGGTATCATTCCCAAGTTATTATTAACCTCATAGCAATCAGGAAACTAGAAAATAGTTTTATGATAGCCCAGAGGCTAATTCACAATTGAATAACTTTTACAAATGCCACAGTTAATTTTTTCCATTCCACTTGGGAACAGGCATTTTCAGGTCTCAAATTCCTGGCTGGAGAGTAATTATTTTAGAAAAAATATACAGTTATCATTTTATGGGCTCAGATGCCAAGTCCAAGTCTCTCGCTATGAACCTATGAAAGTCCCTGGTGTTCAAGAATATTTTAATATGTCTAAAGGTGATCATACATTTTGGGGTTACATGTGGAGTGAGACAGATGAGATTTTTGCCATAAAACTACTGTGTGATCTTGGAAGATTTAATGGGAGTCCTGGTTTCCTCATATGTAAAGAGGAGCCTAATAGGGTTAATTAGGTATTAATCGAACAGGTTGATGATTGAACTAAACCAGTTGCTCCTGGTCTATGATGCTTTTTTTATAGCAGCTCTTAGTAATGTTAAAATTTATGACAGAGACCTTAACTTAGACAGGAATCGGAAGGGCCTGTGGGAAGAGTTTTCACACCCTATGTTGGTCTGGTTGTGAAAGTCCTACCAGAAGAACTTTGTGTTTACAGTAGAACTCTATGGTTGTAACAGTCCCTTCTCTTTTCTTCCTCTTCCCCTCTGTGTAAAGGGCTTCCTGCTGCTTCTTGCTCTCTCTGTGTGCATGTGGCTCACCAGGGCTAAGGGTACTGAATTGCAATCCTTTCTTTTTCCTGGATAAATCATTTTTGGTATTGGGATACCTAGTTGATTTTTGTTTGTGGTCAACAGTAGTTATTAATAAAGTATTGATACATTTAATTGTTTATTCATAAACATCATCATCAATATCATTAATAACTTTATTCTTTTGTGGACAAAATTTAACAGAAAGTAACCTCTCAGGGTGATGGGCTCATAATTTCTTAACTGGGCAGATCATGGGGGGTAGTCTTCTTTAGTAAAAGGTTTAAGCAAGCCCTGTTCATTGTTCTTGTGCATCTAGGTTAGCATATCTTTGAAATGCCAGAGGTAATCCTTTTTTCCAGACACCTCAAAGGTGTAAGCACCCTCAAGGGAGCACATAATCATGTTAACTATCCTGTACCTTGCTTTTTCCCACTTTCATGTAATCTTCCTTATGTTCCCTTCTTAATCTCAAATACATAAAAGAAACTACAAAACTGTCATTTTCAAGAGCATTTGAGAGCTTGCTTCCTGATAAATTGTCATCAGTTCTCTACAGGTTTGTATGTTTCTTACGTCAACACTTCTTAGAAAGCACACTTGATGAGTTTAAAGACTGAATGTTTGAGAGTGCAGTGATGGGATGTCTGTGACGAAATGCAGATTGCAGTGCGTATAAGTGAGTTCTGTGAAAAACCTATGTGTCTGGCCTTAAAGGACATTCAGTACATACAAATATTTTTCTGCACTGTATTTTCTTCAAAATAGGTGAATTTTTTTTTTACTTTGTAGGCTATGGGCATTCTATGATTACTTTCCAAATGATTAAGTAAATAGAAGCTTAGAAATATGTACAATTCTAATTTCAGTTCCTACATTTATGCTTACCCAGGAATGCTAGAATGATCCTATGAAAACCTTTCTGGATCATGTGTTTGTTGAGTGATAATTCTCTATGGGTGTCTTGCATTTCTGCACATCTTCTGAGCAAAGGCATCAACAGGTTTGCATTCCAGACTACCTTTTCAAGGATGCTTGTACAATGAAAGCCTTAGAATATAGAGACAGTGTCTCCTTCCAAAGCAGAGGGCAGAATTGCTTGCTTTCTAAGATAGTAATGATAATGTTGCTTTCCAGGGAAGGTTTAGTAGTAGCCCCCTTATCAAAGATTGGCATTTCTAAGGCTCAGTGTCCCTCACTGCATGTTCAGGCATCACCTGGACCTGATTGCATTAATCTGTGGGAACTGGGGATTGGGGAACCAGCACAAATGATGTTAGTCTGACTACTGTTATTGCTGTCCTTTGTTCTTTGTCTCTGACTCAAGAGTCCAATCATATGCATTGAACACAGAAGATGGGTGGTGCCTGAGGGATTTTATCTAGTTACTCCAAGTCTTTGTACTCCCTCCCCTCTAGCAAGTGGGTGGGAGGGGACAAATAGGACCAAAGGCTAATGATACAACTTACTTCTTAGAGTTGAGTAAAGATTAAACAACAAGTACCATATTATTTCACTCATATGTGAAATCTAATCAACAAAATGAACTAACAAACAAAATAGAGACAGACTCATAGAGAGCTGGCTGACAGCTGTTGTGGGTGGGGAGGCTGGCTTGAGAGGATGGAGGGATTGAACAAAAAAGAAATAAAAGAGAAAGAACTCATGGACACAGTCAACAGTGGTGATTGTGGGGGGAGAGGGGATGGAGGTGGAGGAGGGTATGGAAGGATAAATGGTGATGGAAAAAATTAATTAACAAAAATATAAATTAATAAAAAAGACATAATGCTTATAAAACATTAAGTGCAGTGTCTGGCACCTACCAAATGTTCAATAAAACATAGCTATTTAATTTTTCTTCTGTCTATTAAAAGGCTCTGGATATATTTCCCCAAGGTTCATCTGGGTATGGTTTTGGTTTCTTTTAACTGGTGAATGCTGTGTGTCCATTGATTTCAGTGGTCATTTGAAAATCAGGCCTAAGTTTATTTTGCCTAATTGGATACCAGAAATTCCTTTCTATCTTAGTTACTATGACTATTTGATACCATTGTCTTTGAGATATGGCACCTCAAACTCCAGCCAGGACAATTTTCATGTATGGATGTTAGCATTGAGTTTTAAATTCCTAAATTTTATTTATTAGTTTATAGTACCAAAAGTTATGAAATATCTTTCTGAGATCCTGATAAATTACCTCTGGTGGCTCTGCCACCATCTATTATCCTTTTCTCCCAATCCAAAAAAAGCAATCTGATTTTTTTTTTGAAAAGATTTATTCCTTAGAAATATATATTGACAGCCACTTCATTTGCTACACTCTTCAACTTGCATTCATCTCATTCTTTAGTAAAAGTAAACAGAAGTGCTGTGTGGTTTATAGAAAAGCAGCCACGAAGAAGCCTTTTTACTCTATTCATGAAGTTTTATCCATTTTAAAGTGTTACCCAACACAGATATGTAATCAGCAGTTCAGAGACTCAGCTACCTAAGGAAGGACTGCTTCGTTTTCCCAAACACTCACCCATTTTAGAATTAATTCCAGGTTCCATTTAGCCCAATCTTCATATGAAATGCAATTGTTTGGATTATTATCATCTATGCCAGTAATGAGATGATTAGATTTTTAGTGAAAAGGTTGTGTTTTTGAACAATGTCTCCTTTTCTGCTGTTGCTGCATATCTTTGTCAATTGTGCTTATTTTGAGGAACAGATTATGGTCTTGGGAAAGGGCTGACAAAAACTGAGGAGGGATATTGCATTTCTTGGTTCTGTACTTAAGTAAAACAGCTACTTTATTCTTTTCTTTCCCATCAAGGGTGTCTTATTAGAAATAAATATGATTCATTTTCAATATAAGAGGAACTGTAAGATGGCCTTGGGTTTAAAAACATCAAAGCATGTGGTAAATGAAGAACACAAAGCAGAGAAGATACATTTGGAAGGCCATTTTGGATTTGATTGGTAAAAATTGACAAGTCCTGCCCATAGATATTGACTTTGAAACATCAGTGAAATGTGAAAATAAAAAGAGAGGAAGTTACTTAGCCAAACCTAGAAGGGACTCTGCTAAATTTGAAATAGTTACATGTAATCAAAGGCTACTTTACAATTTCTAAAACATCTTTTTTGGGCCAGATACTATAAAGTTGTTTAGTTTTTAAAACTTGTGTATTGGGTAAAGATCCTTCCCCAAATGCCTGAGAACTCTTTAGCATGTTCCCTTTCATCTAGCTTGAGTCCCCACTCAGCAACACATCTGGGAAAGCATGACATTATGGCAGGTCAATAATCTCAATGTGCTTTTAAAATATGGGCACATGGTGTGCAAATGATGAAGCAGGAACTCCAGCTCTTGTTCTCAAATGTTTAAGCCTATGCCACTTTACTGCTCTGCTCCATGCAGAGGTTAAAAAAGGGACTGTGGAAGGCAGCTTTTGCCCCCTGAATCTATTCTCCTCTTTCCCCAGGGTGCTAGAATCTATATCCCATATCCCATTGGGATTAGGTATGTCCATGTGACCAAGTTCTCCTCAATGCCATTTTAATACGTACAGCTTCCAACTCCTTTGCTAAGCCCCTCTTCCTACTACCCAGAATTCCAGACTTGTCAGCAACCTGGCCTTGGCCACAGAGATAAGGGCCATGCTGTGGTCACCTTAAAGCCACAGATAGAGGGACCAATGGCCCTTGAATGACTTTGTAAAGCACCAAATCACCCCCCTGGACCAGGATCTCCTTCCCAGGAGTGTAGTCCATTGGAGTCCTGGGATAATTAAAGGAATATAAGGACCAGTTACATGGGAGGGTTAGAACCTTCATGCAACCAATGAGTTGCATAGGACCCACATAATAATTTAATCCTGTCTCCAGAGTGTGAGTCCTTTATAGAGACTTACAGAGTGGTCAAGAATCTTCCAAAGTAGCCTAGAATTAGACAGCCTCTTCCACAGTGCATGACAGTGGGGCTGGAGGAGTGCTGTTAGGGATATGTTATAATCAGCTTGATGTTGCAAATGATGATTCAACTCATCTTCCATGTTCTCTTTATGTGCTCTTGGCATCTCATGATCTTCAGTATATGAAGAATTTGGACTAGTTTAGATATATTGGGCCTTGGAGTTATCCACCATGTCCATAATCAATGGAAATTTCGATAAATACTCAAATGTACGTAAATACTAAATTTCAACTAGTTGAGAGGAGAAAAAAGGTTGATGGAAGTAATCACCAGGTGACTCTGTTTAATAGAAGAGGAACTACAAACTAAAGGGCAGTAGCCTTGCTTGGGACAGGATGGCCTGGCATGAACATGTTTTCTGACTCTGGAAGACCTGTGTTCATCAGAAGTCCAGATATACTCCTAATCCCATTGATGTCATCATAGGTCAAACCTTTAGTTTTTCATCTTAAAATTACAAAGGTAGGTGAAAGATGGGATTACAGCATACATTTTTGAGGTTAGGGTTAGGGTTAGGGTTAGAGAGAGAGAAACAGAAACATGGATGTGAGAGACAAACATCAATCAGTTGCCTCCTGTACACACCTCAACTGGGGATCAAACTTGTAACCTTTTGGTGTACAGGATGATGCTCCAACCAACTGAACCACCTGGCCAGGGCTGATTTTTACTTCTTTAAAAACTACTTGCATTTGAATTGTCCTTGAAAGGTTTGCTTCTGAGGGGATCCAAACTATGACACTTACCATCATTGTTCTACTCTTCATACCTTCTTTTCACCCCATTTCAAGCTCATATTGGACAGTTGCTGGACAGTTGTTGAGGTCTCTACCAGAAACTAACAAAATATTAAACCCACTACCAACACACAGCCATATGTATTGATTGAATTCCAGGTTATGCTTTCAGTGTTCTCTTCACTTGGTTTTCTTATTCCTCTATACCTGTAATATTTTACTTGCTATGAGTGTGTGAAAGGAGATTTTGTTCAAATGAAGTCAAGTCACTCCTGGAAATTCAAAGTGATTTGGCATTCATTAATTTCATTTGAACAAAACTCTTCTTTTTTATTTTCTTAACAATGATTTTGAAGAATTTTAAGGCACTTATTCATCAAGCACATTTATTACACTGTATTTATGAAGGCAGAGAACTAAACATCTACTGCATTTCCTGGAGATTACTTACAGAGACAGAATAAATTATAGCTGGCTTCAGGGGAAAGGGAATAGTAAGGGGTATTAAGTGGCAATATCATTGGAAGGGCTGAAGAGTCAGAGGATAAGCTGGACTCTCAGGAACAACTTTCAAAGCAAACCACAAAACTGGGTTTCTGAGGCCACTGCTGCTCTTACTACAAACTAAAAGATGCCTTTTGGGCCACTACCACTAAAGTGCTGGCTTGGGAGCCACTGCCTCTGCTATGATAGGAAAGCCACTTCAGCTAAGTCAGGAAACCACAGCCTCAGCTGTTGCCATTGGAACTAGGCCGCCTCAGCTATGATCTGCATCCACAAAATGAGTTTTTCACACCTGGCCTCTTTTCCTACATAACTTGGTTCCAAATTCAAATATTGGATGAGTGCATCTGTTGTGCAGAATCTAAATCTCATCCACAATTTTAGTTGTAAGGGAGTCTGAAAAATAGAGCTGGTTGCTTTCAAGTGTCTATAATACAGGAAGACACATAAGGGGGTTGGAACAGAATTGAGCAAGCCAGTCCACAAAACCCACTACAACCATGTGCTAGCAACAATATTGGAGCAATAAGAAGAAAAAACGTTCCCCTTAGTGTTTCTTGGAATAGAAAACTGCATTAGCTACACAGCCCATTCCAGTTAATTAAGATTACTACCCTATACTATATTTTTATGTTTGGTTTTCCTTTAATTATGCCAATATTTTGGTAAACTTTCATGAGCCAGTTTTTGAATAAACTGACTCAGGTCACAGACTGCAACCCCTCTCTTATCTTTCCATATGCCAACCACAGTGTTTTGGAACCTAGGGGTGTTGACTAATAGTTTTTGGCCATTTCCTTCCATAACCAGAGGGGAAAGTTCATGAATTAATGTAGAAATTATTTAGTTGAATTAGATCCTGGGGCTATAAAATCTTGAATTATGCTCAACTACCATACTTTTTATGAGTTTTTGTTATGATGTGATGCTTTGAGCATCCAGAGTCCACGTTCAAGGGAAAAGAGAAGTAAGTGCTATGTTGTGAAAAGACTTCTTGGTGAAGTGTTGTTCTACTGAAGCTGAAGAACTTTGATGGAGGCTCTTACTACTGTTCCTTCTTTCCTGTTCCATAGTGTTTAATTTGCTAAGAGGTCTAGTTCCGTTAGATGCTATGATGGGCAGAAAGCTGTAACAACTGCTATTCAATTGACAGAATTATTTTGCCTTTGCTCCCCATGCAAACCATTGGGAGACATCTGACAAATTTATCTTTGTGAAAATAGCATTTTAAAGGCAGGTGATTGTTGGTTTTTATAATTTCACCCCTGGATTTTCATGCATGCATCATGAAAGATTTTTGGATTGCAACAAGAAACCAAAACATAACTTTAGAAAGATGGTTTATCCATCAAATAGTTTTGAATATAACTGTTCAGTGAAATATGAATTGTGAAACTGGGTTCCTTGAAACAACTCTAAGAGCAAGATATTTATTTTCTGAGAACATCATCAAAGCTTGTATATTGCAGTAATTTGAATAATGATAGGGGATCTTGGGAAGCCAGGAGCAAAATATAAAATAACAAGCATCTGAAAAGTTGGCAGGCATGAGTTGGAAGGATACCTCATGGAGTGACAGGTGTGCAAGGTAAATGCCAGGGGATTAGGTGAGAGCAGTTATTGTAGGTAGTAGGACTAGAGGCTGCAACATGAGAGATTGAGGTTTTTGCCTTTATTCCCAAAACAGATGACCAAGAAACTAGCCTTTAATTTATGGTTTATATTGCATGTTACATACATCTTTCTGGAAATATTTTGCATTTTTATTAAACAAATTCAACACTGTGTTTGAATTCTACATAGGACTCTTTCTTTTGGTCCTATTTGGCCCCAAATAAATTAACGAACATTTAATAAAACCAATATTATTTCTCATCTAAAATGATTATATAAAAAGCCTCTACCATTGATTTAAAGCTTTGTTATCAATTATAAATTGCCCACATTAAAATTAGTCTTCATTTCAATTAAGCTTTTCTTTCTTTTTTTCCTTAGACTAGTGGTTCTCAAAGTGTGGTCCCCATTTTAAATTTTTGGGGACCCTCCATACTGTTTTCCATAGTGGCTGCACCAATCTGCTTTCCCACCAACAGTACAGGAGGATTCCCTTTTCTCTACATCCTTACCAACACTTGTTTGTTGATTTATTGATGCTAGCCATTCGGGCAGGTGTGAGGTGATATTGTGGTTTTAATTTGCATCTCTCTGATGATTAGTGATGTTGAATATCTTTTTATATGTCTATTGGCCGTCTGTATGTCCTCTTTGGAGAAGTGTCTATTCAGGTCCTTTGCCCATTTTAATTGGATTATTTGTTTTTCTTGGTGTTGAGTTGTATAAGTCCTTCATAAATTTTAGATATTAACCTCTTATCAGTTGTATCATTGGTGAATATGTTCTTCCATTCAGTGGGTTGTCTTTTCATTTTGTTGATGGTTTTCTTTGCTGTGTAAAAACTTATGATTTCACTTATATGTGTAATCTAATGAACAAAATAAACTGACAAACAAAAAAGAAACAGACTAATAGATACAGAGAACAGACTGACAGTTGTCAGAGGGGAAGTGTTTGGGGGCTGGGTGAAAAAGATGAAGGAAATAAGTAAAAAACAACAATAACAAAAACAAGCAAACAAACTCATAGGAACATAAAAAAAAGTGTGACCGCATCATTGGGGAACTTGTTAGAAATGCAGATCACAGAAGCAGAAACTCTGGTGGTGGGGCCCAGTGATCTGTGTTTAAACAAGCCCTCCAAGTGATCCTGAAGTGAGAACCAAGTGTAAGCATCACTGCTAGTCTAGGGTCAGAAACATTAGACAGAGAGTAGGCTATGGTCATCTCAACTCAAACTTTCTTTCCATTTCAGAGGGTTATCTTCTGTGTAGTCAATTTAGATTAAAAGATAGCATGTTGCTAAGGTCATCCTAATCAGAGCTGGGAAAATCCTTTAGCTGATTAACCACAATGTAGAAGTAGGAAGAAATGACCTCTTGCTCATTTATATCTGGTTCTGTATTATTCCACAACAATTATCTTATTTTTTGTTTATATATTCTTAAAAATTAAAAAAGTGACTACATATTATGTGACAAATAGCAGCTACTTAGAACCAATAAATATTAATATTTTAAATATTTTCTTTTGGTTTTTTTAAAGGATAAAATTGAAATGTTCTATGATCTCTGCCCCAAACCTATTCTCTTGACTCACTTTATCTTTCCCTCTCTTCCTTCCCAGAAGCAACCTCTACCAAGAATTCGGTAATATCTAGTCTTTGTGTTTATAATTTCATCATATATATTCTTAAATAATATTAGTACTGTTTTAGGTAAGTTTTTCCTCTGCATTGATACAAATGGTGTTGTATGAAGCATATAATATTTATAAACTTGCTTTTTTCACTCAGTTTTATGTTTTATGCCTTAAAAGATACATCTAACTGATAAACTAACTCCCATCTTCTTCCTTTTTATGCTTTATGGACTTTGTTTCGCTACCTTGATGACAGATGAGGAAAAGGATGAGGGGGCTGTGTTTAAAAACTTGTTACTCACTAGTGACTCTAGTAAAAAATGATAAAAGATGACCTCTTGAAACAAAGGAAGGTCTGGTTGGAGTTGGGAAGAAAACTAGCTTAACCTAGAAGAAATGAATTTGTCACTTGGCATTGATTTTTCCATAAAGAATATCTGCAATATCTTGGTGTTGGCATGAGGCACAGAGCAGATTTGGACTTTTGAGAGCCCTTGCCATGCATTATTTGCGTCATGGCAGTGATCCTAAGCCAAAGGAGCTCAAGCTTGCTGCTGCCATTAGGGACTCCTCTTCTGAGGTCATCCTTGGGAAGCCTGGCTTTGTGCATTCTGCTTCCCAGATTAAACCTGTACGGGGAAGAATTCAAGAGAATGAAAAGTGTTCACTGCTGCAGAGAATTCTGAGCCAATCCCCGTGCCATCCCATTCTCTGGCATGCACTAGCTGACTGTTCAATGAAAAATTATTTTTCCTTTAGTTTATGGATAGATAGGTATTCACTGGGACTAACATACGGCATTTGCTGATGGGAAGGTATTAAGAGTTGAATTGTGCCCACCAAAAGATATGCTGAAATCCTAATCCTCTAGTACCTAAGAATGTGACCTTATTTAGAGGTTACAATCTCTTCTCTTCTCCTTTCTCCTCCTTCGCCCCATCCTCCTCATTTACATATTGTCTAAGGCTGTTTTTGTGCTACAGGGCCAAGTTGAGTGGTTGCAGTAGAGACTTATGTGGCCCACGAAACCAAAAATAGTTATTATTTGGCCCTTTAATTTTTTTTCTTTATTGACTTTTTAGAGAGAGAGGGAGAGAGAAATAGAAACATTGATGAGAGAGAACATCGATTGATGACCTCCTGCATGACCCCCACTGGGGATCAGGTCCACAACCTGGGCATGTGCCCTGACTGGGAATTGAACCTGCGACCTCTTGGTGCATGGGTCAATGCTCAACCACTGAGCCACACTGGCTGGGCTTATTTGGTCCCCTAAAATAAAGTTTACTGACCTCAGCTCTAAGTGATTCAATGTAACAAAATCTTACATATGCTTGTATAGTACATATGAATACAAATACAAAAGTTAAAAAGAAAACCCAAAACATGAGCTTCACTCTTGAGAATGCACAAGAAGGATGGTGTTCTCTTTTAGTTCGAGAATCCTTCGCCTCAAGAGAGAAAAGATGGAAGGCAAGGTTGTTTCATTATTAATTTATTTGATTAAGTATTCATTGGGCACATACTTTGGGGAAGCTACCTCTGGGATTGCAAGACGCAAAGCATGATCCTTCTTGGGGCCCTGTAGTCTAGCAAGGGAGTCAGACATGTTAAATAATTACAATATACAATGATAAGCGCTGTAAGAAAAAGAAGAAAAAAATGCCATAGGAGCCACAACAGCAGGATGAAATGTGTGAATCTGCCTAAGGCTCCCCCCCCCCCATACACTATAACTGAGAGAGGGTATTTTACAAAAGGGAGTCATGTTGAAATAAAAATTGCCAGCGAGATAGGTTTTATTCTTTCTGAACAAATGAGGGTGGTGAAAAAATATTTGTCTAATTCAAAACCAAAACAAAATGTGTAGACCCAAGAATATTACTGCATGTTTTCTCTCCCTGCCACCAGGGCTCTAATTTTATGCAGCTAGATTTGTTTTTTTTAAATTCTGACACATTCGGACTTCTACAGTGGATCATTTTATGCTTCATGAGAATAAAATCTGCATCTTATTGTCATAGACATTTTTCACAGAAGCAAAATTTATTTTCCTCTCTTGCTTTATCATAGGTTTAACACATAATAGAAGCATAACCGTCTGTAAGTGTGTTTAAAATTGAAGAGAGTATTCATCCATGTGAATGGAGGAAGATGAAAAATCACCAGCTTCACTTCCAGCATGCTGAGTTTTCAGTTAGATTAGTTCACACTAGTTGTTTTGGACAGTGTTATAACTGAGGTTCTTTGGTATTGCTTGATCAGATATGGAACAAAATGTGAAGATATATGATAGAATGGTTGATATGTGAAGTAGAAAGTTCAGGTTCACATTACATTTCCCTGATGGCTTTCTTTTTGCTCCTGGAGACCAACTCTCCACCTTTTCTGTTCCTCTTTATGGACTGAAAAGCTGACTTGCATGGATTTCATGATTGTGCTTTCTGACCTCTGGCTTCTGGTTGGGTTCAGCCAACAGGAAGCCCAAGCAGGTTTCAGGAAGAGAAGGAGGTGCAGTTCAGGGTATTTATTTCCCCAGCTTCTTCCTGTAGGGTCATCATAAGTTACATTCCTTGGCTGAAGGAAGGACATGTAGCCAATTTCACTCAACTCTTACTGTCTACAGGTTCCTGTCACTGTCTTCTCCTTGGCTCCTCTGTGCCCTATTGTTACTAGCCTTGTGGTACTTCACCATTCCTGGTGATTTCCCCATTGCCTTCCATATGTCTGTCAAGAGTTTCTTTATTAGACTCTCCTTGTATTAGCCCAGGTGGCTGTGCTGCGCTGGGAAACTGAGGGATGCTATTCCTATAAAGTTGTTTTGCAAGTCAAAAATCTTAAATGCAGAGAACTTGTCACTAAAAGAACATTGAAGTTGATCTTTTTATGGAGGGAAGAATTCTTTTGTAAATCTAAATGGGCATTCCTTAATTTAAAAAAAAAATCTGTTTTGTGCCCGGCTGGTGTGGCTCAGTGGTTGAGCGTCCACCCATGTACCAAGAGGTCACCGGTTCAATTGCCGGTGGGCACATGCCCGGGGTTGTGGGCCAAATCCCCAGTGGGGGGCAGCCAATCGATGTTCTCTCTCATTGATATTTCTCTCTCTCTCTCCCTCTCCCTTCCCTCTCTCTATAAAATCAATAAAGAAAAAAAAATCTGTTTTGCTACAGTTTGTAGGTGAAAAAAATAAATATTAGAAAATTAAAAAAATTACATGAATGCTGCTTTTGTCCCATGCACTTTCAAGTTCAGTATTTTCAGATACCATTCAGAATCCATCTCATTGCTCTTCCTCATGACAGTCTCTAAATATTAGAAGATATTTTGTATTTTTGTTCCTCTGAGGTTCTTCTTCATTGTGGTGAGCCACTCCCTTTCCACTCGAGTCCAACAAATACTCCTTACAGGACATAGTTTAAAATTTTAAATCAGATAAATCCTGATTTGTCTCCTCTGAGTATGTTTTGTTGGAGGCATCTGACATCTGATGCCTGACTCAGATGCAGTTTACTGGAAAATTACAGGCAAAAAAAAAAAATTTGACCAAATTTGCTAGCACCCAATGGAACACTAGGAAATAATCAAATTTTTATCAAGTATTATTTGAGGAGTCCTGTTGAAGAAACATGCAACTTCACTGTGAACTGAAGGCTGCTGGTTGTGGTCTGACTAGGGCAGAAAGACTTCAGTCTGACCAGCACCGCCTCGTTTTATATGGCTCACTTGTAGAACTGCATTTATTTCCCTACCTTCCCGACCCCTTCCCCAGAGTTATAGTACACTATTGAGTTATTCATCTTCTGGTCAGCTAAAAACCTTCAACTCTTTTTCAAACATGGGGCTGTTGAGCAAGATTTCCCTTATTTTGTATTTGTAGTCATTAGATTTTTCTTTTGATGAAAGGGCACTCTGTGACATTTACTCCTACTTCACCGCTTATTGGCTGGACAATCTCACCTTGAACCTCAGGTTAAGATGAAGACTAAGAAACCATATCAAAGAAACCCTTCATACAGTGGCTTATATATCATATAACAGCTCTGATGTCAGCAATCTAGGTCATCAGAGAAGCTTTGGCTCATAGGGTCATCCAGGAATTTAGGTCCCTTCCATGTTATAGCTCAGCCCTTTTCCTAGGGCATTGTCTTCATCTGCATTCTTTGTTTGCTTTTTTAAAATTTATTTTATTTATTTATTTATTTTTATTAATTTATTTTTGTTACAGATGTTTCTCCTTTTTTCCCCATTGACACCCTCCTCCCCATACCCCCACCCCATCCCCAGCTTTATTGTCCATGTCCATCAGTTATGCATACATGCATATAAGTTCTGTGGTTTATCTCTTCCCTCTCCCACCCCCTCTTCTGAGGGTTGTCAGTCTGTACCCTACTTCCACGTCTCTGGGTCTACCCTGTTCCTCAGACTGTTATGTTCATTATATTCCAGAAATAAGTGAGATCATGTGATATTTGTCTTTCTCTGCTTGGCTTGTTTCGCTTAGGATAATACTTACCAGGTCCCTCCATGTCGTCTCAAAGGATAAGAGCTCTTTCTTTCTTACAACTGCATAGTATTCCATTGTGTATGTGTACCACAGCTTTTTTATCCATTCGTCTACTAATGGACACTTGGGCTGTTTCCAGATCTTAGCTATTGTAAATAGTGCTGCTATGAACTTCATCTGCATTCTTGATGCTGGGCCACTGTCAAGTCTATTTCAGTTCCAGCAATGGGAAAAAGAAGGAGAATATATAAGAGGCATCTCCACATCTTAAGACAGATCTGGAAGTAATACTCATCACATGTGCTAAGATTTAATGAGTGAAAACTCAGTCACATGACCACACCTAATTGCAAAGGAGGCTGGGAAACAGTCTAATTGAGCACTTATGTGCCCAGTTACAACTCAGTTTCTGTGTAGGAAGGGGAAGACAGATTTTGGTGGTCAACTCTCAGTTTCCGCTATTAACCTCATCTTCTTAGGTGCTTTCTATCATTCATTCATTCATTCATTCATTCATTCATTCATTCATTCGTCCATTAATAAAACATTCTTTGAAAACTTAGTGTTAGGCACTAAGATACATGCTGGAGGAATGCAAAACTTAATGAGACAGGGACTGTACAATGAAAAACTGAAAATCTAGTCTGTTAAAGCTTCTTTGGATCTGGATTATGTCACTTAGTGTACTACTTAACATACCCAGCTTCCTGTCATCCTTGTGTTTCGTCAATATATCATCAATATTCTCTTTCAAATCTGTGATTAATATGTTAACTGGTCAGAGGTGAGAATAGGGCCACTGGGAACTTGCCCCTACCTTGACTTGACCCAGCAGTGAGATGCTATGAGATAAGGATATCCAAGCATTAAAAATCCATCCAACTCTCATTCAGCCTGTCCCCAGTGATAACTTGACAGACTTTTCCTCTTACTTTGCTAGTCTTCAGATTCTCTCTGGCTACCACATTCCCTGATCTACCATTCAGATGTCTCCAATAGAAATGAGATTCAAATGGTCAGATGTTAGTGGTTCTGAGCGAATCTTTCCCCATCATGAGCATATCCATCTTTCAGTGTTCATGAATATAGTCCTTTCAATAAACTGCTCCAGCATCTTGTTCTACAAATTGCTCATTAGTCTATAGATTCTCCTTTTCTCTTATAAGAATTAAGACTACCTGATATGTTTATTCTTTTAGCATCTCTCATATGCTTCATGGTTCTTCAAAGTTATTCAATATAATCTCATGTCCAAGTTTTTCCAGAGCCTTGTGATGTGACTGGTTCAAGTCAAAGATCTTAAAATACCCTCTTATAGTCTTCTCACTCATCTTTGTCTCCAATTCACTGTTAACACTGCTTGATTTATATTCTCCAGTACAAAGATCATTCTTCTTAATAGAAAAGAATAAGAAAACGGCTTTGGGTTGAGTAGGGTTACTTTCTTTATCATCTATTAACATTACATTATCTGCCCCAAGTAACATCTTTTTTTTTACTTCTAAATTTGTTTTTTTCTACTAGACATTTAAAAAACAGGCTTTCCTGTCTTCTCTGTCCTGCCTTAGCTAAGCTCACTGTATTTGACACTGTCTCTTTTAAGCTTTGGGAACTACTGGTTTTCTCCAGCTTAGCTACTTTCCCAAATCAAAGATACTCAAACAACCTTTTACCCTTTCCCCCTCATATCCTCACCTAATATTTATTTTCTTTTTCTCTCATCCTGGAGTGGTTCAGTCTCTTGGGTTCATATTTTTGCCGGTATCCCCTGGCTCCTTGCCCCTCTTTTCTGGCTAGATTTCTGAGAATTAGGGTTAAACTATGAATAGTGCATGTGTGCCTCTGTGTGTGTGTGTGTGTATGTGTGTGTGATAGAGTCTATATGATGACTCTCTCACCCTTACTTGTTTAGTTATTTCCTCCTTTGACACTAAAATATCCATAAGGACAAGATGCTATCTTATTCACCACTGTATCCCTGACATCTAACACAGTGCTTGATGTTAACATACTCCATAAAAGGTTATTGAACAAATGACCTCTCCCTCATACAAAAGCCTTGTGAGCAGCATTTCCTTGATGCAATCCCTCTGATGACTCTTGGTCAAACTAAGTAACAAATAAGCAACATATGTCCATGACGTACTAAAAAGGAGTACCCACAGAAGATGTGTTTTTTTTTCTTTTTCCCCTCTAATAGAAAGAATAAACAAAATAGAAGACAAAAAGTAAGACAAACTATTTTGGTATTCAGCAACCCCCTAGCATTTCTCCTTCAGCCAATAGCATTCCTTTTCACCTAGTGATCTCCAGGATTTTTCCTTCTATAAAGTAAAACTGACATTGTGGTGAAATATTTATCAAGTGCTTGATATTTATTAGTCCCAGTGCTAAGACTCACTTACATCTCTTCATGTATCTATGACAACATCTTCATAAAGTATGTATGATTATTCTCATTTTCCAGATGAGAAAGTGAGGCATAGGAGGTTAGTGTCAGTGTCAGTTACTGGTTCATAGTAAGTGATCAATAAATAGTAGGTGCTATTATTGTTGTTATTATTATTGGTTTCTCCTTGTAGAAGTGCCCAAAGGCAGGTATGGAGAAAGTGCTTTTGTAGTTCAGAGAATATGGTGATGAACTGCCATGAGCAGTCATTGTACTACAGATTAGGGGAGGGGGTACGAAAAATGAGCAAGAAAGTCTTCATTCTCAGAGAATTAATAATTGTATGTGTGTGTGTGTGTGTGTCTGCTTGTAGAAGAAGGCAGAGTGTCCTAAATATTATCATAGGGGCAAAAAAGAAGCACAGAAGAGGCAAGATTACCACTAGCGCCATGACGGAGGTAGTGTTTGAAATGAAATTGCAAGAGAAAGTAGATTTCCTATGCCTGCAAAAACTGAGAGGTGGGACGGTACAGGGTACAACCAGGGAATGGCAGACTGTCTGGTGGCTGTGCTTTTTTGTTCCTTCCATCATATGGTCTTAGTTTGAAGGTCTGGTCCCTCCCAGCTTTTGGCCTGTTAACATCCCTCTTCCCCACAACATATACCATCTAAGGCCTCCTTCACTTGTTCTCAAATTTTTCTCATTTTGACCCATTTGTCCTAATCCAAACGCTCATTTCTGTAATCTTGTCCTAAATTCTACCTGTAGTCTTTTGGAATTTCTGTTTGCTCTTGGCAATTCTGACAACATGGTGTTTGCTGTTCTGTGGATCTTGGTTCATCCCTCTGGCCTTCATCACCAACTCCGCCTTGAGCCAGCAGGAACCTTTACTCTAATTCTAGTTCTTGGTTCCCTAACCCTTCTCTTCTCTCTTGTCTCCTTCTCATGCTCTCCTTCCCACACAAATTTTGATGGACACAGAGGAGCAAAATAGAATAAAATAAGTAGAATAGACCAATTTAACCTCTATTTCAGATTTTGACATAATTTGAAGACAATTCTCCCACTTCCCTTTACTTTCCATGACAAAGATCTTTAGTCATTCGTTTCCCCATGACATTATTTGAAGCTATATTATCATCAGCCTCATTGTCTTTTGGATGACTCTAGTTTCTTTCAACCCCACCATCCCAAATCTGAAGCTTACAATTGAGATGGAGAGTTAAAATCCCCATGTATGTGTCACTCTACAACAAGAATAACAACAACAACAAAACCAAAACCAAAAAACCCTGAAAATTATGAAAGTTTTGAAAAGGCCAAAATTAGTGTTTCAACTAGGGCAGAGAATATATCTTATTCATCTTTGGAGGCCTATATATTGATATGGCGACTTGAAAATTTGGGGATCATATCAAAGAAGTTGTATTTCTTAGTTAGGAACCCACTGAGTCATTACAAAGGGATTATGACAGGTGTCATGAATATTTAATAAGCTCAACATATTGCTTTTATGGAAACCTTTGGTTACTTCTTCTGGTTTTTAGATCTCTCTCTCTCTTCTGCTTTAGTCATTACAAATTACTTTCCTCAGGAACTAATTTCTAGACTCCCAGTATCATATAAAAAATATAGGATTTTTTGTCCTGCACTTTCCATCATTTTTACTTAGGAGGAAATGTTGTTGCTGCTCCTTTCGTATCCCCTTGACAATCACGCTCAAGCTCATCTTTGGTCCAGCTGTGGAGCAAGCAGGAAGTGCCAGAGAGTTAATGTTCTTAGAGCAGACCTCGAGCAACTATAGACTTCTTTACTTCTTAGTCAGGGCAACTCTGAGGCATAGTCTGCCTTATTTTACATAATTCAGAGGGATTAGCTCCAGTTGCCCCCAGTGGTATTGGCGTGATAACACATTTTATTGGCTTTCTTCCTTTTTCTTTTTCACTTATTCCTTCCACTACCAGTATTTCCTGGCATTGGCTCCCAAATAAACTCGTTTTCCTTGAATTCTTTAAATTTTTTTTTCTTTTATTGATTTTTAGAGAGAGAAGAAGGGAGAGAGAGAGAGATAGAAACATTGATGAGACAGAACATCGATTGGCCGCCTCCTGCACGCCCCCCACTGGGGATCGGGCCCACAACCTGGGCATGTGCCCTGACAGGGAATCTAACCAGCGACCTCTTGGTGCATGGGTTGATGCTCAACCACTGAGCCACATTGGCTAGGCTTTCCTTGAATTCTTGATTAAGGGTCTGCTTCTGAGGGACAAGCCAAACAAGACAATATTTTATATGGATTTCCTATATCTCACAAAGATAGGATGTCATGTGTGGGTTTAACTAGTTTCTTCCTTCATGCTTTACATATAGCTAAAATTGTAGTGGCAAGGTCATCTATGTTAAACTTCCTTTGTTTTATTGATTTTTAGAAATTAGAAATAAAAAATATTATCTGAAAATCATAATTATTATAATATTTAGTTGGTATAACAATAAATTCCCCCTACTATAGCTTTAAGGCACACTCAAAATTAAACATGGTGTTTGCCTCTCAAGGGACTTTCAGGCCCACAAAGCTTGGGCATCTCATTGTCCTTAAGCATTGTCCTTAACCAAGAGTCATTTGGTGGGATAGCACAGCAATTTAAGGATCAATAAAAACATTTGGGAAATGTTTTCCCACTCTAGTTCATCGTGTACCATTTTGAGAGCTTCCTTTATGGCAGCACGATACAAACATACCATCTTCCTCAATTATAATCTCAGTTTCAGAAATCAATGCATTTTGGATTGAAATAAAAATCAATTTAATAAATTGAAAATAAATTGAAATAAAGATTAGTGTAAAGGAAAAGCTAGTCCATTTTATAATGGTTTTCCACATTTAAAAGAAAAGAGCATATTAAGTCATCAGAATAGTTAACATTCTAGAATATAGTAAAGAAATTAGGCTTTAGACCATTTAAACTGACCACATGGGGCCTTTTGCTTTGAACAGAAAGCACACAAATGAGGCATATGACTTGTAAATGAATAAACAGCTTTCATTGTTGGCATGGACCAGGAAGTAACTGCCAACTCAGGGACCTACAGTTACATTATTCAGTATGAAAATAATTTTTCACGGAGAGCAAACACTCATCTATTTTCCCACATTCGAAAACTTTCTTAGTTACTGAAACAGCTCTTTTACATTTCCCTAGAGAAAAGTTGCTAGGCAAACTTCAAGAGTCAGGCTTACATTTCAAATTCTTAAAAACATGCTCAAATGATGAAGAACATTAATTCACCCTAATTCAGTGAACACCAAGACAAAGGTGGGGCCAAAAAAAAGCTGGAGAGGGACCACAAAGAAAATCAAAGGCAAATTGAAATTCACTATCATACCCTTGCCCACATCATTTACAGTGTTGCCTTTCCCTACTGCCTCCTGCCTCCCTAGACATCCCTCAAAACTTTCCAGCCCAAATACAGATCCATAAGCAGTAGGGATAACAATAAAGACCCAGAACCTCACCCTTGGAAATGCAGGACTTTCAGTGCCCTGTGCATGTCATGAAAAAGGTAGTTGTCAAGCCTCCTGTATAAGGGTTGTGCCTGGGACAACTGAGGCTCCTGGAGTCTGTGGGGGAAAAGATGGAGCTAATGTGTATGGCAAACAAATATTCTTGAGGGGTATTTTGGACAGTTGATGGGCAAAGCTAATTGCAGATTATTAATAGGGGTGGGAAGAAGCTTGGGACTGCCAAGTCCTTGAGCATGTGGATTAACACTCAAACCTGAGCAAAGTATAAGCATTTGTGATAAAAATCAAATAAAAACAAAACAAACAAACAAAACCCTTTAAGACTGATGTCAATACCACACACCAAAAATACCTCCAAATCAATCAAAGATCTAAATAAAAAAAAAGAAAACACACAAACAATAAAAGAAGTTATGGGTGAATTTCTTTATAACCTGGGAGTGATGAAAACCTTTTAAAGTATGACTCAAAAATCCAAAAGCCACAAAAGAAGAGATTATTTTACATCTTAGACTACATTTAAAAAACCCACAAACTTCATGTGGCTGAAAGTACAATAAGAAAAGGCATAAGACAAATGATAAATTGGGAGAAACTTTTGTAACATGTCACAAAATAAAGGTTATTTCCTAAAATCTATGTGAAAAAGACCACGAGCAAGTAGAAAAATGAGCAATACAGCAAAAGAAATGTAAAAAGGGTTTTGCACATCTAAAAAGATGACCAACCTCACCAGTAATAGCAGAAATGCAAATTAAAATATAATGAACGACCATTTCTATTTCAAAGTTTGACAGCACACCCTGTAGGCAAGGTTGAGAGAAAACAAGCACTCATACAACACTGCTGATGGGAAGGCAAATTATAACTTCCATGGAAAGGAGTTTGTAATGTCTAATGAAACGACAGGTATATTTATTCTTTGACCCAGAAATCTTCTTCTAGGAATCTATTTAAAAGATATTCCTGTACATTTATAAAGTAACAGATGCATGAGGTCATTGAGTGCAGTACTATTTGCAATAGCACAAGATTAGAAACAACCCAAACATGCATGATATAGGACTACTTAAACTATCGTGTACGAATACCATGGAGTTCTATGCAGACATCAAAATGGACCAAGAAAGACAGTGATATGGTGTGGTCTCTGGGCTATTTTGGAAGGCAGCTATGCTCACCACTATACCACCAACGCAGTCCCTCTGGGCTATTTTGTTCACTGACAAAGTGCAAGATGCAGAACCATGTATGCTGTAATGTATATTTTGAACAAAGAAGGGGCAAGGGATAAGAACACATCTACCCATTTGCTTCTGTTTGCAGAATAGAAGGCTGGAAGGATAAGTAAACAACTTGTTAAAATGGTTACCTCTAGGGAGTGGGAGGTGAAAGGGAAGAGAAAGATTAACTTATCTGAGTTAACTTCTTTGCATGCTTTATACTTTGAAACATGTCACTGTTTTACATATTCAAAAAAGAAAATAATTCAGAATGTCAACAAATGCCTAACTTGAAAATAAAAGGAAATAAATGCTCTGACTCAATATCAAATTGATAGACCACATAGACAGAAAGTATATTTCAAGAGACTTTAGAACACAGAGCTTGGACTGTCCATCCTCAGTGTCATTCCCTGTAATGTTGGACATGGCAAGGAGAGCACTGAAAAAGGAAACTGTCATTGTCTGGGTGAGAATATATTATACTAACAGAGATAGGGTCCTGTTAACATTTGTGGGGTCTGAAGCAAGAGTACAATGGATGCCTACACACTGTTGCAGAATTACCTCCCAAACTTCAGGTTCCTGGACCCAATGCACTAGTAGGTCAAAACATTGAGACACCGATGCTTGGAGGTAAAGAAAGGTTTATTCTCTTTGGCCTAGGTCAGAAGATGGGAGGGCATTTCTCTAAAAAGCAAAAGTAAGGAGTTTTTTTTTTTTTTTTAATCCTCACCTGAGGATATTTTTCCATTTATCTTCAGATAGAGTGGGAGGGAGAGAGAGAGAGAGAGAAAGAGAGATCGATTGGTTGCCTCCCCCACAATCCCAACCAGGACTGGGGACCTAACTGCAACGGAGGTACGGAGGTACGTGCCCTTGATCAAATCGAACCCGTGACTTTTGATCCTCCTGCTGAGCCAAACTGGTCAGGGCAAAACTAGGGAGTTTTATGCAGCTAGGGAGTTGGGGAGGGGGAGTTCCAGGGAACTGAGAGAGAAGTCTGTGTTGTGAGAACAAGGGATGTTGGGTTGAAGAACCAAGATTCTGCAAAATATGTCATAATTGTGCATCATTGACATTATCTTTAAAGAAAAAGCAGAAACTAGAAATCCTGTGACTATTACCACTGTTTAAGCTATCATTGTTTTGTACTTAACCAGCTATATTTTTCTATTATCTCAGGCAAAGTGTACTCTTTTTTTTTTTTCAGAGTGTACTTTTAAACATTTCTCCTGGAACTCGCTTTACAGGCAGGCCTGCAGAACATGACTAGTATACTTTCTTAATCTTTGACTATAAGCTATGTGACAACTAAGGCAACTAAAACATTCAGTTAAAGCCTATATCTATGTCCTAGTTAAGAATTAAATTATTGAATTCTAGCTGCTAAAAATACTAGGAGCATTAAAATCACAAGAGGCTAGGCTACAATGCCATGTATCTAAATGGTTCAAAGATGTAAGTTAAACAAACGAACTGTTAAATGAAATCTGTTTTCTCCCAATACTTTGTCAGTCAGACCTTCCTCATGACTGGAAGGCCAGGTTTGAATGTAGCATCCTTGGATTCCTTGGACTTCACACCACATTGTGAAAGTGTAGAGGCTCACCTCTTTCCTCTTCTTACTTTACTATTTGCTCCACACCATGAGAGGAATCCCATGCACACTGGTGGATACCCCAGTCCTTCCATTAAAGCTCCACCCACCCCTTTCCAACACAGAGCAATTCTTTGGCCACTCCTGGAGAATCTTGGGAAAGATATTTGCTCAGGCCCTAGAAGCAAGCCTGAGGCCTTTTGGGTAGAGAATTCGAGAATCCAGAGTCTCCAAAATGTAAGTCTAGAATGAGGAGGCACAGACTCGGAGTGAGTACATCCCCTTGACCTCCCTGAGTCCCCTTGCCCAGATCTAAGTCAGTATTGAGGGTGAACATGGCAAGATGATTTATTATAGTATGCATTTTTACTTATTCTCCTCATATTATCCATTTCCTTCATTTCAAATAAGCCCTAGTATTTCCTTGCCTCAGGACTTTTTTTCAGGCCAGAAATTTCAATTTGCTCATGTGAGGTAAGGTGATGGAGCAAGGGAGAAGACCCAAGTGTTTTTGAAGGCAGCAAGAGGGATTGGGGACAGATTTGTTGTGGATTAGAAAATGGAAGTTGTACATCCTGGAAGAGCTAGAGTCTCTTAGGAAGAAGAGGAGATAGACATGTGCTTAGGTCACCATCTTGAACCCTCTGGTGATAATTCTCAAGGCTGATGAAATATGATTTACATTTGGACCATTTGATAATGGAACCCATACTAATAGGCAGCAGCTTGAAGGCTTGGTTCTGAAGAGGAGAAATGTACAACTGTCTGTGATAAGAAGGTTTGTGCTTTCAATGTGCCAAAATTTTGGTTATTTTAATTAGTACCACTATCTAATTTGATCATCAGCTGACCATATTGGTAGTGTGTGAGCTGGCATACATACATGCATGCATGCCGGTAAATATGAGATTTTTTTTTTCACTGGAAGTATCCCTGATGTAGATGGTTGCACTGACTAAACAAATGACTTTTATTTTCCTTGGTGTTATCCAATCCTTCCCGGGTTTTACTTGAGGGATAATGTCTGGTAAAGTATGAGTATAAGCATACGTCTGGTTACATAATAGCATAGAGAAGAGCTATTCAAAATGTGGTCCCACAGCAATCTGTGCACTGATGCTGGTCCACAAACTGAACTTAACACTCCCAACAAGTAGAGAAATTGGGAGTAAGAGCCTTAGAAGCATTGAAAAAACTACAACATGAATAAACCTTGAAAACGTGCTAAATAAAGTAAGCCAGACACAAAAGGACCAATATGTAATTCCACTTATATGAGGTACCTGAAATAGGCAGATTCATAAAGACAGAAAGTAGAATGGTGATTCTCATAGGCAGAGGAGAAGGAGGAATGAGGAGTTAGTATTCAATGGGTACAGAGTTTCTATTAGGAAAGATGAAAAAGTTCTGGAAATCGATAGTGATGATGGTTCTATAACACTGTGAATGTACTTAATGCCAGTGAATTGTACACTTAAAATAGTAAAAATAGTAAATTTTGTTATATATATTTTACCACAATAAAAAGTGTTTTAAAAAGCATCTTACAGAATAATGTTTATTGAACTTAGTAATAAAAAAATCAGGTCTTATATCTTACATGTCTTCAGGTTTTCCCTCCTATTTTTTTATTTTAAGGATTCATTTTTTATTGAATTTGTATGAAAGTATTGGTCCACAACAGATTAAACTGAAAACAAACAAAACCAACCTGATCTTTCAGCATAGATACTGTGAGATGTGCTGTGCTATGGACTGAACTGTGTCTCCCCCTGATTCATATGTTGAATCTCTAATCCCCAATGTGGCTATATATGGATAAGGAAGTCATTAAGGTTAAATGAGGTCACAAGGGTGGTGCCCTGATTCAAAAGGATTAGTGTCCTTATAAGAGGAGATACCAGAAAGCTGGTTCTGTCTCTCTGCCAGTGAAGATGCAGACAGAAAGTAGCAATCTACAAGCCAGGAAGTGGGTCCTTACTAGGAACTGAATGGACTAGCACCTTGATCTTGGACTTCCCAGCCTCTAGAAGTATAAAAAAAGAACTTTCTGTGGTTTAAATCACCCAGTTTGTGGTATTTTTTTATGGCACCCAAGGTGATTAATACACACTTGCTTAGAGGATCAACATGAAATCACTGCTGCTGGCCTGTCATCTGCCTTTAACTCAAGGAAGCCATGTTGGAGATTGTGTGTGGGAGAATAAAGGAGCAGTTCAGTTCTGAAGGATTGAAAAAAGGAAGTGTGTCTGAAGTGTTTTGATGACATCCTAGGTCTTAACTTTAGCTATTAGGGAGGAAATATACTAGGATAAATTGAGAATATTCACAATGTTTTAAACAGGGAGAAATGTGCTGTTGAATAATAATGTCAGTGCTAACTACAAAATGTTAAATCCTAGTCTTTTAGAAGGCTTGTGACTCTCGCTTGAACCAGTATTCATAGAGGTTGAAATAGTGTGCTTTTATTTAGTCTGAATGGAAAGAAAAATTATTATTGAAAAATTGGCTGCAATTCTAGGATAAGTCATATGCTATTATCTATCACAATGAAAGAAGAGAAGAACCACTTCTATTTTGATCAAAAGACTCAGGGCAATAAGAAGCGATTTAATCTAACTCCATACTTTGTACGTTTGATACAAAATTGAATGCACAAGTTTCTTCTTTTGGAGTCATTTTATAGTGACACATTCAAACTCTAGAGAAGTGAGACATTGATGGCCCAGAGAAATAAAAATGTGCAGTCCATTGTCTATAAGGGTGCTGTCAGACTATGCTTCCTGAGCTAGTCCAAAGTTTGAGGGTCTTTTTTTTCTTTTCTTTAAAAAAATTTTAAAATTACAGTTGACATACAATATTATATTAGTTTCAGGTGTAAAACCCCTGATTAGACATTTATATCATTTAAGAAGTGATGATCCTGATAAATCTAGTACCCATCAGACACCATACATAGTTATTACAGTTTTATTGATTATATTCCCTATGTTTACTTTACATCCCCATGACTATTCTGTAATTACCAATTTATATTTCTAAATTTCTTCACCTTTTTCACCCATCCTGCCAACCCCTTCCCATCTGGCAACTGTCAAAATGTTCTCTGTATCTATGAGTATGTTTTTGTTCTGCTTGCTTATTTATTTTGTTCTTTAGATTCCACATACAAGTGAAATCATATGCTATTTCTCTTTCTCTGACTGACTTATTTCACTTAGCATATATCCTCTAGGTCCACCCATGTTGTGGCAAATGGTAAGATGTCACTCATTTTTATGGCTGAGTAATATTCCCTTGCATATATGTACCACCACTCTTTTATCCACTTGTCTATTGATGGACACTTGGATTGCTTCCATATCTTGGCCATTGCAAATAATGCTGCAGTGAACATAGGGGTGCATATATCTTTTCGAATAAATGTTTTTTATTGCTTCAGATAAATACCCAGAAGTGGAATTGCTGGGTTATAAGGTAGGTCTATTTAAAAATTTTTGAGGAACCTCCATACTGTTTTCCATAGTGGCTGCACCAATTTGCAATCCCACCAACAGTGCACGAGGGTTTTTCTCTACATCCCTGTTGTTTGCTGATTTCTTGATGATAGCCATTCTGACAGGTGTGGGTGATATCTCATTGTGGTTCTAATTTGCATTTCTCTAATAATTACTGGCGCTGGGCATCTTTTCATATTAAAATTTCTTTAATATAATCCAAGAATTCTCAATTGGTGAAAAAGTTTTTTTGGAGGCATGTGTAAAACAATCTTACTCTTTTTATATTTAAAGGACAGATATACATAAACAGATATATAGTATTCTGTGGTAGTAAATTTTCTTTTGGGGGGCAGTTAGGAAAAAAATGTCTGAAAAAGTTTCTTGGAGGGAGTGATAATGAAAAAACGGTTGAGAAACACTGATAAAATCTCATACATAGTCCCTATCCACATTTTCTCAATTTCCCCCCAAAGATTCTTTCAGCTGGTATTTATGTATGCTAGATACAACTCCTTACCAAGATATATGTATTGCAAATATTTTCTTTTATATGTGTTGTTTTTGCCTTTTATTTTTTTTATGGTGTATTTTAGAGAAAAAATTATATTTGATGAAGTCCACATTGTCAACTTTGTATTATTATGGTTTGTTCTTTTTGTATTCTATTTGATAAAATTTGATTACCCTGAGCTGACAAATATTTCCTCCCATGTTTTCTTCTAAAAGTATTATAGTTTTAGGTTTTACATTTAGGTCTACAATTCATTTTCAGTAATTTTTTGTGTACGATGTGAGGTAAGGGTCAAAGTTTATATTTCTCATTAGGATATTCAGTTGTTCCAACATCATTTGTTGAAAAGACTTTCTTTGCCCCCCTTGAATTGGCTTGGTACCTTTGTTGAAAGTCAATTGACATATTGATCCATGTGTGTGTTCTTACATAAATATCACACTATTTTTGACTAATGTAGCTTTATAGCAAATCTTGAAATTAGGAAGTGTGAGTTCTCCAACTTTGTTATTTTCAAAACTGTTTTGATTATGCCAGATTCTATGCATTTCCTTATAAACTTTAGAATCAACTTAAAAACATTGCTGAGATTTTGATTAGTATTATATTGAGTTTATAGATTTATTGGGTAGAAAATGGAGATCTTAGTATTGAGTCTTCCATATGTCATAAGTGGTATATGTTCTACTTGTACTTTAATTTTGTATCTGGTAAAACAAATCCCAGAATATTTTCCTTCAACTTGTGAAAAAGATGTGCATATTAAGTGAGTCTATCTGGTTCTGAAAATTCTGGTGTACTTTTCCCTGAGGGCCAACAAAGCACCAGTGCTTGACTTTCTCTTCCATTGTCTACTTTAGATCATTATGTTGGCACTTGGAACTAAGAAAGGATCAAAGTTAAGGATTTATACCTACCCTGCACACTGGCTTAGATTTCCTTTCAACAAACTTTGGAGAATCAATTAAAGTAATTTTGAATGTCATAAAGAAGCCCCTTAGTACTAACATTACCCAGAACTATTTATTCTTCCCTTTATATAAACTAATGTTATAAAATACCTACTCTTAGTAAAGCAGATATTAAGAAATACGGTCATGTTGCTTGAGTAGGGATGACGTATTCTAGTTGAAAACTGAGGTGTATGTGAAATACTTTACACACACACACACACACACACACACACACACACACTGACAGCTTTATTCCTATTATAAGCATCATATCTATTTGGTGGTAGAAAATGGAATCTCAATGACTTTGGAGGGCCTCCCTTTTTTTGTTGTTGAGGTTGCATTTTATTTTAATGGAGGAGGGGGACTACATGGTGGTCAAGACACTGATGGGGAAAGGGAACATGATCCTCCATATTATCACCGATTTCTGATGGCTTCTGCTGAGTTGTGCTTTTGTTTCCTTGATCTTCAGTCACTGGTCTATGTAGGTTGCTTCATGCAGGATGCCCCATCTCTACTTCACAGACTTTTTAGGGGTCCCAGCTCTCAAGGTCATGTTTCCACTGCTCTTGGTTGTAAAGAGATTGTTCTATTGTTCTTGTAGCATCTTCCTAGACATCCCATATAGCCCTTTTTACTCTGGAATTTTGCTATTTTACAAGGTTCTACCTGGGAGAGCAGGGCAAGGTCACTTTTGTTCTCAGATTCCCCAAACCTATGTTGTGGTTTTTATTGTTCCCTTTCCTCCAACTGCCCCTCAGGGAGGGGCAGGCATAGGACTTAGAGACTCTCTGCCTTTCAGAGACTGCATCCATCGCCAATATATAAGCTGTATTTGCTTCTCTATGGATTCTTTCTTTATTCATGTTCCAAGGAATCTTTTACTAATTTTTTTATTAAGGTATAATTTATGTACATTAAAATGCATAGATCATAAGTATACAGTTCAATAAGATTTGACCAATGTTTACAATTGTGTAACTCACACCTATATTAAGATATAGAACATTTCCATCACTCCTAGAGAGTTCTGTCATGCCACTTTCCATTCAATCCCATCCCCAACAACATTAAAAATTTTTTTTTATCAGTATATATTAGTTTTAGCCTGACTTGGAACTTCACATCAATGGAATCATGTACTATATATTCTTGTATCTAGCCTTTTTTTTCATTCAACATCATGTCTTTGAGATCCCAGGAGTATTTTTGGTTTCACTCTTAAATCATCGTGCCTTATCTATTCCTTGAGCCTTCAACACTAGGACTGTAGAGCCACAGAGCCTGGATTTTGAAATTCAAAAGCTTTTTCTATGTTCTCTGGCTATATCAACTTTTCCTTTTAATCAAAATTCATGTATTTAATCAGGGAACGGTCGAGAAGTACCACGAAATGTGGACAGAATTTGCCAATAGCTCCAAGAGTTATCCTATCACCGAGTCAAGAGCACAATCAGAATTTCAATCCAGGTCTCTCTGACCTGGAAACATCTGCTCTTAAAAACTACCCCCAAGTTTTCCTGGAAGATTTAAAGAAGTGGCTGCTGAGAAGAAGAAGGAAAATGGAGAGTTATTTTGAAATATGTGTTGCTGTTTACTAGAGACAAGTGGTGAAAAGCATTCCAGAGCAAAGCCTTGGACAGATAAGCTTGCATTGACACAACTCAATGAGCACTAAACAACAAAATATGAAATTTAGTAATGAAGGTTCTCACTGGTGAGGTTAAACCTTCTGAAAATACTCTTGATTAAAAATAAACAATTGAATTAAGAAGAAGCATGTCAGAATAAAATTTCCCTGCTAAGTGCTTTCCCTCATGGTTTGTAGGATTAGTTGAGTTGGGTTCTGCCACTAACTAGCTGTGTAGCTTTGGGAAAGTCTCATCATTTTTCTGAGCCTCAGTTCCTGCAGTGCTAAAATGAGAGAATTACAGTAAATGTGTCACTAAGCTTCCTTCTAACTCACAATCACAACAAATTAATGTTTGTAGTGCCCAATAAATGAGCAAATCAGTGTTTGTATAACCCAAAGATCCTTGCCAAAGAAGCAAGATGTGCTAGCTGGCTGAACCACATAGAAAGTATTATTGTGTTTTATGTATCCACAAGGGATAACATATTTACTCTTTGGATCTGCCATATGAACATGAAATGAAAACAGATGAAAATGACTTCAACATGTTTTTATTAGGTAGGACTAGCTATGGAGCAAAAGAAGCAGAGCTATGTTCCTCTAGTCTGGAAGCACAATAATGTGGCTTTTAACATAAATTCAATTTTGTTGACAGGAAGAAAAAGGTGGTTTGCAGTACTATGGAATGGTCCGATTCTTCCAAAAGACATGGGTACACCCTAGGTTAATTTTAAGGTTACATAAATGAGAATATCATGGCTTTCAGAGAGATAATAATTAGTATGTGCTTAGAACTTCTATATTATATTTTAGAACATTTCACATATACCGTATTTTTATATTACAATAAATCTTAAAGGTAAGATTGATGTGTTATTGTCCCCAGAGAAGTTAAGCAATTCATGCAAGGTCAGAAAACTAATTAGTGAAGTTTCAGCTATGACACATTGGGGTTTACTTGAATATCATTTCAAGATTCATTTTTATATGCCTTATTGCTACTGAATTTAGCTTATAATTTTTGTCTGTTTTGTTTGTTCAGTTATAACATCTTGTTTGACAGAAGTGTTTGTTCTACTGTTAATTTTTTTTGGAAAACTATCAAAATTTTAAAATCTCCCATAAAAAATTATGATAAGGAAGAGAACAGTTTTGCTTTAGGGAGTCTCAAGAAAAAAATGGCTGAATCATTTGATGCTAAAATCCTACCTTTGGCATCCTGAAGAAGGACACGAATAATAGATGGCAATGGTTAACATAGAATGATTCCCTGGGATTCTACAGGGATGTGGGAAGGGAATGTACTGAGATAGTCTTCAACGTTTCTAAATTTTATTTCAGGCCATTACTTTGCAGTCTCTTCTATGCATTTTTTACGATGCTCTCTATTTGTGAAGTTTTTTTTTCCCCCTTCAGAGAAGGGTTTCCAAAGAACAGTGATGGTGAGGCACATGATATGCTGAACTCTCCATAAGAAAAAACTCTCTATCTACATCCTTTGTTCAGACACTCAAGGGCATCTCTGAGCAGACCCCCTTTAACTCCAGAAGGTCTCTTCTCAGCTTTGTCAATAAGAACAACCCACAGCTTTCAAAACAAAGGCCAATTGGGGGACGGGGGGCTGCTGATATAACCGTCCCCTCCCCTTACCATAGGCATGCACGAACCTTCTCTGGAATAGCATAAAAACCAGAACAGAGCCCTGGCCAGTGTGGCTCAGTGGTTGGGCGTTGTCCAGTGCACTGAAGGGTTGCTGGTTCAATTCTGAGTCAGGGCACTGCCCATGTTGTGGGCTCCATCCCCAGTAGGGGGTGTGCTGGAGGCAGCTGATAGATGTTAGGCTCTCACATCGATGTTTTTCTCTTCTCCCTACCTCTCTCTCTAAAAATCAATAAACTATTTTAAAAAACCAAAACAGAACAGAGCAACTCATCTAAAATGGTTTACAGTAATAAAATAGCACCCAAAGACCACTGTGGAAACATTTGAAATTCCAAGGCAGATGTTATCCTAGGCCTGTGTAGATAACTTTGGAGAAGACTGGGCTAGTTATTTAAATAAAGTAGGACTAGATCTTTACACATTTGGGAGTGCAGGCTTCCTAAAGAGAAAGATCAGCAGAATAACTTGGGTTTCTGGTCCAGAAATGTCAACATTTTCCAACATCATAATTGTTCTTATTACATCTCCCCGAGGTGGGGACCAAGGTATAACTACTTCTTAGCATCAAACAAATGCACTGAGAAGTCAACATAGAAGAGAGAGAAAACCATGAATTGACATGGCCAGAGGAGAATTCCTCACAGTTTATTTCAAAATCAGTTTCTAAAGGATTTTATGAGACAAAAAGTATAATTTTTGGGGACCTCTTTATTTTGGTATAAGACAAAATAAATGCTTTCAGCTATGATCTGCCTGGGGAAATGGTGAATGGACAGTGAGAGGTAACTGATATTTATTAGCCATTTGGTCTTATAGAAAAAGCATTGAATTTAGAATTTAAAAGAGCTGGATTTGTTACAAGTTAATTACATGACCTTAGCCCAGTGGATCTCAAACCACTAAGGTTCTTAAAGAATCACATGAAGAGTTTTTTAAAACACAGATTTTAGGATCCCATCCATAGAAATTCTGATTCACTAGATGTGGGGTAGGGCCTGAGATTCTGCATTTCTAACAAGCTCCCAGGTGATGCTGATGCTGCTGGTCCAGGGGCCATACTTTGAGGACCAAGGAAGTCGTAGGCTAGATGCTTCTTGTTTTCAAGAGGAATCTACTATGTCAGATGATTATTCAGGTCTCTTCTGGCCTCATAAAATTTCCTGAGATTCGATTTTGTCCTGCTTGCCCTACTGAAAATGTCTGTAATTATTCTTTCTAATGGAGATGGCTAATGGTAGGGCATACATTAAATCACTGAAGGAGCAGCTGTCTTAGGGAAATTTTGTTGCTGTAAAGGTATTAGCTATTAGGAACAGGTGATTACTTAATATTTTAAATTTGATTTTATGTTTGAGTCTCCTAAGTGAAGTGAAAAAAATTTTTCTGGGAGGCTTGAGTTTGAGACTTAACCCTGCTACTTACTAGCCTCATGACCTTAACCTTTCTTGTTTTCTTCATCTGTAAAATGGAGAAAGTCCTTCCCATATTGGTGCTTCCTGGAATATGTGCATAAAAGCACCTTGTAGGTTGTAAGGAGCTGTGCAAGTGTAAGGACTGACTGTGTTCAAGGCATAGTAACTAAGAATCACTACACGGAGGCAGTGAGCCATCTTCAGGATGATTCATTGGAGGCCATGTGGCTTCCTAATACCAGTTTACAAGGAGCAGAGATCATCGCTCCAGCTCAGTGCCTTTGTTTGTCCACAGGAATGTCTGTTACACACTTTGTAATATCTGACACTGAAAGGAGAAATTGGAAGCTGATAACTATATGAGTTAGGGAAGCAGAACCCCTATGAATATTCTAGAAGTAGAAATTTGTTATAAGAATTAGATCTTGGCAGTGGAGGAGGAACTGGGGAAGCAAATGTTGGACAATGGAAGTTGGGAGCTGAAGGTCAGGGGAAGGTCACTAACCAGCTTTGGCATCAGTGAACAAGTCAGAGCTTTGGAAGAAACCTTGGGGCTTGGCACATCCAGAGGCTGTAGTGGCACCAAAAAGGGGAATTGGTAGCATTTTCATTGGAAGCTGTTGGCTTTTTGTGGCCACTGCCTCTGTAAGTTGCAGAGAAGAATATGATGGTGAGCCTGGAATTGCAGTTGGTCAACAGGATCTGGAGAGCTGGGATAGAGGTGAGGAGAGTGAGGACCAGCTAGAGTCTGCTGACACCTCTGCAACTGTCTTACCACCTCTAACCAACTATGACCTCAGAGCACAATGGGTGCTGCTTTCTTCCGCCTCCCAAATCTTGTACAGACTCACCTCTGGCCTACTCTACCTCAGAACCATATAAGAAAGGAGATTCTGAAAAACTTAATTCCCTGCATAAAACGTTGATGATAGAACAATCCAACAGGATATCTGATAACGTTTCTGAAGCATATACTGACTGAGTAAGAAGATATCTCTTTATCCCAGGGGGACAAGTCATCCATCTCAGAGATAGAAAACAGCACTGTATTTAAAGAATAAGATATACTCAGTCCTCTGCATGATAAATTGTAGTCATTTAAACATCTTGAGAATGCACTATATATGTAAAAATTATGTATAAAGCCTTATTTGCATGGATGTACACACATACATGATCACAAAATACAAGCAAGCTCCAGAAGTAACCAGTAGAAAGCCACAGACTCATTTATATAAGATGTGCCAGCAGGATTAGGAAACAGGGAACACCAGCACCTAGTAACAGAAGTAAGAGGAGCTCTGCTATGGATCCTGGACAGTGTTTACTCAGTGTGTTAACAGGGGTAAGGCAGAAAAGGTAAAAAAAAAAAAAAAAAAAAGTCACGCATATACAGTTAATCCTTATTATTTGTGTGTTCCGTATTTTCAAATTCACCTACTTGCTAAAACTTATGTGTAAACCCAAAATCAATACTTGTGGCACTTTGTGGCCATTCTGACATGCACAGAGAAACAAAAAATTTGAGTCACCCATGTTCCCAGCTGAGGTGGAAAAAGGCCACACTCTGCTTTTTTGTCTCAGCTCTCATAATGTAAACAAGTGTCCTTTCTGTGGTCTGTTTAGTACCACATTTTTTACATTTTTGTGCTCTATGTTGGCAATTTTGATGTTGAAAATGGGCCCCCAGTGTAGTGCTAAAGTGTTATCTAATGTTCCTAAGTGCAGGAAGGCTGCCATGTGTCATAAGAAGAAAATATGTGTGTTGGATAAGCTCTGTTCAGGCATGAGTTATGGTGCTGTTGGTCATGAGTTCAATGTTAATGAATCAACAATATATACAACATAAAGTGACTTTAAACAGAAACACACATAAAACAAGGTTAAATATTGATCGGTTGATGAAAACATTGTGACTAGAGGCTCTCAGGAACCTAACTCTGTATTCCCCCTGGGGGCAATGGTTCAGTATTCACTAATACAGTATTCAAGTATTCATGGTGACTTTCAGACCATAACTACTTTGAATAACAAGAATGAACTGTACCCTAAAAGGAAGAATAGGTTACTTTCTGTCTCTTAGAAAAGGCTAGATATAATGAAGAAAGGCAAATCTCAATCTGTCACCATTTGGTTGATGCCTGCAATTATATTCTTAGTTTAGTGCTTTGCCAGCTCATTGTAATATAATTGCAATTTAAATAGTAATTGCCCTTTAAACCTTATCAGACAATTATACTTTAGTATAAATGAACCTCAGTAATTTTCCTGAGATAAGTTATTATAAGGATTGATGAGTAGGAAGAGTTTGAACTTGGCTAGTTAAAGCAGGTATAGAGAAAATTCCACATTAATGGGGAGTAGTTGAAGCAAAAGAAACTGGGGGGGGTCTACAGACAAAGTTGTTTTTGTTTTAAAATTTCATATCTTAGCTTTATTGGTGAATGTCTTATTTCCCTTATCCACTAATAGACTGTAAACTCCTTAAAAAGTACGTTTTAAAAGGTCTTGAATATCTGAAACTTTCCTACATATTATTTTTTAGAAAATTATATTTCAGCCAGTACTTGCTTACATTATGTGCATAATATCCAAATATTTGGCTCTCTCTAGCTCTAGTCTCTGATGTCTGAAAAAAGACTTTTTGGGAATAGCCATGAAAAAAATGTGCTTTAGATACCAAATGTATTATGTTCTGCCCTTCACAGAAGAAACACTTCCAAAGAAATAGTCATTGAAACACAAAAACAATGAAGGACTGCTTTAGATTAGGACCACTCTTTACAAATAGCTCATCAAACCATATAATTCTGATGATGATGCATTTTACAGAGCTCAGCAGTGGGTCTTACCATGGACATGGGGATGCCAATGCAGGGCATTGAAAAGGACTTTTGAGATTGCTGGGAAGTTCAACGGCATTGATGCCCACCAGGGAGATTTTCTTTTATGGATTTTATTGTTTACTTTTTACATTTAAATCTTTAACCGGGACTGGGGATCAAACCTGCAACCCAGGCACATGTCCTTGACTGGGAATCAAACCTGTGACCCTTTGGTCTGCGAGCTGATGCTCTAACCTCTGAGCCAAACCAGCCAGGGCCATTCTCGCTCTTTAACATGACTTTATTGAAGACTTATTATCTGTTGATATTAAAATTTATTTCTCAGAGAATATTTTTTATATCCCTTATTTTCAAGTTTTTGAGGAAGTCATACTACATATTTCTTGCTGTAAAAGAGCTCTTGTTTTCATAGCTTGTTAAAGCACTGGTTAGAGACAGAAAGTACAATGGTGGCTGCCAGGGGCTGAGGGAAGGGAGGAAATGGAGAATTAGTGTTGAATGGATACAGATATTTATAAAATCTGAAGTCCTTATAATGGTTCAGAAAGCTTTCATGATCTGGCCACCTGGTACCTCTCTGATTCCATCTCCTACTTCCTCTCCCTTTCTCATTCTGTTCTAGTCACCTCGGTACCCTTATTGTACTGAAACATACCCAGCGTACTCCAGACTCACGTCTTGGCATTTTCTGTTTTCTCTGTCTATGACTCTCTCCCTTAGGTATCTACAGGGCTCCATTCCACCTTTCTGGAAAGTCAGAAAGACTTTTCCAGACTGTTCCTTCTATGTATTTATTTATTTTTATCCTCACCCGAGGATATTTTTCCATTTTTTTGTTTAGTTAGAGTGGGAGGGAGAGAGAGGAAGAGAGAGAGAGAGAAACATCGACGTGAAAGGAACACATCGAGTGACTGCCTCCCGCACGACCCAACCAGAGCCGGGGACAAACTGCAACCGAGGCATGTGCCCTCAGCAGGAACCAAACCCAGGTCTCTCTGGACCGCAGGCCGACGCTCTAACCGCTGAGCCAAACCGGCCAGGGCCAGACTGTTTCTTCTAAAATGTAAACTCGCCCCAGTTACTTTTGATTCCTTTGTCTTTTCCCCCTGTCTCCTCAAACTAGAATATAAGCTGTACAAGAGAAGAAATTTTGTCTATACTTAGAGCAGTGTCTGGCACATAATAGATGTTCAATAAATTATTGTGGAAGGGTAACCAAATAAACAAAGAGGCAGATGCAGTTTCAGCTGGGGAAGAAGGGGTAAACAATCCTTTTGTTACCCAAGAAAGGCTTTGAGAGCAAAGCAGTATATCAGGAGCTACCAGAGTTGAATAAAAAGGAGATGTGGTGTGAGCCAGCAAGGGGAGGAGATGATTCAGAAGTGTGAGGTATTGAACTCCCCCAGGAGAAAGCTCACTCAGATCAGTAAAACAAAGCTTTATTTTGAATGTAAGCTGAGAGGTCAAATCACTCCTGACTGGGATTTTTGGATTTACCAAACATCTCAGTGTATTTTTAACTAGTCCGAAATGTTGCTAATGGTGTGTGTGTGTGTGTGTGTGTGTGTGTGTTCCATTGTCTTTTCTTAGGTCAAACATTAGATTTAATTATGATCTTGACCTTTCCTTTAAAATAATCACTATCCATGTAGCCTGAAAATTGATTTTGTAATGGAAGTCTGAGCTGAAAATGTGGCTATAGAAACTTAGATCAAAACAGACCCCTGTGTTTCCTACTATTCACAAAGGGATACTTTCTCATCTTATGTTAGAAGGTGTGTGTGTGTGTGTGTGTGTGTGTGTGTTTAAGCCCATGGTGAGTAAAAATAGAGAGAAGGAATGCCGAGAATACAGAGTAAAATACATAAAAGCATATAAAAACACACTTTTACAGATAAAAATTTACAGCTTTATAAAAAAGAGATTGTTTTTCTACTTTAATATATCAGATACATTTTAAAAAATTTATCTTTATTGTTGAAAGTATTACAGATGTCCCTCCTTTCTTCCCCCATTGACGTCCTCCTCCCCGTCCCTGCTCCCCACCTCTGTCCCCCACTCCCCTTCACTACACTGTTGTCTGTGTCCATTGCTTATGAACAAAATAAGCTGATGAACAAAACAGATCCAGAGACATGGAAGTAGGGATCAGATACATTTAATGAGGCAGAATCCATGCATGACTGTAGCTTACCTCCAGATTCCCAGAGCTCTTAAGGTGACCTGATAAGGTCAGACAGGCACCACAGAAGTTAATAATTTCCAGCAAAATTAGGCATCTGTTGGGATGTTTTGTTCTGTTTTGTTTGGGAAGAAATCTTTTTGTTTTGCTTCTTTGCTTGTTCATTTACACTTGTCTTTGAACCAATAATATATGCACATGATAGAAAATTCAAAATGTACAACATAGTAGAATGAAAAAGCAGATTCCTTCCCACAGTCTCCCACTTCCTCAAGTACTCAGTATGCACACGTTACCGAACCTCGCTTTTTTCACTTAATAATTTATTTTGGAGATAATTCCATATCAGAACATATAGAACTGTGTCTTTCTTGTGCAGGTTGCATAGTGGGATTATGAATTTTAGTAGGAAAGTTTTTCCTTTCTTCACCTCAGGAAGAAATCAATGCTTAGCTTAATGAAGATGAAACTACCAATAGGAGAAATTAAAATATCAGAAGGACAGCTTTTTAAGTGAGTGAACTTCTTGGGAGCCTTCCAAATACCTTCAAGAAATAGGGTTACCAGATAAAATACAGGACACCCAGTTAAATTTGAATTTCAGTCAAAAAGATAAACAAAGTATATCTTTTAGTGTATGTGCCATTTACTATTTGGGAAATACACAAAAAGCTATTTGTTGTTTATCTGAAATTCAGTGGGATATACTTATACTAAGCAATGATATATTTTTATCTGAAATTCAAATGTATATTTATCTGAAATTGAAGTTTAACTGGGTGTCTTATACTTTAATTTGTTAAATCTAGCAACCCTATCCAGAAACTACTCATCTACTCATTTATGAATAGAGCTGATCTAAACTTCAAACTCCACAGTGATGAGTTGGTGTCTGTTAGAGCAGGAATATATTGCTTCTTAAATATCATGGTTATAAAAACAACCTCAAACTTCAGGCTTCAATATTTCTTTTAATTGCTTCTCATAATCCACAAGAAAAGCAATTCCTTCCTTAAATATTTTAGATAACACTTTGAACTAAGACTACTTAACATATTGTCTTTAGCATTGAAAAAATATAATATAGTTAAGATGTACCTCAAATATTATAATCATACACTTGAAACTTGAGATTAATTGAATTTCAGGGTAGTTTTATTTGTATTGTTTATATGACATTTTTTTCCAAAATGAAATGTTGCTGTCAGAAAATTATAGCAGGTTGTAATTAAGCCAAGTAAAATGTCTCATTGGAAAATTAAATATCGACCTTGTAAAATTCTTATTTTGTTTTCTTATACAGCCCTTTAGGGAACAAAAAAAAAACAAAAAACAGTGTAATGTGATTCAGAATGGATAACACTTAGTTTGCTTTTCCCAGACTAATAGATATACAGTCTTCTTTAATGTCACCAGCTCTGGCTTCTCTCTTTATTGTTGTTTATGGGTGTTCTCTCAAGGCATCCTCTACCCTAGTCTGCTGTTCCTTCTCCTCTGAATGGACTAACACTAGAGGGATTACACTGACTTGGAAACAGTGACTGTTCTGCAGTCCAGAAATGCCTTCTGGAATGAATTTTGACCTTACAGGTATATACTTGCCCTTGGTTTGTATGTCTACTGATGAGAATTTATTGCTCTTCATCATAATAGAAACAAGATCCCAAAGATCTTGGAAAGTATTGTCTAACTTTGAAAGGCACCACACTTTGAAGAAAAGTAGCTTTTAAAAAATATTATTTACTATTTTAAACAGAAGGCACATGCACCACTCGGCCAACCCTAGTCTACATGCACCTATTTTTCTCCAATGTTTCCTTTTAGCATTAACATCCAAGAATTTTAGTGATATTCAGGTTTAAGAGTTGAGGGGAAATTTAGTGGTGTCTGTTGTTTCCTCTGAAATGAATGAAAAAAGAAAATAAGATAGATTGATGGGTAGATAGACAGGTACTAAAGCAAAGAGAATGCCAACAAGAGAGGTCCTATTCTTAAGACATTTTCTGAGCCAGCCATCTCATCCTTGCTTTAGCTTGTTTACCTTTTTGCTTAGTGATAGAAGTTTTTAATCACATCCCAGCTGGGTGTTACAGCTTTGGTACAAAGAGGAAATTCTCAGCTTTAACCTTCCGGGGTTAGTTCCATCCAGCAAGAAAAGCCGAATAAATACTTTGTTATAAGAAAGGTTCAGTTTGACTGGTGGAGTTACTCATCCTACTTCAATATGATCATACACATGGATTACTCTTGAGCACCTGCTCTGTACTGGAGGCTGAGAAAAGCTGCTGATGACCCGAGCAAATACCTACAGAAGTGGAGATCAATCAATCAATATAGCTATTTAGGCCAGCTCTGCATGGCTTATTTCTGAGACAAATGGAGATGGATGTCATGGTTATTTTAGGAAGGGGTACTTGGGGAGGAGGTAACCCAGGCATGATGGGCAGCCCCAGGAGGCAGAGGCTGGACCTCTCTCTGGCTCACTTTTCTCATCCATCTAGAATCTCTCTATCTCTTTCTGTTTCCACTTCCCCTGTCCCACTGGCCCAATCTGAGTGCTTTAAAATTTGTGATAATTAGGATGCAATGGGTTTTAAAGATGAGCTGCAATAGTTATTAAACAACATTGAACTTTTTTTTTGCCTTTGCATTCATTTTTCAGCCACTGTGTGTATTTTCATGGTATGTTGTTAAAAACAACAGAGTCCTAAGTTTATATGCTTATTTTTCAAATCAAAGTTACCTTTTTGAAACCTAAATATCCCAGGCTGCTCCAGCCTGTGAGGAAGTGTGTGGTCACATTAATGGTAATATCTAAAATTATTTTGCTGCTCTTAGATCTTAGCTTCTCTTCAAAGGCTCTCCAAGATATGTGGGAGGAGTTCCTGGGGCAAAGTTTTACAAAGCTGACCCTGACTGGCTCTGGACTAATCATGGCTGTCTGTGTCCATCATAGCCACTCTGGTCCTTACATGCCACTGTGGCTTCTCAGCTGGGTATAACTGCTACTGCATGGTCTCCATTGTCTGCTGCTGCTGCTAGATCCCACTGCTGAAGTGAAGTAAATGCCTTTTCCATCTCTTTCCATTGAACTTGGCTCAAGAACAAGCCAGTCTTATAAACTTTTTCATCAATGCAGCTTTTGTCTTTTATGCCCAATTTCCCTTTCCAGTGAGGCTCAAAAGTAGCCTATCTGACTAAGTGTGTGTTTGGGTAGGAGACTATGGGAGAAAAGAATAGGGAAAGACATCTCTTTATCTCTCCACTGACTTTCCCCTTCCTCTTCCAGGGGTCACTATCATAAATTATCACCTTAACCAAAAACCAAAAACAAAACAAAAAACAAAACAAAACAAAAAAAACACAAAGAAAGACAAAGAAAAAGTACCACCTACAAAGCATATGAACTCATGGAAAGACATACTTTGCAGATGGGCATCAATCATCTAAATATTCTTGCTAATAAGACTGCCACACTACAAAACTCCTGGGGGTACAGTTTACATCATGCTTTATGCAAATGGCATCCTAAGATTTACTTCTTGAAATATATACTTTGACTAGATTTTGTGACCCCTTAATTACAATTTAGCTATAATCCAAAAAGATGTGTTGAATAGCTCTAGCACATCTCTAGCTTTTATGTTTTATGTTGAAAAATTATTGTTCCTAGTGTTAATACTTCGCAGTACAGAATATGTGGTTCTGTTATGATTATCTTTACGAACACCTGCATGATCTGCTGACAACCATAGCTTGATTTCCCCTCTTCAAGCCCCCAGCACTGGACTGTCTGGGGTTTGGTAGTGTAACGTTTGCTTTGCTTACATCTGAGTCGGAGTTGACAAACAGAAATTGAAATATTGTGCCAAGAGACTGTTGATAGGTGTCACATTCCTGGCTTGGTCTCTAATTTAAAGCCTGTACAATAATCAAAGTGGGAATTCAGGATGGGAAAAGAAGAAATTTGGAATCTCCACAAGAATGTCAGTGAACTAGATATCTTGACAGGTTAACATGTTATCTTGAATGAAGGCATCATTGATGGATGCTCTAACGTTGGATTGAATTCCCTGGCCACAGTCTAATTCCATGTTAGGCCCTAGATGACTTATTAAAATTTGTTGTGCCAAAAAATATTTATAGCCTAGATCATATTTTATTACTGACTTAAGCATCTATACAAAAAAAATGTATCCCAGAAAATGTTAGGAGAAAAATCCGCAGAGGCATCTCAGCATTCCAATGAAGAATATTTTCCTTTAGCTGGTAGATGGGCATGTCAATCTCTCAAGCTAGTAATCCAACACAATATGTGTAATCCTTTAAAAGTATTCATGTATTCAAAGTTTGCCACATTTTTCATTCTTGTATTACCAGAAGTTATCACTCACTTGAAAGTCTCTGGAGTATGTTAAATATCACACTGACTATGCCACTTTTTTGGACGTAGATGTGACCACAAAAGCCAATAAAGCCTTTTGGGACTTTTATTTCCTATTTCAGTTAATAGCAATAGGCTGAACTTTTAGTTTCACTTCTCCAATGCCACCCGTGCTGTGTCTCATGGGGGCCTTCATGCACACTTTTCCCTCTATTCAAAACACTCACCTACCCACCCCATCCCCACCCACCTCCCCACCAGTTGCTGGGCTAACTTTTCCTGAGAAGTCTTTCTTGATTTTTTAAATCACGGGATTGGGAAACTCTCCTGTGATTTCAAAGCATCCTGGATTAACACCTTTTGTAGTACCTTTGGCACTAATTTGTAATAATTTATTTCCTTTCTGAATCCCCAATATATTTCAAGTTTCTTGAGGTAGAGGTATCAAGTATCTCATTTACTGCTATCTGCTCAGCTCTAGCCTTATGTTGGGAGCATATAAGCCACTCAGTAAATATTTGTTGATTGAAGACTTAAATAATGGATTGGCCAGCTATCCATACCTATTTCTTATACCTAATACCGAATTGCCAATTGAAAATAGAGTTCCTTACTTTTGTTTTTCTTATCAAGTGGATATTTGAGAAATTTATCAAATAAACAAGGATGTAAGAAGATGTCCTTTAGTTTGTCTTATATGAGTATGGAGATGGTCCTCAAGCCTATTTTATTCAAAACAACACATACTCAAATTGAATCACTCTTTTGATCTTGAATCTACAAATCAATGATAACTATAATCAAGTTATGTGTAGAACAATATGATCATGTATTTGAAATTTTTTGTTCACCTTAGATCTCATATCAAGAGCCAGTTGAGGCCTCTTATGAACAGATAACATGTTAATAAGAGTATACCTACTAAATTTCTTCTTTTTATTTTATTACATATGTAGCTGAATTGTGACTAATTTAATCTCTGGTGGCAAGCAAATGAATCATTTTGGCTGTGACAGAGCACTAGTAGATTTACTATCTTGGCTAATTTTTATTATTCTGGGTTCTTAATTGTATAATAAAATCGCCATTGCACTGTGACTCAATCATTTAAATTGAAAAAAATCAAACCAACATTCTGCCATTAAAAAATGAAAGATAGCTTGCCATTAGTTAAAAGAAAAATCTGACTTTAAGGAATCAAGAAAGAAAAAAAAATTCTTTTAGGATTCAATTTATCATTCTCAGAAACAAAATGGATTTTCTTTCAACATGTTTGAATTAAAATGGAGTTCTTTCTAAGATCATGCCAAGTTTTATCTATGGGTATGAAATTTTAACTAGGAAGAGTGATAGCAAGAGATAGGTCTTTATCCAGTAACACAGAGATAAATGATTTTACTAAGGGTCTGGTTATGTAGAAAATGAATCATTTCTAAATATGCTTAGGTTTGCAACTCAGGAAGCCTGAAGGTAGTGGTTCCAGAATTTTTTGTCATAGAGGATTTTTTTTATAGTAAAAATTTCATGGATTCTTCTCCATTTGGACAATAGTTATATTTCTAATGTCTGCTGATTAAATAAACCACAATAAAAAGTTAAGATGATGTCAAAAATTACTTTAAAATAATATATATTTAATTAATAACAAAATATCATTAACACATTTGAAAAATGTTTCAAAACTGTTTGAGATATCATTTAGCCATTCTACATTAAATGTTTCATTTGCATATGGGTTCATGGACCTTTTACAAGAATTCCTAACTCTTGGGGTCTGAAATCGCAGGTTGGGAACCACAGCTGAGACTTATAAAAAGTTATCTCACTTTCATGAAAATTACTTCTAACATACTTGATAAGTCTTCCTTTCAATTGCACAAACATATAAGATTATTTATGATCACCTTTAACTCTTTTTCCCTAGTGCTTTGGAAATTCTAGTTCAATTTTATTGGACTTTAAATGAGGTAGCTAAATGTCCAGATGGGTGACCCACTGAAAACATGCCTTGGCTAGATTGCAGAATCTCAGGCATAGAGAGTCCATAAACAGGGATAATTCACTTTTGTTTTCTGAATTCATCATGTTGCATTGTAATTGTTTCTTAATTCATTAAATTTAAGATGCTTTTAATTGTAGGAAATTATTTCATGTAACACTTATAAAAGCAAAAAAATGTCAACTAAACTCTGACATGATGCTTTCAATATCATCTAGTTTTAAAATTTTAAGCTTTTTAAAAGAGCTGTTTTTCATTTATTTAGACATAGGTTTTAATCATATATCACTATTATACTTTTAAAAAGTGAAAAATATACATGAAATAACTTGGTCAAGGTTTTCCTAAAGATTTTTCTCATTCAGGGTCCAAATCTTCTAAATCATTTGCTATTCAGAGGCATTCATGTCCACCTTTCCTCACAAGTATTATCCAATCAACAGTGTTGTTGCTGAATCATTCCTTTAAAGTGTGCTCTACTAGTGTCTCTAGATTTTCTCCCAAGCCTCTTGACATCCATTCGGCTACCTGAAAGTGCTAACAAAACATTTTCAGACAACTAAGATTCATCTTCTCTCCTCAAATTGTCCTTAAATGGTTGGTCAACTGACATATCAAGGGACTGCTGTGGCAAGTCATACCTGTAGGAATGAGCTAAGGTCCATATTCATAGGCAATGTCGTAGACAGCTTCTAAAATGGCTCCCAGTGATCTGGTATTCACACCCTTGTATAGTTCCCTCCCACTGAGTATGAGCTAGACCTGGAGACTTGGTTCTAATAAATAGAATTAAGCAAAGTGATGGAATGATGCTTCTGAGATTAGGTTACTAAAGACTGACTTCTTTCTGGCTATCAGACTCTCTCCTGTTCTCTCTCTTGCTTTCTCACTCTAATAAAGCTACCTGTCATGTCACGAGCTGCCCTATCAGGAGACCACTAAGGAAGAAACCAAGGGAGGTCTCTGGCCAGCAGCTTATGAGGAACTTAGACATCAATCCAATAGCCCATGAGAAACTGAATCCAGTCAACAATCACTTGAGTGAGCTTGAAAGCAGATCCACACCCAGTTGAGCCTTAAGATAATCACAGGCCCAGAATTGAAGCTTGTGAGTTCTGGAGCCAGAGGACTCAGCTAAACTATGCCTGATCCACTGATCTACAGAAATCTTTCATATAATAAATGTTGTTGTCTTCAGCCACTAAGTTTTGGGGTAATTTGTTATGCAGCAATAGATAACTAATGCAGGCAGTACATCATGAATGCACAATGGCAACTATATCATGAATGTCACCTGGCTGATAGCAGCTATAAATTGCCTTTGATTGAAAGATGCATCTCAATTTTAGAGATGATAAAAGTGAATAAATGATCTACATTTTAGAATAAATGGGAAAGTAGAACAGCTTTCTTGTTCATCATCACCATTAGCATGAGAAGTCCTTGAAAGAAAGAACTGAGTTTCATTTAGCCCTAAGAATCTATGGTACCCAAAACATTAGAAATGTTTTATAGAGTTTGCCAAGCTGAATTATCCAGATAATATTTACCATTGGACAACAAGCCCTAGCTTGAGGCAAATCTTGAGAAAAAGAATTTGCATATTGCCAGGGCTTAGAGAGGTATGGCTAACACTCAAAATGCTCTTAAAAAGTTTCAGTCTATGCTCTTTTATTAACAATGTCACTCATTTCATTTGGTCTTCTAGTACTGAGGTTTTACAATACCCTCTTGGATGTCGAAGATAAAAATGGTAGTTGGACTTTTTTATTTTAATCCTTACCCAAGGATATTTTTCTATTTATCTTCAGAAAGAATGAGAGGGAGGGAGACCGAGGGAGAGAGAGAGAAACATCCATGTGAGAGAGACATGTAGACTGGCTGCCTCTCACATGACCCCCACCAAAGCCAGGGACGAACTACAACTGAGGTATGTGCCCTTGATCAGAATTGAACCCACGACTCATTGGTCTGCAGGCTGACGCTCTAACCACTGAGCCAAACCAGCCAGAGCAGTAGTTGGACTTTAATAATAATATTTCTAATTTAAGAATTATATGATATTCTTTCATAATTTTGCTTAGAATTTTATAAGAGCACATAGAAGATTGCTAACAGAGGAGCATTATCTTAGTTTTTTAAGGGAATGAAAGAATAATATTTTAACTCATCGACTGAGCAGATTAAATTCCATACTTAGAAAATCAGATTGTTCAAATTATTCTAAGAAAACAAACTGATTTCTGTGTGTAGACAAAGTGACATTTTATTGTGTGGCAAAAATTAGTAATTAAAAGAGTAGTTTATAAACTTGAAGACTTTAACTCACTTGTGGATGAATACAGGTGGCATGCTCTTTGCTCCACTATTTAATAATTGCATGCATGTTTATTTCTCCTATTTGCTCCTAAGCTCTTGAATACAGAGACTATGTAATACTAATAATTCCAATGGCAACAAGAAGCATTTTTGAGCATTTATGATATGTTGTCACTGTGTTAATCCCCTTGCATGTATGACATCATTTATTCCTTAAGATCAGCTCATGAGACAAGAAATACTTTTAGTTTCATAGATAAAATAAGTGAGACTTAGAAAGGTTAAATATTTTGCTAATATCTTTCAGTTACCAAGTGATAGAATCAGAATTTGAACCCAGTGCCATATTTCCAAAGCCTGTGATCACTGAGCTTTATTGCCCTTTCTCTTATTTATTGTTGTATTCTTTAGCATTTAGTGTACTAACCTTGCACATAGGATGTGCTCAAAAGATACTTGCTGAATCAAAGTTATTAATATGTATTTAGTAAACTCTCACTTGATACCTACTAGGTATTGAATTAGCAATTACCTAACTGGAAACATTTGAAAACATTTTAAGATGGGAGTATTAGTATTTAACTTACATCCTATTTATATAGTTTCATCAGAAATGTAAGCAAGACCATTCAAAATTCAGTAAATTTATGTGAGAAATAAAATATTCTTATGGCTATTTTGCTAGTGTACTTTGAAATGACCAGATTCATTGTGAATTTCTTTATTAAATATGTTTTTTCCTTGTTTTTCAAATTTACTGATCTAAGTTGTATTGCTGTTTGTAGTTTTGGTTTTGAGATACAGGTATGCTTTTGAATTATTTAAAATAAATAATAATAATGAAATTCATCCGAGAATGTTATCAATGAACTGATATCTTATTTCTATGGTGGATAGTTATAATTATGCAGTCCCCACAAGAAGAACAATGATGTCAATTCTTCCACCTTGTTCCTTTCCCTCATTGTTTCCTTCTTCGTTCTTCTAAGATTAGAGGGAAGGGGATAGGACTGGGGGAAAGAAAAACAGGGCTGAATTACAGATTTGATTTTCTTGGATCAGACATGTGAGAACTGAAAACTTCCTTCGATCCTTCCATTTTTCTATTCATTAAGTAATTCATTTATTGAAAAAAATATTTACTGAATGTCAAACTTGTGCTAGAAACTATGATAGATGTACTGGATATAGCAGTGAGCAATATAAAACATGACTAATTATTTCTCAAACACTTCTGTGGGGTAATTTGGCTTGCAAATTGTTCCCTAAGTATATGTTTTCAAGGAGCTCACATTCTATGAAGAAACCAGAAAACAAAAAGCAAGGTAAATAAAGATGGCTTCAACTTTTGATTATTTGCATGTAGAAAACAAACAGGGTAGTGTATCAAGAATAACCATATGATGTGGCAGGAGCCACTATTATAGGGTGAAGAAGGTCAGGGAAACTTCTCTATGGTTATGTTTGAGCTAAGACTTAAAGAATGAGAACAAGCTAATCATGCAAAGATCTAGGAAAATGCATCCTAGAAAGAAAGCACAGGCATTACAAGTGACTTGAAAGGGGAATTTACAGAACAAATGTGGAATGAGACAAGCTTGGAGACAGAGGCAGAAGTAAGATCAAGGAGGCCATGTTAGAAAAGGAGTTTAGACATATTTCTAAGTACTTTGGGGAGTCATTGAATGGAATCTAAGGGGGTGATGTGAGCTGGTGAATAGTGTTAAAGACCCTTCCTGCTATTCTGTGAATACGGTGTTGGAAGGGGACAAGGAAGGCAGTGGGAAGTGCCTATTGCAATAATCTAGGCAGCAGACAATGAAGTAGACTAGAACATGGTCAAGGAGATGGACTGGAGACATAGTTTGGAGTAAGAACCAATAGGAAAAGTCAACTAATTGGATGTTTGTTTCTTGAGCACCTGGGTGGGTGGTGGGCCCACTAACTAAAACGAGAAAGACTAGATGGGAGACAGAGTTGAGGGAGAAAAGTTTATGGTTCTATTTTGGACATTTTAAGTTTGAGGTATTTTTTAGATATGCATTGTGAAGATATCTGGTGGGCATTTGGAACAGGATTTAGGATATAAGAAAATAATCTGGGACTGGACACATACTTCAGTGGGCTTTGGCTTATAGATGGCATCAGGGTCTACTGATTGTCAGGGTTCTGGATTAGCCTAACAAAGGAAAAAGTAGAAGGAGAAGAAAAGATACTCAAGCCTGAACCATGACATTTAGGTTGGAAAAGGAGCTAGCAAAGGAGACTGAGAAGGGGAAGCCAGTAAAATAGGAGTAAAACCAGGAGAGTGCATGTTATGGAAGCCAAGAGAAAATTATGTACCAATAATTTTCAAGTGCCATTCGACTAAAAATGTCTAAAAACACTGCAGTGCCCAGCTGGTGTGGCTCAGTGGACTGAGCATCGTCACATGGACTGAGAGGTCCTGGTTTGATTCCCAGTCAGGGCACATGCCTGGGTTGTGGGCTGGATCCCCACTAGGGGGCATGCAGGAGGCAGCCATCAATGTTTCTCTCTCACATCGATGTTTCTATCTCTCTCTCTCCCTTCCTCTCTCTCTAAAAAAATCAATAAAAACATATTAAAAAATGAAAACACTGCAATGAGATAGTTTTCCATTACCTATTGACTACCATTAGGGTTCTGAGCAACATGGCAGACTTGTTGCTTAGTCTCTACCTGCTCCCATCTGCCTTTGACATTCTACCCTCAGATTCAAAGTGGCAAAGCAGGTTGCAAAATTTCATCCCCTTCCTTTTACCCAGACTGAAGCTTCTTTTTACTGGAGACTATTTTAGCTGGATGTGGGTCCAATGAAAGCATCATGTCGTGAATGAGCAGTGGTTCAAACTTTTTAAGCTGTTGCAATCCTGTAAAAATGGGGCTTTAGAAAGCAAAGGACATTGTTTAAGGAGGCAATGTGAACTAGCACTAAGGTCTTCAAGCCAAAAATGCTGAATTTTTGCATGTGTATTTATTTTACCAAAATATAAATTTTCCTATTAATTTTATTCTTCTTCATATACTTGTTTTTCAGGAAGAAAATTTGAATCTTAATTTTATTTATGTGTTTAAGAAGTAGGTTCTGTTTAATGAAATATTCTCATGAAAGGTTAATTATTTTTTGCATTTCATTTAAGAAAAAAGAGAGATATATTTTCCTCTTACAATTGTGATAATCTAAAGAGTAAGCTCTCTTTGTATTTTTAAACTAATAATGTTTAAATTCTAACATTAAGACATTTCCTTCATTCTTATAAAAATATGAAGCCAAAGTACCAATAATACTTTACATATGCATGTTAAAGATCTCTCCTTTCCTTACAGTTCCTGATTGTTCTACCTTGTTTTAGGAACTTCAGCAAGAAAAGAATTCTTGTTTTGATGTCTTATTTCTAAAAATAACTGTGGAACACAATAGAAAGAAATAAATTTTATTTTTTGGTAAATTTTAATTTTCAATTACAGTTTATATTCAATATTATTCTGTATTAGTTTCAGGTGTACAGCATAGTGGTTAGACAATCATATACTTTTTTTGTCTTTATTGATTTTAGAGAGAGAGGAAGGAAGAGGGGGAGAGAGAGATGGAAACATCAATGAGAGAGAACATCGATTGGCTGCCTCCTGCATGCCCCACACTGAGGATTTGGCCCACAACCTGGGCATGTGCCCTGACTGGGAATCGAACCAATGACCTCTTGGTGCACAGGTCGACACTCAACCATTGAGCCACACTGGTCGGGCGACAATCATGTACTTTAGAAGTACATTTCTTTACTGAAGGAAGTGGTACCAAACTCAGGTTTGGCTGGCTGCTGCTTGAAAGCCAATAATTGGCTGGTGGAAGGAAAGTAGGTTTATTCAAGAGCCAGCAGCTTGAGAAGATTATGAACTCTCTTTAAAAAAACAATTTTTTTTTCACCCTGGCCGGTTTGGCTCAGTGGTTAGAGTGTCGACCCGTGGACCAGAGAGACCCGGGTTCGGTTCCTGCTAAGGGCACGTACCTCGGTTGCAGTTTGTTCCTGGCCCTGGTTGGGGTCGTGAGGGTGGCAACCAGTTGATGTGTCTCTCTCACATAGATGTTTCTCTCTCTCTCTTCCTTCCTCTCTCCTTCCTGCTCTATCTGAAGATAAATGCAAAAATGTCCTCAGATGAGGATTAAAAAAACAAAAAAATATATTTTTTTGTTTATTGATTTTTTTTTTCTTTTATCCTCACCCGAGGACATTTTTGCATTTATCATCAGATAGAGCGGGAGGGATGAGGGAGGAAGAGAGAGAGAAACATATCGAGTGGTTGCCACCCACACAACCCCAACCGGGGCCGGGGACAAACTGCAACCGAGGTATGTACCCTCAGTGGGAACCAAACCTGGGACTCTCCGGTCCGCGGGCCAACGCTCTAACCGCTGAGCCAAACTGGCCAGGGCTCTTTATTGATTTTTTAGAGAGAGAAAGGAAGGGAGAGGGAGAGAGAGATAGAAACATCGATGAGAAAGAACATTGATTGGTCGCCTCCCATATGCCCCCCCACTGGGGATCGGGCCCACAACCTGGGCATGTACCCTGACTGGGAATCAAACTGGCGACCTCTTGGTGTGTGGGTCAGTGCTCAACCACTGAGCCACACCGGCCAGGCAAGATGACAAACTCTCATAGCAAAGACCATTTTAACAATTGGACATGGGTAGGGGTTTTTGATTTGTTTTTAATTAAAAAAAATTTTTTTTTATTAATTTATTTTTAGAGATGTTTCTCCTTTTTTCCCCATTCATCCCCTCCTCCCAATCCTGCCTTCCCGCCCCGTCCCCAGCATTGTTGTCTATGTCCATGGTTACGCATACATGCATGTAAGTTCTGTGGTTTATCTCTTCCCTCTCCCACCGGCCCCCTCTTCTGAGGTTTGTCAGTCTGTACCCTACTTCTATGTCTCTGGGTCTATTTTATTCATCCGCTTATTTTGTTCATTATATCCCACAAATAAGTGAGATCATGTGGTATTTGTCTTTCTCTGATTGGCTTATTTCACTTAGCATAATACTCTCCAGGTCCCTCCATGTCATCTCAAAGGATAAGATATCTTTCTTTCTTACAGCTGGGCAGGGGTTTTTGTAAGGAGGGAGGAGGAAGGAGTGAAAAAACAAAAAACAGAACAAAGGAATTGAAAGGAGGGAGTTGAGAGTTTTCCATTGAGGGGACTATGTACAAGCCAACACATTCTGTTCAGATAACTGTTTAATGGTCAGCAAATCTCCTGGAGCTGGAATGTTTGAAGGGTGGAATCTGCTTCTTTGAAGTCAGTTCCTAGAATTCTTAGGCAAACAGGCTGTTTATCTGCTCACATATTAGCTAACAGGTCATCATTTATAGAAACAATGTTAAAAGAATTGTGGGGTGGGTTACAGAAGAGATGATACAATATTGAAAAATAAGTGTAGGCTGATGGCTGGTAGAGTAAAATAATACTGCTCCATGCATTGTTATATCTGCTGCTTGCAAAATTCTTTTTCCTTCTTCTTCCTATTAGGCATAAAAGAAGCATCAGAGCCCAAATAAAATAAAACATGTAAAGGCCCAGGATAAAGCATTTTTTCATAGTCTTCCATTGGCTAGATGTCTGCTAATTTGTGCTATCTGAGCAAAATGACTTATTCAGTTTTCAAACTGCAGTAAAATCTTATTTGACTGGAACCAATGAGCCAGAATTCTCATCCTATCAACTTTCATTCTACATCTAGGAGAAAGAGTCAAAGGTTAAAAGAAAAGGCTCCACAAATTCATATGGAAGAGTTCAAGTTCTACTTTAGAAGTATCCATTTCTGTGTCTTTTTTTTTTTTTTCAAATAACTTAGAGCTAAGTGAAAATTTAAAGGCCTTTACTTGTTCATAAAGCATAAATTTTACTATGCTTTTCAGAATCTACTGCCAGGAACTGGGGTTGGCTGAAGCAAGCAATACTTTGTAATACATCATAGAAATCCTGTTTTCACCTCTATTTTTGATCTTGAACTTTTTCATAAAATCCACAATAACTTTGTTAGTGTTGATACCAACTCTCGGTTCTTGAGATCAGCAAAGAAATAATTCAAAGCCAAGAACTCTAGCACAAGAGGAAGGTTGTTTAGCATGCAGAGCAGACGTACACTTGGAGAGAAGAATTGAGCAGGCTGCTCAAAGAGCTGTCTTAGCCTTTTGGAAAGAAAGTCACAGATGCAGAGGAAGTGAGCCAGCTAGACTGTGTGAACTCAAGACATAAGTCACAGAGGCAACAGAAGGGCTTTTGGAGATAGGTTCAGGGGTTGGCCCAGAATGAGCTGCCAATGCCTGTTGCTCCCCTGGTTGCAAGCCTCGTAGGGACACTTAGAGTTTGGGAGAAAGAAAGCAAAGATACATGCCTGAAGAAAGAAGGCACAGGAGAGGAAGAGAGAGAGAGAGAGAGAGAGAAAGAGATAGAGAGAAAGCACACCCATTGTGTCCTTTGGCTAAAGGAGGGGATTTAGGGAACATCTCCAGAGGATCTCAATAGAATATTGACCAGCTTTCTAGGTGTGTCCTTTAATATGCTGATTCATCAAAATGAGCATATAGGGTCAGGGTGTACTGATTGGTTGGTGATAGGGTAGGGGGCCGTTATTAGTCATTGCATCTGGTCCTAATGCCAGCCATGGTATTGCTTCGTCTGATTTTCCTGCTTTTCTGGGCCTGGAGCTGAAACAACTGAGCCCCAGATGCTATCTCTAGTTTGACCAAAACTCTGACTCTGTGGTCTACAGACCCAAGGCTTTGTTCCTAAGATTATTTGATGCTGGTAAGAACCTCATTGTCCTGAAGACTTAATGCTTAAGGGAGTGGTTGTGCAAGGGAGAAGGAGGTAGATGAGTCAGTGTGCTGGATGAAGCCAGTCTGAATCAGCTATCTGTCTCAGTTTCCTCATTCCAATTGTCAAGGAATTTTCCTGGCTTCTTACATCCTGACTCAACTTTAAACAATAGCTTTGTTCCAGAAGACAAAGCAGCTCTTGAGTATTTGTAGATTTTTTTAGGTTATGGAAGATAATGAAAGTTGGAATTCCACAAGGTCTGCATGAGGATTACTGCTTGTAGATTAAGGTTTCGTTTGTTTTGTTTTGTTTACTGGTTAATTCAATTCAGCATTTAATGAGAAATTTTTAATCCCCAAAATATTACTATAACTGTTGTAACGTGTCCGCGAGATAACCAGAGACGCACCGCCGAATTGTAAAGGAGCATTTCATTACGCTGGCGGGCTTGGTGGGTACAGCTTCCCCAGATCCTCAGCACAGATTCCTCTTGCTAGTCTGATTTTAAAGACAGAAGCCCCATCCCCCTTTTGGGCCCCCCCTCAGGGGACCGGTACAATAGCAGGTGTGACAGCGATTACAGAAGTCAAAAGGGCTCACAAGTACCTGCAAATGCCTGCAAATACCAGAAACTGCAAATGTCTCCCAACACGTGGGGCAACTATAATCTTAGGCAAAATTCCTTTACTTCTAGGGGTAATTAACCTATTATTGGAAGAATATCGAAGAAGGTCTATTGATGATAAAAATGGAGTCATTTAGTCGCCTTAGCCAAGGGGCCTACATAAAAATGGAATCTAGTTGCCTTAGCCTTGGGGCCCAGATCATAACCTACTTTAGAAAACAGTTACTTTCTCTGTAGGTGTCCCATTCAAACGTCTTGGTGTTTTTTATAGTCATAATGCATTTGTTAGTTTTTGAAGCTAGCTGCCTCAGCATTTTTAGGATATAATTATTAAAAACAGTTGTCAAAACCAAGAGCCTAATTATCTTGAAAATATAGGTATGGCAGAAACCTAGTAAGTTATATTTCTGGACTTTATTTTGCTCCAGTAAAATGCATAGCATATTTTAAATTTTATTGTAATAGAATGGTATAGAAAATATTCAGTTATATTCACTTAAAACATTTTTATTGATTATTTTTATTTGCAGGAAAAACTGTGCTAGGCACCACGGCAGGGGGCACAAAGATAAATGATAATCAGCCCTACCCCTTACAAAAAGTTTAAACTAATCAGCGGGATTGAGACTCCAGTCTTATTCTGAAAACTGTCATCTAGAGAACCCTCACCTTGGACCTGGTTATTAAATTTATAGCCCATCTTGAAATGTTCATAGAAAGATGACTGGCCAACTCTCTCATAGTGCACTGTCCACCATGAAAAGGTGACTATGTCTTTAGGTCATAAGGAACATATTTTATTGGCCAGTGCCTGGCATATAGTACGCACTTAATGAATATATGTTGAATGAATATATGTTGCAAAAACTAAATGATTTAAAGTGGCTTCTAACTCATCCCAGGCAGTTATATACTGGGAAAAAGAAGCTCTTTCTATACTGGCCTTAAGTGGTAGAAATGTGTTTCCTATATGAATCACTAGAGATATCTTGTTATACCTGATTGCCTTGGTGGTTTTCATTATTTTAGGATCTTCTTGAACAGTGAAGTTTTCCTGACATTTTAAAGTTGGTATCCATAAAAATCACTTAGGCAGGTTTTTAGCTCCTCATCCTCTGAGGTTCCTGTTCAAAAGCCTGGACTGGAAGGAAGCATTCCAGGTAATTCTGATGCAGGTGCTTGTCTTGCTAGTGGAAGTGGGGTCTCCGAGTAGTTTTCTTACCACAAACCACAGCTCCTCCCCTCCTGACTGGCTCACCAAATCTTGCTGGTGGAAGTGGGGTCCTTTCGTGGGATAGCAAGGAAAGCATTCCAGGAACCCACATATAGGAGATTGTGGCATGGTAAGATTTATTTTGGGTGGAAATAGAAGGCTGTCTCCAGGTTTCCAATGTTTCATCTCCATCCGTCCTGCCTTGTCTTAATCAGGCCTAGAAATAGGGCCAATGTCCAGAGATTCTGTGACATGCCAATGTTTAGTCCATATCAAAATTTAGTCCAGTTCCCGGCTGTGCACCGGCTGTGCTCAGCTGGGCTTGCATTGGATCCTCCCCCTAACAATACATTTTCTAGTCTTCTGGAGTTCTGTGTCCCTTATCCAATCTGATCCTTTTCCCAGGCTAGACTGACAGGCCTCTATGGTTGTCATCTTGGTTTCTATTGTGCATGTGCTTACCTCCCCTACAGTCTGGGTGAGTAGAACTGGGAGATTGAAAAGTTGGTCCTTCCTCCCCATATGGGGGAGAGAGGGGTGTTAATCCCCTTTTTGAGACAATCTGCGATTCTCCGGGGTGCTTATGAATGCTGCAACTTCCTAGCAAAGCAGGCTTATGCTTCCTAGTTGGTTATGCTTAATAATGTCTGATTTCCTTTGCTCCTTTACTTTATTAATCTTTAGCTACCTACACTAACACCTGTAGATCAGATATTAAGAGACTGTTATTGAGTATAGATAAGCACACTGATCCTTAGGGTTTCACCAAAGTCTTTGTAAGTAAAACTCTGTAAATTAAAAATACACACCATTGGCTTGAGAATAATTTTGAAAATAGAAATTAAGATTTCAAAAGTACAAGGTCATCATTAATACAAAGTGGCTTTGCAGTTATCAGAAGATAAGCAGAGCTACTGCAATATGTGAGATGACACAAAGTTAATAGTGATTAATAAAGATTTAAGAGAGGCTGGAATTAATAGGTCACTTATAATGATTATTCTAGCCATTGTTACTGACTTAGCATGTGATTTCCTGTTACTAGATCAATAAGGATGAAGGGAATATTTCAATGCTTAGGCAAGTGTATATGTGAAAGGAGGCTAAAACATAGGACCAGCTAAAGAAAAAAATCAATAGAAATTATTTTTTCAAGGACAGATTTTTAAAGAGATTTTATTGCATTGCTGTGATATCAATAGCCTTGAAAGTAACAAGTTATAACCCAAAAGAAAACTTGAAGCTTCTCACTTATTAATATATTGCATACCTGTACTTATAAATCCATTTTATAAGTAGGATTAACACGTGGTGAATAACAAATTTGTTTTAAAAAAATCAGAAAACTGATTTGATGACTTGCATTGAAAAGGATCTTTTGCATTGAAAAAGATGTTTTATTTGACACAACACAGACACAGTGAAAGCAACAGGTTAGAACACTTTGAAAGAATAGGCAAGGTTGGCATAAGAAACTATTTATAATCTCTGTTCCAGAATCTTCTACAACTTAAAAAAAAGATTTTGCATAGACAATCTTAGAGGAAAAGTGGTAAAAATAACTATGTCGAGGGAAATTATATAAAGGCAAAATATAAGAAGGTTGTTCAGGAATAGCTGTTTTAAAAAGATGACAGTAGTAAGCTGAATTGCAACCTCAGAACCTCAAGAAGCAAAAAGGGAGTGCCTTCTATTTGTTTTACATCCAGAACACCGTAGATGATAAATAATTACAACAAATAAGAAGAATAAGAAAACGTACATATCCTAAACATGACATTCACCTGCCAAACCTTTGCTGTAGGGGTCAAGCCCTCTTCCTTCAGCATAAGTCTGATTGGAATTCCAAGTTGTCTTACTAATGCAAAGAGATGGTATTAGGTATTGAGTGGAATTTTCTCTGTTTTTTTTTCCCCCCTTCTTATTTTTTTGGCCTTAAAAATTAAGTTTTATATCTAAAAACCAAAGAGATTAAGTAGGCCACACCTTAGATTTATAAAAGTAGCCCTGACTGGGGCCAGCCACCTGCCTCCAGGAATGTGGAGAGGAGCGAGAAGAACTAGTTTTTATCCACTCCTCCCTCTGCCCTACTCCATGCAAGTGAAAGACTAGGAGGAAGAGATAGGTGAAGTTTTTGGTAAGAATGGTGCTCAGGAAGAGAGGTGATCTCCTCTTCTCCTTGTGAGGGGAGGCTACACCCTGAATAATTGGGGAACGTGTAGGAAAGAAGGTTGACATCATATTCCTGAATTGGATGTCTGTTCAGCTTACTTCCCTCACATGCTGATACCTACGTGGGGAAGGAGCATTAGGGAGTGATGACACAGGCCACCCTCTTGAATTCCCCATGAGTGTAGAAGATGGATTTTGGCTGTTTCCAAAGGAGATGTTTTGGATTGAGATCCTACGGAAGGGGAGCAGAATTTGTCACCCCAAAATATGCCTCTTTGGCATAAAGATTATTTTAGACTGATTATTTTTAAGAAACAGCAGACACAGGAGAAGCTCTGAAAACACAAATAGAAGTTACCCTTTTGTAAGAGACATTTCCATTTGTAAGGGTGTCTCCCTCTCTGTACCAGGAAGAGGAAGGAGGTGACTTTAAATCTCTGGAAACTCTTCAGTGGAGAAGTGAATAACCTAAATCTGCATAACAACTTCACCTTCCTTTACTGTGCTTTACCTGGTTACCTCCCATAACTGGATCTTCCCCACCCCCAACATCTTCTTTTGTCCTTAGCTGGAGACAGTATTTAAGGTAGTAGCTTGGGCCATTTCAGGGGTTACCCAGTTTTCCTGGATCTCCCATGTATACCGGAGTTATCCATGTTATTAAACTTTTGTTTGTTTTTCTCCTATTAACCTGACTTTGATTACAGGGAGTCTCAGTTAAGAAGCTAGAAGGGTAGAGAGAAAATTCTTTTTCCTCCTTTATACTACTCAGCAAGACCTGTTGAGACTCTCACCTGTCTACATCTGTCCATGTTCAGCCTTTAAAGACTTAGTTACATCAGTAATTGCAGCCAACCAAGGTGAGAAGCACATCTTGCTGGGTAAAGAGACCATTTTTCCTGACTAAAAGTTAAGAAATTTTATCAGAAAAATAAGACTCCCAAGGGGGTTGCTAGAGCACAATTGGTGGCAGTTACTCCAAAACAAAAACTGTTTCACATTTGTACCTGCCATGGTGAAATTTTCACTTAAAAAACAACACCAACAAACTTGAACAATCTACTCCCACAATGTATAGGCTATTATTTCCAGTGGTATTTCTTTTTTTCCTAAGTGAGAACTTAGGCTCCAGGGAAGCAATCTCAGTAAAGCACCCTTTGAGATTGTCTGCTCCACCCACTCCATCTTTTACTTTTCTTCCACCCATGTCTAATTTGGCAGCAATTTTTAAAGCAATTTGCATTTAATGAGTCTTTCCAAAGGGATTCAAGCTTTCATAACAACAATGTTCTTCTTTTTACACTCACTGCATCAGTTTATGTGGTATTTAGTTCAATCACAGAATTAGAAAAACAAGTAGAAACAGCATAAACAAATTTAGGGGCCAACATAACTGATTCTTGGGAGGTATACAGCTGAATGGTGCGTGCAGGACAGGCATTTTTAGATACCTCTTCCCCAACTCCTCTCCATCTCTTTAAAAAATGTTATTTTTCATTTACAGTTGACATTCAGTATTATTTTGTATTAGTTCCAAGTGTACAGCATAGTGATTAGACAACTATACACTTTCCAAAGTTCCCCCCCGCTTCCCGATATTTCCAGTGCTCACCTGGTACCATCCTTAGTTATTGCAATATTATTGACTGTATTCCCTGTACTGTACTTTATGTCCCTGGGTCAATTTTGTAACTACTAGTCCGCACTTCTTAATCCCTTCACCTTTTTCACCCAGTCCTCCAACCCTCCTCCCCTCTGGCAACCATCAGTCTGTTCTATGTATCTATGAGTCTGTTTCAATTTTGTTTGTTTATTGTTTTGTCCTTTAGATTCCACATATAAGTGAAATCATATGGTATTTGTCTTTCTCTGACTGGCTTATTTCACTTAGCATAATACCCTTTAGGTCCAACCGTGCTCTCTGTTGCAAATGGTAAGATTTTGTTCTTTTTTGTGGCTGAGTAATATTCCATTGTATATATGTGCTACCACTTTTTAATCTACTCATCTATTGATGGGCACTTGGGTTGCTTCCACATCTTGGCTATTGTAACTAATCCTGCAGTGAATATAGGAGTGCATATATTCTCTCAAATTAGTGTTTTGCTTTTTGATATATACCCAGAGGTGAAATTGCTGGGTCATAAGGCAGTTCCATTTTTAACTTTTTTGAGAAACCTCCATACTGTTTTTCAAAGTGGCTGCACCAATCTACATTCCCACTAACACTGCACAACTCCTCTCCATCTTGTGACCGTCCACGTCAGACTGACTGGCCCATAGGACAGAGTGCTCACAGCTAGTGGGCTTATCATGCATATTTTATTTTTTTTTATTTATTTTTTTTTTAATTTTTATTAATTTACTTATGTTACAGATGATTCTCCTTTTTTCCCCCATTGACACCCCCCTCCCCTTCCCTCCCTGTCCCGTCCCCGTTTTGTTGTCCATGTCCATTGGTTATGAGTACATACGTACAAGTTCTGTGTTCATCTCTCCCCTCCCCCGCCCCCTCTTCTGGCAGATGTCAGCCTGTACCCCACTTCCACGTCCCCCGGACTACCCTGCTCCTCCCACTGTTATGTTCATTATATTCCAGAAATAAGTGAGATCATATGATGTTTGTCTTTCTCTGCTTGGCTTGTTTCACTTAGGATAATAGTTTCCAGGTCCTCCCATGTCGACGCAAAGGATAAGAGATCGTCCTTTCTTAACGCTGCATAGTACTCCATTGTGTATATGTACCACAGCTTTTTTATCCATTCGTCTACTGATGGACATTTGGGCTGTTTCCAGATCTTCGCTATTGTAAATAGCGCTGCTATGAACATGGGGGTACATGTATTCTTTCTGATTGGTGTTTCAGGTTTCTTCGGGTATATTCCTAGGAGTGGGATCACTGGGTCAAATGGTAATTCAATTTTTAATTTTTTGAGGTAACGCCATAGTGTTTTCCATAGTGGCTGCACCAGTCTGCACTCCCACCAGCAGTGTACTAGAGTCCCCTTTTCTCCACATCCTCGCCAACACTTGTTGTTTGATGCTTTGTTGATGGCGGCTATTCTGACAGGTGTGAGGTGATACCTCATTGTTGTTTTAATTTGCATCTCTCTGATGATTAGTGAAGTTGAGCATTTCTTCATATGTCTCTTGGCCGTTTGTATGTCCTGTTTGGAGAGGTATCTATTTAGTTCCTCTGCCCATTTTTTAATTGGGTTCTTTGTCTTCCTTTTGTTGAGATGTATGAGCACTCTATATATTTTGGAAATTAGTCCCTTATCTGATATATCATAGGCAATTATGCTCTCCCATACAGTAGGTTGCCTTTCCACTTTGATGGTTGTTTCTTTTGCTGTGCAGAAGCTTTTGAGTTTGATGTAGTCCCATGTGTTCATTTTTTCCTTTATTTCTGTTGCCTTAGGTGATATATCAGTGAAAATTTTGCTGCGTATGATGTCTGAAATTTTGTTGCCTACATTTTCTTCTAGGATTCTTATGGAGTCATGAGTCACATTTAAGTCTTTTATCCAATTTGAGTTTATTCTTGTGTATGGTGTAAGTTGATGATCTAGTTTCATTTTTTTGCATGTAGCTGTCCAATTTTCCCAACACCATTTATTGAAGAGGCTGTCTTTGCTCCATTGTATGCTCTTACCACCTTTGTCAAATATTAATTGAGCATACTGTCTTGGGTCAATTTCCGGATTCTCTGTTCTGTTCCACTGGTCTATGTGCCTGTTCTTGTGCCAGTACCAGGCTGTTTTGATTACAGTAGCTTTGTAGTATAACCTGATGTCCGGTATTGTGATCCCTCCTACTTTGTCCTTCTTTTTCAAGATTGCTGTAGCTATTCGGGGTCTTTTTTGGTTCCATATGAACTTCTGAAGTATTTGTTCTAGTTCTGTGAAATATGTCATTGGTATTTTGATGGGGATTGCATTAAATCTGTATATTGCTTTGGGTAGTATGGACATTTTAATGATGTTAATTCTTCCAATCCATGAACAAGGTATGTGCTTCCACTTTTTTATATCTTCCTCTATTTCTTTTTTCAATGTCCTGTAGTTTTCTGTAAATAGGTCCTTTACTTCTTTGGTTAAGTTTATTCCTAGGTATCTTAATTTCTTTGCCGCGATGGTAAATGGGATTGTTTTTTTAGTTTCTCTTTCTGTGAGTTCATCATTGGTGTATAAGAATGCCGTCGATTTCTTGACGTTAATTTTGTATCCTGCTACTTTGCCAAATTCATTTATTAAGGCTATTATCATGCATATTTTAAAGCTGTGAGAGAAAAATCTTTTGAACTTCATTGGAGGCATTTGCAGTTACCTTGGATAAAAATAAACTATTTTCTTTAATTCAAGTATCATTGTTATTCCTGCTTGAGAATAATGCTTATTTGATAGAAAATTACTCACTTCTTATGATCACCAAAGTAAAATGAATGAAATCTCCCTGAATGGAAACAGCAGGAAACAACATCTCTCTTGGGGCAGTAGAAAAAACACCATCACTCTCTAGAGATCCTAAACATCACCCACCTCTGTTTTCAACTGCATTTTCTACAAATTTCAAGTCCCAATTTAATCAATTTTATGCAATATGCAATAATATGTTAGTCTAATTTTGTCTGCATTGATCTCTCTAGTAAAGAAAGCTGATATGAAGAGAGTATATTCAGATGTATGCCTATTATTTCTAGTCCCTATTCAAGAGTTTACTCATTAGAGCTATTATGTTAATTTTACCTAGAATAGCAGTTCATTGTCTCTAGGAATCTGTTTTTTTGATTTTTGTTTTTCCCAGTTCCCATTCTGTGGGAATGACAGAAATATAATAACAGTCAGTTCGAGAGTTTCCTCTAAAACACACTTTTTCTAAGATGGAAGGTTCTTAAGTATTACTAAGGAGATGGAAATGGGAAAACTCTGATCCTGCAGTTCCTCTGTCCTGACTTTTTCTCATCCAGCAGATGTGTTACTTGTGGCTCAGTGTTTAGGACATGGGGATTCTTTTGCTCCATTCTCACTCCACTGGGGCACAGAAATGGCACCTCTTTGTGAGGATGTTGGAGCACCACCTGCCTGGACTCACCATGAATCCACTTCCTGTCTGCACCAGAAGCAGACTTGGCAGCACAGCTCGTTGCTCTTGGATCCACCAACACATATACTCTTATCACTTCTCTTCTGCCTCTTTTTCCACAATGCAGAGGAATCTCTTTAAGTTTCTGCTGGGAGTCTCATTCTCCTCAAACCTCCAATTCTCTCTGATGATGTTCTCAAGCACTTTTATTCCTATGTCTTGAGAGCGTATGCTTTTGAAACACAAAAGCCAGGAAGAAATTTGTACATTTGTTGATTTCTGCCTTGTTACACCTCTTCCCTGAGAATGAGCAGAAAGACCAGGTATTTCTCTGAATGGGCTGAGAGTGGAGAGAGAAAGGGGGAAATAGCTGGAGAATAAAGAACATAGGCTAACATCCCAAAATAACTGTCACAATAACTTTCCCAATCATCTTATTTGCAAACTAAATACAACCATCCTGTCCCCTTCCCAACAAAGTCCCAAACCACTTTGCAATTTTGGGTCCTGTCATGGTAAGTACTTTCATAGGCTTAGTTCCATCAACCCCCTACTTTAATATCAAGGTCATCCAGGGATGACTTATCAGCTTTCAAGTTGTTTCTTGAAGCATGAAGTTTCCTCAGTTATTTTCTCCATGTTGTTTCTCTTTTGACATGGGACTTTCCCAACTTTCCAAACTCTGGGCGTTTCACTAAGTTTTCCATTTCATCGAACTGAATTTCTGCTTCTGTCCTCATTCCAAGTCCTTGTTCCAGAAATTTGCCTCTATCTCTGTGGTAGGCTGAATGATGACTCTCTACCCCACCCCCTGTCCCTGTCAAAGATGTCTATGTTCTAATCCCCAGAAACTTGGAATATATTATGTTAATGGAATTAAAGTTGCAAAACCAGTTTTCTTTAAGATAAAGAGATTATCATGAGTTATCCAGGTGGGACCAATGTAATGACAGGGTCTTTAAATTGGAAGAGGGAGGCAGAAAATGAGGGCAGAGCTATGTGATGTAATAAGAAGTCAACTTGCTCTTGTTAGCTTTGAGGGTGAAGGAAGGGGCCACAAGCCAAGGAATGTAGACAGTCTTTGGAAGCTGGAAAGGGCAAGGAAATCAATTTTCCCTTAGAGCCTTCAGAAAAGAAAGCAGCTCTGCCAATATCTTAATCTTAACCTAGTGAGATCCATTTCAGGCTTCTGACTTCCAGAACTGTAAGATAATAAATCTGTGTTGTTCTAAGCCACTAAGTTTGTGGTAATTTCTTACAGCAGATATAGCAATTCATACAATCTCCATCATGGGATCCAGACTTAGTCTTGAAAATACTTGAAAGTGAGAGTTTGGATCCTGCCAGAGCTCTATCTAAAGATGGAAATCCTGCTGTTTTCCTGTGTGTTGTGTTCTCAGACACTGTACCTGATGGGATACCCTACTACTTACTTTCTTAGCCTCTTGCTTATTCTCTGCTAGAAATTTCCAGAAGCTGTAGATACCTTACCCTGAAACTGAATCATCAACAAAAATTTTGAAATGTGGCATACTCTTTTGTTATCTTGGTATACAACATATCTGGTCTGTATCCACTTGATGTTGTAAATTAGCTATGTGATATCAGTCAATTCAGTTTACAGCATTGGTTGTCCTTTTAGAATATGGTTACCTAGGACCTCTGTCTCCCTTAGCTCCATGAATTGCCAATGCCTTATTTTCATCCGTATGATATTCCTTAGGATTCTGCATTGGATATCATGGTAAGGAAGCACATGGAAATCAAACAGTTGCTAAGAATGACGTGTTGTTTTCATTTTCCCCAAACAACCCTTTCTTTTATTAAATTCTCTCTTAAAATTTTTTTTTTTCTTTATTGATTTTTAGAGAGAGAGGAAGGGAAGAGGGAGAGAGAGACAGAAACATTGATGAGAGAGAACATCGATTGGCCGCCTCCTGCATGCCCCCTACTGGGGACTGGGCCCACAACTTGGGCATGTCCCCTGACCGGGAATCGAACCGGCGACCTCTTGGTGCATGGGTTGATGCTCAACCACTGAGCCACACCGGCCGGGCTTAAATTCTCTCTTAATTGCATTTTTGTTATTTATTAACTTTGCCCCTAGTGAATATAAGTATTGATTTAAAATTTTTATACAACTTGGACAGATCCTTGGATGTAGTACTAATTTGCACCTTGCATGTAGTTCTAGAGATTATTTCTAATTTAATGTGATTTTTGTTATAGCTATAGAACTTTATGTTTAAAGTCTATAAGATATTCAGTGAATTCTGTAAAGCTGGTACCAAGAACAAGGCTGCCTGTGCTTCTTCATCAGTTGTTAACATTCTCCTGTTCTGGCCTTCTGAAAAAGGCCTCTATTATTTATATAAACTTTTTTGGAGAGATTTTTGTTGCTTCAATGATATTGAAAACTTAGGACTTTAAATAGCATTATTTCTATCATTCGATTCTTGTTCATTGTTACAAATTAGTAGACAATTAGTAGTTTTGATCACTCGAAGAATTTATCATTAAATCGATGGTATTATTTCAGTCAATGTAGTGCATGCTGCATGGCTTCTGTTACTGTTTGCATTTCTAACATAGTGGGAAGACTATTTGGAATGATGCACTCTTGAAAAATGAATTCAGAAGCCTGTTTCTTTAAGAAATCACTGTCCCTTTTCTTACTTTTAGTTGATTGTTTTGCCTTCTAAGACATTGAAAAATAGAAGGAGCTGAGTGTTCTAAGATAAAGGATGGAAAGTGTCAAATGGATTTGGTAATTAGGAGGTCCCCAGCCACTTTTAGGGCAGTTTGGTAGGGCAGAAACCAAGTTGCTATGGATTGAGACATGAATGGAAAGTCAGGAGGTGGAAATAGCCAGTGGGAAAGATGAGAAGCAGAGGTGAGACTGGATGGTAAATAGAAGGAACAAATGTTCAAAGAGGGATTTCAAGAAGAGAGAGACTTTAGGATATTTATTGGCTAAGGAGAAGAAGCTAGCAGAAAGGCAAAGCCTTTCAAGAGAGGATATGACTGAGGGGGCAGGATCTTGGGGAAGAGAAAGAAATGGAGGGCATGCAGAGAAAGGGCTGGTTGGTTGTTAAGAAGAGAGGGAAGCAGCACTTTCTGAGCCTGGAGAACAGGAGTTAAGAGTGGATACGACTGAAGATGTGTTTGTAGGGAGGCTGGGATGAAAGTCAAAGAAAGTCATGCCTGATGGCCTCAACCATTCTCCACAAAGAAAGAAGCTTTGTCATTTGCTAAAAGTGTGGGGTTCTTGAATTGAATAATGGCTTGAGGAGAATTCTGTAGATTCACAATGTTTACTGAGAAGAATGTGAGAGGAATCCAAGAAAGAAAAAGTGAAATAAATGATCAAGGAATGGTATTGAACCCATGAGTATGTAATAGTGCCTAACTGTGTGGTTGTATGGCTTCTGCCAACCGTGTTCAGCTTCCAGGTATATAAACAGAGAATAAAAATTGTGATATTAATCCAGAGGATTTTTTTTCTGGATGGGAATAATTACAGGATGGGCATAGAAGAGGCTCTGAAGTAGTGGTCCAGGTTGGGTAGGGAAGAAAGGGAGGCCAGGAGTTTGGGATGACAGATGGAGAATTAATGGAAAGTCAAAGAGCATCTTCATTTAATGCTCACAACAACCCTTCAGAAAAATAGTTTAATCAGCCTAACCTTGAAAATGAGAAAACTGAGGCTTTGAGATATGAGGTGACATTTCACCCTCCGGAAACTCACAAGGCAAATGACTAAGTGAATAATTGAGAATTAGATAAACATGTTTGTTGATTACATTCCTTAGCCAGAACTCCACATTTTTTATCATTTTATTGTCTTTACCGGAAAATTTCAAGACATTCTGAAAAAATAATTTGCCTAGTTACTTAAGTGCCTCACATAATGACCTCTATTAGGACATTTTTATAACAAGGCACTACTACCATAATTAGCCAGTGAATTGCTGGTGAAATTTATCTGAGACAAAAGCATATTAATTCTTATTTTTCTCTGGCTCAATCCTTTTTTGGGTTGTATTTGGCTAACTAGTTAGGAAAAAAAGCTCATATTCAAACACTTCTATAAGGCAATAGTTTATTTTTTAAGGGAGAAACAGTTTTAAATTCTTTTACTGTTTTTTATAACATTTTAATGGATATTTATCTCAGGGAAAGTCATATTAGTATAAGTTTCACAGATATGAAATTCACTATTGTGATAACCTTGACAGATAAGTTTGGAATGATACTCTTTAAATGGATAGCTTGTAAGTAGAACTAACTAGCCTAGGCTGGGAGTTAAAATTCCCAAGATCTTCCTAGCCCCACTCTAGAACTTAGTAATTGTAACCTTTGGTGACTACTCCTCTGAATCTGTAAAATGGAGACAATATTCCAATGATCACTGTGGGGATTGAATGAGACTAGTATGTGGAACTCTTTGTAATCTGAAAAAACTTACACATAAAATGGGATGAGGAGTGTATTAGTTAGCTGCTGCTGCAAAACAAATGACACCCCCTCCCCCCAAATAGCAGCTCCAAACAACAAACATTTATCTCACAGTTTTTGAGGGTCAAGAATTTGAGAGCAGCTTAACTAAGGGGTACTGGCTCAAGGCTGCAACAAGGAGTCAGCTAAGGATCCAGTCTCCTCAAGACTCAACAACTGGGGGAAAATCTGCTTTCAAGCTCACTTCACATGACTGTTGGCAGGATTCAGATCCTCGCTGACAGAGGCATCAGTTCCTTGCCACGTAGCTTCTCCATAAGACAGATCAAAACATGGCAACTGGTTTCCCTCAGAGTAAGTGAGTGAGAGAGCAAAAGAAGGTATCTAAGATGAAGGCACAGTCTCCTAGCAACCTAACTTTCTAAGTGACTTTTGCCATATTCTATTCATTAGAAGCTAGTCACTAGGTCTGGCCTGTCCTCAAGGGGCGTGCAAAGGCATGTATACCAGCATGTGGGGATTATAGGGGCCATCATAAATGCTGATAGATAGATGATAGATAGGTAGGTAGATAGATAGATAAAGGTAAATAGAGATGATAGATGGATATTTTGAATTCTAATTTCCATTGCATAGCAAGTTTTGTTTTCATTGTTTGCATAAGCAGTTTATTTCATCTAATGAAATAAAAATTAACATTTTGGCATAGTTAAATTTTTAAATAAAAAGGCAAAATTATTTAACTCTTCAGTGGAACAAATAATTACCATGGGGAGAAACAAGGAAGGCAACTAAACAATTTCTCTTCATTGGTGTTGGTGGGGGAGATGAGATACACAGCAAGATTTAAACTTTTTATGATAAACTTTCTCTTTTTAAATTATTTTTCCTGTTATGAATGTAACTCATGCCCATTATAAAAATTTTGGAAAACAGTAACTTTATTGAGAAATATAAAAGCACTGTAATTAATATTACAATGTATTTATTGTATATATGTTATGCCAATTGCTTTTTTTTTTACTAAGCATAATTTTTGTTTCAGTTTTTATGACATTCCTAAGAAGAACAAGAGGTTAGAGATAAAATCTTTTCAACAAATTGTAAATTCTGTACTAGCTATGAAGCTATTATCTCTCATAGAGGCCAATGCTGGATCTCTAATGTGACACCATTTCCTGAGGCAACAATTAGCCATCAGGTTGATTACTTTGGACTCCTTCCATCATAGAGGAACAGTGATTTGTTCTTATTGAAATAGATATATCTTCTGGGTATGAGTTTGCTTTTCCTGCCTGCACTGCTTTTGCCAGCTCAGTAGTCAGTGGATTTAAGACTTTATTCACCATCAAGGTATTCCGTGGCCAAGGAACTCATTTCATAGTAAAAAAAAAAAATGCAGTATTGAACTCATATCTATGGAATACACTGGTAAAACCCCATCACCCAGAAGCAGTGGCCTGTTAGAAAACTAGAATGGCCCACTGAAGACTGTTACGGCACCAAATGGGAGACAAAATCCTGAAAGACTGGGATTACACCTTAGTGCTATATGCTTTGAATCAGCAATGAAATCAGATACAACTGAACATAGTTAGTTTTTCTCCTTAGTGTATATAACACTTTATAATGAATTGTATTCATTCTGCTCCATAGTTCCCCCTCCCCAATGAAAATATTGGCTATGAGAATGTAGAGGTTGTTTAAAAGACACATTCAGGAAAAAAGAAAACCACAATGTACTACTTTACTCACTCATTCAGCAGATACTTAATGATTTCCTTCTGTTTTAGGCACTTTGTTAGTTCCAAAGAATTGTTTAGCTACAGGAGGAGTCAGATAAACTATCACCCAGAACACGGCGTAAGTACTCTGTTAGTGGAGCGCACAGGCAGAGAAGGGGAATCTAACTCAGACTGGGTGAATCAGGGAAATATACCCAAGTCGGTGACATTTAGACAGGTTGTTGAAGGATGAGTAAAGATTATCCAAGGGAAAAAGGAGGAAAACAGCAAGCAATACTTACTGGTGAAACATTAAAATATTTTTTATTGTGATTGGGAAAGAAAGTTCAGTATGCCAGCTATCACTGTTTCTACTCAACATTGTTCAGTGCAGGTAGGTGAAATAAGAAATAAAAGGTATGAAGTTTTGAAAGGGAGTAACAAAATTGTTTGGTAGATGATACAATCATTTGGAAATGATATGACTACATGCATAGATACTCTCAAAGAATATACAAATAAGTTATTAGCGTTTATAAGTGAGATTAGCAATATTTCTCTATAAAAGTAACATATAAAGTTGAATTTCTATGCACCAGCAACAAACTTTTAGCAAACAAAATATTTTTTTAAATCATGCCATTTATAATAAGATAAAGACATCAAGTACCTAGGAATAACTAACTAAAGATGCTCAACTTCATAGGAAAAAACATGAAAACTTTATATAGAAGACTTAAAGAAATGCATAGATATATTGTGTTTAAGTGTTGGAAGATTCAATATTATGTCATTTCTTTTCAACTTGATATAAAGATTCAATGTAATCCCAATAAAATATCAACTTTTTCCCCCCTGAGAACTTGGCAAACTGATTGTAAACTAATGAGAACCTAAAAGATCAAGAACAGCCAAACACTTTTGAAGGAGATCAAAGTAGGATAAAATTTCTTAGCTAGCCAGTGGTCATTAGTATCAAACACCACTATGAAGATAAGTGAGGTGACACATGCCTGTGGGATATGGCATCCCTAAGGCCATCAGCGGTCACAGTGAGAATACTTTGTGGCATGGTACAAATGGACTTCAAAAAGAAGCAGGTTGAGAATAAAGGAGAGATTTGAAAGTGGAGGCAAGGAACACATTACAGTATTTTTAAAAGAAGTGTAGCTTTTACAGGAAGAAAAGACGTTGGGTTGGATGGATTGAAGAAGTTTTAGGTTTTTATAGGATGGAATCATTTTAACCCATATGTTTGATTAAAAAACAACAACAATTGCGTAAAGGAAGCTCTTGATGGAAGGAGAGAAATATGGAGTGATAAACTTTGAGGAGATGGAAATGTATAGGATCTAGTACATAAACATGGAATTGTCCTTCTATAAGCAAAGGAGATTCATGTCTACTAACACAGTAAGAGAGAATGAGAGTGCTATTGGAGTTGGTGGTGTGGATTAAAAATTGATGGATTTCTACATGATGACCTCATTTTGTTAATAAAGTAGGAGGAACTGACAGCTAATAAGAAGGAGGGTAAAAATAAAGGTAATGTATTAGGTATTGGAGACATCCATTCAGGGAACTGAGATAGGAAGAAACTTGGAGAATCATTTTCTGAGCATCTTGGAGAGCCCTGCTGCATTTGAAGGTATCAATTTGCAAGCTGGGGCTTTATGTTTGAAAATTGGTGTCTAATAACAAGAAATAACATGCAAAAAAGACTAATGATGTGCCAGTTACTATTAATATTATATTAACCCTCACAACAACCCAGTAAGTAGATACTATTATTATCCTCATTTTTTGGAACAAAGAAATGTGATGTGTCCAAGGTCCAAGGTTACACAGCTAGTAAGTGGTGGAGCTGGGATTCCATCCTAGGCAGGCTGGATCCAGAGCCCATGTTCTTAATAACCACTGTACTATGCTGCAATGGTTGAAAATTTTGTTTTATGATATAACCCTCTGGTGATCTCTGTAAATTGGTTAATGAATGGTATGGATCTATTCTATGTTGATAAGAAACATCAGGAAATTTGGATTGTTAGTTTTTTGTTTATTTTTCCATTTGTCTATTTTGAGATCAAATCAATTAAGAAGTTCATGCCCACTGAGAACAGCTCTTTGATATCTGGACCAGTGAGCTTTTGTGTTTCTGTATTTACTGTTGAATCATGGCTGCAATTTTAGAATTGAAGCTATAAGCTCTCTATGTGTCTTTGTGTCTGGAATTCTGAAAGGTCTTTACTTCTTTTTGTTTGAATATACAATGTTTTCCTATCTCTGGAGAATACTAGTCAATTAGATTACAAATTATCTCAAATTAAAGGGGTTCTGTTTTGAGCTCCTTGAGGTCTTAATTTGTATTAGTTTATAAACATAAATAAGTACATACAGAAATTGAATATTCCCCCAAATTTCAGTAAATAAGGAAATGGAACTTCTAATACTTTAAATGTGCTAAAAAGTTTTTAGGAAAGGCTAACTGAAAAATGTTTGAGTCCAAGTACTTGTGATTTTGACAAATGAGACTAGTTGAACAATTTTGTTTTAATAAAAACAGCTATGTCTTCTCTGATTTATCAGTGTTAGATAAATTTTTATTCAACTTGTATGTTTTTCTTAAAAGTGTACATATAAAAAAGCTAACATTATTCCTACTTAATGTTTATGATTATGAAAAATGTAAATTTGTCATAACAAAATTGAGTCATTATTCTGAAAAGAAATTTATTTCAGCTATAATTATGTTTTGTAGCATATCATCTTAAAGATAATTTCCAAGATCTTAAAGTAGCTTAAAATTTGGGGCTGATATTAGATTGAGTTAATTAATGACTCACCATTGGATACCTAGGTCACAATTACCAGGCATAATTTTATGTTTATAAAGTTTTACTTTTTATATATGCCATAGAGAGGCTGTATCCTTGGGTCATGTCAATAAATGTGTTCATTTTTCCCACTGTAGAGAAGGCATAAAAGGGAAGTATATGATTTTTGAAGGGTGTAGTATGATCTTTGCCTGTCTACTAAAATGCTTGTGCAAGACAAGAACTTCTAAATTATCCACCCCTCCTTCTTTTCTTCATGATATAGAAGTTAGTTACTTTTGTTAAAATTTAAAATTAATATAAATGGTTGAAACTGCTATAGAAGAAATAGTAACAGAAAAATAAAACTGTGCACTTGTCTTTGTTTTTCAAGTTTACTTTCGACTTAATGCAGTAGTATTGTCTTTTTTTTCTTTTTGATATCTTTTAGGATTTTATTGAGGATCCAACAGAACTTGTGTGCATGTGAATTAACTCTCAATACTTACTGTAATAGAAATAAAAACTGAGAAAATGTTAGAACACTTACTTGTTGACTCATTTAAAGATAGCAATGTGAATATATTGCATATTAATGACATCTTAATATTATAATAAAATTATTGCTGACCTTGCAGAGCCCCTAAGATCTGTCTTAAAGTGTTAGTTTGTTCCAGAATATGAAGGAGCTAATTAAGGACAAAACTTGGAAAGTAAATTTTATTTACCCTGGTTTATAATACCTGAGTTTTAGAAAAAAGTTATAAAATGTGTTAAAATCTTAGCAAAGTGTGTACAATTTTGCTGGCCTTATTTCCTTGGTTTACTACTTATTGCTTTTGCTTATAATATAAAGGATTATTTTTTACTTTCTAGATAGCAAAGCTTCTGTCTAACCAGAATAATTTCCTGCACTTTATGTTGACTTTATTATATTCTTGACTATTAAAGAAAAAACACACACAAAGGTTTCTCATTTCTTACTTATAAAAGAATGAAGATTCTTTACAATTGTGTTACCTTCTTTATAAATTTTAAACTTTTTATTGACACTTTTATTAACTATAGAACTAAATGTTGTTTCTCAGGCACTCATATTCCTATCTTAATCAAGTATCCGGGTATCTTGTGACAATTTCTTTTATTTTTCCCTTCTCAAAGTCAGATCCTAAATATAGAAAAAGCTAAATAAATCTTTCAGAATATATTTTACACCTAGAACAATTTTTGCAATTTCTTAGAGGGCTTCTGGAAAATTACAAGGTTTGTTTTTTCACTTTCCAAAAGGAGAGATGCTAGACATATTAAGTTTATTTATTAGTTACTCTTGATGAGTTACATGGGAAGAGTAGTTAAATAAGAAGAAATACTCAGTTTTCCCTAGCTTAAATTTACTTACATAAATGTCATTAATGTAAGTATTTTAAAAATCATATGTTTTATGGGAAGTTTCTAGATATTCATGAATGTCCTTGCTTTCCATGGTATGTTTCTATTTCCCAGAGTCCTGATGGTGCTTTGCCTGGTATTAGGCAATAACATCATAGTGTTATCAGTCATAATTTCAGTTATTAAAAATGCTAACTAGACCACAGCCTTATTTCTTTAATTTGAATCTAGCATTTTTTTAGGCCAGTCGATTTCAGTTGCGGATGCACATCAGATTTACCCATGGAGTTTTATAAAAATAAAAATATCAAGAACCTACTCCAGATGTATTGAATCTCTTTAACTTGATATTCTTGGTATATTCTTAATATATGCTCAAAATATTCTTGGCATATTATACATATTTTCTTTCAGAGTTATTATATATCTCAAGACTTTTCCTTTTGAATAATTAGGTTCACCCATTTTTGTGTTTATCCATTTGTATACATCAAATGTAACATTCATTAGCTTTTTTGAAAATAAACATAATCATTGTGTTTAAAGACATTTGGTGCACATTTTTTTAATGACTTTATTATCTTTGCTTTCCATGACCCAGAAACAACCTAATTTCCTTGTTAGTGGCATTATTCTTTTTTTTTCCCTCCCTTGGTTAACCCTCACCTGAGGATATTTTTCCATTGATTTTTAGATAGAGTGGAAGGGAGGGAGGGAGGGAGAAAGAGCAAGAAACACTGATGTAAGAGAGACACATTGATTTTGGTTGCCTCCTGAAGAACCTCCACCCAGGCTGGGGACTGAACTGCAACCCAGGCACATGCCCTTGACCGGGAATTGAACCTGCGACCCATCTGTCTGAGGGCCGACACTCTAACCGCTGAGCCAAACTGGCCAGAGCTGCATTATTCTTATTACAAACTGTTCTCAGACCTTTCACATATGAAAATTTTCAGTAAAATTTGTTTTCAGTGAAAGCCTCTTTGCTCTGCAGATAGTTTTTGTTTTACTCTAATTCTTGCTTGAAGGCTCTGCTATAAACTACAGGTCACGTTTAAGTCTTCAACAAAAAAGAACCATCTCAGAGCCTTGTGAAAAAGGACTATAATAGGTAATTCAAATTATTGACACTTAGTAAAAGAGATCTTTGAGTATAGGCTTCTGATGGCATCGCTTAGACAACTTTGAGATCACACTAGGGCACTGAGTCGGGATTTTCAGAACTCTCTTTAGTGAAGAAGCAGATAGTTTCATGACACAACTGACCCAACAACCATCAGGACAAGAACTAATTACATAAGGACTGAATGAACTGATGAGAAAAAATTTATTGTGGTTACTTGTTTGAAATAAAGTTGATATTTTAATTTTTTTTCTAGATTATATAAGAAAGACTTTTCTCCTAATACTTACATTGTCTGTAACCTATAACATTTTTAACAGCTTTATTCAGATATAATTTGCACACCACCCATTTCACTCATTTAAAGTATATAATTCAATGGTTTTTAGTATATCCATAGAGTGAACATTGCCATCATCACAGTCAATTTTAGAACATTTATCATCCTAAAAAGAAACCTTGTATCCATTAGTAGTCATTCACTCCTCATTCCCCCCTCAACCTCATAAGCCCCAGCCTCTGGCAACCACTAATCTACTTTCTGTCTCTATAGATTTGCCTATTCTGGACATTTCATATAAATGCAATCATACATATGGTCTTTTGTAATTGGATTCTTTCACTCAGCATAATGCTTTCAAGGTTTACGCATGCTGTAGATGTATCAGTGCTTCATTCTTTTTGATTGTCACATTTTATTTATTCTTCCATCAGTTAATGAACATTTTTATAACCCATAATGTTCAAAGTTATACTTGATTCTCACTGATACCATTCCTTCCTCTACCACCACTCCTGAATTCTGAAACTTTACCTAAGTTTCCTTATTTTTCATATCAATATAGTTATTTGCATAGTTTCATTAACTATCTGCCTTTTTTAAAAAACAAGAATTAATTAGAAACAGTTATACGACCAAGATCTTGTCTGGAGTATCATATTTGAGAATTATGCTCATTGAATCAGGTATGGCCAGACACTTTTACGGAATTCAAATTGATTTTATTTCTGGAGCTAAAGCATACAAAGAAAGGTCCCCCAGGAAAACTCCCATGAGACTTAGAAGGTCCAGCCTTACATGAGGTCAGAAATGTTACTTCTGGGCAGGTCAGGAATACTGGTACATTTTGAAGACCTTGAGGAGAATTTAGACAGTGCAAATGAAATCTGGCACAGAATGTTTCTTGGGCTTGATTTCCTTGCCTCAGGATAGTAAATAATAAAAGTCTGGTCTGAGTTTCCTTATAAAACTTTTTGGAAAGTTAATTTCAAGAGTCCTATACAGTAAATTAATACTTGCTATATCTGTGTAAACAATCAGGCCAAACCTCTGAGTCCAATCTTCTTCTTCCTTTTAAAAAATTTATCTTTATTGTTGACAGTATTACAGACGTCCCCCTTACCCCCAGTGACCCCCTCCTCCCCGCTCCCACCTCCCTTCTGCCTTCCCTACACTATTGTCTGTGTCCATTGGTTATGCATACATGTATGTAAGTTCTTTGGTTTATCTCTTCCTGCCCACCCCCCCTCCATTTGAGGTTTGTCAGTCTAACAACCAATTTGTACTTTTTAATTCTTTCACCTTTTTTGCCCATTCCACCAACCCCCTTCTCATCTGGCAACCATCCAAAAGTTCTCTGTATCTAGTGTTTCTGTTTTGCTTGTTCATTTGGTTTTTAGATTCAGTTGTTGATAGATATGTATTTATTGCCATTTTATTGTTCTTTTTATCTTCTTTTTCTTCAAGAAGACCCTTCAACATTTCATACAATACTGGTTTGGTGGTGATGAACTCCTTTAGCTTTTTTCTTGTCTGGGAAGCTCTTTATATGTGCATCAATTCTAAATGATAGCTTTGCAGGATAGAGTAATCTTGGTTGTAGGTCCTTGCTTTTCATCACTTTGACTATTTCTTGCCACTCCTTTCTAGCCTGCAAAGTTTCTTTTGAGAAATCGACTGATAGTCTTATGGGAGCTGCCTCGTAGGTAACTAACTGCTTTTCTCTTGCTGCTTTTGAGATTCTCTCTTTGGCTTTAACTTTTTGCATTTTAATTCTGTGTCTTGGTATGGGTCTCTTTGGGTTCATTTTGTTTGGGACTCTCTGTGTTTCTTGGGATTGTATGTCTGTTCCCCTCACCAAGCTGGGGAAGTTTTCTGACATTTTTTCAAATAGGTTTTCAATTTCTTGCTCTCTCACTTTTCCTTCTGGCACCCCCATGATGTGAATGTTGGTACGCTTGGAGTTGTTCCAGAGGCTCCTTGCACTATCCTCATTCTCTTGGATTCCTTTTTCTTTTTGCTGTTCTGATTGGGTGTTTTTTGCTTCCTTACATTCCAAATTGATGGTCTGCTTCTTGGCTTCACCTACTCTACTGTTGATTCCCTGTAAATCATTCTTTATTTCAGTTAGTGCATCCTCCATTTCTGACTGGTCCTTTATTATGAGGTCCTCACGAAGTTCCTTCAGCATCCTCATTACCAATGTTTTGAATTCTGCATCTGTTAGATTGCTTGTCTCCATTTCGTTTAGTTCTTTTCCTGGAGTTTTGTTTTGTTCTTTCATTTGGGACATGTTTCTTTGTCTTCTCATTTTGGCTGCCTCCTTGTGTTTGTTCTATGTATTAGAGTTTCTATGTCTCCTAGGCTTCCTGGGATGATCTATTGTAGTAGGTGTCCTGTAGGGTCCAGTGGCACAGCCTCCCTGGTCACCCTTCATGTGGATTTTATACCCTTCTGTTGTAATCGAGTCTTGATTACTGTTGGCACATCAATGGGAGGGATTTACTCAGGCTGATCAGTTGCAAGGACTGGCTGTGCCCACTGACTTCTGACTACCTGGGATGATCAGCTGTGCAGGGACCCACCACACAAAGCAAGACTTACTTCAGCAGGGCTCTGGTACCCACTGAGTACACATTCCTTGAGTGTGTTGCTTGTGAAGGTGGTTGGGTGGTGGTGCTTTGATGTGGTCTGAAGCTATCCACTGGATGTGCTGGCTCTGGGGCCTCCTGGGGGGTGCAGGCTAAGGTCAGCCACTGCCTATGTTCTACCAGCGGCCACCAAGCATAAGCTACAAAGCGATCTGCAGATGTCTGCTTCTTGTCCTGGGCTTGGAAGTGCCCAGAAGTGGCCAAGCTGTGAATCAAGGCTAGCTGCAGCTAGTGCTGAGCCTAGGGCCACTTAGTGAGAGGTATAGGGCTCACTGAGGCCAGATGCTGCTTGTTTGAGAGAATTTAGGAAAATCTGAAGCATAAACCAAGACAGGCCATTCCTATAGTGAAGCCACTGGAAACAGCTTGGGTGGGCCCAAAAGTTGGGTGGGACAGGGTCTCAGGGAATCACCAGGGTGGGGCAAACAGTGTGAACCAGGTTGCTGGAGTCCCAGATATGGCCCCTGTCAGCTGGCCCCATGGGGGAAGGGCTTGCCAAAGGAACAAAGGCCTCTGCCAGCATGTCTGTCTGAGAGAAAGCTGCCCTTGCAACTCTCACTCTGATGCCAAACAACGCAGTTCTTCCCCATATGTCTCTGGTGCCTTTCAAGTTGTCTACTCTGTGCTGGAGCCCAGAAGGAGTGAGTCCAAGTAAGTTTGTACATGGGCCCTTTAAGAGGAGCTGCCTGGCCCTGGCCAGTTTGGCTTAGCGGTTAGAGTGTCGGCCCATGGACCAGAGAGTCCCAGGTTCAGTTCCCACTAAGGGCACGTACCTTGGTTGCAGTTTGTTCCCGGCCCTGGTTGGGGTCGTGTGGGTGGCAGTCAGTTGATGTGTCTCTCTCACATCGATGTTTCTCTCTCTCTCTCTTCTTTCCTCTCTCCCTCCTGCTCTATCTGAAAATAAATGCAAAAATGTCCTCGAGTGAGGATAAAAAAAAAAAAAAAGAGCTGCCTGGGACCCTAGAAGCCTCAGCCTCTCTCAGCCTCAATCCCTGCTGGTTTTTATAGCCAGAAGTTATGGAGACTTCTCTTTGGCTACTGGAACTCTGAGCTGGGGGGGGGGGGGCTGGTGTGGGACAGAGACCCCTTATTCCTCAGGGAGGACCTTCACAGCCAAGGTATCCTCCTGATTTTTATGCACCACAGGTGGGTGTGGGACCAGCCCTTCCATGCCTCCACCCCTCCTACCAGTCTCCATGTGGCCTCTTCTTTAATTTCATAGTTGTAGGACTTCCATTCAGCTTGATTTTAGGCAGTTTTGAATGATGATTATTCTGTAATTTAGTTGTAATTTTGATATGGTTGTGGGAAGAGGCGAGTATGGCATTTACCTATCCACCATCTTGACTGGAAATTCCCAACCTTCTTTTGTGATGATGAATAACCATTCTTAGAGATTCTTTTGATTTGCTTACTTTGATACAGGGGGAGAAAGAGTATAAGGAAAAATATAAGACCTTGTTTGGAATGGGCAAAATCAATCATTGAATATCCTTTTAATGGAATGTTGGAAACTCTCAGAGATTATTAGCTCATCCTATCAGGGTGTCAGCCTTTGCCTTTGACTAGGCTATTCCATGACTCTAGAGACAGGAGTTAAGTGGTAGAAAACTGATGACAATGTTAATAATTCTAGTCCATACAAGTGAAAACTAGCTGTGTCTGGTGGAATGCACTTTATTATTGACCAACAACTAGATCACTTTTTGCAAGTTCATGTCAACATGGCTTTATTTTATATAAATTTGTGGTTCTTTGCCTTCTTTGTGCCATCTTTTCCAGTTACCTGTTAGTTAATGACAATAAAAATATATGGCACTTGTTCATTTTATATTTGTTATAAGTCACCATTTTATCTTTTTTGGGCATTATCTTTTAACATCGCTTAGTAAGTCAAAAGTATCCCTGCCCCACCTCTGTCTCTGGTCTGTGGGCTGACACTCTAACCGCTGAGCCAAACCAGCCAGGGCCCTGCCCCACCTCTGTAAGTGAGCAGCCTGAATGACCGAGTGGGGCTAGCTAACAGGTAAAGAAGAGGTGTGGAGCAAGGGATGGGCTGGAGTGGCTCTCAGTGCTGGTGGCTCTCAGTTCTTTTTTTATTCTTTCTACGAATGGGATAGAGACAGGGAATACATGAAAGTAGTGAAAGAACCCTTTAGTGAAATAGTTTATGGCAGGGGAAAGGAACTAGAAGGTAAATACAATAGAAAGAGTGTCAGGAAACCTGGGTTCTAGACCCAAGTCTGATATCCATTAGCTGTCGGACCTAGGGGGTAACTTTCTTAACCTCTCTAGTTTCCTAATGTAATAATATCTCCTAGGGTTGTTATGAGGATTCAAATTAAATTAAACCATCATGTAAGGTGATCAGCAAGCATTATGGCTGGTTGTTAGTATTGTTGTTGTTATTCTTTGCTAAATCAGCATCTGCATTTTAGCAAGATGTTTCAGTGATTCATATACACTTCAAAGGTTGAGAAGGCTTGATATAGAACATAGGCCAACATACAGGAATCAGTAACAACAATTATTAGTCATGTGATGCTTATTGATTAATAGTTCCTAGTTGACGGGTGCTGGGACATATTAAAATCACTTGGAAAACTTCAAAATACAGACCTAGTCCCAGATATTGTGAATTTCAAGTGGGGTACAGAAAAATAATTTATTCTGAAGGAGACCCCCTTCACCCGGGAATTATGGTTTACAACCAGGTTTGGGAGCTGCCACAGGGTATGAGAATTGAGAGTTCCAAGAAAAAAATGGAATGGAGCATAGGAGTAGATCTTGAGTTGAACTTTTCAATTTTTGCAGAACGAGGAGAGTATATTTATGTGTGTGTATATGTGTGTGTGTATGTAAACAAGACAGTAAGACAATGTTATTGTAACTTTTTTCCAGAGACTGAGAAACAAAAATGCAAACTGAAAGAAATATTGTTCTCTGGGGAGTTTTGGCAGGATTTTAAGACAATAACATTTCTCTGTTAGAAACAAGGATGATATGGTGCTGCTCATAATATTTTGGGAGCCAATGTCACATTTGATTTATGTTTAGAAACAATTTCAATGGGTTCAATATTATTCTTCTCAAGTTCCACTTGGGGCTAATATGTACATTTTTTTTCTCACATAAAGAGAGCTTGGATTTGTTTCAAGAAAATGGAAAATATTTCTGTGCATTGGCACAATATTTTGACTTCACTGAGTTCATTAAAAATCATGAGATCATGGATGTGATTATAATTTAAAATGTCAGGTCTATGCCCAGCCGGTGTGGCTCAGTGGATTGAGAGTTGTCCCATGGACTGAGAGATCTTGGTTCAATTCCTGGACAGGGCACATGCCCAGGTTACAGGCTTGATGCCCAGGTTTTGGGATCCATCCCCAGTAGGGGTGTGCAGGAGGCAGCTGATTGATATTTCTCTCTCACATCGATGTTTCTATCTCTCTCTCTAAAAAATCAATAAAAACATATTAATAAAATAAAATAAAATGTCAGGTCTATACAAATGTCAGGTCATTGTTTGGACCTCTCCCATCCCTTCTCCCTTTACTATGACTCTCCATTCACCACAACCTTGCTCTTCACCATGGGTCAGATCAGATGTTCTCCCTCCAAAGCCTTCTTGATGTATATATTTTTTTGTTAATCCTCATCTGAGGATATTTTTCCATTGATTTTTAGATAGAGTGGAAGGGATGGAGAGAGAGAGAGAGATTGATGTGAGAGAGACACATCAATTGGCTGCCTCCTGCATGACCCAACCAGGACTGAGGATCGAACTTGCAACCCAGGTATGTGCCCTTGACCGGGAATCAAACTTGTGACCCATCAGTCCAGGGGCCAACGCTCTAACCACTGAGTCAAACCAGCCAGGGCATTGATTTTTTTTTTTTTTTGGTCAACTCTATACCTTGACTATATGTTCAAAATTGAACTTTACAATCTCATGTTATAAGTTATTTGTTTCCATGTAGGCTTCCTCTATTTGACTTTGAGCTCTTCGAGGCAAGTGCTGACTTTTTATTCATATTTGAATATCTGGTGCTGGAGTTTCACTTCCCATATGTTGGCATAAACTCCTAATAAACCGAATCTCCCATGAATAGCAACTGTAAATTCTGGACAAATTATAAAAAAAAACCAATTACATACAAACTCTAGAGAATAAACCAAGATAGGCAGATTTTACAGGGAAGTTCAAATTTGGAAGAAACAACTGTCACATTGAAAGTTTCCAGTTTTTGCAGTTTTGGCACAATGGCAGCATGTGGTCACAACATGGTGCTGTCTTGACCTGCTTTCTTTCTGGCCTGGGCAACCAAAGGACAGAACTTACAGAGGCCACAGCTGCTGGAAAGTACAGGGAGGCCCAGAAAGGAGAGAGGCAGAACAAGTAAAGGTCAAGTTCTACATTGAAACCCTGCTCACAATCTGACTCCTGGACCTCACACACATGGTGAACACTCAAAGAAGTTTACAGCTGAGACTAAAGAAATTGAACTGAGACACAAGCTAGTACCTACCATGGGCAGAACAGAAGTTTTGGTTAAATGTCTGCTCAAAAGAAATCATCCATGCTTTTTGGAGGAATTTAACAGAATTCAGAGTCTCTGTAAGTTTCAATTACAATCCAAAATAACTCAACATACAAAATACCAGGAAAATGCGACTCATTCTTTTTTTTTTTTTTAATCCTCACCTGAGGATATTTTTCCATTTTTTTGTTCAGGTAGAGTGGAAGGGAGAGAGAGGAAGAGAGGGAGAGAGAGAGAGAAACATTGATGTGAGAGAGACACATCGACTGGTTGCCTCCCGCACGACCCCAACCAGGGCAAGGGACAAACCGCAACTGAGGTACGTGCCCTTGACTGGAATTGAACCCGTGACTCATTGGTCCATGGGCTGATGCTCTAACCACTGAGCCAAATCGGCCAAGGCAATTTGACTCGTTCTTAAGTGAAAAGACAATCAATAGATGCCAGTCCTGTGATGACTGAGATGTTGGAAGTATCAGACATAAACTTTAAAGCAGCTTTATAATCATGATCAACAAGGTAAAGATAAATGGAACCACAATGAAATGAAAGATAGGAAATCTCAGCAGAGATATAGAAATATTTTTTGGGTTCTTTATTATATTGGTTAAGTAGCCTCTAGAGTTAGCTACCTATCCTAGCATTTTCCTGCTTATCTTTGTACTATCTGCCTTGTATTTCAAATTAATATTTTACAAAATGTATACATTTAACTCTCTAGTAGTAGAATAATATCTCACAATCTATGACTGATATTTCTTTCAGACCTACCTCCATTGAATGACTAGTCCACGCATGATGAAATGTCACAATATGGCCTGACTGTCAGGGAGTCACTTAGCCAAATACACTTTGGTCTTTGCCTAGTCACCTTTATTCAGTCTGGTTTGGACAATATTCTCATGGAGTGTATAATTTCTATCTAAACAGACTCCTGGAAAAGAATGTATTTCTCCTATAGACTTAAGCCAAAGTTACACCCAGAAGTGTATTATATTGGGAAATTAATTTATTAATATCAACTAATATTAATGGTCTACTTAAAACTTAACCCTGCTCCCCCCCAACTTTCTTTTACCATTCTTTGAGTTTAGGGAATAAATACAACTATTTGTAAAGAACACTCCTTCTCACTGATTTATTTTTCATATTTTTATTGATTTTTTAGATAGAATGAAAGGGAGAGGGAGAGGGAAGGAGAAACATTGATTGGCTGCCTCCTGTACACACTCCACCAGGGATTGAACCTGCAACCTGGGCATGTGCCCTGATTGGGAATTGAACCAGCAACCTTTTGGTGCACGAGATGATGCCCAACCTACTGAGCCACACTGGCCAGGGCTCCTTCTCACTGATTTTTATGTTGACATAAAATGAAGCTTGGACAAATGCTTTGCAACTTAGATGGAAGTGGAGGCAGGAGCTGTTAGTAATCTTTCTATGACCACAGTCATGGCCAGCCTCAAGATAAAGTTTAATGAACTAACAGAAGGAAACTCAGTCCTTACTAATGTCATGGGGCCATTTCATCAAACTCTAGACTGTACAAAAATATGGGCCAATAAAATCACTTTGTTATTTGAACCAGTTTAAGTTAGGTTTCTGTTTCTCAGTTTCAGTGATCCTAACTGATATAAAAAGGCTTGAGTAGTGGGGTTAGTTATGAACTTTTTTCCTTTGGACTTATGCAATGACATGATATCTTTCTTGAGTATGTGCTACAAATTTCATGAAAATAATTTGGTATTGGAATTTAAAAATCTCATCACAGTCTAAAAACAATATTTCCTGGAACATTTTTTTGGGGGCTATTTCTTTTAATACAAAAATCTGATTTTTTTCTCTATCATTGTTCAGTGACATAAACTTCTTTCAATATTGCTGACGTATTCTCTTGATTTCAGGTCTTTACATATGCTGCTCCTTCTGCTTACATATGATGCTCTTCCCCAACTCTGCCCAGCTAAGAGATAATGACTCTGCTTAGGAAATCGTCTATGATGCTATAGACTATTCTCCCCAAATGCTCTGTATTCTCTTTTCATAATTTATTTTTCCAGGAATTTCTTAATATCTTTCTTTCCCAGTATGTTCCACGAGTCAGGTTCCAAATGCTAGGTTGAATTATTGTTTCCAATTCTTAACTAACTCCCTGTAATAGAATTATACATCCATGCCTTTGGTCATGTGACTTTGCAGTAGCTCCCATTGGAATAAGTAGAGGATATGTCACTGCCTCATTAACTTGGGTTTGGTCATATGACTTGATTTGACCAATGTAATATGGGCAGAAATGATAGTGTACCAGTTCTGAACTGAAGCATTAAAAAGCATAGTACATCAGTCTGAGTCCAATCAGGAGACAGAAACCACACAGTGATTTATTTGAATAGGGGAAGTGTAATATAATGAATTATTAAACTATGATAGAGGAGTAACTATAGAGATATAAAGGGAATTCTAGGAATGAGAGTGAATACTCAAGGGAGGACAAAGTTGGAAGAAGGCTGCTTCTCAAGGATGGGTTTAGATCTCACTGGAGAGGATATGACTGTAGCCCATGGAGTGGTGGAGAAGTTTTCTGGGTTGCCCTGCCTAGAGCTGGTCCACAGTCACCAGGTATCAGGAAATAACCCCACTCACTGGCAAGATGGTACACAGTCTGTGATACATGGTATTTGTGCTGGGACAGTTATAGGAAACAGCCCCTAGGGTACAAGTGAGCCAAGTCTCATGGGTGGGTATGCAAAGGGAGACCACTGTGAGCATGAGGTCTGTAGAGCACCAGTGTCCACTTCAGGAGGGTCATGTCTTACAAGTCACTGGGCCTGGGCTAGGCTGTGAGATCACTGAATGATGGCATACTCTCAGCACATAGCTGGGACAAAGTACCATTAGATGTTCCTATACACATGCACCATGCAATAGAAACAAGAAGTAAAATTCAGCACACTGGAACCAGGAAAAGAAACCTCTTTCCTCCTGCAATGTACCTCCACCAACAAAGCTTACTGTAAAGAACATGTTCACTGTAAAGGACAAATGAGTAAAGAATCTCATCTACTATTGCAGAGCAGGTACTGAAGGGTGAATTTAGGGTTGGGAGGCTATAAATTGATAACTGGCATGCATAGCAAGTTTCAATGAGCTCTTTTGAGCTGCTACCCTCCATGAAAAGAGTGTGGCTCAGAGAGTCATTGCTTCTTCAGACTGAGCCCTACAATGTGGAGTAAATATGAGCCCTATGTGGAGTTTGGCCTAGCCCAGCTGAGATGATTGAAATGACAACCAACTTATAAACCCAGGAATATTAAATAAATGTTCATTGTAGCAAGCTGTTAATATTTTGAAGCAATTTGTTATACAGAAAAAAACTAATACATCTTGTTTTCCCACATCCCTTGTACCTGTGCCTAGGTTATAAGAGGAGCTCAATATATATTTTTTAATGAATTGTTTTCAAACTTTGAGACCATTTTCTAATTTATTTGAAGGTTTGGCTCAGGTGTTGTTTAATGAACTACAGACTGAGTCACCATTTCAGGTATATAGCAGAACAGGAAAAACATCATGAGGTATCTTACTGGATTTCAAATTTGGTCTTTAAAAGAAAAAAAAAAAACCCTAAACTCAGGAATTGCCTTTTTATCTTTTAAATCCATGTAGCTCATTCAGTGTGGAGCTTTTATATGATGCAGCTAGGCCATTAGGTCTGGCTTCATCATCTAAATTGGTACCTTTTTGATGTGGCTTTGGGGGAACAAGGTGAAAACTAATCAGAAGAAGATTGCCTTGTATGTGAGCCAGTTATTGCTCAAAGGGTGAATTTATGGGTGAAGACAGAAAGCAGATAATCAAAACATAGCCTTTACTTGTAGGCTGCAACTATCATAACTTAATTTTATGTTTCAATCTTCTTCTCCTGTTTGGGGTCACAGCACACATCACACCGTCATATATAACTGACCAATGTTGAAAAACTCTGTCCTTTCTTGCATTAATTATTTGTTGATATTACTTTCATTACACCACAAAGAACCATGAGCACACATGAACACATTCTTCAGTCAATTGAAATTACTTTATATTTATTTATTATTTTATAAATGCTTTATAAATATCTTTATAAAGATATAAATCCATTTCAAGGACACCTGGTAGAAAATTTCGCATGGTATTTCAAGTGTGATCATTGGTTTAGCTACAAGTGCTGGCCGTTGCTATTAGTGTACTAAAGAGTTTGGCCCTGATTTTCATGGTCCTTATGGTAGAGTTGCCCCTAATGCGTGACTGGAACTGCTTCAAAGAGCCTGTTATCAGCACCTCTATATCTTTGAAACCTCACGCTCAACATGAGCTATTCTGTATCTGCTGTCACCTTGGGCTTTGTGCTACTGCTGCTGCTGCTCCTGCTCCTTCTTTCAAGTCATTACCACTCTGCCACACAGGGTTTTTGAGTTAGTTTTTCATAATGGGTTTTTTCCCCTGATTAAACACACTATTAGCCCTCTCTTTGTCAGTGGTGTAGTGTGTACTCATTTATTTCCCTTCCAAAGATGTTCGTTAAAATGTTTCACAATAAAATCAGAAGCTATGTTTAGATTGTTTTAGATCCATAACCTCTCTATCTTTTAGACTTTTTTGTTGTTGTTGTTAATCCTCACCTGAGAATGTTTTTCCATTGATTTTTAGATACAGGAAAGGGAGGGAGGGTGAGAGAGAGAAAGAGAGAAAGAGAGAGAGAAAGAGGGAGAGAGAGAGAGAGAGAGAGAGAGAGAGAAACATCGATGTGAGAGAGACACATTGATTGGTTGCTTCCTACATGACCCTAACCATGGCCTTGTTGAACCTGCAACCCAGGTACATGCCCTTGACTGGGAATTGAACCCATGACCCTTTGGTCTGCAGGCCGACACTCTAACTGTTGAGTCAGACTGTCCAGGACTATCTTTTAGATTTTTAAAATTTCCTCCTGTAATACTCATCTAAAGAATCTAAAATCAGTTTCCATTGATTGATTTCTTCTTTTTATAACTTCTCTTTTTTTGAGCTGAAATAACTTTCGATATGTGTCTCTGAACAAGGTTTTCAAAGAGTTGAAATGATATGGTCACTCATAAATGAAGGCTACAAACAGAATGTAGACCTAGACAGAATTTTAGACATAATTTCCTCTAACTTTATCCTTTTGAGAAGTGAAGTAACCTGTACTAGGTTACATAGCTAGATGGTGGGAGATTTAGGACCAGGAGTTAATAACTATTTCTTCTCTCCAAGTTCTCTTTCCACTGTATTATGCCACAAAATGAGAAAAAATGGGAAGGGGTATAAGAGATCACTCTATCTAACCATATTGTTTTAAACAGAAGAAACCAATGCCAGGAAAATTTGGACAGCTGGCATGACAGTGATATTCTTGGCCTTCCAGTAAACATCCCAGAAGAGCCTGCTTGTTCTTTTACATCTCAAAGTAAGAAGTATGTCAGCAAATCTCCAGGCCAAGGAACTGACTTGGTGAGACAACTCACTGGGGACATCTGTAGCTCATGCACTCATGTTTGTTAGGAAGCTGAGCCATTCTCACGTGTAAGCCAAAAGAGGAGGCAAGCTAGGAAATCTCTCCCAACAAAAATATCACCCCATGTATATCCTTTTTAGGAGATTAATTTTTGGGGTACTAAAAGTTTCATTCTTTCTTTAAAGAATTCCCTATTAAATGCACATAATTCTAAAGAATCATTTTGAGTCATTATAAATGTTATTAGCGAATACTTCAAGGGTTTTTCCTGAGAGACGGGCTCCCTTGATGTACTTTTGTGATAAAGGAAGGGAACCAGGAGAAAAAAGTTCTGAAATGAGATGTTTGTTTTCAAATCAAGCTCCTTAAACCACACTTGGGACTCAGATTTAAAACCTTGCTGATTTACAGAGGCAGCAGTTCTTAGGAAACACAACCACACTGAATATTGTTATCCAAATTATGCAAAATATAGGTAGAATCCCTAGATTTCCTCCTCAAACTCATTTCACAACGGCTAATTATTCTGCATGGAGAGAAGGGAAAATATTGGAGCTGAGGCTCAAATGAAATGATGTAAATACATTCTTGATTTTATTTGCAATCTGCATATTTCATCAATTCTACGATGCACTCCCCCTCCCCATTTTAACTTTTCTGAAATCAAGATGTTTCTATTGGTTGGTGGTGTCTTACAATGATTAGTAGCCAGGTGGTCATTGTCGTGTAGTTATTGCATGAATGGACACCAATTTCATCACTGTGTTTATGTTGTTGTTATTTCAATTGATTTATATCTGCTGTTTTTATCACATATGTTAAATTTAACTGGTATTTAAAATATTTTCCATGGATTATTCTATGATTTGGTAATGAAACATTAAGATATTGTAAATGCAGAGTGGCAGTGAAACAAAGCATCAGGGTGTAAATTTGATATTAGTGAAACAAATACTGTCATTGAAAGAATGATGACAATTTCACACTTTCTTTCAATGGAATGACCAAGTGTTTGATGGGATTTAGGAAAGGAAGGTAAAACAGGTAGATTAAACAGGTAGATAAAATTCTGTTACATTTTGTTATTCAGTTTATGCAAAAAGCTTTGCCTATACTTCATCAAGCAGGACTGTAGCAACATCAGCATTTGCAGAATGGGTGCTGGCACCTTGGAAGAAAATATTGAAGGTAATAGTGGGGCACCATCTTAAGAAATGCTATATTACCAGTGCTATCAATATCACAGAGGACAAGATCATGTGTATCCTATGGTATAACACAGATGTGAAAACAAAACCTGGACATAGAAATTCTGTGTTGAAAATTGATTTAAAAGAATTGGATCATGAAGGCTTCTGGTCAAGATGGTGGAATAGGTAAATATGGTACTCACATCCTCCCACAACCACATCAAAACTACAACTAAACTACAGAACAACCATCATGCAGATCTGCCTGAAGTCTAGCTGAACAGAAGTACTACAACTAAGGATATATAGAAGAAGCCACTTGGAGACTGATAGGAGGGGCAGAGATGAAGAATGGCCTGGCCCCACACCCACATAAGGTGGTTAAAAATCGAGGGGCACATATTGGTTGCAGAGGTCCTCCCTGAGGAACAAGTGGTCCCAGCCCTACATTGGGACACCTACCCCAGTGTTCTAGTGCCAAGAAGAGAAGTCCCCATAACCTCTGGTTGTAAAAACCAGCAGGCACTGTAGCTGAGTGAGACAAAGGGTTGCTGGAGTCTCAGGTATTCTCCTTAAAGGCCCCTCACACAGACTTACTTGAACTCATTCACTCTGAGTTCCAGTGCTGGGGCAGCAGCTCAAAAAGCTCCAGGGACTTATTAGGAGGAGCTGAATTGTCTGGCTTTGGGGCGAGGGCTGGACGGGCAGCTTTCTTCCAGAGAAAGTGTTGACAGAGGCCATTGTTCCTTTGCTGAGCCCTCCCCACACAGAGCTGGAAGACAGGTGCCATATTTGAGTCTCCATCAACCTGGCTAACACTGTAGCCCTGCCCTGGTGATTCTCTGAGAACCCACCCCACTTATCTTGTGGGTCCACCCAAGCTGCTTCCAGTGGCTTTTTCATACAAACAGCCTGTTTTGGCTTATGCTACAGACTTTTCTAAAATCTCTCAAAGGTTCACAAACCACAAACAAACAGCATTTGGCTTTGATATGCCCCATACCTCCTGCTAACTGGCCCCAGGCCTGGCATTAGTGACAGCTGGCCTTGATTCACAGCTTGGCCTCTCATAGGCATTTCCGAGCTCAGCACAAGTGGCAGCCATCTGCACATCACTTTGTAGCTCATGCCAGGTGGCCCCAGGCAGGCCACAGGCAGTGGCTGATCTTGGCCTGCATCTCCTGGGAGGCCCCAGAATCAGCATAAATGGTGGACAGCTTCAGGCTTCCCAATCACCTCAAGGGGCAAACTTGTTGGGCACCAGAGCCCCACTGAAGTGAGTCCTGTTCCATGGGCTCAGCCCCTGCACAGCAGCTCCTCCACTGTAGTCACTGCTGGTCTTTACAACCAATTGGCCTGGGGGTAAATCCATGCCATTGATGTGCCAACAACAATCAAGGCACACAAGTTCAGGAAGCACAGAAGTTTTCAAACAAGATGAACCCAAAGAAACCCACACCAAGACATCATAATTAAAATGCCAAAGGTTAAAGACAAAGAGAAAATCTTAAAAGCAGCAAGAGGAAAGCAGTTAGTTACCAACAAGGGAGCTGATTTCTCAATAGTAACTTTGCAGGCCAGAAGGGATTAACTAAAAACATTCAAAGTAATGAAAAGCAAAGACCTACAACCAAGTCTACGCTACCCAGTAAAGTCATTATTTATTTATTTAGTTATATTTTTTTCTTTACTGATTTTAGAGAGAGAGGAAGGGAGAGGGAGAGAGAGATAGAAGCACCGATGAGAGAGAACATCGATTGGCTGCCTCCTGCATGCCCCCCACTGGGGATTTGGCCCACAACTGGGGCATGTGCCTTGACTGGGAATCAAACCGGCAACCTCTTGGTGCATGGGTCCATGCTGAACCACTGAGCCACACCCGGCCAGGCTAAAGTTATCATTTAGAATTGAACATAGATAAAGAGCTTCCAGACAAGAAGAAGCTAAAGGAGTTCACCCCCACCAAACCAATATTACAAGAAACGTTAAAACAAAACAAAGCAAAAACCCATAGGGTGGCTGAAAAGATAAGAAAACAAGACCTTTACATATGCTGTCTACAAGAGACTCACTCTAGATTGAAAAATGCACACGAACTGAAAGTAAAGGGGGTGGAAAAATTAATTTTACGAAAATGAAAACAAACAAACAAAAAAAGCTCGGGTAGTAGTACCTATATGAGACAAAATAGACTTTAAAACACAGGCTATAAGAAGAGACAAAGAAGGACCCAGCAACTCCACTCCTGGGTATTTAGTTGAAGAAACCCAAAACAGTAAATTGAAAAGATACATGCATCCATATGTTCATTGCAGCATTATTTACAATAGCCAAGATATGGAAGCAACCTAAGTGTCTATCAACAGATGAATGGATAAAGAAGTGCTGCATATGTACAATGGAATATGACGCAGCCATAAAAAAGAATAAAATCTTGCCATCTGTAACAACATGGATAGACCTAGAGAGTATTATGCTGAGTGAAATAAGTCATACAGAGAAAGACAAATGCCATATGATTTCACATATATTTGGAATCTAAGAAAACAAAATAAATGAACAAGCAGAACAGAAACAGACTCAAAGATACAGAGAACATTTTGACAATTGCCAGATGGGAGGGGGGTTGGTGGGATGGGCGAAAAAGGTGAAGGGATTTAGAAGTACAAATTGGTAGTTACAGAAAATCACAGGGATGTAAAAGTACAGCATAGGGAATATAGTCAATAATATTATAATAACTATGTATAGTATGAGATGGGTACCTAGTTTATTAGGGTAGTCACTTTGTAAGTTATATTAATGTCTAATCACTGGGTTGTACACCTAAAACTAATACGGTGGTGGGTAAAAGTAGTTTTACAGTTTGTATGGAAAATAATACAATAATTAATAAATAATAATGCAAGAATAAACTTTTTTGCATACTCACAACTGTAAACCTACTTTTGCCAACCCCTCTATAGTATTGTATGCCAACTCATATTATTGTATGCAATTGAAAAAATAAAAGTTATTTAAATGTTAGAATTTGATAATGAATTTGAAAAATCCCTAAGAATTCAATCAATGTATTTCATTCATTTTTCTTTTGATGTATATATAATAGTGAGCATGATTAAAATTTATGTTTAAAATCTAAGTCTAAAAAGTTTTTAAAAATTATACAAAAATTTTCTAAATAATTAGGAAACATTATGTCCTAATTTAATTTGAAACGTTATTTTTTATTTTATAGTATTATATAAATAATGGTGTATCTTATAATTGATGATATAAGAGGGGAAAACTTTTACTTCTGTCTTTCTAGGTTCTTTGGGCTGGTCTAATTATCAAATTAACATAAGGCAGATTAACAGGAGAAAAACAAATTTAATTACATACATAAGAATATGAGATTCACAGGGAGTCACATGATTGGGGCTTATATACTATCCTGATGTTTTTTTAAAAATATGTTTTCATTGAGTTTTTAGAGACAGAGCAAGGGAGAGAGAGAGAAAAACATTGATCGGCTGCCTCATGCACGGTCCCCACTGGGGATCGAGCCCGAAACCCAGGCATGTGCCCTGACTGGGAATAAAAATGGGACCTCTCAGTCCATGGGACAGTGCTTAATTCACTGAGCCACATGGTCTGGGCTACCATCCTGTGCTAAAGAGAAAGGGCGTAGGGGTCTGGGACTTGAAAGGGAAGGAAGACAATTAGCAGGAGGATGGAAAGAGCAAATGTTTGGTAAACAAATGTTTGCCATGCCATACAGAGACAATGGGACATAGAGAGGAATTTGAACAAACAGGACCTGCCAAGCTCCCCCAGCTCACCACATTTAGCCCATACTCTCTGTAGTTATCTGTGGTGATAACTCTGTTTCTGGACCAGGCTTTCTAAATTCTTTTAGGCAGTTAAAGGGGAGGTAAAAAGCTCTTTCTGAGTCTTTTGGGCCTTGATTTTCTTCAGCTCAAAATAGTCTGCATGCCAAAGTGGCACATTCAAGGGAGACTTGTTCTAACCCCTTCAATGACATCTTAGATTCAGTGGCAAAGCCTGGAAAAATCCAGGTCTTCTGTCAAATACTTTGCACTATGTCTATTAACAGAATGTACTTAGTGAATAGAGGAGTATTGATGAAGAAGAAAGAAAAGTGTAACAATAATGGTTACAACATCTGTCTGGGGTGGATTCTTAAGTAATAGCAATATCTATCAGAGAAGGAAGCTATCCCTTGAGTCTATTTTTCAAGTTGCTTTGACATATGCAACTCATAATTGATCACTTTTTACCTGATGTCTGAATTTCTGCTGAAAAATTATCACAGGCATGCACTTGAATTATCTTGATTTGCTGGATGGGATAATTACCTATGATGATTTTTAATCATACTTGTGAAGACTCTACGAGAAGCCAAATATAGTTATGAAGTTAACCTTTTAATTAGTTTGGTTGTTATTAACAGAAGGTAATCAGATAAAGTGTGGAGGGCAAGGTCAGATTCACCTTCTCAGGCATTACAGTGCGGATACAGCCCCTACCCCATAGATGATGGCTGCTCATGGACTGAAGATTTGGGTCTTCTTACATTACATCCTAGAGGTACTAATCTAAGGAAGATGTTTCGAACTTCTCACAAGTTTTGAAGCTTCTTGAGATTACATCAAGACAATCATGAAAGACCAGCCACTCAGGCTTGATCTTGGCTTGAAACCCAGATGCCTAATACCAGAAGGCTCAAGTGTGGAAGGAAGTGTGTGCCAAGTTCATTAGGATGCTTTTTGAGGCCATTTGTTTTCTACTTTGCCATTTTTATGTATCCCCTCGGCCTATCTCAAGGTCTTGCACAGAGTGCACACGAAATAAATGTTTACATATTTTTTTAAAGGCCAAGTTTTCTCTAAGTTTTAAATTATACTTACTATTGTTGTAACGTGTCAGCGAGATAACCAGAGATGCACAGCCGAATTGTAAAGGAGTACTTCATTATACCAGTGGGCTGGGGAGGGTACAGCTTCCCCAGATCCTCAGCCCTGGTTCTTCTTGCTCCTCCGATTTTAAAGACAGAAGCCCCATCCCCTTTTTGCCCCCCCCCCCACTCAGGGGACTGGTACAATAGTGGGTGTGACAGCGATTACAGAAATCAAAATTAGCATTATTCACAGGGCTCACGATTTTCAGTGTCCGAAATTCGGACACTGCAAATGCCTGCACCTGCAAATACCGATACTCAGAAACTGCAAATGCCTCCCAACACGTGGGGCAACTATAATCTTAAGCAAAATTCCTTTACTTCTAGGGGTAATTAACCTATTATTGGAGAAATATCAAGGAAAGTCCACTGATGATAAAAATGGAGTCATTTAGTCGCATTGGCCAAGGGGCCCAGGTCACTACGTGTAGAGTAGTAATGTCCCATTTTTCTGGTGGAAAAAACTCTGCTTGCATTTGACACCAGGATTTTAAGTCTTCATTAAAAATTCATGTTCATACTGGAGGGGAGCAGAATTTGCTGCCCCCAAATATGTCTCTTTGGCATAAGGATTATCTTGAGCTGGTTATTTTTAGGAAACTGCAGACACAGGAGAAGCTCTGAAATCTGAGTAAAAGTTGCCCTTTTGTAAGAGACATTTACATTTCATAAGGGAAATCTCCATTTGTAAGGATGTCTTCCCCTCTGTGCCAGGAAGGGAAAGATAACCAAATCTTTAGAAATTCTTATCAATGGAGAAGGCAAGGGCTTAAATCTGTATAGCAATCTTACTCTTGTTCACTCTGCTCTCCCCCACATCACCTTCCATAACCAGCCCCCCCCACATCTTCCTTTGTCTTTATCTGGGGGTGATATTTAAGGTGGTAGCTTGGGCCATTTCTGGAGTTACTCAGTTTTCCTGGGTCTTTCCCATGTATACAGGAAGTATGCATGTTATTAAACTTCTGTTTGTTTTTCTCCTATTAATCTGTCTTTTTTTTTTTTAATCCTCACCCGAGGACACTTTTCCATTTTTGTTCAGATAGAGGGGGAGGGAGAGAGAGAAAGAGAGAGAGAGAGAGAGAAACATCGACGTGAAAGGGACACATCGAGTGGCTGCCTCCCGCACGACTCAACCAGGGCTGGGGACAAACTGCAACCAAGGTACGCGCCCTTAGCAGGAACCGAACCCAGGCCTCTCTGGACTGCAGGCCGACACTCTAACCGCTGAGCCAAACCGGCCAGGGCTAATCTGTCTTTGATTACAGGTGGATCTCAGCCAAGAACCTAGAAGGGTAGAGGAAACATTATTTTTCCTCCCCTACAACATAAATAAAGGTGAATTAAATTACCTTTACTGGGTCATTTTTGCCTTTCCCCTTTCCCAAGCTCCTTTTACCTAATGGATACAACTGGGCTCCTACAAAACCAAGATTGCGAACCCCACAATAGAAGTATTCAAGGAAAAGAAGTTATTGACATAGGTTAATGTCAAGATAGAATGAAAATTAATATTAAATACTCATGAGCATACCTCTAAAGACAAACTCCATATTAGCTAACCAAATATGACATCAATTCTTTAGAAATACTCGGACGTTTGCTACCCAAAAAAGACATTTTTTTGTAAAGCAAAAGAAGATAGATAACACAAGAGCATATTCATTTACAGATCATTAAGATGTTCTAGTGCAATAAACTAAGCAAGATGAGGCTGATGCATGTTGCTGTAAGAACCTTGAAACCTGTAAAGAATTTTTATAAGAATGTATTTGAGTTTATTTGAGCCAAACTGATGACAATTGCTGGGAAGCAAGATCTCAAGTGTTCTGGAGAATGACAGTTTACAGTTTCTTTGATGCATTTGGAATTAAGGAGGGAATGTAAGGAATATTACACAAAAGTGGGAAAAAGCAAGGTGGGGCTTGGATTACAGGTTAGTTAATAAGATTATGTGCACTCTTGAAGGTGGTTACTCTTTCTGAGAGGTCTGGAAAAGAGGATTACTCCGGTATTAAAAACCTTTCACTAAAGAAGTTATAGGGTTACTTTTGGTTAGATTTATGACAGTTTCCCATTTTTTGTCTACATGTGGGGAATTTTATGTAGACCAAGAAAGGTGTGCAGCTTTGGGATTATATTTTAGAATTTTAGATACCTGAGGTCACAACCAATTCTAAATTTGCTTAAAGATTTATTTATTCTCTAAAATCTGGACCTTCCTATATTAACAATACCATAAAATAGTAATATTTACATATTTGAAATAAGAGATTCCAAGAACTAAGAGCTATTTTTTCTTGATGAGTTTTATTAATGTGAAATTTAAAAACACTTCTGGGATGTCAGTGTATTTTTCCCTTGGCTCCAAGAACTCTAGTTCAGTAGTTCTTAACTGGGGGTGGTTTAGACCACCCCCAGGGGACACTTGGCAATGTGTGAAGACATTTTTGTTTGTCTCAACTGTGAGGGTGAGGAAGATGTGGCTACTGGCATCTAGTGAGGAAAAACTAGGGATGCTAGCTAACATCCCATACTGCACAGGACAGCCCCCCATGACAAAAATTATCTAGTTCAAATATCAATAGTGACAATGTTGAGAAATCCTGTCCTAGGTGATACTGAGAGGGACTGGCAGAGTTTCAATTAATAACTAATTGAGTCAAGTATTTGAAATATGTATTGGGTTTTTATATATATAATTACATTTAATCCTCATAACTTCCCTATGTAGTGAGTATAATTATTACCATTTTATAGATGAGGACATTGAGGCATGGAGGTTTCAAATAATTTGCCTCAGATCAGAGTTAGTACAAGTAAGTTGACTGCAGATCTCAAGCTCAAATTACCAAGTTTTTATTAAAGTTTTAAGAGAATGACTAGGCTCATCTTACACAGTATGATACAGAAATTCAAGAACTAATGTTCTGGTAAATTTCAGTATAATAGTTTAGATTTCAGGAAAGCTACAGCAATCCAAAGATTCAGTTGTTTTGGTAATGTTTTACAGGTTTGTAATAGGAAGACTCTGTTTCTTATCTACATTCCCCTCTGAATCACAATCTCCTTGATGTCAGGGAATTTATCTTATTCATTGTTTGATCTCCTGGACCTTGAACATTGCCTGATACATAGTAGATGCATAATAAGTATTTGTTGAATTAGTGAGGGAAGAAGTGCATGAGTGAATGAATGAATAAAGAACAACACAATTATTCTCCCTAAGCAATGTTCATTCCCTTAATTTATACTGTGGTATTGCCAAGCATCAAAGTCTTTGAAAATGGAGTCCAAACGTTAGTTTTCCATAACTCTCTCTACTTCACAAGTGAGAAAGATGTGAACTCCCCACCCCACCCCCCCACACACATGCATGTTTGCCTACAATGATGAAGAACTTGGACAATTTATTCTATTGGGGGAAATCAATCAAGAGTGTTTGTTTTCATTGTGAACAACACCAGGAACAAGATTGTTGCTGCGCATTTACTGATGAAATGTTTAAGGGGCAGCTGTAGAAAATTCGAGTTTGTGCTTCCAGATGACAGAAATCTGCAGTTACTTTAGAGACAGCAACTCTATTGTGTTTCTGTTTGTTTTAATTTCACACCTGAGCTTTACTTGCTCCAATGTCATTTTAATATTGTTCCCTTGCCAAGGTCAGCAGTGAAAATCCGTTGATGTTGGGATCAAAAATTAATCACAGGCATAGTTTTCATTGGAGTGGACGCAAGCATGGTTACTGTTGACTCTGCAGGCATATGCTGTAGAGCAAAAAGCACTGATGGGGCATTGAGAGCATATTAACTATCTATTGCTGCCTAACAAATTATACTGAAACTAAGCAGCTTAATTAAACAAATATTTATTACTTCATAATTTCTGTGAGTCAGGAATATGGTCATGGTTTAGCTGGGTCTTCTGGTTCAGAACCTCTCACAGGGTCAAAAACAGTACTGGCTGAGACTACAGTCATCTCAAGGCCCGATGGCTTCTAAATTCACTCATATGGTTCTTCATGGGCTGTTGGACTGAGGTCCTCAGTTCCTTCATGGCTGTTGACCAGAGGCAGCCCTCAGCTTCTTGCTAAGTGGGCTTCTTCATAGGGCAGCTCACAAAATGACAACTGGATTCATCAAAGTAAGCAAGATGAGAGAAAGTGCAAGCAAGATGAAAGTCACAGACTTTATAATATAATCACTGAAGTGACATTGCATCACTTTTGCCATATTCTGTTCCTTGGGAGTCAATCACTAGGTCCAGCCTACGGTCAAGGAAAAGGGATCAGCCTGGCTGGAGTGGCTCAGTTGGTTGAGCATTGTCCTATGCACTGAAAGATTGTTGGTTCAATTACCAGTCAGGGCACATACCTAGGTTGAGGGTTTGATCCCTGGTTGGGGTGCATACGGAAGGCAACCAATCAATGTTTCTCTCTTTCCCCCCCTCCTTCCCTCCCTCCATCTCTCTAAGCATGTCCTCAGGTGATAATTTAAAAAATATATAATTAAGAAAAAAGAAGAAAAAGAAAAGGGATCACATGAGGGCACAAATATCAGGAAGTGAGGATTATTGGGAGCCATTTTAGAAGCTGCCATCACAGAAGACTTAGATTTCAGTCAAGTAACAGTAATCAGCAGTGTGACACTGGCTACATTATTTTGCTGTTTGGCCCTTAGTTTTCTCATTTGCAAAATGAGGGACTGCACTGCCATTGGTGTTCACAAGATGTTAATAAGTGTATTCTACTTCTGGGATCTATCTGTTGGATATAACTAAAGGACATTAAATGTTCTTTATTGTGTTGGTTAGGCTTTGCGGCTTCAAGGAATAGGGTCTTCCCCAAGTTACTGTAAGAAAAGTGGTCATCTGTAGTTAGGACCCAGGTAGTCTGAACTGAAATGGGAGGTGACAAGTGATTCTGGGAATCCATTCTTTTTAGACTCTCTGAGGAGCCTTTGTCATGGCATTTTTGCATTGCTCTGAATCTCCATTCTCCTCTGCCTTCTGTCTTCCCTCAACACATACCTTATGCTGACTCAATTTCTGCTTCTCACTATTTTAATTTGTCATGGTCCCCCATGACCTGAAATCTACCTTCTGACTTTCCTATATGCATCTTTTCAATTACTAATGCATTCCATATCTTCCAGTGTAAATTCCTGAGAAAGATAATTTTATTGTTTCAGATCATCTTTCCATGACAAACTTCCTGAAGATGTGAAGTCTCACTGTAACGGACTGTGCACTGATTCTCTGGTGTCTCAAACACCTTATATATGTGGAGGAACAAATCCAAGGATTACCTCTGGTGGGTCTGAAATGCTTCCACTTCCATTTTAGTCTTTTTCATTTTTCTTATTAATTAAAAAATATAGTGCACAATAAGATAAAAATCTAGGGAGGAGTACAAATACATTCTCTGTGCCTTGGACTCTATAGTAAGATAGGAAACTGAACAGTAACAAAAATGAGCTCAAATGTCTTGAGTGATTTGTTCAATTGATGAATTTTGGAAACTATAATATTCTGACCCCCCTCCCCCCAAATATACTGAGCAGAGAATTATCTGAATTATATTCTGTGAGAAGGTTTTAATTGATTTCAGTAATTAAGACTTTCAATTGATTTCAAACTTCCCAATTGATTTTAGCTAAATTGAAACTTTTGCTAAATCCCTATTGATTTCCTGGCTTAGAGTGGAAGTCACAGAAGAAAATCCAGATCACTGAGAACATATTTACTCTGGCGGAGAATGGAGAGTGCCTCACACACACACGAGTCTCCTCTCCAATTAGGAATCAACATGTTTTTACATTTTCCTACTTTTGTTGAAAATAAGAGTGTGGCCTACAGTGTAATTTCATGTTACCCTTGTAATTAAATGAAGATTTATTAGTCCTTTCTTACCTTTGCTTATTGATATTTTTTCTTTTTCAAATCCCTTTAGACTTCATTTCTTCCAGAAAATATTTTGCAACTTGTTACTTGGACTGAAAATCAATTTATGCTTCTGGAGTCCAAAGAGAATTGAGTGTTTTTAAATCTAGTATTCTCATTTTATCATTGAGAAAGGGAGCCCAAGAAAAGCTAAGTGAGCTGCCCAACATCACACAGCTAGTTAGTGGCAGAGCTGCGATTGGAGTCCATGTTTCCTCATTCCAGATTTAAAGACTTTTATACCTTAATTAATCAATTAACAAGGTATTATTCAGTATCTTTTCAATTTTGGGGTAGAACTTGTTATAGAGCTATTAAGATATAACAAGAGAGCCCCGGCCGGTTTGGTTCAGTGGTTAGAGCGTCAGCCCGCAGACCAATGAGTCTCCGGTTCAATTCTGGTCAAGAGCACGTACCTCCGCTGCAGTTCGTCCCCAGCCCTGGTCCAGGTCGTGCAGGAGGCAACCAGTCGATGTGTCCCTCTCACATGGATGTTTCTCTCTCCCCCACCCTCTCCCTCCCTCCCACTCTATCTGAAGATAAATAGAACAACATCCTCGGGTGAGGATTGGAAAAAAAACACACTTTTTTTAAACCACAAGTTCTATGTTTAGCCCTCAAATCTATGGGACTTAGATTTCACAGAAACATCTCCCACTATTGTAGTTATGGGTATCCACTGATCAAATGTGCAAAGTTCTATATGGTTCTTCAATCAAATTCAAATATATCCTCCTGCTACTTAAGCCAGTCCACCATTTCCTATTGCTTCCAGCCCATCCTCTTCTCAAGACAGCCCAGACTCCTTACTTCCAAATATACCATGCCCTATCCCCTTTACACCTTTGTTCATGCTGTTTCTCTCCTCTCCTTTCTACCTGCCAAAGGTATTTGTGGTCCATCTCAGGGATCTTTTTTCCTTGTAGCATTCACCATCTACTATTGTCAGCAAATGATGTCCTTTTGCTTGGTGTGCCCATAACAGGCAGAATGTTCCTTTTATCCTTGCCTTATACTATTCTCTAGTGGTATACGGATATAAACCCAGTTTCTAACTAGATAAGAGGTTCCTTGAGGGCAACAATGATGGTAGTAGCTGCTTTTGTGACCCTCACACCTCCTGGCACAGAAAACTGAATTTGGTAATAATTAGAATTGGGGTGGTGAACACACAATGCAATATACAGATCATGTATTATAGAATGGTACACCTGAAACCTATATAATTTTATTAACCAACATTACCACAATAAATTTAATTTTAAAAAAAAGAAGATTCCCATAAGGTTCATATTAAGGTCACAGAACAGCAGAAATGACAGGGTGAACTTGCCCTAGGGTCAAAGACAGACTAACTAGGAAATTTGGCCTATGAAATATCATTAATTTCTTTACTCATTCATTTGTTTGCTCTTCTTTTCACTTATTTGTTAACCTGCTGTTATATTCTAGGCACTGATCTAACCCTACAGATAAAGAGTATGAAAGACTTGATAACATAATTCCTACCCTCTTGATGCTTGCAGTTGCACACACACACACAAAAAAAACCAAAAAACAAGTTCATGTAATTTTGGATGGATATTTCTACATATTAATTTATTAAAATTTTCTTTTTGATTCTCACTTTTCTCCTGCCCATTCAATCAAATATGCAGCTGTGTGTTCATTTCTTTGATTGATGTATATGGAAAGGGTTGAAAAACACAAGTAGCCCACATACTTTTCTGACTTTAGTTCTTTAAAAGTCTATGTCCTTAGGGTCTCTGTGATATCCTGAGGATCTCCTAGAGCAGGGATGGGGAACGTTTTTCTGCCAAGGGCCATTTGGATATTTATAACATCATTCACGGGCCATACACAATTATCAACTAAAAATTAGCCTGCTGTATTTGGTAAACATTTCATTAACTCACCCCTAATGTGATGGCTGGAATTGCTTCTCTTTGGTGAGGCGTGCGATGTTAGCTGGTATTGATGATGTTGCTACTAACAACTGCCTTTCCAGGTTTACATCGGTCAGTCTGGAGCGCAGTTGACTCTTTGCGATGGTATGTTTTGAAACGAACTGCTCGCAGCAGTAAGTGGTTCTGAACACAGGTGCATATCTCAATGCATGTCTCCTCAAAGTGAGATTCAACATTGATTATGTAACGTTTATAGAACTTATGCAATGGGAGGTTGTTGTACCTAGATTTCAGCTCATCATCGCTTTGCAGGTGAATGATATCTTGTTGTAGGTTATCAGGCACATCAGATGGTTCCACATTGAATGGTGTAGCAAAGATGGTCAGTTCCATTTGTTTACTTTTCATGTCCTTGAATCTTTCATTAAATGCCTCAATTAGTTTCGCACATTCACCAGCATATTCAAGTGTGGTAGAAGGCTTTTGTCCTTCCAGACTGGGGAAATGCACCATGTTATTCCTTTTGAGTTGCACTTTCCACAGCCTTAATTTACCTTCAAATGATTTCACGTTTGCAAGCAGGGAGCTGAGAAGCTGGTTGGGGCCATGCAGCTTAACTTTTAGCTCTGAGAGGTACTTGGTAATGTTCACCATGAACGCTAAATCACACAGCCACTTGCTATCCTTGAGTTCCCTGACAGGTTTTCCCTTCATCTCCATGAACCGCTTGACTTCATCCCCCAGTTCGTAAAACCACATGAGCCATGTTCCTGCGACTCAGCCACCACACTTCACAGTGATAAACAAGATCACCATACTCAGAGTCAAGATCATTCAGTGACTCCTTAAACCGGCGGCTGTTAAACCCTCTGCTTTTGACAAAATTTATGCATGACACTACTGTAGACATCACACTGTTGAGCCGCAATGACTGTGCACAGACTTTCTTGGTGTATGATGCAGTGGTATATAATGAAATCACTTGGATCAAGACTGAGACAATTCAATTCTTTCTAGACAAATGCAATTAACCCTTTTTGGGAGCCAGCCATGGCTGGAGTTCCATCTGTAGTAAGGCCACTTAACTTTTCAAATGTTAGCTTGAGTTTTTTCATTGATAAAACAAGTCTCTCAAACAAGTCCTCACCTCTTGTAGTGCCACGCATGGCTTCCAGTGACAGCAGTTCCTCTCGAGTGTCAAACTCTGCAGTTATCCCACGAACGAAAACAGCCAGTGGGGCAGTATTTGTTATGTCCATTGTCTCGTCACAAGCCAGTGAGAAAAATTGGAAATCTCCTGCAGAATCCTTCAGTGTTTTTTCAATATCTTGTGCTAAGTCGGTAATCCGATCTGAGACAGTTCTCCGAGACAAACTAACACTCTGAAACAATTTTACTCTGGTGCTAACAACTCCGCAGCAGGCACCATGCACTCTCACAAACCGTCCCTCTACATGAGGCCTCAGCTTCTTTGCGATTAGCTCACTCACTACATAACTCATCTGACTAACGTTGTCTCTGTCACAACGAGGCCTAGTGAAAGCAGCTTGTTGTGATTCCAAACTCTGCTGAAGAGCACTGATTTTATCCAGACGCATTTGGCTTCCCAATTCACTGAGTTTAGCATGTTTTGAGCTGTAATGACCCTCCAGATTGGCTTTTTTCATTATTGCTAATGCATCGCCACAAACTAGGCACACAGATTTGCCTTTGACTTCAACAAAAAAATAATCATTTATCCATTTCTCTTGGAAAGATTGACACTCTGCATCAACTTTTCTTTTCTTAGCCGCCATTTGCAGGATGTCACATCACTTAGGTTTTAATAGCTATCGTGTGTGTTGCCAGTGACGCGATTATTTTGCTTTGATTGCTGTTCTAATCCTGCATCTTGGATTTGGAACATATCCAATGTTCATATCATAGACTCTTGAGGTCTTTTCTGTGTACTGTTATTTCCTTAATCTTCATCTGAGATTCAGTTTTTGCAAGGATTGTTGATCATGGACATGTGGATAAAGGTTAGATTGGAGTTGTCTGTGTTGACAAAGAAGTTGACAACATCATCGCCAATCATCAGAGGCAAGGTCATCAACGTTGCGAGGAATCATCTCATCACATCTGGTCTCATCATCACCAGATAGCCATAGTTTCACCACAGTGTGTTAACACTTTTGCCACTTGTACATTACCAGCCTGCCTGGCACTGACTGTCCTCTGAGTCACCACAACACAGGCCGATGGGACGTTAGCAGCAGACGAGAAGCATACGTGTCTGTTCCATCATGTACCAGTATGTGTCCCGTCTACCCTTGCTTGTCCCTCAAAATTTACGTTATTATGATTCACTTAATATAAATTTATTTTGCTATGAAAAAAGCTCCTAGATTTATTGAATTGGAAGTCCCAAATGTGGTTGCCTTGGCAGGGCCTGATCAAATGATTTTGTGGGGCTTATGTGGTCTGTGGGCTAGATGTTCCCCACCCCTGTCCTAGAGGGTTATCAGAGAAGGTAAAGAGGAGTTACTTTGAGTTTTCAGGTATATTCAGAGTTTCAGAAAAGCAAAAAAAAAAAAAAAAAAAAAAAAAAAAAGAAAAGAAAAGAAAAGAAAAGGTTCTCCTCCTTCCTGGACTAGAAATTAATTTCCATGTGGCTGGAAAAGGGATGAGAAAGAGAGAGAACCCAAGGATTTGGGGATAACTTGTATCTACCCCAAGCTATCTGGCTGTTCTGTTGACAAGACCTTAAAAGTGACTGGCTCATTGGTTCAAGGGTACATCTTACAGATGAAAGTAGAAAACTATGTCCTTGTCCCAATGGTAATGCTGTCAGAGATAGGGGATCACTCTGCAGAAGCCTTCGTGGACCATGAATGAAGATCAGATGGTCATTCTAAACCATTCTCACTTCCTCCCTCCAGTCAATGTTTGGTCCCAAGACACAAGAAACCTGATACATTGGTGGAGAACGTAAGGAAGTGTAGAGTCTTAGTAATCCATTAGCCTTATAATGGATTAGTAATTCCATTGGAATGGAATTACTAATAGGCTTATTGGAATGGGAATTTGGACTCAGAAATTCAGTTGAAGTACAAAAAAAAAAGTGATAGTTTATGTACCTTTGATGCTGTGAACTGAAGTATGTGTCTGCTTCATACTTGAGTGCCACATCACCATCTGACAAAATGTTCCCTTTGGGCAGCCCAGAAGATTAAATTCCCCTCATTATAAGCTTAGCAGTGAGTAGCAGAAGTAAATATTGTTAAAAACTTTTAAAAGTCATTCACTGTTTGACATTGTGTAACAGGTGTCACTATACTCCAATGTCCCACAAGTTCCTTAAATGAAACTTCCTTCAACTATCACTTGAAAATCCATCACCAAAACAACTGAGGCAATGAATGAAAAATATATCCAAACCAAAACATTATAAAATCCAGACTTACTAAGTGGTGATGGCCAGTCTAGGGAGGAACACTTAACTAGTTGACATGTTCCTTTCATGGCTTTGAGGAATGTTCTGGGGGCTACTATGATGTAGGTTTTATTTTTTTTCTTTATTGATTTTAGAGAGAGAGGAAGGGGAGGGAGAAGGAGATAGAAACATTGATGAGAGAGAACATCGATTGGTCGCCTCCTGCATGCCCCCCACTGGGGATTGGGCCCACAACCTAGGCATGTGCCCTGATGGGGAATCGAACTGGTGACCTCTTGGCGCATAGGTCAACACTCAACCACTGAGCCACACCGGCCGGGCAGGTTTTATTTTTTTCCACAAAATCTTCAACCTTTGGACATCTTTGCAAAAAAAAAAGTTTAGCCCAGCTGTTTAAAATCAGTAGTAGACGACATCTTTTTTTCTCCCCTTCTGAGTGGTACACTTGCATCTATGTAGTACCTCAGATATAACAAGGCTCACTTAGCATGTCCATGGCAGAGTCACCAGAATTGAGACCTCCTGTGCATGGTTGGATAGTCCATTTGGAAATCTAGCATATGGATGTGATTTCCATGGGAGACAATTCATTTTTTAATTTTTGCACCCAAGCCAATCATACTAATACTGTTTTCCAGTCAGGCATACCCAGCCCCCCGCAAAAAAAAAAAAAAGCTATGAGTTAGCTGTCAGAAGTCAAAACAGATCATATTTCTAAAATGGAGAAAGATGTATTCCTAGTTAATGACTATTTCAGCTCTAGACCTTACATTGTTCTGAACATATACATGAGCTTATCGATTGTGTATATAAATTGCTTTGTTTAGAATCACATGTACTCCAAAGGAAGGATTTACATGGCAAACTTGAGTGAACACTCTAATATGAACAGAATTAGCTGTCTTAGTGACAAGAGAAGGAACATTTACATAAAAAAAAGAGCTATTTTGAAATTTTATTATGCTTGTGGATTTTATCTTGCCTTTAGCCTTTCCTCTACGGAAAAATGAAACATTCACTGTCTCATGTTGAGTGTTTAAATATGAATGTTATTGTACTTTATAAGTCATAATACCCTTGTTGGTATATTAGTCCCTCCAAAGGCTTCTTGCTACTCCAATAAGATTTTGTTCCTGCCTTTTCCACCTACCACCCACCCCAAAATTGGTGTGTGTTCTTTTGCATTAATATAATGTAATGGAAAGTGTAACCAATGTTGTCTAAGAAAACTGAGTGAACCTCGGGCAAGGGATACAAAAGAAAAAATAAACAAATGGGATTACATTAAACAAAAGTTTTTGCACAGCAAAGAAAACCATCAACAAAACGAAAAGACAACCTACTGAATGGGAGAAGATATTTGCCAATGATACATCTGATAAGGGGTTAATATTCAAAATTTATAAAGAACTCATACAACTCAACACCAAAACAGAAACAAAACCAAAAACCCAAATAATCCAATTTAAAAATGGGCAGAAGACCTGAATAGATAATTCTAAAGATGACATACAGATGGTCAATAGACATGAAAAGATGCTCAATATCACTAATCATCAGAGAAATGCAAATTAAAACCACAATCAGATATTACCCCACACCTATCAGAATGGCTATCATCAATAAATCAACAAACAAGTGTTGGTGACGATGTGGAGAAAATGGAGCTGTCATGCACTAATGGTGGGAATACAGACTGGTGCAGCAACTGTGGAAAACAGTATAAAGCTTCCTCAAAAATTTTAAAATGGCACTGCCTTTGATCCAGCTATTCCATTTCTGGGTATATATCTGAAGAAACCCAACACACTAATTCAAAAGAATATATCCATCCCTATGTTCATTGCAGTGTTATTTACAGTAGCCAAGATATAGAAGCTACCCAAGTACCCATCAGTAGACAAGTGGATAAAAAAATTGTGGTACATATATGCAATGGAATATTATTTGGCCATAAAAAGACTGAAATCATACCATTTGTGACAGCATTAATGACCCTAGAGGACATTATGCCAAGTGAAGTAAGTCAGACAGAGAAAGACGAATACCATACGATTTCACTTATATGTGGAATCTAAACAGCAAAATAAACAAATAAACAAAATAGAAACAGACACACAGATAGAGAACAGACTGATGGTTTCCAATGGGGAGGTGGGTTGGGGAACTGGGTGAAAAAGGTGAAGGGATTGAGAAGTACAGATTGGTAATACAAAATAGTCACGGGAATGTAAAGTACAGCATAGGGAATAGAGTTAATAATATTGTAATAACTATATATGGTGCCAGATTGGTACTGGAAATATTGGGGGGAACCCTTTGTAAAATATATGATTATCTAACCACTATGCTGTATACCTGAAATCAATACAAAATAATATTGAATGTAAACTGTAATTTAAAAAAAATTGATTGAAGATTTGAAGATTGTTTTTGCTCCCATTTTGACCTAATACAGCAGAAATTATTTTGTAAATTGTGAAACACTGGTTATAAAAGGAGAGCATACTGCCTCAGGCCAGACTAAAGAAACACACACCACACACACACACACACACACACACGCACCCTACGTGACACATGCAAACCTGGATGACCATCAGATTATGCTACTGCAAACCAGACTTTCTGAGGAGAAAATGGCGGTGGAGTGAATGGAAGCTACACAGACGATCTCCCAGGGCCAAACGGGAATTACAACGAAAATAAAGACAAATCGTTGGGAAAAAGCAACAGAAAAGCAGCGGGAGGGGACCATACAACCAGGGACACTGAATGAGCCTGGTAGGATCTGCAGAGGTGCGTGAGGGTGGTGGGCTGGGAGCCCACGGACAGCAGCAGCCTTAGCTGGGAGCAGTGGCCTTAGCTAGGAGCAGCAGCGGCAACCACCCTCGGGGTTAAGAGCCCAAGCTGCTCCACAGCGCAGAGCCGGGAAAGAGCACTAAATAGCTATAGCCACTCACCTGGGGCTCCCACAGAGGGAGGGTGGACTGGACTGGAGCTCTGTGGGGACACATGGGATTTGGAGGGCGCTCAGAGTTTGTGCTGAGCTGCGGCCACAAAGGACTGTGGTGGCCAGCCTGATCCTTCCCGGTTACACAGAACGGCAGCCAAGTTTGCTCCTTCCCAGAGCTGTGGCAGCCCCTCCCTAGGAGATTCCCAGGTGAGGCAAAGAGGCAAAGAAATGCAAATTGAGGCTCATTAACAACCAGCATCGGCTCCACCCTCGGGAAATCCTCTTACACTATAAACACCTGAGGGACTTTCTCATTCAACTGAGATCCTAAGGCTTTTCAAGTAACTGAGGCTAATAGCCTCCAGGCAAAAAGCTAGAGCATAACTGAACCTTTCCTGAGCTTGCAAATCTACCCAGGAAAGTGAGACTTGACAGTGGTGTTTAAGGAGGGCCCTCCACGCTCATCCAAACCCAGTAGAGGGAGCCACAAATAACAGAACACCAGCACTCACAGGGAAAATTTGGCAGGCTCCAAAACCCACTGAGATAGCAAAAATGGTGAAACAAAGAAACAGATCCCAAATGAAAGAACAAGAGAGCTCTACTGAAGATGAGATAAATGAAATGCAGTTAAGTAAATTATCAGAGGTAGAGTTCAGAGCCATGATCTTGAGGAAACTAAACAACATGAGTAAGGACATCAACACCATGAAAATCAACCAAGTGGAAATAAAGAATGACATAGCAGAAATAAAGAACACATTGGAAGGACTGACCAGCAGAGTAGAGGAAGCTGAGGACCGGATCAGTGAATTAGAAGACAGAGTAGAAAAAAATCAATCAATCAGAAAACCAAAAGGAAAAAACAATTAAAAAACAGGAAGATAGCTTAAGGAACTGTGGGACAACTGGAAATGTAATAACATTCACATCATAAGAGTCCTCGAAGAAGAAGAAAATGAGCAAGGGTTAGAGAATATATTTGAAGAAATAGTGACAGAAAACTTTCCTAACCTGATGAAGGAAGAAGGCATTCAATTTCAAGAAGCACAGAGAGCCCCAAGTAAGAACCCAAACAGGCCCACACCAAGACACATAATAATTAAAATGCCAAAAATTAAAGACAAAGAGAGAATCCTAAAGGCAGCAAGAGATAAGCAACAGGTTACCTACAAAGGAACCCCCATAAGGCTATCATCTGACTTCTCAACAGAAACACTACAGGCCAGAAGGGAATGGCATGAAGTAATCAAGGTCATGAAAAACAAGGATCTGAATCCAAGACTACTCTACCCAGCAAGGCTATCATTCAAAATAGAAGGTCAAATAAAGAGCTTCCCAGACCAAAAAAGGCTAAGGGAATACATTAGCACCAAACCAGCACTGCAAGAAATGTTAAAAAGACTGCTGTAATTAGTAGAAGAAATAGGAAGTAAAACAGAACCACACTAAACAAAAATGGCAATAAATAAGTACATATCAATAATCACCTTAAATGTAAATGGACTGAATGCACCGATCAAAAGACACAGAGTAGCGGATTGGATAAGAAAGCACGACCCATATATATGTTGTTTACAAGAGACCCACCTCACAACAAAAGACTCACATAGGTTGAAAGTGAAGGGATGGAAACAAATCTTCCAAGCAAACAGAAAGGAAAAAAAAAAGCTGGGGTAGCAATACTCATATATGATGAATTAGATTTCAAATTGAAGACCATAACTAGAGACAAAGAAGGCCACTATATAATATTGAAAGGGTCTACCCAACAGGAAGATATAACCTTGGTAAACATATATGCACCCAATATAGGACCACCAAAATAGATTAAAAATCTTCTGGAGGACTTCAAAGGAGAAATCAACCGCAATACAATCATAGCAGGAGACTTCAACACCCCACTGACATCACTGGATAGATCATCTAGCCAAAAAATTAACAAGGAAACAGAAATTCTAAATGAAGCACTAGATCAAATGGATTTAATAGATATCTACAGAGAATTACACCCCAAAACTGCAGAATTCACATTCTTCTCAAGTGCACATGGGACATTCTCAAAGATAGACCATATGTTAGGGCACAAACTAAGTCTCTACAAGTTCAAGAAGATTGAAATCATATCAAGCATCTTTTCAGATCACCATGGCATGAAACTAGAAATCAATTGCAACAAAAACATGCAAAGACATTTGAACACATGGAGGCTAAATAGCATGTTACTGAACAATGAATGAGTTACCATGGAGATCAAGGAAGAAATTAAAAACTTCCTGGAAACCAATGAAAATGAACACACAACAACACAAAATCTATGAGATGCAGTGAAAGCAGTTCAGAGAGGGAAGTTCATAGCAGTACAGGCCCACCTCAAGAAACAAGAAAAATTTCTAATTGACTACCTAACCTCACAACTTAAAGAACTAGAAAGCAAACAAAAAGAAAACCCTAGAGCAAGTAGAAGGAAGGAAATAGTAAAGATCAGAGCAGAAATAAATGACATGGAGACCAAAAAAACAATTCAAAGGATCAATGAAACAAAGAGCTGGTTTTTTTAAAAGATAAACAAGATTGATGGACCCTCAGCTAGACTCAACAAGAAACAAAGAGAGATCACCCAAATACACAAAATCAGAAATGAAAGAGGAGAAGTAACAACTGACACCACAGAAATACAAAGGATTGTTAACAAATACTATGAACATTTATATGGCAACAAATTCGACAATCTAAGCGAAATGGACACATTTCTAGAAACACATAGTCTCCCAAAACTGAACTGGGAAGAGATAGAAAACTTGAACAGGCCAATAACAACGAAGGAAATTGAAGATGTAATCAAGACCCTCCCAGCAAACAAAAGCCCAGGCCCTGACAGCTTCACGGGGGAGTTTTACCGAACATTCAAAGAAGAACTAACACCCACTCTCCTCAAACTATTCCAAAAAATTCAAGAAGAAGGAAGACTTCCAAACTCCTTTTATGAGGCCAGCATAATTCTAATTCCAAAACCAGAAAAGGACACTGCAAAGAAAGAAAACTACAGGCCAGTATCTCTGATGAACATAGATGCCAAAATCCTAAACAAAATACTGGCAAATCAGATGCAGCAATACATCAAAAAAATTATTCACCATGACCAAGTGGGATTCATTCCAGGGATGCAAGCCTGGTACAATATACGCAAATCAATAAATGTGATACATCACATAAACAAAATGAAAGATAAAAACCATATGATCATATCAATAGACGCTGAAAAAGCATTTGACAAAATCCAGCACCCATTTCTGATAAAAATGCTCAGCAATTTTGGAATAGAGGGATCATATCCATATCTAACATTGTAAAGGCCATATATGAAAGACCTACAGCCAACATCATACTCAATGGACAAAAACTAAAAGCATTTCCCTTAAGAACAGGAACAAGACAAGGATGCCCACTTTCACCACTCTTATTTAACATAGTACTGGAAGTCTTAGCCACAGCAATCAGACATGAAGAAAAAATAAAAGGGATCCAAATTGGAAAGGAGGAAGTGAAACTGTCATTATTCGCAGATGACATGATGTTATACATAGAAAACCCTAAAGACTCCATCAAAAATCTACTAGACTTAATAAATGAATTTGGCAAAGTAGCAGGATACAAAATTAACGTCAAGAAATCAACGGCATTCTTATACACCAATGATGAACTCACAGAAAGCGAAACTAAAAAAAAAATCCCATTTACCGTTGTAGCAAAAAAAATTAAGATACCTAGGAATAAACTTAACCAAAGAAGTCAAGGACCTATTTGCAGAAAACTACAGGACATTGAAAAAAGAAAGAGAGGAAGATATAAAAAAGTGGAAGCACATACCTTGTTCATGGATTGGAAGAATTAACATCATTAAAATGTCCATACTACCCAAAGCAATCTATAGATTTAATGCAATCCCCATCAAAATACCAATGACATATTTCACAGAACTGGAACAAATACTTCAAAAGTTCATATGGAACCAAAAAAGACCCCGAATAGCCACAGCAATCTTGAAAAAGAAGGACAAAGTAGGCGGGATCACAATACCGGACATCAGGTTATACTACAAAGCTACTGTAATCAAAACAGCCTGGTACTGGCACAAGAACAGGCACATAGATCAATGGAATAGAACAGAGAACCCAGAAATTGCCCCAAAACATTATGCTCAATTAATATTCGACAAAGGTGGCAAGAGCATACAATGGAGTAAAGACAGCCTCTTTAATAAATGGTGTTGGGAAAATTGGACAGCTACATGCAAAAAAATGAAACTAGACCATCAGCTTACACCATACACAAGAATAAACTCAAAATGGATAAGACTTAAATGTGACTCATGAATCCATAAAAATCCTAGAAGAAAATGTAGGCAACAAAATTTCAGACATCATACGCAGCAGAATTTTCACTGATATATCACCTAAGGCAACAGAAACAAAGGAAAAAATGAACACATGGGACTACATCAAACTCAAAAGCTTCTGCACAGCAAACGAAGCAACCAACAAAGTGGAAAGGCAACCCACTGTATGGGAGAGCATAATTGCCAATGATACATCAGATAAGGGATTAATTTCCAAAATATATAGAGTGCTCATACATCTCAACAAAAGGAAGACAAAGAACCCAATTAAAAAATGGGCAGAGGAGCTAAATAGACACCTCTCCAAACAGGACATACAAATGGCCAAGAGACATATGAAGAAATGCTCAACATCACTAATCATCAGAGAGACACAAATTAAAACAACAATGAAGTATCACCTCACACCTGTCAGAATAGCGGCCATCAACAAAGCATCAAACAACAAGTGTTGGCGAGGGTGTGGAGAAAAGGGGACTCTAGTACACTGCTGGTGGGAATGCAGACTGGTGCAGCCACTATGGAAAACACTATGGTGTTACCTCAAAAAATTAAAAATTGAATTACCATTTGACCCAGTGATCCCACTCCTAGGAATATACCCTAAGAAGCCTGAAACACCAATCGGAAAGAATATATGTACCCCCATGTTCATAGCAGCACTATTTACAATAGCTAAGATCTTGAAACAGCCCAAGTGTCCATCAGTAGACGAATAGATAAAAAAGCTGTGGTACATATACACAATGGAGTACTATGCAGCTGTAAGAAAGAAAGATCTCTTATCCTTTGAGACGACATGGGAGGACCTGGAAACTATTATGCTAAGCGAAACAAGCCAAGCAGAGAAAGACAAATATCATATGATCTCACTCATTTGTGGAATATAATGAACATAACAGTCTGAGGAACAGGGTAGTCCCAGAGACGTGGAAGTAGGGTACAGACTGACAATTGCCAGAAGAGGGGTTGGGGGAGGGGAGTGATGAACCACAGAACTTGTACGCATGTACTCATAACCAATGGACATGGACAACAAAACTGGGGACGGGGCAGGGAGGGAGGGGGAGGAGGGTGTCAATGGGGGAAAAGGAGAAACATCTGTAACAAAAGTAAATTAATAAAAATATATATATATATATAAGGAGAAAATAAAAACAAACAAAAAAACAAACAAAAAAAAAAACCACCCAGACTTTCTGGCCAGAATGCTTGAGTATGTTGCCATTTTCTTGCAGGTTTGGCATCTCGGTATTGTGGTTACAGCTCAGAAGCATGGTTTATAATGTAATTTTCTCCAAATTTAGGTTGGTGAAACCAAATGACTAGAAATGTATGATTTAATTTGGGGGGCTATAATCCAATATTGGAATGTTAATGGCATTTAAGAGCTTCTAATCCTTCCAAATGAAGTCATGACATATCGTAGCTAATAGGCCATCTTGAAAAGATCCCAAGAACCAGATCTCTAGGCAATGGTGTACAAACTAGACAGCATCTATGCAGGGTATTTTCTGTCTCAACTTAGGAAACAAAAAATTGCTGTTTTGAGAAAAGATGATAACACAAGCATTCTGAGGTTTATATATTTTTAAGGCGTTAATTCTTATTTTAGTTCTCAAATATGTCTTTTGTAATCTTTGATGGTTTTTAAAAATATTGAAGTATAACATACAGTCAATAAAATGCACTAATCGTAAGTGTACAACTTGATGAATTTTTATGCCCAGGTCAAGATATAGAACATTTGCAGCACCATGGAAGGCTGCCTTGGGCCCCTTCCCAGTCAATACCCTCTCCCAGTGATAAACAGTGTTCTGACCAGTAATCATTACATGAGCTTTGCCTGTGCATGAAATTCATATAAAGGAAATTATGTAATATATACTATTTTGTGTCTGGTATCTTCCACTCATCATTAAGTCTGTGAAAGCCATCAGTGTTACTGCATGTTGTTGTACTTCATTCTCTTTTTATTGTTTTGTAGTATTCTATTATATGAATACACCATAATTTATTTATCTTTATCCTGTAGAGATGATACTATTGTAATGAGCTAATTATTAATGATAGGAAAGGAGCAAAGGGAAGGCCAGACATTATAGGCATGTTCCCTGCAAAACGCTGGGAGAGGGATTCAACAAAGGAAAGATAGACGCATGCCGTGTAAAGTTGGGATGACTAGGGAAGGTGCTCGCTGTCAGTTACACCTGGAAACAGAGATCATTGGACAGAATGGACATGGCCACTGCAAGCACTCAGAAATTTGGGATATATAACTCCCTGAACAAAGAACATTTTTTTTCCTTTTTAAACTTATGTTTATTGTTGAATGTATTACAGATGTCCCTACTTTCCCCTACTCCCTTGATCCCCTCCTTCCCACTCCCACCCCTCTTCTGCCTTCCCCACACTATTGTCTGTGTCTATTGGTTATACATATATACATATAAGTTCTTTGGTTTCTCTCTTCCCGCCCCACCTCCTGATTCCCTTTGAGGTTCATCAGTCTAACAAACACTTTGTACTTTTTTTTTTTTTATCCTCACCCGAGGACATTTTTCCATTTTTTTTGTTCAGATAGAGTGGGAGGTAAAGAGAGGAAGAGAGAGAGAGAGAAACATCGACGAGAAAGGGACACATCGAGTGGCCGCCTCCCTCATGACCCAACCAAGGCCGGGGACAAACTGCAACCGAGGTATGTGCCCTTAGCGGGCCCTGGAGGTGCACCCCTAGTGTGGACTGTACCCCCTTCTGTTGTAGTTGAGTCTTGATTGCTGTTGGCATGTCAATGGGAGGGATTTACTTAGGCTGATCAGCTGCAAGGACTGGCTGTGCCCACTAACCTCTGACTACCTTTGATGATCAGCTGTGCAGGGGTCCACCACATAGAGCAAGACTTACTTCAGCAGGGCTCTGGTACCCACTGAGTCCATTCCTTGAGTGTGTCGCTTGTGGAGGTGGTTGGGTGGTGGTGTTTCGACATGGTCTGAAGCTGTCCACTTGGTGTGCTGGCTCTGGGGCAAGGTCAGTCACTGCCTGTGTTCTACCTCGGGCCACCAGGCATAAGCTACAAAGTGATGTGCAGATGGCTGCTTCTTGTGCTGGGCTTGGAGATGTCCAGGCAGAACCCAGCTGTTAATCAAGGCTGGCTGCTTCTAATGCCAGGCCTGGGGCCACTTAGTGAGAAGTATGGGGCTCACTGTGGCCAGATGCTGCTTGTTTGAGAGAATTCAGGAATATCTGAAGCAGGAGCCAAAACAGGCCAATCCTATGGTAAAGCCACTGGCAACAGCTTGGGTGGGCCCCAAAGTTGGGTGGGACAGGGCCTCAGGGTGGGGCAAACAGTGTGAGGCAGGTTGCTGGAGTTCCAGATATGGCTGCCATCTGCTGGCCCTGTGGGGGAAGGACTCACCAAAGGAACAAAAGCCTCCACCAGCATGCCTCTCCAGGAGAAAGCTGCCTCTCCACCTCTCACCCCAATTCCAAACAACTCTGTTCTTCCCCATATGTCTCTGGTGCCTTTCAAGCTGCCTCCCCTCCACGCTGGAGCTCAGAGGGAGCGAGTCTGAGTAAGTCTGTGCACGGGCCCTTTAAGAGGAGCTGCCTGGGGCTCCAGAAACGTCAGCCTCCCTCAGCCTCAGTTCCTGCTGGTTTTTACAGCCAGAGTGATGGGGACTTCTCTTCCTGGTACTGGAACCCTGAGCTGGGTGCCTGGTGTGGGACAGGGACCCCTCACTCCTCAGGGAGGACCTTCATAGCCGAGGTATCCTCCTGATTTTTATCTGCCACATGTGGGTGTGGGACCAGCCTGTCCGTGCCTCTGCCCCTCCTACCAGTCTTGATGTGGCTTCTTCTTTAATTTCGTCATTGTAGTACTTCCATTCAGCTTGATTTAAGGCAGTTCTGAAGGATGTTTGTTCTGTAGTTTAGTTGTAATTTTGATGTGGTTGTGGGAAGAGGCGGTATCGTATTTACCTATCCACCATCTTGACAGGAAGTCTCTCCCCTGAACAAAGAATTTTGCTCTTTTGGTTCCTCTTGGCATGTTTGGCTCATGGCTCACACTTGGCTTCCTGGCATTCTCTCATGTGGCCCACAACCGTGCGGACCCCCCACACAATGGACTAATGGCCTGCAGCTAGCCTGATGCTGAGCTGGACCCATCTCCAACACGGAAAGGAAACTCTGGATACTGGTTTTGCTTCTAGCTTTACTGAAAGCCCAGCTACACTTCTTCTATGACTGGGCTAAGGGAAATGAGACTTTAGAAACACAGGGATTTAGTTCCACGCAAATATAAATCACTCGTTCTCCCTTGAGGGTTTCAGAAAATTCTTTTTCTTGTGATATCGTAAGAAGTCCACCCCTAGCAGCACCCAGTGGGGAAGAGGACCCTCTACTTTGATATCAGAGAGGCATTTAAGTTTTTTTCAGTTTGAACTTTTATGAATAAGGCTATTATGAACAAGTTTGCACATGTCTTTGGAACACATATGCACTCATTTTTCCTTGTTTTATATCTAGGAGTTGAACTGCTGGCTCACATAGTCAATGCATGCTTAGTTTAAGTAGATACTGTCAGTGTTTAAAAGCAGCTTTACCAATTTGCACTGCCACCAATAATGTATATGAAAGTTCAATTGTTCCACATCCTTGTCACCCCTTGGTATTATCAATTTTGGCTATTCTACTTAGTGTATAGTAATATCTCATTGTGGTTTAAATTTGCCTTTTCCTGAAGATTAAAGAAATTGTGCACCTTTTCATGTACTAATGGGCCATTAGAATATTCTCTTTGTAAAATGCCTGTTAAATCTTTTGCCCATTTATAAATTTAGTTATTTGTTTTTTTCATATTGATTTGTAGGAGTTTTTTACATATTCTCAATATGAGTCATTTTTTGTATGTATAAAATTTTTTCTCTGTGGCTTTCCCTTTTGGTATCTTAATTTCACTATAAAAAGTTCTTAATTTCACTATAGTCAAATATATCAATATTTTCTTTTGTGGTTAGTGTTTTATGTACCTTTTAAAAATGCATCTTTTCACCCTGGCCGGTTTGGCTCAGCGGTTAGAGCGTCGGCCTGCAGTCCAGAGAGACCCGGGTTCGGTTCCTGCTAGGGGCATGTGCCTCGGTTGCGATTTGTCCCTGGCCCTGGTTGGTCGTGTGGGAGGCAGCCACTCAATGTGTCCCTTTCACGTCGATATTTCTCTCTCTCTCTCTCTCTTCTTCTCTCTCCCTCCCACTCTATCCGAACAAAAAATGGAAAAATGTCCTCGGGTGAGGATAAAAAAAAAAATGCATCTTTTCTAGTTTCACTCACAAAATATAAGCATCAAAAACTATAACATTATAAGCATATATATATGTGTGTGTGTGTGCATATATATATATATGAATTGAATTCTACAAAGAAAGCCATCAACAAAATGAAAAGACAACCCACTGAAGGAGAAAACATATTTGCCAGTGATACATCTAATAAGGGGTTAATATCCAAAATTTATAAAGAACTTACACAACTCAACACCAAAAAAACAAACAATCCAATTAAAAAATGAGCAAAAGACCCTTCTCTAAAGAGGACATAGAGATGGCCAATAGACATATGAAAATATGCTCAACATCACTAATCATCAGAGAAATGCAAATTAAAACCACAATGCAGTATCACCTCACACCTGTCAGAATTGCTATAATCAATAAATCAACAAACAACAAGTATTGGGGAGGATGTGGAGAAAAGGGAACCCTCGTGCCCTATTGGTGGGAATGCAGATTGGTGCAGCAACTATGAAAAACAGAGTGGAAGTTCCTCAAAAAATTAAAAATGGAACTGCCTTATGACCCAGCAATTCCACTTCTGGGAATATATCAGAAGAAATCTGAAACACTAATTCAAAAGAATATATGCACCCCTATGTTCATTGCAGCATTATTTACAACAGCCAAAATTTGGAAGCAGCCCAAGTACCCATTAGTATATGAGTAGATAAAAAGGTGTGGTATTTACACAATGGAATACTACTCGACTGTAAAAAATAAGGAAATCTTATCTTTTGGGACAGCATGGATGGACCTGGAGAATATTATGCTAAGTGAAATAAACCAGTCAGAAAAAGACAAATACCATGTGATTTCACTTATATGTGGAATCTAATGAACAAAATAAACAAATGAGCAAAATAGAAATAGACTCATAGATACAGAGAACAGACTGACAACTGTCAGTGGGGAGGGGCGTTGGGGAGGGAGCTGAATAAAAAAGGTGAAGAGATTAAGCAAAAAAACCCACAAAACCCAAGAAACTCATAGACACAGACAACAGTAGGGTGATTACCAGAGAGAAAGGGGATGGGGGAAGTAGAAGAGGGCAAAGGGAGGATAAATAGTGACAGAAGGAAACTTGACTGTGGGTGGTGAATGCACAATACAATATTCAGATGATATATTGTAGAATTGTACGCTTGAAACCTATATAATTTTATTAACCAATGTCACCCCCAATAAATTCAATAAAAATTAAAAAAGGATTGAATTCTTATTGATGTGGACTCTCAGAAAATTTTAAAGTACTAGGAACCCCACTAAAATGACTAAAATTTAAAAGTCTAACAACATAAGATGTTGATGAGGATGTGGAGCAATCAGGAGTCTCGTTGGTGGGAGTGTAAAATAGTACACTCACTTTGGAAATCCATTTGTCAGTTTCATATAAAGTTAAACACTCCCCCACCCTATGACCCCAAATTTCTACTTTTGGGTTACTTAAGAGAAATGAAAACATGTCCACAAAAAGTGTTGTTCAAGAATGTTTATAACAACTTTATCTATAATAGCAAGTTAGAAATAGCTCAATATTGATCAACAGACCAGATAAGCAAATTGCAGTAAATTCATACAATACCACCCAGCAATACAAAATAATAAACTACTGATACAAGCAATAACATAAATGAGTCTCACAAACATTATAAGTGAAAGATATCAGGCACAAAGAACACATATTACATTACATAATTTCATTTATATGAAGTCATAGAACTTGCAAATTAATATAGGGTAATAGAAATCAGAACCAACTGACAACTTTCAGTTCTAGCAAACATTTTTCATGCAGGGAAAACACTACAGTGTATTGTCTGAAACCTAAACCCAAATTCTATTGGCAAGCAGCTTCAGTTTCTATTTGAAACTATCAAGATGGCAACTCTTATTATTAGCAGCTCAGAAAACATAAACTATGTATGTCTAGTCAGACGCTTTATTTTCCAGCACAGAAGGGCATTTGGAAGCTTATAGCTCACAGGAAATTGTGGCTACTGAGAGGGGGAAGTGTATGGGCAAGGGGTGACAGTCAAGAAGATGAAAGGGCTGGAGAGGAGGCAGAGCTCAAGATAAAAGGAAGGAGGAAGGTCCCCTCTACTATGCAAGGGAGAAGCAAGTTATAAAGGGCCTCCAAAGCCAGAATGTGTATTCTGAGAACCGTCCTAAGCAGCCTTCTGCATTCACCATTACCACACTTAGCTACAATCACTGCTATGACATAGATTAGTCTGTATTTCCCTTACTGATCATTGTTAGTATGTACCATTGTGTGACCTTTGACTTGTTGCATTTCAGGTTTCAACTTACATTGGTGTTACTTCTCATTCCTTAGTCTACTTTCCTTAGATCATAGGCCTTGGCACATCAACTTTTGGTTTGTTCTAGTACAACTACAGATAGAATTGTTTTCATGTTATGAGGAAATGAAGAACCAAGGAAAGGAAAACAGTATCTGTGTTTTCCACTGCAATGTAGAAAGATCTTTTGGAAAGCCTAAGCCCACTGTTAGCATCTTTGAGATATTTTGTCTTTCCCTATGAGATCTACATGTAGGAGAGGTGGGCATGGAAACTTATTTGACTTATTCATCCAAGAGGTAAAGCTCAAAAATATCAACCTAAAAATAAGAAAACTAAGAAACCCCTAATGGCCAGGAGTTGGCCTGGAACTATCAGCTAATTCTTGGTGCTTCTAGGAGCTAGCCGGGTACTCACAGTGGGTCCACTGCACTCTCCTGTTGAACGTAAACAATCTCACAAAACCCCAACAACAGACAAGTCCACTCTGAGACCATGATGCATCAAGAAAAAAACCAGACCACCCTGTAATCATGTCTGAACACAGACAAAAACATGAACATTGTTCAAACCACAAAAATGCCCAAACACGCCCTTATTCTGGCTAATATAAGTGACTGCTGCTGCTTTATCAATTACAGCTTTGGCATCATTCTAGTGTTCCCTCCTTCAGATAAAATTTATTAAGATACCAAGTCATAGAATTATCCCCATTTACTGACAGCTTCTAGTCCAGAATAAAGTCCTACCTCCCAGACTTTCCCCTAAATCACCTACTACAAGTCCAAATACTATAATAAGTCCTTTCTAACACTCCATTATTGAGATGCCCTATGATTCTCCATCATGTACATTCATTCTCATTGTAATAAGTTAATAAAGCCAACTTTGACTATAATTGTATTCCTGATGGTCATTAGCTGGAAGCATTAACAGGAATATAAAGAAATTGAGTGAAATAGCTATGAATACTAAGAAAAATCACACCTTGAGTATAATCTGCATATAGGTTATTACCAAAAATCAATTCTGTGCCACTTTATGAGACTTCTTGTATCTCAACCATTTTTAGCCTGATCTCTTTGCTACTAGAAGCAAAAACAAACAAACAAAACTTGTCTACCTCATATAGAAACTTTCTACAGACTGTGTGTCTGTTCTAGATAAAGATGCCCAGGGGAGAAGTGTGAAGTGCCAATTTTCAGTGGGTCTGAGAGCATAAATCTCCTTACAGAATCTGAAGCTCATGGAAACTAGAAAAGGAAAAGTAAAACACCCTGGGGTGATCGTCATAATAGAACAAAGTGTATGGGAAAGGCAAAATGAGATTGAGTCCTGGAACCCCTCCTGAGCGTTGACACCAGGAGGAAATGCCGTTTGTGCCTGAACCTTTGCACCAGCCCAGACATACAAAGCCCAGTTTTCTACAAAGACTCTTTGTGAACAGCAATGCTCCCAAGTCTTTAGGTAGTTTTGTCAAGACATTGTCCTTTGAACAGGGCATTTACAGTTAAAACAACGATGTGGTAGTTAAAAATCAGTTTCTGGAGTCAAAATACCTAGCTCCATCACTTACAGGTTGATCTTGGGAAAGTTTCTTAATGTTTTGTGCTTTAGTTTCTTCATCTGAATAACTGAGACAATAGTAACTACCTACTTTGTAGGGTTTTGTGTGTTTGTTTATTTATTTATTTATTTATTTATTTATTTATCTTCACCCGAGGACATTTTTTCTTTTTTTTTTTTTTTTTTGTTCAGATAGAGTGGGAGGGAGAGAGAGGAAGAGAGAGAGAGAGAGAAACATCGACGTGAAAGGGACACATCGAGTGGCCGCCACCCGCACGACCAACCAGGGCCGGGGACAAACGGCAACCGAGGTACATGCCCTTAGCGGGAACCGAACCCGGGTCTCTCTGTACCGCAGGCCGACGCTCTAACCACTGAGCCAAACTGGCCAGGGCGGGTTTTGTGTGTTTAAAGGGTTTGCATAGTGCTTGGCATATGGTAAGCTTTCAATAAATGGTAGTTATTATTTATATTATTAGTCTATATTTGGAAACACAATAATGTGTTTACCTATTCCTAGTATTTGAATTTTTTGTTTTGGGAGAGTTTTACATATATGTCATATGTACTTACATAGTTACATGTGTACATATGCACTCAAATACATATGTGTCCATATCTATCCAGAGGTAAACACTTGCATGCGTGGGGTTTTTCATGGATACTGTACTTAGATGGGTAATTGCTATTAAAGTACAAGACCTAGATTAGATCAGGAATAAATAGAAACCTGTGAAGTTCTAAAAGTGACTTTGTAAGTTTCTAAATTTAGTAATGATAAATTTTATTTGGGTGTTCCCAAGCTTTTTCCTAAGCGTAGGTAGTTGGCTTCTTTAAAGAATTTGACAGCCCCTCTTTTTAGTTTTGCATTTCCCACTAGTTCTTGGACCAGAAGTAAACATGGCTGCCAATACCAGCCCTTCCCAACAGTGCTCTGACCATATGGACACCGAAGAACCATAATGAGTAATTATTTAACTATTGTTAATCATTGCCTCTTAAAAGAGGGGCTATTTTAAATAAGTCCCAACAGACCATGACTCTGAAGTCCAAGCAGTGATAATGTTTTTTATTAAAAATAGCTTAGAGTGACTGTTGATTCGATTACTGTGCTTTTTCAAAGGGGAGGATCAGAAAAACCAAGGGGAAATGTGATGGAGGATGTCAGAGTAGAAAAAGACGGTGACTTTAAACAATTGTGGTTAAAATAAATTTCACGTGTGAATTTGACAAAAGTATATATATGATCATATGAATTATTGCTAGGGGCCCTTCCAGGGCTTTGGAAGGAGCCATTGCAAATGTGGGACTCAAAAGCGTAAGATTCTTTAGTCGTGCCACCTTTGCCCCTCAATTCCTAGGAATTGAGAAAGTTTCAGTTGAAATTGTCACTTGTTGATTCAAAGGAATGGCTCTGTAGTGGTGCAGGTTGGTGGGAGAACAGGGTTAGGATTCCCTTGCTAGGTCTTAGGCATGGTCAGTGTCTGTCTTATTAGTACTGAATCCTCAGGGCCAGCATAATGCTTTTCACAGAAGAGGTGCTCAGTAAACTTGTGTGGCATGAAGAAGGAAACTATGAATTCTACTCCCAGGCAGACAAGGATGGTTAACTCCACTGACTTATTGACTGAGGAATAAACAATACCAGAAGTGTACATAGTACTAACGTTAACAAAGGCCTTTTTTTTATATAACAGGTTGGCAAACCACAGCTTGTGGGGAGGTGGATCGAATCTAGCTTGCCACTTAATTCCTGTAAATAAAGTTTTATTGGAGTACAGCCATGTTCATTTGTTTACTTATTGCCCATACTGTTTTCTTGCAGAGGTGAATAGTTATGACAGAGACCACACGGTCCATAAAGCCTAAGATGTCTACTATCTGGCCTTTTATAAGAAAAGTTTGACTGCTGACATATATTTTGATTTTGAGTTTCATTTCATTCCTGTGAGGGAAGTCAAGTCAGGTATTATTATCTTCACTTTACAGATGAAAAAAAATCTGAGACTTGAAAACTTAAATATATCTTTGCCTGGTTGGTGTACAGCAAGTAAAATGTTGAAGCTGAACCTAAGTGTTGGGACCAATTCAGGTACAGCACAAATGAAGGCTGCTATACTACTTGTAAATGAGGCCATGTTATGAAACTTAAGACATGGAAAGCTTCTCTCAGATGAGCTCAGTAAATGAAACAAGCCTTAATGTCTCCACTAAGGCTTTTTGGCAGTTGTTGTAGGAGCTCCATACATCCCTCAAGCCTTATTACATAATCTATTCCAGCTAACTTCCAATTGTCAGTGTCTACATTTCTTGAAGTGCAAGGCCACTCTGCTCATATATAGGACAAGCTGGAATTTCCAGGAAAGAATACCTTCCAGGAGCAGCCAATGATTGATAAGAGTTAGTGTATAAATACCCCAGCTCCCTTGCCCCTTTGGTTTAATAACCTGAGATATGGATTTTATACCAATTCCCAGAGTTGCCCTGTAGAATTATGCTCTAGTTGCCCACAGTGGAAGCTGGCTTGATAAGACACCTCTGTTTGGCTGCCTTCTCTCCCTTTTCACATTTCCCTACTCTCTTACCAGCGCTATCTGCACTTCTCAAATGAACTACTACTCATGTCTCTCTCTAAGATTCTGCTTCTTGGGAAATACAGGCAAAGACTGGTTTGATTAAATGGAAGCACTCTTAGAGAAAAGCAAATATTTGGCCTCATGCTGATAGCTGATCATGCTGTTTCAAAGGGGGAAGATCAGTCATTAGGATGGGGTTAATCTCCTGTGGTTCATTCTATTAACCCAACTACTAGTTTACTGATGGAGGGCTCACTTTCCCTGCAGTCACTGGTCCTGGAATAACCCCACCTGCCATGTGGGGAGGGACGTGTGCGTCAGCCAAGACATACATAGCTGCTGCTGAAGTGGAAAATAGTGTAATATCATCAATCAATGCCTCACACATGCTCTCAGCCGAAGGGCAATTAGTGTTACTCAGGATGAAAACTAATATAAGGCTGCGGATGAATGGGTTATTGAAGAGACTATCAAATCAGCCTGGCTGCAAGAAGTGACCAGAGGCAGTGGGAGTGCTCCTTGTCTGTGCCCAGCAACAGCTAGTGTAGAGCAGCGTCTGTCTTAGCATTGGAAGGAGTCATTCCACTGATGGGAAGATTAGTCACTTTTACTACTTCCTGTCTTCTGGGTTATCCCCTCAACAGACTCAGGAAATAGGGTACATCAACTCATATGGTTGTGGCCATGTTCTCTTTTAAAAACAAAATGATTGAGTCCCTTCAACATAGTCATAATCTTTTTTGCAAGCTTTTTTCCTTTTATGTCCGCCTTTGGCTCTCTCACACTGTCTGTATTTCTCTCTTCTTCCTTTCTTTGGCTCTTTCTCCCCCAAACCCTATCACCCTATCTCTGCCACTGTCTGCTTCTGTCTCTCATACCTTCCTCACCTCCCATGCCTATCTCTCTACCACATTTTTCTATCTTCTCCTCTCTCCTAAATTCATATTTATTCTTTCTCTCTCTCTTCCTGTTTAAAAGCCTGATTCCTATTCCCCATCTGGATAGATTGTCTGCTTCTCTGTCTCTATCAAAGCCCCGCTATACATGCTAACATTATCTAGGCAATAGGGTAGCACAAAGTTCAGCCATCTTTTTGAAATAGGTGCCAAGTGTTGTCTCCTCCTCTGTTTGCCTAGAGAGGCAGGAGAAAAAGTAGCAAAGGGTGAAGGCAGCTGTCAAGATCTGCTGTTTACTACCACCCAGGGCTGTGGTTTATTGGCTGTGGTTCATAGGTGGGCCTGTGAGGAGAGAGAAGACATAGTCAGCCAGAAGGGAACCAAGAAGTACACAGGATGGATCTAACTGAATTTGAATCCCTGATATCATTACAAGACTGAGACCCAGAACCTCCAAATAACTCTGTTCTATATCATCAGCCCAAGAGGAGAAGTACTAAAAACCTACTGGAAAGTAGCAAGAAGAGAGAAAGAGGATTCCTTTTCAAAGTCTCAAAATGATCTTGCAAACTAAAATTCCAAAGGAAGTGAATAAATTGTGTGCTAAGAAAGACAATTAATAAAACTCATCAGTCAAAACTTGAGCTCACTCAAGATGAAGTCGAAATAATAGAACAGCTTAAAAAAGACTTGGTCATAAGTATGCCTAAGATAATGGGCTAAAAATACATTTTCATAAAGTGAACAGGTAATTTTCAAATAAAGCAGCCTTAAAAGAATAACAGTAGGTAGATATAAAAGGAACCAAATAGAAAACTTAGAATGAAAACTATAGTTACTAGAACTAAAGATGATAAGATAGATCCTCTACAGATAGGATGAAATGAAATCTAGACACATTTGAATAGAAAATTTGTGAGTTGGAAAACAGTCTTGAATAATTCATCCATAATACAGCACGCAGATACTGATACCAACTATAAAAGAACAGTTGTCATGGAGAAAGATTGAGAAATACATAGACTTAATCCAAGTTCCATGAGAAAAAAAGGAGGGGGAAGTTGAAGAAGCAATATTTAAGGAAATAGTGATGAAAAATTTTTGTTAATTGTAGAAAGACTTGAGTCTTTAGAACAAAGTTCACCTTGAGGTTGAGCAGGATAAATACAAATTATACCCACCTTAAGACACAATGTAGTTGGCATGAATAACAGCAAGGATAACCAAGTAGAAAAGGCAGATATAATATAACAATCAGAGAATACACTTCTCATTAACAATAGTTGCAAGTTTACAGTGGGATAATACATTCCAGCTCGAAACTTATGTGCATATAAATTCTCATTCAAGAATGAGAAAAAAATAAAAATATTTTCAGATTTACAAAGGCTAAATTTATGACTCACAGACCCTTGCTGAAAGAAATATTAAGTATATACTTTGGCAAGAAGAGAAGTGAACACAGATGGAATGTGTAAGATGTGTGAAATAACAATGAATAAATAAATTGATAAAATATGTCAGCAGATTCAATTAATGACTGAAAAAATAGTCATTTTTTTAATAAACAAGAGTGAAACTAAATCTCAAAGCAACAGTAAAATAATGGGGATTGTTCAATGTATAAAGCATGCACAAATCTTTACCTTAGGAAGGATAAGTAAAGTTGAATAACTTTGGCTTAGAAAATGTAATATTTAAATTTGTTTATAAAAGTTGATGGGTGGTCTCTAAAATATATAAAAAGGTAAGTCCAAATACAAAATAATATAAGTAAATTTAAATGAGTTACATTCACCCAGTAAAAGACAAAGACTATTAGGCTGAATTAAAAACAAAAACAAAATCTGCTACCTTTAATTTATAAGAAAATCTCCTAAAACAAAACCACACCTGAAGGTGTACAATAAACAAGAAAATACATCAGATTAATGTTAATCAATTAAAACTTGGGTAGCAATAGCAATATATAAAGTGGAATTTAATTTAAAAGCATTGCTAAAAATGAAGAAAATACTATAATAATGCTAAAAATCCACTGGAAATAATAGAAGGGAAAGATAAAGGAACTCCTTTCTCTGATAAAGATCTATTAAAAACCTACAAAAACAACACATCTATTCATTTTTATTATTATGTAATGTGATTCATAAAAAATTTGTATATAAAATATACATACAAATTAAGCATATGTGCAAATCAAAGAATAGATTTTTAAAAGAGAGTTTAACATCATTCTTAGACAGAATCCTGCTCTTGTCAGTCATATGACCTGGATACTGTTTATGCTTATTTGACTCTTTGTGCTTTAGAGTAGTGTTTGCATCCAGATAAGGTGTTTGATTTTTCACAAAAACCTGAAAATAAATTGAAATTAAAGGCATCATGGACTGAAATTTTTCACATTGCGAATCTCAACATCATATGCTTTCCATATGATTTTCTCCTGGTAAATGGATTTTTCCAATTATTAAAAAAAGTACTATTGTCTAGTTGACAGAAATGTTATTTGTTTGCATCAATACTAAAACCTTTTTTGGAATGAAAGACATCACATATAAAATTAATAAATGAGTGGCTTAATGGGAGAGCTTTGCAACATCAAAAACTTGAGTCAAAGAATTAATATCTACAATATACAAGGAAATCATGCAAATCAACAAGATAAAGAAAGGGGAAGTAGAATAATGGGCAAATTATATGAAAAGACAAGTCACAGAAACAGAATTCTAAATGGGCAAACAAGAATAAGAAGAGATGCTCAACTTCACTGGTAATCAGAAAAATGCAAAGTAAAACAGCAATGCACCTTATTCTCATTTTATTGCTAAACAATAAAAGCTCAAAAATACCAGTGTTTGTGAAGAGATGAGGAAATAAAAAAACTCATCCATTGCCATCAAAGATTTAGACCAGTGCAGCCATTGTGGATAAAAATAGTGGTGTTCTGAGTGAAATTATCCATATTCTCTGTGAACTGGCAACCTCACTCCTTTGTATAGAATGTAGATACACCTTCACATAGATCCAAGATGGTATCTGAATAAGCTTGTTCATGGGAGCATTATTTGGGAAAACAAAGAATTGGAGGCAACTTCTCTGTCCATCAATGGGGAAATGGATAAATGAAATGCATACTATTCAGGAATTAAAAACAATTGCATTGTGGAAAGATCTTAGAAGTATACTCTCAGGTTAAAAAAAAAAAGGAAGAAACATGATATCTACAAGACAATACCATTGTACAAATTTAAATACATATATTTTATAGTTTGCAAAGATGCATATATATGTCAAGCTTTTCTTCCTGGGATAGATTACACTTGGTCACAGTATATAACCCTTTTTCATATGTTGCTGTATTTACTTTGCTGATATTTTGTTGACACTTTTGCATCTATATTCATTTGGGATATTGATCTGAGTTTTCTTTTTCTTTTATTCTGATGTCTTTGTCTGTTTTTTGGTATCAAGTCCTCATAGACTGATTTGTGAAGTGTTCCCTCTTTGATTTTTTTGGAAGAGTTTGTGAAGGGTTGGCATTAGTTTTTTTTTAAAAAATGTTTGGTAGTATTTACCAGTAAAGACATTTGAGCCTGAGTTTTTCTATATAGGAAAATGATTACTATTTCAATCTCTCTACTTGTTAGAAGTCTACTAAAATTTTTTTGTTGCTTCTGGAGTCAGTTTTGGTAGTTTGTGTCTTTCTAAAATTTGTCTGTTTTGTCTAGGATATCTAATATGTTGACATGCAATTGTTCACAGAATTACCTTATGATTCTTTTTCAGTTCTGTAAGGTTGGGAATTAAGTTCCCTCTTTTGTTCCTGATTTTAGTTATTTGAGTGTTCTCTCTTTTTCTTGGTCAGTATTAAAAGGTATGTGTGCCGGCGAGAGATCACATCCACAACACAAGGCCAATGTAGAGCAAAAGTGCTTTATTATATCTGCCTGAGTGCAGGACAGGGGCCAAGACTAAAAAGCTCAGCCACGAAGTCCCTTTGTTCTCTGGGTTTATAGTTACAAACTACAGAAACTAAAAAAGCTACATTAAAAAAAAAACCCCACATTCTCTTGGCACTGTGTAATTGGTGTCTAGGTTGGTATGAGTTGTCTCAGAGGTAAGGAGTCTGCTCTGGCAGAGGTCAGGGCCATCATTAATCTCTTTCTTCTTATGGTTCCTCTGAGTTTCCCAAGGCCTTCATTAACCCCTTATCTTTATAGTTTTCTTTGGGTTTCTCAAGGCCCGTATGTTTACAAAAAGAAACTGCCAGGGTGTGTACGTGTAGTAACTGAGGGTCAGAATGGAGTTTAATTTTGTTAAAACATTGTTAACCCTTTCAAGTATAGCTAACCATTTGTCAATTTGGTTGATCTTTTCAAACCAAATTCTTGTTTTTTTCATTGTTGATGTCACTTTTATTATAGTTAATTTGTAATTCCCATTTTCTGTTATAGTCAAGCTTAGTCAGAGAAACAATCAAGAATTGTAAGAGCAGGGGTCATTACAAATACTCTATTTCACATAATATTCACAACTAAGTATCTGTCAAACCACATTCAAGAAGCTGATGATATAAGCTTTGGCAGTTTTTAAGAAACATTGGTCAAACCATAAATAAATCTCAATGCATCAATTAATATCTACTGTGCACCTCCTCTTGCAGTTAGCATTGTATTAGATGCTTAAGGACAAGTAGTTTGATTCAATACATTTCAAAAATATATATTTAAGACAATATTATTCACAGAGTTCTTGGCAGAGTTGTATTTTGATGTTTCTACTGCTGAGAAACTTGAGGTTTGTGTTGTCTCTCTTTCAGTCCCAAAAGCTCTGTTTTGAGTTTTCCAGGCTTTTGTGGAGTTTCAGGTATTGTCAGGTCAGGCCAGTAGTACTTGTTCACCACTTTGGCCTCGGCAAACATGGCCAGGAGGCTGGTGGCAACCATCTTCATGTAGGTGGTCCAGGACATGCCCGTGGGCATGGTAGGTAGGCACAAAGTACATGGGCACTCAGCAGAGGGTCAGAGCTCTGGTGGAAGTGCGTTTAGGAGATAGAGAAGATGGGCCAGCAGGGGAGACTAAAAGTGCAGGGGCTGAAGCCCGAGGGACAGGAAAGAGGGGACACTTCATTGATCCTTTGTTATTTTTCTGTTCTGTGCTTCATTCATTTCTAATCTTCATTATTTTCCTTCATTCTGCTTGCTTTGTGTTTAGTTTGTTCTTCTTTTGATGATTTCTTAAGATGGAAGATTAAGTTACTAATTTGAGATCTTTCTTCTTTCCTACCCTCTGAGTACTGCTTTGTATGACTTTATTTTAAATTTATCAAGATGTGTTTTTGTGGTCCAACATATCGTCTATCCTAGAAAATGTTCCATGTGCACTTGACATGAATGTGTATTCTGTTTTTGTTGGATAGAGTGTTCTATAGATGTATGTTAGGTCCAGTTGATTTATAATGTTCAAACCTTTCATATAGGAGTGAATTTTCAGAGGTCCTTATGCCACCGCTCTGGAGGTGATTTTCTACTACAGTTAATTTAGCAGAAAACAGGTTTAGGATGATGCTCTCAAATAAAGAACAAAGATTTTCTTTAGGTTGAAAACATCAGTATTAATAAAATAACTCACTGGTTTGTACTTGGCAGTTTGATAAGTACTTGGTGAAGCTGTAACCTTGCTTTTGGTTAATGGTGTAGCTTTAAGATACTAATGAAAATGTTTTTCTTGGTGAATCTTTCAAACTATACTTATTAGTTGAAGGAGTGAAATTATTTTCCTGGCAGTATCTAATGCCAAAGGCTATGACTGAATCTTTAAGGAAACCATGAAGATAAAAAAGTGATAGGAGGACAAGAAAGGCTGAATTTAATTGAGATTTTGCCACCCAGAGGACATTTCACAATGTTTGGAGACATTGTTGGTTGTCTTCCCTGGAGTGCACTACCAATATCTAGTTTGTAGAGGCAAGGGATGCTGCTAAATATCCTACCAATGCGCAGGACAGGCCCCACGACAAAGAAAAAGATCTGGTCCAGAATGTCAATAGTGCCAAGATTGAGAAACCTTGTTCACAGATTAAATCTAATCTGTTGAGATCAATATGGAGGAAATATTTAATTTTATTAGTATAAACATCGTGTATATTTTAAGTGCCTTGATTTTGTTTCACTGAGGAAAGGAACTCAGAGGCACAAGATATAAGTACATTTTTAAAGTTAATAGAGGACAAACTTGAAATTCAGGATATATTACTGAAATCAAGATAAGAGATTAGCATTAATAGACATAGACCTTTGATAGGAAGTAACTGATTATTTCACACATGGAGAGGTGGCATTTCCTTTTGGACTGATAGGAGTTAGAAAATTGATCAGATACTTTTTCTCTGCAAACTGGTTAATACTTAAAATATTTTTATTAAACAAATTTTGTTTTAGGTTTCATAGGCTTTGTATGGTATTTAGGTTTTTAACTTATTTTTTCTTTGTCTAATAGGTGGCTCCCATCCTCTAGAATCCATTGGTATATATGTTCCATGGAGCAAGGATTTTTTGTTTTGTTTTGTTTTGCTTTGAGTGTTTTGTTTTCTAATATTTCCCCGTTATCTAGAATAGAAATCAATAAACTTTTTCTCAAAAAGACCTGAAGTATGATTTTCAGTATATCTTATAATTGGTTGTTGTTTATTTGTATGAAAGATATTGTTTTCTGTATATTGATTTTATAAGTAGGAATGTACTAAAATTCCCTATCATTTGTAAGTTTTTTAGTCATTCTGTTGGGTTTTCTAGGAAAAAAATAACATTTTATCTATGAGTAATGATAACTTTGCCTCCTCCTTCCCAATTTTGATTTATTCCTCTAATTTAATTATTTTGGCAAAAAATTCAAAAATATTAATGGTAATAAAAACTACCCTTGTCCTTGTTTTAATGCGAATGTTTCTAGCATTTTCTCATAAATCATAATACTGACTTTTGGATTATATCCTATCATGATAAGGAAATGAAGTAATCCATTCCTATTTTATTAATAGTTCATTTAAAATCATAAAAAGATGTTGAATTTACCAAATGCCTTCCCTGATTCTATGGAAAGTATTACATGTCCTTTTCCTTTGATTTGTTAAACTTCCAATCTCCAGTTTATTTGGTTGTCCAAATAAGTTTTTATAGTTCCACATTTATAACGTAGAATCAGTCATAGCCTCTAAGAAATTAGCTTCCAGCCTCTACTGTTGCCCTGTTATAATCATGGTTTTAGCTATCACCTTAAATATAATGCCCATGGTCTGTTTCATAGTTCACATTCTCTTGGATAGAAAGTTCCCTGAGAAAGACTCATTTTTATTTTCTTTATTTTTATTTATCTCCCTCTGGAATTCTATTCTCTAACATCCACACTCCCAAGGCTACTGCCAGTTTCTCATCCACTGAGTTCCACTAATTTCATGATGTGAAGTTCTGATCTGTTGAGTATTTGCTCTTCCTTTGGAAAGTGGGGTGTTTGTGGTGCCTTTGAATTGTGTTTCCTATAATTTCTTTCTTTGTATGCTTCCAAGTTGGGGTTGGCCACAAGAGAAAGTTGCGTGAGATTTAGAAGCTTAAAAGTTAAGCAGCAGCTCTGTTTAGCAGCTATATTTACAATTCAGTTATTAGAGTGCCAGGCAAGTTGTTCCTGAACCGCTGGCTCACCTTGTCAGCAGAGGGCAGTACTGGACACAAAGCTCTTTCAGCTCCTGACATGTTCCCTCCTTAGAGTTCTCTGGGACAAGTGCCACTGCAGTGCCAGCTTCTCCTAAAGGTTACCTATGGCATTAAGGATGGAATATGAGACAGATGTAGGTTCTAGTGTGTCTTTGCTTTCATGTATGCCCAGCTCACCTCCAACTGTCAGTCTGGCTGAACTATAGTGACTTCCAGCTCAACTCTAGATGCAGAGAAAATAGCCTTACATGAGCTGCTCCACCATGTCCACAATAAATTCCACAATAAATCTCTCTACAGCATCATTGTATTTCTACCTCTCCATTGAACCTTAATTCAACTTTTTAAAAAATTATTTTACCTCTTCTCATTAATGACTTCAGGAAATATACTGGTACAGTATTATTTGGTGCAGATCATTGAAATTTTATATATTTTGTGCCATAAGTTCAATATCAATATTAAAATGTGACTGAATCATCTTGAGGAAAATCTCTTTATTTTTTAAGTCCTAGTGAATTATTTTCTGAGGGAAAGTGGTATCCTGAATGGAAGTGTCTGAAACTGTTGGTGATGTTTATTGATTCAGCAACTCTAATAATCAAATTTCAGTTAAATTACTACATGGCTGTCCTGGGAGACCCTTGGTCAAATTCCGTCTTGTGGAAGTTTAAATTGTCCCGAATTGCCTTAATTTGTCTTAACACAATATAGAACTAGTGATTTTTCCACTTTTATGGAAAATAAATAGGACTAAAAATTGGGACATTTTACCTTATACTTAACTAAGTCACATTGTGTGCAAACCTCAAAGACAGTTTATATGTACTGCAATGAATAACACATGTACTACTTAAATATTTCTGTGAAAGGTTTCTCTCAGTCCAGAGATGGTACCAACTTGCTGTAGTGATGTCATTTTTACATTAGAGAGGGACCTAAGAATTAGACTTTCCTCTCATGAAGCAATAGTGTTGCATTTGGTTGATACTGTAGCCCATATTTTCTGCCACCTACACTCTCTGAGAAATTCATCCTCTCATGGTCAAAAGCTTCTGGGTTCTATTCCCAGCATGTCTGAACTTCAGCACTATGCACACTTGGGGCCAGATAATTCTTTGTTATGGGGAATTGCTAGCATCTCAGGCCTCTGCCCACTAGATCCCAGTAGCACCCTCCACCCTGAGTTGTGACAACCATAACATTGCAAATGTATCCTGGGTGGGTGGGGGGCATAAAATCAACCTTGGTTGAGAAATACTGAGCATTGCAATTCAGACACACTTGGACATGGGTTGGGGGGGAGAAGAAATCTCACAAATGGGGGCTTCAGTCATGGCGGGAACAATATAAATACTAATTAATATTATTTGGGAAAGAGAAGGCAGCAGGGGTTCCATAGGGGCCCCTATGCCAAGTCAATGATGTGATCTTCGTTACTGCTAAGTGAGATGGGCAAAGATGGAGTAGGATGCCATCTTTTCTTAAGTACTAGAATATATATGATTCTTTCTGTTTCTTTGTCTCAGCTACCCCAGGGGAATAAATAAGTTGAGCCTGAGGCTTACTAATTATGTTCATTAACTACATGATAGATGTCACAATAAGAAAGTAACCAGTTTCAAAGCAATTATGCAAAAAAAAAATTGCTTTTGGACTGGTTTCCAGTAATAAGACAGGTAAAGATTCCAGATTGACTTCCCTGTTGAAAACAACTTAACCTATGGAAAGGCCATCAACCTCATTAGTAAACAGGGAAATACAAGCTAAAACCTCAGTGTGATATCACTACACATCAAATGGCCTGGACAAAAATTAAAAAGTGGAAAAGTATCAAATGGTGAAGATATTCTCTTCTACTGTAGTGAAGATTAATACCACCACTTGGGAAAGAGTTAGGCATTACCTAGTAAAGTTGAACACGTGCATGCCCTATGACCCAGTAATTTTACTACTAGATATGAAACTCAGAAAACCCTTTTCATAGGTGAAACAGGAGATATGTACAAAAGTTTTCATAACAGCATTAAACAACTCAAATATTAACCAAAATAAAGTGGATAAATCCATTGTGGTTTATTTATACATTGGTATTCTCATTGCTACACAGAAACAAGAATAAACAAACTAGAACCACATGGGTGAGTATCACAAACATAATAGAGAGCAGAGAAAGCAAGTCACAGATGATTACCTACAACGTAGTTCCATTTATATAAAGTTCAAAAGCAGGCAACACTGGACAAAGGATTAGATTATTTAGGAATACATTCAAAGTTGGAAAAAGAAAACAACACAAAATTCAGACTAGTGGTTTCCTCTGAGGTCATGTCTTAGCTTGAATTGCTATAACAAATTATCATAGACTGGGTGACTTAAACAACAAGCATTTATTTCTCATAGTTCTAGAGGCTGGGGGTCCAAGATCAAGATGCCTGCAGATTCCGTTGTTGGTGAGGCCTCTCTTCCTGGCTTGTTGATGGCTGTCTTCTCATTATGTCCTCACAAAACGGAGAAAGAGAGGGCCAGTTGTCTTTCTCTTCTTATACGTACACTAATCCCATCGTGGGAGCTCCACTCTCATGATCTAATTACCTCCCCAAAGGCTGAACATCCAGATACTATGATATTAGATCTTAAACATGTGAATTTTGGGGGGACACAGTCATTCAGTCCATAGCAGATAGGAAAGAGTATACTATTGGGGCAGGATCACTGAGGGTTATTCTATTTCTTTTTTAAATTTAATTTTATTAAAACAATTTTTTTCTTTATTGATTTTAGAGAGAGAGGAAGGGAGAGGGAGAGAGAGATAGAAACATCGATGAGAGAGAACATCAAGTGGCCGTCTTCTGCATGCGCCCCACTGGGGATCGGGCCCACAACCTGGGCATGTGCCCTGACCAGGAATCAAACTGGCAACCTCTTGGTGCATGGGTCGATGCTCAACCAGTGAGCCACACTGTCTGGGCAGCAGTATTCTATTTCTTAATCAACATGTGGGTACATAAGTGTTCACATAATTATTCTTCAGGCTCTACATACATATTTAATATGCTTTTTTGTATGCAATATAGATTTCAGAGTAAAAAAAGGAGGTGTGTTATAAAAATCCATCTGGGTAATCTCAATGCATTGATGTCCTAAAATTTCTGACTCTGTTTATTGTAAAAGAAACAAAATTAACCTTAACCCAGAAAAGAAAAACGAGCCTAATTTCATCAAACTCCTATTTTTCCCTGCTAGTCTTGTGATGAAGGGTTCTCATTCCTTGGAGAATCTAAATGCCAAAGGATACCAAGACACTTTATTTCTAACCTGTTGGCCCACACAGAGAGGAACTATGTCTTGTTTACCTGTCTATTGCCCATGCACAAAGCCAATCTGCCTGGAGCCCACTGCCTCCCCAGTAAGTGCACAGAGAATTGAATGAAAGGGCCCAGTGAGAAACTGTGGAGAGAGAGACTCCTTCTGCCCCAGAGGTCCTTCTCTCTCCTCCTTCAAGCCCAGCTCACAGAGCTGCCCACACTTCAAAATTCATGCTCACAGCTTTGCTCTTCTATAAGTTCTTCTCAGATCTCTGAAGCAAATTCTTCTCTTCTGTTCTCCCAATCTTATTTCTCAGTTTCCATTTGCCCATTCTTGAGTATTTGGTATGCTGATCAAAGTCACTTCTCTTTGCTATTTTTTTTTGTGTGTGCATATTGGGTTGATCTAAAGAGTGATATGATGAGTGTTTCATTGGAAAATAAAAGAAATTTCATAGTGTCTCTGCTATACCTGGCCCTAAAAAACTGACTTAAGGGAACTTCACTCTATTATATTGACATACAATTATTCACATCAGCCTGGGAGGAACTTGTCCCTTCCTCGTCTTTGCTCTTAGCAAATTCTTAAGATCCTGTGCATGAAACACCTACAGAAAGTAGGTGGTGGTGCTCTCTGAGGCCCCTGGAGAGTGTTATGTAACCTGGTATCATGCTTGCTCTAGGGAATATGCCCAAAAGAAGGAGAGGATGAGGACAGGACTCTTCTTCCCCTTCTGCAGTGGCCTGAGCACCACCAAGACCCTGGTCCTCACCTTGAACCTGGCATCATTTTTCACAGCTGTGGAGCTTACTCTTTTTACTGTGAGACATGATGACTGTGGTTAGGGACAGCAGACAGGAGTGTGGCAGGAGGGGACATGGTGTGGGCACCTGGAGGAGGACAAGAAGATGTGAGTCCCTTCACCAGGGCAATGCTCTAGGACTACACAGGGTCAGCCTGTTCCCTGAACACCCTGTGGAAGAAGTTCAGTGGGCCTTATGCTGCAGCCTGTTAGCCTTGCTTGGGGCTGCCTGGAGTGACAGCAGGGGCAGGTAGTGGGAATCCTCTCTTCTGGGGTGGGAGCCTCTCAGTTTATAGTCAGCACCATCATATCAACTGTTGGCAGGGCTTGGGCCCCTCCCCTCTGCTGTGCTGAAGTTGACACCTAAAATCTGGCCTTTACCTCCCTGGGATCCCCTAAGAGAAAGAGAAGGGCCACCTCACTCCACCACCCCTGCCTGAGGCCATCCAGGGCTGACAGCTCAGAGGGGGCTCTCTCTGTCCTGGGCCCGCTGACCTGAGTCCACTGGCCTCCGAGGAGGGGTACACCACATCTGGCTACCCCTGCTTGGGGCTCCTGGGACTGACAACAGGGGTTGAGCTCTGGACAGCCCCCCTTTTGGAGACAAGTCCCCTGGTTAACACTCAGGTTCTTTACCTGGACTCCAATTAGGACTCAGGTCTCCTCCCTTGGCAGAATTGGGACCACCCCCTTAGACCAAGGCCCTCCCCTCCCTGAGATCTTCTGGGAACAAGTCAGGCCACAGCTTTGTCCACCCACCCAGGGCTGAGACAGGGTATGGCATTGGGCAGTCCCCTTGGTGATAGGTAGAGTGATCTCTTTAGTCCACATTCAGGGTCCCCCACCTAGATACCTGACCAGTCCTGGAACTCCACCCTCCACTTTCTGAATTCTTGCCCCTCAGATCAAGTTCCTACCTTCTGGATTTCCCGAAGAGAAAGTCAAGGTGAGTGTCCAAGGCTGTAGGGGACTCTGAGGGCTACAGGGGCCTCCGAGGCCTGACAGCAAGGGAAAAACTGTTTGGGACCCCACTGATATGGATCAAAACCTGGGACTCCTCCCTCTACAGATCTGGGTCCATCAGCCTCACAATAGGGTTCTCACCTCCCAGGGTCCCTGAGATGGCTACCTCTGTCTCAGGCTCCCTCTTTGGGGAAAGTTCCCCTCTTTAGTACTCAGAGTCCTCACCTGAACACGAATTAGGGCCAAAACTTCTCCTTCTTCAAGACTGGGGCACCCCTTACACCAAGGCCCACTGTCCCTGTGACTCTCCAGGCAAAAATTAATGGCTCCTGAGCTGAGGGCTCTGCCTTGGGCATTACAGGGGTAAGAACATGTGAGGCTCTGTGTGAACCTGTCTGCTGTTGAGGGGTCCCCTCATGTCAGTCAGAGTCCTAACCTTGACTCCTGTTAGTTTCTGGGTCTCCACATCTGCAGAACTGGGGCCACCTCAACTTGACCAAAGCCCTCCTCTCCCTGTGATGTGCCAGGTGGAAGTGAGGGTGTTCCTCGACTGAGTTGCCAGTGGGTGTGAAGGTATGTGTGGAGATTTGTGAGTCCTACTATGTTCTGGAGTGAGTGGTTTCCTCACTCCTCATTCACCATTCTTAATTTGACACCTGAGTACTTTAGTGTCAGGCCCAATCTTGGGATGCCACTGTCAGCTGACCTGAGCCTGCTTCCCTCAGATCAAGATCCTCACCTTCCTGGGACCACCAAGTTGGAAGTCAGTGTGAGACAGATCCATCCACAACTGTTCCAAACCTGCAAGAGCAAACAACCAGGACAGAACTCTATAGGACCCCATTGCTCTGGCTGGGTCCTACCTCCATTCCTCATCCTGGGTCCTTCCTTTGAAGTCTATCAGAGGCTCACACTCCTCCCTCTACTGACCTGAGGCCATCCTCCTTAGAACAAGGCTCTTTTCCTGAGAACCAGGAAGAACAAGTGGATGATCAGCCCTGCCTGGGGCACTATAGGTCTGAGGGCAACTGTGGGTTAGTCTCCGTGAGACCATCTATATTCTAGGGTGTTGATTTCACCAGTTCTCCTATATAGGGACCCACATTTTAGCTCCTGCCTACATTAAAGTCTTCCTGGGAAATGTTATATTCGTGCAAACTCAAGAAGTTTTCCTACTGCAAACCTTGCAGATAGGATCAGTGTCATAGGAGTAATGCCTGATGGGGAAACTGTAGTTCAAAGCAAGAGGCCAAGGACAGGTAGTAGACTGCCAGAGAAGAAGCTAGGTGATCTCTTCCTTCTCTTTACCAACCAGACTTTGCCTCTTATGTAACTTTGGTTCTAATGACTTTCTACAAGGCAGGGGTAGAGACCCATGATTTTGTGAGCTCCATCTTTACAAGTGATCTAACTTTGCATACGTAGGTGATCGTATTGTCACAGAATAATTTTCTCTTTCTTTTTTTTTTTTCCTCACCCGAGGACATTTTTCCATTTTTTGTTCAGATAGAGTGGGAGGGAGAGAGAGAGAGAGAGAAACATCGAGTGAAAGGGACACATTGAGTGGCTGCCTCCAGCACGACCAACCAGGGCCGGGGACAAACTGCAACCGAGGTACGTGCCCTTAGCGGGAACCGAACCCGGGTCTCTCTGGACTGCAGGCCGACGCTCTAACCGCTGAGCCAAACCGGCCAGGGCAATTTTCTCTTTCTTTATACCATCCATTTATTTTGAAATTTTTATTGTTCCAGCTGTGTATTCCAAGCAAGTAGTTAGTACATAGAGCCTTCTTTTTATTGCCTGAGAAACATCTCAAGTAGTGAAAGGACATATGAATTATGACATACATCATTTGCATCAGGCTGGGAGGAGTGGGGTAGTGTGGGCTGTAAACGAATACAGACCATGGGTTTAGTACTGGCTCTGCCACTTACTAGCCATGTGAACTCAGGCACATTAGCAGAGTCCATGAGCCTCAGGTTCTTCACGTGTAAAGCAAATTTGCTAGGCCCTGTGTTCTAGGACTGATGGGTGTATGGAATGCATGTTGTGAACCCAGCACAGTGCCTGGCAGGTATTAAGATTTTTTAAAAGTGGCAGTTATTACCACAATTATTTTGACCTTAGACAATACCATGTGCCACACTGGATTTTTTTTTTTTTTGTAATTGAGGACAGGTCAGAGAATATGCAATGTTCTAAGACCAAAAAAACCAACAAAACAAAAATCCCAAATCAGCCAAAATGCTGCTTAGTAAATAAAACTAAATACATTTCCCCATTATGATCAGTCATTTGATGTGGGCATGAAGTAGACTTCCCCAGTTAGATGCACTGTGAAGCTACTAAAGATATGCAAAAGACCAACAACCTTCCTTCCCTACAGCATTTAACCCATCCCCATTTTTATTCGTTCCACCACCACCAAAGATCTAGACCTCACTTAGAGTCTGCCATATCACACAGAAGAATGCCATACTTGGGTTCCCTTTTAATGGAGCAGTCTAGGTCTCCCCCAACCCCAGCCCAGACAAAGTGGGCCAGCCCAGTGGCTGCTGAATATCCCCCTTATTCTCAGAAACTGTGGACAGAGTGCACAAAACACAGAGTTAATGCACTCTATTCTGCATGGGAATAGAGCACAAGAATCCTTCCAATCCTGTCCCAGGTGGGTGGGGATTTCTCTCGGGTTCACCACATCCTTGAGGAACTGTGAAGAACAGTTTTCCATTACAAGCATAGTCTCTCCACTCTGAGGCCCACCATCTGAAAGATCTGAGAGCCTGGTCCCTGCTCACCATTTCAACAACTTCATCTAACCTCCGGTGCATCCAAACTTAAAATTCCCCCCATGAAGGACTGGCAGTTTCCCGCCTTCTCAATCTGCCTTGTATTGGGGTGTTTACGCTGGACTGCTCATCTGGAACCTCCTCCCTCCTTATCCCTTCTGCTTATTGTCCTTCAGGGTTGAGTATGGATCTCATCATGTTCTTTATATGACAGCTTCCCCTGGGCTCTAAAATGTTATTGGCAGGGGCTTCATTTTCTTTGTCTACAGGTCCCCAGAACTAGCATGACGCCTTTCAAAGAGCAGAAACTCAATTCATGTTTGGGGAACAAAAGAGTGCACAAGAGTTCTAATTTATGACGATTTAATGTATCCCACATTCTTGAATAAGTAAAGCAAATCCAGGTATATATCTTTTAATTTCACCAAAAGAAAGAGTAAAAGGAATGAGAAAATGAAGAATCAACTACCTTTTACTTTTATTTTTATTTTTCACCATTTCATTATCCCAACTATTTCACTGTGGGGTTCTTTCACATTTTAAAGAAAATTTCTAAGTAGGGTATAGACTGACACCCCTCAAAAGAGGGGGTGGGGGGGAGGGAAGAGATAAACCACAGAACTTGTGCGCATGTATGCATAACTGATGGACATGGACAACAAAGCTGGGGACGGGGTGGGGGGATGGGGAGGAGGGTGTCAATGGGGAAAAAAGGAGAAACATCTGTAACAAAAATAAATTAATAAAAAAAAAAGTGGGTTAAAAAAAAAAAAAGAAAAAGAAAATTTCTATCCAATGCTCTGTGTTCTGGTACTGGACCACAATAAAAGATGCAAGGATTTTCAATTTGTTTTTACAAAATACAAAACTATTACTCTCAAACTTGACAAACAGCAATAAATGTGTGAGCCATATTATCCATAAACTTAGATTCTGAATCTAAATAAGCTTTCTTTAAAGGAACACATTGAAAAAATAAGGAAAAAAAGGTAAATCTGTAAGTTAATTATGAAAACAGAACACAAAGAAGAGATACATTGTACTCTCTCAAGCCCCACCTTGCCCCCCACTACTTAGAAGGTGGATAGGTCTTTTCAACTTCAAGGTGAGTACTCTGCCTCAGACTTCACCAGTGCTTGGAGGAGCTGCTTGTCATGGCTCTGGAGTGGGCTCTGGCTGCTGCTCTGGCTTGGGCTCCTTCTTCCTCATCTCTCAAAGCCTCCTCATACTGGGTCGGGAAGGCACTGGGGACTATATTATTGATTTTGGCCCAAAACTCTAAGACTTTCATCTTGCTGGTTTCAGCATGGGCTTTTGGACCCCATAGGAATTCATAGCATGGAGGATCACTGTTGGGCACCTGGCGGTACTCCAAGAACTTTTCCTTCACCAAATCTGTGGTGATGAGCTTCCTGGGCTCCCCAAAGATGAAATGGCTCCTCCCAGCATAAAGCCCCATCATATTCAGGAATTCCCACGTCTCTTCCTCAGTGGCACGGTTGCCTTTGAAGAAGATCATGCCCAGGAGAGGCATCAGGATTCCATTCTTGGGAAAATCCATGCTATCATCACTCGGACTCTCTTCATTGGGATGATCCATTTTGCTGATAAGGATATAACAATGACGACTGGGGTCGACTTCCTTCAGGTCAAGGCCAAAGGCCAGCTCCATGTGCTCAGTGGCTCTCTGGAGGATTTCAGGAAAGTGCACCTTGTACTTCTTGTTGATAATCTTCAGCATTTCTTCCTTTGTAATGGGCTCTTTCATTTTATACTTGTGCACCAGAACCTGCACTAACATGCTTACTTTGCTGGCCAGAGGATCTTCACTAGAACTCTCTGAGGAGGGCAGGGCCGAGGAAGAACTTGGACTTTTCTCCCTTTGGCTCTTGGCACCTTCACCAGAACTCGCACAGGAAACAGTTGCAGCAGGAGAACTGGAGGCTCTCTGATACTTCTGGGGAGTGCCTGCATCAGGGGAGCTGGGGAGAGTACCTTCAGACACAACTGAGGGGGACAAGGGAGACTCTTCTTCCCCTCCTGCAGTGGCCTGAGCACCCTTGAGACCCTGGCCTTCACCTCGGGCCTGGCAGCGTTTCTCACAGGCACGGAACTTATTCTTCTTACCATGAGGCATAACTGTGGTTAGGAACAGTAGGCAGGAGTGTGACAGGAAGGCACATGACACGATCACCTGGAGGAGGAGGATAAGAGGGTGTGAGTACCTTCCACAGCGAGATGCCATTGTGGCTTTAAGAATGCCTCTCTGGCCTGGCAGGCATGGTTCAGTGGATTGAGCGGCGTCCAATAGACTGAAGTGTCCCGGTTAGATTCCTGGTCAGGGCATATACCTGGGTTGTGGGCTCGATCCCCCAGTAGGGGATGTGCAGGAGGCAGCCGATTGAAGTTTCTCTCTGACACTGATGTTTCTATCTCTCTCTCCCTTCTTCTCTCTCTAAAAAAATCAATAAAAACATATTAAAAACAGAAAGAATGCCTCTCTGGAACAGCCTGTGGAAAGGTCTAGTAAGGATAGAACTGAAAGCTCTCTCAAGCTGGAACATTGTGAGTGAGGCAGGAAGGGAAGGAAGAGACATGAAGCTGGAGAGGTCAGTGAGGGCCAAACCACAAGGTTCTTTTTTTGTAAATTATATTAAGGAATTTTGATTTTGCTCTAAGGGTACTTGAGAACCAGAAGAAAGTTTTGAGCAGGAGATTTTATAAAGATGGGGGAATTAGGAAAATGAATCAGGTGACTGTCATTGTAATCCAGGCAATGGACAATTGTTGACCAGCAAAGAGGAGTGGCAGCGGTATTTCTCCTAGGGGGTAGGACTTTGAGATCATTAGAGGAAAGGGGAATCCAAGATGACATTTGAGAAAACTGGGCAAATGATGGAGTCATGTAAGAATTGAAAAGAGCAACAGAGAATTACCTAGTTGTTGTGTATAATTTACATAAAATTAAATATGAAAACAACAAAAGACCACTTTATTTATTTATTTATTTATTTATTTATTTATTTATTTATTTAATCCTCACGCGAGGACCTTTTTTGCATTTATCTTCAGAGAGAGAAACATTGATGTGAGAGAGATATCGAGTGACTGCCACCCACACGACCCCAACCAGGCCAGGGACAAACTGCAACCGAGGTACCTGCTGTTAGCGACTGAACCCGGGACTCTCGTTCCTGCTAGCCAACGATCTAACCGCTGAGCCAAACCGGCCAGGGCCAAAAGACCACTTTAAAAAGAAAAGAAAAAAAAGAATGCTTCTCTGTAGGTGTCCTGTAGAGCACTCTTGTAGGACCCCACAGGGTTCTTGTTCTCCTGACCAGCCTGTCTCCTGAGGACTCTTTGGAGGTGTCAGAGTGTACCTCAGGCTGGAAACTTACAAGCAGAAGTCAGCCCCACAGCTTTGCTGGGACCTCCCAGAACTGAAACAGGGGTGGGGGGGGGACTGGGTGGTTATGCATCAGTCCATATTTGGAGTCTGCACCTTCATATCTGACTAGTCCTAGAAGTCCACCGTCCACTGACTGGAGTTTGTGACCCGCAGACCAAGATCCTCACCTTCTGGGTGAGAAAGGGCAAGCCACGTCTGGCTAAGACTGTACTGGACCATCAAGGACTAACTGCGGACAGAGGTTGTATGGGGTCTGCAAGGTCTAGTATCAGGGTCGGGACTGTTTGGGACCACACTGGCATGTATCAAAGCCTCGGACCCCTCCCTCTACTGATTTGGGTTAGTCAGCCTCAAATCAGAACTCAGTTTCTTTAGTCACTAGAGAGGAAGTATGGGAACACTGCATCAGGCGATCCCTGCCTAGTGCTCCCAGTCCTGGTCTCCCCTTCTTTTGGAGGAGAGTTCCCCTCTTTAGCACTCAGGGTCTCACTAGGACTCCAGTTAGGGCACAGGTTTCCTCCTTCAACAGGAACTGTGGCCGCCCCAGTTACACTAAAGCCCTCCCCTCCTGTGCCGTCCCCCCACAAGTAAGGCGAATAATTGTACTGGGGCCTCCCATTGCTAACGGTCGGGCAGGACTTTGTGGGGCTCCCTTGGTGATGGGAAGGATGGTCACCTTCAGTTCACATTCAGGGTCCTTATCTTGATACCTGACCAGTCCTTGAATTCCACTCTCCACAGACCATAGGTTATATTTCTCAGACGAAGTTTCTGGGCTTCCCGAAACTTCCAAGGCGAAAGTTAGTGAGCCACATCCAGTCAAGGCTGCTAGGGATCTCAAAGGGCTGTCAGCAGGGGCAGTTCTACGGAATCTCAAAGATTATAATCCAAGTCTGGGAGTCCTCTCTCCATTGACTTGAGTTCACCAGTCTCACACCCTCTCCCAGGCCCTGGAAGAGGAATTCAGGGCTCATCACGCCTGACTACCCCTGCCTTGGCCTCCCAGGCCTGATGGCAGGGGTGGGGCTCTGAGCCACGTCTTTTGCAGAGAGATCTTCCCTTTATTATTAAGAGTCCTCACCTGATCTCCAGGTAGGGCCCAAATTCATTATTCTGCTTAACCGGGCTGGTTTCTTTCTACCAAGGCCCTCTACTACTAAAATCCTCCAGGCAGAAATGAGGAGCCTCTAAACTGAGCACTTTGTTTGGCTTAGTCTAAGCACAGAGCACAGGGAATGTGTGACCCTCTCTGCTGGTGGGGTTCCTTCACATCACTGGCTCTCCTCGCTCTGAAGAATTGGGGCCCACTCCCACTAGATCAAGGTTTTCCTCTCCCTGAAACACTACCAGTGAAAATGAGGGGAATTCTCAACCTGACAACTAACTCTGCCTGGACCTCCCAGGTCATGAGGAGGGGGTGGAATTTTGTGGCACTCCTCTGTTTGAATGTGGATAATTCCCTCATTCCTCCCTAAAAATTCACCTTGACACCTGACTAGTCCCAGGTGTCCACTCTCGGAGGACCTCAGGCTGTACCCCTCAGATCAAGGCCTTCACCCCTTGGGACTACAGAATGAAAAATCAATGTGAACCAGATCCAGTCACAACTGTTCCAGACCTCCACTGGTGGATAGCTGGGGCAGGACTCTAGGATCCCATTGTTATGGCTGGATCCTTCCCCCATTCCTCATCAGGGTCCTCACCTTGAAGTCTATCAGAGACTCACACTTCTCCCTCTACTGAACTGAGGTTGCCTTCCTTAGACCAACACTTTCTGTTCCTAAGGACTCGGAAGGATAATTAAGAGGATGCTCAGCCTCACATGCCTGCCTGGAACTCTATAGGTCTTAGACAAGCCACAGGCTAGTCTCTGAAGGTTGTCTACATTCTGGACTGTTGGTCTTTCCAGTCCTCCTACATAAGGGTCCTCATTTTCACTCGTGTCTCTTTCATTAAAGGCTTCCAGGGAAATGCCATATCATTTCAAACTGTTGAGCAGTTTTCCCCCTGTAAACTATGTAGAAAATGCTTCCTTGTTGTAGGTTTATGAGAGATGAGGAAGCTGTATTTCAAGGCAAGAGGCCCAAGACAGATGGTGGGCTTCCAGAGGAAAAGCTAGCTGATCTCTTCGTTCTCTTAACCAACCAGACTTAGCATCTTATGTAACTTCGGTTCTAATAGATTGACTTTCTACAAGGCAGGAGTGGAGACCCATGATTTTGTGAACCCCTATCTTTTGAGGTGATCTGAAATTTCATATGTAGGTGATCATGTGATCACCAAATATTATCTTTTTTTCTTTATTCATATTCCTTATTTATATTGCTCTGGCTGTGTATTCCACCCCAGTAGTTAGTACCCAGTTTTTATTCTTACTGCCTGAGATACATTTTAGAGTAGAGAGGAGAAAAATTAATTAGGAAAAACAAGGCTGGGATGAGTGGGATAATGTGGGAGTAGTTTTATTTTAAATAAGCCATTTTGGGGACTGTGCATGAGAAAGTTGACTTTTATCTGTGCATGCCTTTTACCAGCATATTCCCTAATTAAAATGAACCCTTGGACTGAATGTTTGTAGTCCCCCCCTCCCCCGCACACACACTCATATGTAGAAACCCTAGCCCCCAAGGTGATGGTATAGGAGGTAGGGCTTTGGGGAGGTTATTAGTTCATGAGGGTGGGGTCCTCATGAATGAGATTACTGTTCTTATAAAAGCAGCCCTATAAAGCTTCCTTGCACTTTCCACTGTGTAAGACACAGTGAGAAGGCACTATCTCTGAACCAGGAAGTGGGCTCTTACCAGACACTGGATCTACCTGTACCTTGATCTAGGACTTACCAGCATCCAGAACTGTGAGAAATAAGCTACCCAGTCAACGGTATTTTTGTTATAGTAGCCTGAACAGACTAAAACCTTAGAAGTTTGACCACCCACAGTGATTCATGTACATTAAGGAGCTCTCAGAAGGCTCACCTGTCTGTGGTTCTAGGTTGGAGAGCTGTGGTTACTTTTATTCATGTCTGGAGGAGACATAATTTTTTTAATAATGGTGAATTATGTCAACATCAGCTGATGCTGCTAATTAGGGTGCTTTCCTACAGTTTGGGTTTGCAAATTCGACAGCCCTCTCTTACAGACACTGACCTCTATTCAGATGCTTGCACCTTATTAACCTTCCCAAGATGATCACCAGCCCAGAGCATGGTAGAAGGGAATCCATGTCCAGTTGGAAAATTAGTGCTGGCATAGGAATGCATTTTCATTGTTGATGATCGACTCTGTGTACTACAAATGAAAATTGTTTGACAGTTCTATTTAGAATGATAAGTAAGGTAAATATTAATATATGCCTAAAAGGCCGAATTGATAACTTGTCACTGAATACCTTTTTATGCTTTCCATTTTGAACCATGATAATGGCTTACTTATTCAAAAATCAAATACATGTTTTAAAAGTTTAATTAAAACTTTAGTGTTCTGAAGAATCACCTGGGGTGCTTGTTTTAAAATGCAGATTTTGAGGCCACACACCCAGAAGTTCCAAGTCAATAGGGAATTGAGAAATCTGCATTTTACAACAAGCAGCCTGGGTGATTCTAATGTAGATGGTTCCAGAACCAAGGAACTGTAAGGGCATATGACCACAGACTACATTCATGCAACAGATACATCTTTATTGAATACTGAATACATGCATCTGTCCATTTCATAAATTATGTTTTATTATATTAAGAAATAAAACACATTTCTCATCTTATACGACTTGAATATTCAGCTTACTACACTGGATTTGACTTAATGTCATACAAACCATGTACAATGTGATAGAAGCATTGGAAACATTTCTTGAAAAATAAGAATACAATCAATGAGCATACTTCATAGAATTTTAGACGGTCACACAGTTAAGTTTGCACATTTAAAAGAATCTGAATCATTCATATTAATATTGTGAATTTCTTATAAATTATTCATTAATCTAAGTTGTCTAGGCAAAGCTAAGCCATGACGTTATTTATACTAAGTACCACACCTGGAACTTGTTCTGAATTATTTAACACAGAGCACATTTTTAATGCAATAAATATTTACAGTTAATAGTAAGAAGTACAATGATAATTTACAAAATATGGGTCTAATATTTAAAACAAAAGAGAGCATGACATTAAACAACTTTGTGCCACGTATTTTTACAACTCAATAAATTAATTATTTCAACAAATTTTATTACCTGCAACCCTGCTGACTTGGGTGCAAGAAAGGTCATGTTTGAATCAGTTAAACCAGGTTACAGAAAAAACATTTTTTTAAACAAAATCAGTTTTACTTTCTTAATGTTGTACATTATCAATATTGATATATCAATATCAATAGCTAAAACTGAAGCAAAGTAATGAAAAAATTTGGATTCACAACTGGTCCAAATTATATAATGTACCTTGAACACTGAAATCCTGAGTTATACCAACATTTTCAAGCTTGTCTGTGAATTAATGAAGTGTTGAATGTGTGAAGTTTTACTGTCCATTAAAATGATCCTTGTAAAAGACCACAAAATTATGTGAGTCCTTCCATGTCATTATATGGCTCTGGGAATAAATTTTAAATTGGGGTGGGGGGAGGAAAATAATCTTATCTCCTAGAACATGAATATAAAGAGGGCAGAGAAATGGTGGTATCTGGGTTTATGATGGGGCACTTTGGGCTAGGCACTTAAATCTGAGCTCATGATTTGGTCCCTCAGTCTGTTAGAGGCTACTCAGGTGGCCTGAGTCTCCAGGTGCTTAGAAACATCTTTATGCCCTTTGTGTATATTCTTTGACTTTATCACTAGTTCAAGCCTTAGAACAAAATCTAGAGTAGAGAACGGGACTATTAGGTACTGTAAGCTTAATTTCTCACATGGGCTGGATTTGGGAAGCAATGCTGAGTAACAGATGGGACTTAAGAGAGATCCAGGTCCACATTAATGCTCTCCCATTCAACTGTGCCATGTAAACTTGAGATCATGAAGTAACCTCCCTGAGCCTCAGCTTCATCATTTGAATACTCTTCAAGGTGCTTGTGAGGATAAATAGCAATGTGCTTAGTACTGCATTTGGCATGTCATTGGTGCTTGGTGAAGTTGAGCTCCTTTCTTCTAGCACTTCTAGAGCCACAGAACTCCATTCAGGTTTCAGACAAATACCACGTGTTTTATAGCTTGTGTTTTTGCTCCCAAGGATCCCGCCCTTCTTATCTTAGCCTTCTACTTCATTGTGACGCAGAATGCTGTTTCCACTAATATGCCTCTCCTGGGGCAACCAACAATGACACCATTCACTCTTTTGTGCCAAGTTAAACAGACTTGCTTTGGGGATGACAGATTATCCTGTAACTGGGAAAGTAATGATAAGCTCTGTTCTTAAATATCACAGAACGAGCCAGGAGAATGAATGCAACCAGATTAAGTTGAACCATATGAAATCACCTTTTTGTAGTTTAAATATGGTCCAGTATCTGCAGTTTCACATGTTTCAGTCTTATAATTTTATAAGCATTTTAATCTAATAGTAGGTGGTCACTAGTAAATGTCATTGCAAATTTACATGGTCAATGATGTAAAGCAGCTATTTGGTCAGCAGGGAAGGCTTGGATTAGATGAGGCAATGAGTATAAAAGTGCTTTATAGGCCATGAACACAAGTTAAATGCAAAGTATTTTTTGAATTAATTGTGGACATGTAATATTTTAACCCAGGGGCTGTTAAACTTTTAAAAAGTTTAGATAAATTCCAGTAACTGCATTTTTAACATGAAGTTTCACAAGAGAAAAGTCTGTTCTGGATGTGCTATTTGTTTATTGCTCTAGGATATTCAGCTGGAATATATCCAGAGGAATATATCCAGGTGAGGGGCTGAGAGGAATGAGCATTGATATACAGAATAAAGTACACCTTGTTGGGGCTTGGTCTCATTGAATAGCTCACACAAAGCCTGGTCCCAGGAGAGTGAATAATTCCGTTGTTGTCAGCTGTTAATCCATTTCACGAAAATTCAGTAAAAAATTAGACAAATGTGCAAAATGTATTTCATTCTTCCCAGGAACCCAGGGTTAATTCTAAGCTACTCTCTGACAATGGCTAACTCCTGGTGTGGATGTGAAGGGCCCAAATGAAAAGAAAATTTGCATCCCTCCCAACTCATCACAACACAAGTGCATACTATTCATTCTACTTCCATATAGTCAGGTTCTCAGGGTGATCATCTCTATCTAGCTTCTGGGAAAAGTGACTTAGCCATTTTTTAATCCACAGATTGAGGATGTCATTCAACATATAGTCTCCAAACAAAACTGATCTCTATTACGGAAGCCATTTGGTGCATGAATCGACTTTGAAACCAATAACTGACTGCTACTTTTGGCATAAACAAAAAAAATTTGTCCATGTCTTATGGACAAATTCATTTATTTTTGTTCAGTGTGTATTTTCATAACAAGCTGAGATTGGTTCACATGAGCAGCTTCTAAACTGTTTAATTACTTAAGGGTTCTCCATTCTTCAAGATGACACCAAAATGTTTATAGGGCAAAGTGGGAAATCCAGGACTTGTTAATGAGGCAGAAGGCCAGGTTCAGTGGGGGAGTGAACATAGCCAGAACAACAGGGTTTAGCCATCTCCATTTATGGGGAATCATCAAATCAACAACAAGGAGGAGCCTTGTCTTCATCAAGCTGGGAGGATCATCTTGCTATGGAACATTGCTCCTACCAGCCGCAGCACCTTCCCTGCCAGCAGCAGCCATTGGTGGGAAGACTGCTTTGTTTATTGCTTAATCTATCACTATTGAGCTGCCTGCCTCAGGGAGGCTCAATTTAAGATAGATTGAAAGGTAGTGTCTGTCAATTGAATAAACACAGATGGTTTTCCACAGCAAAAATTGATTTTTTTCCTTGCCAACGACATAAGCGCTAAATGTGATTATCTTTGGAAGCCAGGCATGAAATGTCTTAGTTCCAAGCCTCTACCACACTCCACCCTAGAAGAGAGGTGATACCAAATGAGAGTGTGGGTCTCTCTCACTGTGATTTTAGGTTCTTGAGGTGAAATAAAAATTTGACTTCCCTAGAGAAGAGCCTGGTTAAGTCCACCCCAATTAGCTTTGAGCCAATCTATCAGTTGATTCACACAATAGTTTAACCTGTCCTAGGTCGCTGGCTGGCAAAGGCCTTCTCCAATCCTGTCATTTAAGAGTCTCAAAGAAGTTATAGGATTTGCCTAAGGACACACAGCCAAACCTAGACTTCAATCTCCTCACTGTTTGCTCAAAAGCTGAGGAGGGGACCTGACACAATCCATATCATGATGGTAACTAAATGAGGCATTAAGAGGAGTCTTACTCCAAAAATGTCCGTGGAAACAGGTAGATCAGAGATGCTTGAACAAGTTACGCTGAGTACCCAGAATGCTATACTACTTAACAACTAACTAGGAATGAAGTCACTTACACTCAAGAGTTTTGAAGAAAGCCAAGGGTAAAATTGTGGAGCAGTGGTTCAAGATAGCAGGTGCATGGAGACTGAAGAAGGTTGAATAGGAAGAGTACCTTTTGTATAATGAGGAGATTGAGCAATATGTTTTCTTATGTCTCTTTTAGCTCTAATTCCAAAATATAACAAGCTAATGGGACATCATTCATACAAATTATTCCAAGGAGTCACTGGAAATTATAGAACAGAACAGTCCATCTCCTTCCATTCCATGAATGTGAACATGAATGTGGAATGGCAGTTGAAGGATTTGCCAAGAGAAATTGTTGCTAGGGTAGCAGAAGTGGGGCAACTGTGAGCAGGTGGGCTCCATAAGTGCTTTAGACGCAGAACTAGAAACAATGACAACACTTGGAGGATTTTAGCAATAGAAGGGACCTTAGCACTGCCCTCTCATTCTAGAGATGAAAAAATGAGTCTAGAGAAGATATTGATAGCTAGAGACGGAGTTGGAATGTCAAGCTAAAAATCTTGGTTCTTTCAGCTACACTACCTGTCTTGCTTTTGAAACTGTCCAATGTAATTGTGGACTACCAGGAAAGCAGGTGTGTCCAGTATATAAGCGCATGCAGCAAACAGAAGTGAAGCAGTTTCACTCCAGCTAATGCAACTGTAAACACAAATCTTTACAGTTGTCTTGGTCCTAACTTCTAAAGCTCTGCAGACAGTGAGTGCTTCCCTGTATCAAGAGACAAAAATATTTCAATATGTGTCATGTGCAAAAGAGAGCTGATTGTTCTATCTCACCTGTGTAGGAGAAGACTAGAACTAAAATGGTCTTAGGGTGTAAGGGATACACATTAGGGCACATTTGCAGAATTTGGATTTATCGTTAACATGTTTGCAATCTATCAAATCGGCCTGTCCACAAACAAACAAACAAACTTGATTCAGTTTTCTAAAGTAAGATAGTCAAATCCTTTTACTCATTTATAAAAAGAAAAATATTTAAGTCCACTATTTTTCTGCACATGGGCTGTTTTGTAAATACTCTGAAGTAGAAACTTAATATATCTGTAGCTATTTTTAATCAGTTCTTAAAGCTAAGCCCCCCATAACTTTCTTATACATATTCAGATAGAAATACATATTACTGAAATTGTATTAATTTTCTCCCACAGACTATAGGTGAAGCATTTGTTAAATGTAAACATGTTTCTATTTTCACTCAGATATGATCCTTTTTTCTCATATGAAGCTACTGCTTCAATGTAGCAAACAAGGACAGCCAAATCTAAGTAAGTACATTTGACTGAAAATCCTCTATACCAAAAATAAACACTATACTTTATGCACTTACAACATTTGATGAATTGATACATGATCAATTCAAACCCCCCCCCCAAAGGATTTGTCTACTATGGTGGAAATGATTACAATTGGGCAAAAACAAAAAGAACTTCCATCAACTTAGAATTCAGAATGTGATATATTACTCCACAGCCACATATGGATCTTTACATATGTGTCTATGTGTTTGGTTGTTTTTGCCTTAAAATTATGTCTTGAGTGTTTCTCCTATGTCCTCAGTAATGTCAAACACTTGGATTTGTCTTGGAATGGCTTCCAGTGTTATCAATTTGGGGACTGAGCTTCATATAGGGAACTCTTTCATGGGGTTTACTTTTCATATTATGAGTGTGAAAAAAAAACTTTCTTGCTTTGTGATTATAAACATTCCTGAAATACAACTCAAATAATATTCTGAAAGTACTAGCTCCTGCTTAAAGAAATGACAAGGTGCCCTGGCCGGTTTGACTCAGCGGTTAGAGCGTCGGCCCGCGGTCTGGAGAGACCCAGGTTCGGTTCCCGCTAAGGGCACGTACCCCGGTTGCAATTTGTCCCCGGCCCCTGTTGGGGTTGTGTGGGTGGCAGCCAGTCGATGTGTCTCTCTCACATCGATGTTTCTTTGCTTTCTCTCTTCCTCCCTCTCTCCCTCTCGCTCTATGAATGCAAAAAGTATCCTCAGGTGAGGATTAACAAAAAAAAAAAAAAAAAAAAAAAAAAAAAGAAATGACAAGGTGAAGTCTTTCATGGAGTGGACATTCAATGTATAATTTCTCTGCTGTATAAATTTGGTTCTTCATATAGTTTCTATGACTTAATTGGCCACACCTGTATATCAGGACTTGATGCTTAAAATAATAATTTTCTGTTTGGTCCCTTTTCTTAAAAAAGTAAAGTTTTCTCTACATCAGAAGAAGTATTAACACATTGTAATGGAAAAGGTAAGCCTTGATGGGCCTTTCAAACATAATAGTGATCCATTTAGGCCTCTCCTCAACATGCCTATACCACTCCTGAGCCTTACAAAAGGTCTTTAGAAGGTACAGAGACAACAATATATGCGAGGGCTTCTTACCAGCCATAAAGCAAAACCAGGGGTCTCCAGGGGGGCAGGCTCAAAGGTCAGTCTAGACATACCCCTCGTGACAGATGTTTCCATTGATAAGGCTGAAGGTAGCCGCGGAAGGGTTGGTGCTCTTGAAGGAGGTCATGCAGGTGGTACTTCTGCCAGTGCTGTGAGACCGGGTCAACAGGCCAGGCCGGCAACAGAGGAGCTGGGTGTTGAACTGCTTCCTGAAACTCTTGCTCAGCAGGTAAAGGGCAAAAGGGTTGACACAGGAGTTGGTGAAGGCCAAGAGGCGGGCACAGATACTGGTGACAAAGTGGAGCATGGAGGTGTCCACCTTGGAGTAGTGGTAGGAACGGTACAGGTAGATGACATGGTTGGGGAGCCAGCAGAAGGCAAAGAGGCCCACAAACACCAGAACTGTCTTGGCAAGGCGCTTCCGGGATTCAATCTGAGGAGAGAGTCACACACAGAGAGGACAGAGGGACCAAGGGACAGTGTGGAAGGATTGCAGAGAGACAAAGATTCAGACAGAGAAAGACAGGGAAAAAGAATTACAGAAAGAGACAAGCTCATAAAGCCATGGAAAAGGAGTTCAATAGGAGAAAGGGGACAAGAGAGAATAAGATAAATGAGAGGAAAAGCAACAGAAAGAGACAGAAAAAGGAAAAAAGTGAGAAACACAGAAATTGAAATGCCAGGAAGCAGAAATCCATGAGGTAGAATACAGTTAGACTGTGCCACTAAGAACAGATCTTTAAGCAAAGTTGATTACATGCTTGAATGGATTACACACTGAAATTCTAGTTAAGTGCCCTCCTTTTTCTCAGGAGGCCATATGACTTCATGTCTTTCTCCACAGTTAAAAATTTCTCACTCCCTCTGATGCTCAAAAAAGCAGTCAGCTTTGTTATTCCTCAATGGCCAGCCAAGATAATTTTCCATTATTATTATTATTATTATCATTATTATTTTCAAGTTATTTCTGGACTATACTATGCAGGTTCTTAGATAAAGTGGGCCTAGCATCTCCTTTGGCTCCCTACTCCCTCTGCTACTGCAAAGGGAAGCGTCTTTCTCATTAAAGAATTTGGGATACAATGTACATTCATTATTGAGAGGTCTTTCGAGTAGGGAGACAGTTTCACTGAGAACTGTCTCCCCTTCCCACCCAAAAGAACTTTAAAGGGTGAAGCCTCCAACGGAGTCAACTATACATTGGAATCGTTGGGGAGTCTTTCAGCTTCTCCATCATTAATACATAATCTACATTTGGACTAGAAGGCAAGAACTGACAAAGAGGAGGAAGCCAGAGCCCCTGATTTCTACCATTCTAACCTCAAGGATGAAATTATAGGTGGTTACATGGATGGGCAAGGGTGTCTAACACATATAGAGGGCATCCTGCATTCTGGGTAGCCTAGGGCATACATATGCTCTCTTTTGCAATCCTCCAACAGCCTTAAAATATAGGGCTTATTACCCTGTAGCATGCATAAAGGATAAGTCATAAAATCTGAATTTGAACCTAAATCAGTGTGAGCCTGTCTTAATGAAACTATTTCGTTTTTTGCAACCAACCTTATTTTCCTGCCCCCTCTGCTTTTTCCCCATGTGGAAATCCTCTTCCTATCCAAACAATGTGATTGGAATTTAAAGAAGCCACATCCCTCTGTTGTCATTACTTTTTTAAACAATGATAACAACAATCTTTGCAAGTTTCTCCCTAGGGCAGGTTGAAATTTCTAGAACATCCATTTTAATAATAATAATAAAAAATATATACACACACACACACACACACACAAATAGAATATATTATTATTATTTGGCAAAATTTTCCATGTTATTTCAAGCATATTAAATAGGCCAAATTAGTTTGAAAATTTTCTTTTATAAGGCGAGAGAATAAATTCTTAAATCCTTGAGGCATTTCTGGGCCCTTTGGAATGACCCAAAGTTATCTCTTAGTTAAAAAAAGTCTCTTAAAATTTAAACTTTGAAAAGGTTGTCAACCTAACCAAAATACCATAACATAAACCCTTTTTGAAAACCTGGTTAAAACAAACACATATTTTATGGTAATAACTTTAAAAGACATTAATTGAACTTAAACCGGTTTTAATATTAAATACTTTGTCCAGACCACAGGATCCTGCTTAAGTTATATAAATACTTTAATCTCTTTAGGCCAATAAAATATTACACCCTAGTTATGCCACCTGGAGGTAGAAAATGTTCCATACATAATACACAGATGAACACATTATCACACAAAGACCATGCACATAATCCAAGAATAACTCACTTTCTTTCTTTTCCCTTAAAAATGCATTTCCATACTTTATATCTTCTATTATCAAAACTATATGATTTCTTTCCACCTTAATTTGAATTTTTAGAACCAAGTTCAATCAGAGCTTTCAGGGGTAGTTGGTGTCCTGTCAGTGACACCGGGCAAGAGTAATGGTTCCTTGTGGGGGCATCCAGCAGTAGTACTCTGGGTGTTTGTGGTCCACACACTGGGAGTTTATGAATTATTTCCAATGCTCAATACACACTTCTGATAAGCCATGTGCAGAGTTTTAAAATCTTGCATATTATTTTTTCTTTATATATTGAAATTGTGTACTGAATCTAAAAAATATTGGCTTTATATTGTTCTTTTATGTCATTTTACAGTAATTATTATTTACCAAGAGACTGTTGTCTTGGAATGTTATATCTTACAGAAAAGCAAAGTTCTTTTTAAATCAATTGCATTATAATCAAATCTATAACGATGTCATTTTAGGTTTTATCATTTATAGACAGTTGTTTTACTCTAATACATTTGCAAATATGTTATATCTTTAGAAAGATCAATGGAAAGGACCCTGACTTACTCTAAATTACAGGTTTCTAAGCAGGTCATATCTTTGAACTAGATGAAGATTTATAGAACTCTTAAGAAATAACTGAATTAATAAAAATACTGGCAAATATTCAGAATAAACAAAAAATTGGTTATGGGACTTATTGAACTGAGGATAATTATTATTCTTATAACTTTGTTCAAAATATTGGTGAGTTTTAAAATCTTTTTGCTTTCCAAATATAAGGAAAACTAAAAGGAGATATTCTGCATTATTATCAAGGATTCATTACCCAGGTTATAGGGACTGATAAATTAGTAACATTCATTTCACAATATGCTCCTGGGAGATGAAAACTTCAGATCGTGACTTACAACCAGGAGATTTTTGTCCGTTGAAAAAGACATTAATTAAAGACTCCAACATTGTTGGAAAGGCCCTTATCAGGTGCCTAACCACAAATGGACATCTGCCCAACCACAAGTAGACATCTGCCCCTGCCCCTGACACTTGATTCCACCTACTGTGGAGATCAAAGTCTTCTCAAGAATAAGAAACTGCCACCCTGGCCTCTTTGGCTCAGCAGTTAGAGTGTTGGCCCGTGGACCAAAGAGTCCCAGGTTTGATTCTGGCCAAGGGCACATATCCCAGTTGCAGTTCGTCCCTGGTTGGGGTCGTGTGGGTGGCAACCAATCGATGTGTCTCACATTGATGTTTCTTTCTCTCTCTCTCTCCCTCCCTCCCTCCCACTCTATCTGAAGATAAATGGAAAAATATACTCCAGTGAGGATTAAAAAAAAAAGAATAAGAAACTTTTATATCAAAGTTAGACAGCTATCTCAAGCCCCTGAAGAGGGCTGTATACTTACAAATTAATGTTGAACTGTATTTCTTTATTTGTCTTTACCTGTCGGCCAATAATAATAATAATGATAATAATAGTTCTTTAGGCTTTTCACAAACTTGTGTATATAGCCCAATTGTTAATAATTGCTGAAGGTGCATAAGATAGCTTTTATATTATCAATAATACTCTTTTTATGGCTTCTCTTTTGAAATTTAAAAGAAATGTTATTGCCAACAGAAAGAAAGGAAAAAATATATATATATAGTCCCAAAACACACTTGGAATAATTATAAAGGCAGTGTTTATTAAAATACATTTCATTTTCAAAATGTAATAGAATCTACAATTGTATGTGTATACATTTTTTGGGGGACACCCTGTATTTTTAAAAGAAGAAATAGTTTGTTCTAATAAGTTGGTTATTTCTGAATGAATAAAAAGAAACAAACTAAGAAGAACAAGGGAAGCTGTAAAAAAATTAATAAAAAAGAAATATTAAGAAAAGAAAAAATAATAAAATAAACAATAACAACAACAACAACAACAAAACACTTTTTCAGATATTTCTCAAAAAGAAACCCATGTTCCAAATCCTTCAGGTTCTCAAAACCTCTCTAGCTTAAGTCTTTAATAAAAGAACAAGACTATAGAGAGTTCCTGAATTCCTGGACTTCTGTGGCTAGGAGTTTCCACTTACCATCTGGATGAAGATTACCCACTTCCTCTAACTGCAGAATCAGGTGATATGACCACGTAAATACTATACTTGTCAGTGGAGTCCAAAGAAATGCAAGGGATCAAATCCCCAAGGAAGAAATTAATCAGTTCTAAGCACTTACCTGCTTCTTGACATGTATATTTCCTTCCACTGGCAGATTATAAGCACTCTGGATCAGATTTTTGGCAATGAAGTAGTAGTAGACAGAAATGATCGACAGTGGGATGATGTAGAAAATCAGGAAGGAAGCCATGGAGTGGATTTTGGGGTGCAGCTCATTAGAGTGTGGGTATGGGGCACAGCTAATGAAGGTCTGATTTGTACTTTCCTCGTGGAAAGGATGTAGATCAGAAAATACAGCTTCTGGGATGGCCAGAAGCATGGAGATGACCCAGATCAATGCAGCTTTGAGGCAGATCTTCATTAGAGCATGAGAGGCCTGGATATCCATTGGTCGGACGATGGCTTTGTACCTGGGGCAGGAAAGAGGAAATGTTCTGTGTAAGTTGCCTGATATTATTATAGATACCAGGGCTGGGATTAGGGTGAGGCAAGCGAGGAACTTGGATGCAATATCTAAGGAGGTGCTCACTCTCAGGTTCATGCAAGTGCCCACTCAGCACACAACCCTGACTGTAAGTGGCTACATAAATGTTGCACCACAAGTACCTCACTCACCTTATTCTAGTTCCAGCCCTGAAGGATGCCTTCCCCTCTCTCCAGCAGTAACATTTTGCTCACATTCTCTCTTGATTTTAAGAATAATTCTAAGGAAAGATAAAGTTCCTTTCATTTTTCTTCATAGATCATAGGAATTAATAACAAAGCATGTTTATGTTATTTTTTTATCCTCACCCAAGGACATTTTTGCATCCATCTTCAGATAGAATGGAAGGGAGAGAGGGAAGAAGAGACAGAGAGAGAAACGTCGATGTGAGAGAGACACTTCGACTGGTTGCCACCTGCACAACCCCATCTGGGGCCGGGGACAAACCGCAACCGAGGTACATGCCCTTAGTGGGAACCGAACCCAGGACTCTCTGGTCCGTGGGCCAACGCTCTAACCACTGAGCAAAACCATCCAGGGCTAACAAAGCATGCTTAAAGAAGGACACAGGGACAAGAAGGTTGCCTTTTCTTTTTTAATTTAAATTTTATTTTTTTGCAAAGCCTTAATTTTAAGTATTCAAATGCAGTGTTGGGAACCTTAAGTCACTGAGTATTTACATATATGCTTTTTTTCTTTTTCAAAGGATATAGAATGAAAAAAGTTATACACAGAAGCACCCCTGTAATTATCAAATTAATCTTTCCCCAGCCTTCCTAATTTCTTTCAGCCTCATATTCTCTTATAGTATTTAGGTCCTTCCTTCATGGTTCCTGTGCCACATATGTCTCTGTCTTGGATCAAGTGTTCTGGGAGGCAGACACTGAGATGAAGTTAGGAGGACAAAACGTTTATTGGGGAGTAATACTTGTGAAAGGAAAGAGGGAAGGAAGCAGGGTTGGGCAGAGGGAGCTGTCAGAACCTGATGCAGACCTGACAAGGTGACCAACCATCTTAGTTTGCCTGACTAATTTGTATTAGTTCATTTTAAACAATTATAAAAAACATAAATTTCAAAGAAATTTCAATTTTCCTCCTGCACTTTCTCTAGTCATTTCTGTCTTGGGTAGAAATGGCCAGGCCCTTGTATCACCACCTTGCTTAGCCATCAGCTCAGGTCACACTCTTTTTCTACCTCAGTTACTACCTGGTTCAGTCACTGGGCAGGAACTGCCCAAGAAGAGCATGACCATAATAGCTTGAAAGCTGCAGTGGACCCCAAAGGAGCTGACAGTTGGAGGCTGTCAGTTAACCACAGTTCCTACAGCTGGACAGTGAGACATTTCTTCAGGGGAAGTCTGAGCCAAGCATCTCCATGTCTGTCACTACTTCCCATACAATGCCTAGCACTGTGGGCTGCACACTTATTTTGTGTGCACTTGTCTGGGAACCCACTAGAAGATGAGGTCCTGGTTGGCAAAGAATGTCTTTTTCCATCTTGGCATCTGCCAGCATAGGGATTTGCACATACTCCACAAACTTTGTTTAATGGAACATGAGCTGCTATAGTGTGGAAGTTGATATAAGTAGGGACCAACTAAATGTGAGGGTGTTCATTGCTGAAAATGCTGCATTGAAACTGGATTCTACCTATGATACTCATATCATGGACTTCAGGGATAGAGGAACACTTATTTCTGCTTGTTTCTATGCTGATCAAACCTCCACTGAGTTACCATTCTTGGCTGTACCCTGACTCCTCACTCACTTTCCTCTTCCCTCCAGGTGAAAGGAGTGATTTATTAAGTGGTGAGTTTGGGGGAAAAAATCTGACATGTGCATTGGGCTCAGAGAGGCCTATGGTCATCTAAGTGTCCCTGACTAGGAGAATGGCACATCTAATATAGGAGATCAGAGTGTCTGCAAGTTCATTATTGCTGTGGACCTAAGTTACATTCTCCAAACAGCTTTATCAGACACAGAAACAATTATTTTTATTGTTATCTCTCTGATTTCTTTATCTAGCTCTCAGGTAGGGAAGAGAGGGATAGTATTTATTGAACATCCCCAGCACTCCAGCATAACACTACAGTCCTGTTTCAGTGTACCAGACTAATTTGTATTAGTTCATTTTAAACAATTATAAAAAACATAAATTTCAAAGAAATTTCTATTTTCCTCCTGCACTTTCTCTAGTCACTTCAAACATTTTTATTCCTAGTTTAGAATGTAGGCAAGGAATTGACATCTAAAAAAAAAATCCTCACCTGAGGATACTTTTTTCCATTTTAATCTTCAGATAGAGTGGGGGAGAGAGAGAGAAACATCAACGTGAGAGACATATCAATTGGTTGCCTCCCGCACGACCCCAACCAGGGCCAGGGACTGAACTACAACCAAGGTACGTGCCCTTGACGGGAATTGAACCCGAGACTCTTTGGTTTGTGGGCTGATGCTCTACCACTGAGCCAAACCAGCCAGAGCAGGAATTGATATCTTTAATTAAAGCTATGTAAATGTATTTAGCCACAGACGTACATATATGACTAAAGATATCCCTAATAAATTGATTAGAGATAAAGTGGTAATTATGACTTTTATCTGCATTTTCTGGCATATAACAGTCATAGTATCATTAACTCTCCAAGTGCAGATCATTCACTCGTACATGACTCAGTAACCAGAGTGAATAGCTTACCTCCTTCTGTCTTGGGAATCTTGTATTCCTAAGTGCAAATGTCATGAGAACTACTGAGCTGCTGTTTCAAATTCACATCTTTTAAGAGATAAAAGATAATATAAAACCATTTTTATAGTTTTTCCAGAAAAATAATTTGAATCTAAACCTAATTAATCCTCTAGATCTATGTACCAGTTTTCAGGAAAAGTGGGCATAGAAGAACCTGCTAAATGATGCCATGAAAATAAAAATCCTGAACTGGAAAATTCTACAGGAATAATGACCCCAGTTTTTTCCAACAAATATATGACATAAAAAATCAGGGAGAATAGTTACAGACCGACTGAGATGTGTAAGACATCAATAAAGTGCAATGTATATATTTCTTTTGGATTTTGATTCAAACCAAACAACCATAAAAAATACTTTTGAGATTATTGAGGAAAATCAAACATAGATTTCATACTGGTGATATCAAGGAATTATTTTTAAATGTATTGGGTGTGGTAATGGTATTGTGATTGTGTTTTTAAAAATACTTTATTTATTAAAAACATACCCTATAGGCAAAGATTTCTTGGACAGAATGCAAAAAACATTAGCTGTGCTTTTAGTTAAAACACACACACACACACACACACACACACATACACACACACACACACACACACACACACACACCACAAATCCTAAAATAGTTACCAGTGAAATAATATAATGTCTATGATATGCTTTCAATATGATTTTTTAAAAATCCTCACCTGAGGATATTTTTCCATTGATTTTCAGACAGAGTGGGAGGGAGGGAGGGAGAGAGAGAGAGAAACATCAATGTGAGAGAGACACATGGATTCATGGATTGGTTGCCTCTCGCATGACTCCAACCAGGGCTGGGACCAAACTGCAATTGAGGTATGTGCCCTTGACCAGGAATCGAACCCGAGACACTCTTTGGTCCGCAGGCCGACACTCTAACCGCTGAGCCAAACCGGCCAGGGCTATGATATGCTTTTAAATATTCAGACATATCCATATATTATGTGTGCAATTAAAAAATAAGTTTAAATACATTGCAAATAAATTTTGTTATGGAATATTCATAAAGTGTCAAAGAAATGAAAGAAATCCTATTTACTAAGCTCTTGCCTTGTGCCAAGCAGAGAATAGCATCTACATTATCTCACGTATGTTCCAGACAACTTTAACAGGTAGGTGCTATTATCCCCATTTTCCAGGTGATAAACTGAATCTCGGTTTCAGAGGTGGTGGAGTCAATATTCAATTTAGGAGCAACTTTTTTTAGGATATCACAGCTCTTTCAGAAGAAAGCTTTGCATAAATCCTGCCTATAGGCAGATAAACAGATCAGGTGTTTCCCAAATGTGTGGGGAACATAGCAAATGTTCCCTGGAAGTCTAATGGTTCTATAGAGCATGGAACATATCAGTGTATTTGTTCTTCAAGTTTGGGCTGCTCTACCCGGAGCTCCCAATGCAGGGAGACACCACTGCGTAATTCTTGTTTAGAATTGATGGCTGGTTGGACTGAAGTAGATATTCAGTCTGAACCAGTCAATGAATTGCCTGGCCAGCTACTAAAGAGTGTCTCTTTCTCTTAAGCATTTAAACTGAAAAAATAGAGAGCATGTAGTTAGTCAATGATAAATGCTAGAAATGAAAGGTTTTGATGTCAAGGAAAGGATCAGGCCAGCCATATTTTAACCATGTTCAAGATGCATAAACAGAGTGGGTAGATTGAGAAAAAGAGAAAGAATGCGACAGAAATAAAAGAAGAAGCTGAGATGATGTGGCCCTAAGTCATACAGAGGGTTCTTGGTTCCTGGCCCATGAACTACTTCTGAATGTACAGGAGGTTTCCTGTTATAAACTTCTGTCCCCTTTCACTTGAGTTAGTGTGGTTTCGTTCTTTATCAACCGAAGAGTCTGATCTAGAACAATTAGTCATGGTGGTCACTTAAAGTTATCAACAGATTTATTTCCAGCATCATTTCGAATAGATAATCCCCAACTCGAGGCCCTCTGAAAGAATGAGCTGTCAACTTTCAATTGTACTCAAGAGATAGATGAGTCTATGTCCTGTTCCTAAATTCTCCATCCCTTTTCTGTCTCCCCACTTTCTCTATGCCCAATCCCAGAGTCTCCACTTATCTGAATCCTACCCTTCCAAATTCCAGATTCTAAGTATCATCTTTTTTTTTTTAATCCTCACCTGAGGATATTTTTTCTATTTATCTTCAGATAGAGTGGGAGGGAGAGAAAGGGAGAGAGACAGAAACATCGACGTGAGAGGGACACATCGACTGGTTGCCTCCCGCACGACCCCAACCAGGGCTGGGGACGAACCGCAACTGAGGTACCTGCCCTTGGCTGGAATCGAACCTGTGACTCATTTGCCTGTAGGCCGACACTCTACCGCTGAGCCAAACCAGTCAGGGACTAAGTATCATCTTGATGAAGCTTTTGCTGGTTAATCTGGACCCCAATAATTCCCATTGTTTCTCCTAACCTGTTTAATTTTATGACAGGGTTATTGACTCTTCTTATTTATTCTTACTATGCACTATCTTGAATTGTTTTCTAGCTTTCCATGGGTATGTCTTTTCTACCCGACTTTCTCATAAGTTTCCTGAAGTCAGAAGCTTATATTTTCTCCTCTTCTGTTGTTTCTGTATCTCTAAAAATATTCCAGGTCCCTTGTCCTGCATGCCACTTATTTCAAAGTACAGGCTCAGTAAATACTTACTAATTAATTGATCAATAATATGTGACTTGCAGATGTGTGTCTTATTTTCAACTCTTCACAAGTGAGAGAGAACAGAACCACTTTTATATACTTAGTAAGCATCATTCTTCCATAGAGTGACAATTCATTCCTCGAAATATGGGGCTCATGACAATTGCTTCCCACTTCTGAAAACATCTGTGCTTAATTTTTTAAACTCAAACATTGAAAAGGTCAAAAATGTTCTCTGCAACAAGATTAATGTGTTAAAGCTATTCTTGGCAAGTAGAAGTAGCTGGCTCCCACATCCACAGTTGGAAGGAAAACTTTGCCCACAGAAAGGTATGTCTTTTATTCAAATATGGGCAGTTTATTTATTTTTAAGGATCCAGCATTTCAGCCCTTATTTGTCCATAGTCACCTTCTGAAGTCCATAGGAATTGTTGAACAACAATATTTTTTAAACTTCCATTACAATCCTAATGCACACTACCTAGAGAGGACTGAGGTGAAGAGAAAACTAAATGAACTAAATGGTCTCTAGGGTAATTGACACATTGTCAGTATTTAAATTAGAATTTTAATACCTAACAACAATTAACGAGACTATTAAACATTGGCTTTATTTTCTCCTGAGAATAACCCCAAGAACTTTTCTGAAAAAATGTGAGGCAATTATTAGTTGGCTTGTAAAATGACTATAATCCAGAGCAATGGAATCTTATCTCCCTTTGTGCCATTACTCTCCAAATGGAGAACTTGTTGTTCCTGGGTGCCCATGCAATCATTATCTTTAAGCATGTAACAGATTACAGTCATCCTTTTCTGTTCTTCCCTCCAGGCCAAATAACTCCAATGCTTTTTTTTTTACTCCTTCTTAAAATACCCCAGTTTCCTCTGGGCTCTAATGTGGACTTGGGAGCATACAGATCTGATTCTTAATGGTGATTATACCAACTAGCTTTATGGTCTTGAACAAATCACAGACTCTTTGCACCTCAATATTCTCATCCTCGAACAGGAGGTAATTCCTGCAACCTTCAACGTAATAATTAATTCAGGAAAAAATGATGAAACCAGCGAGGGAGAAGTTTTAGGGAACACTATATTCCTATAGTCTCAGCGTCTCCCTACAGATCACTATCTAATTGCAAAGGGGAGGATGCATTTTTATGATGGGGAAATCTGGAGGTCACCCCTTCAATCAAGTTGTCAAATCCAGGGTGAAATTTTCCATTAGCCAGGGCAGGCACAAAGTCTGGGGCCCATGATATCTTTAGGGGCTCAGGAAAATATTTTAATTTCTTTTAAAATCAGAAGGAAAAAAATGGATATAATCCATCTTGAATTATATTAATCCTTATGCCAAATACAATTATAAAATATAATTTTTAATATTTTTATGGAGTAAATTTCCCATGAAGGTAAAAGTGCCAATGGCCCATGAAATTAATAATGGGGCCCTGATGAAATCAAGCATCATCTATAGTGGGACAATCTGAGATCATGTGCCTCCTAATGCAATGCAATGGGAAGAACATACCATTGTTTTTACAGTATTCTTGCCTCAATTTTTTAAACTTAAATCAAACTATGAGGAAACAATCAGACAAATCCAATTCTGGCACATTTTTCAAAATAACTCACTTGTATTCATCAAAAGAGTCAACATCATTTAAAGAAATTTAATCCTCACCAGAGGAAGGATATGCTTTCATTGATTTTTAGAGAAAGAGGAAGGGAGAGGGAGAGAGAGAGAGAAACATCAGTGTGAGAGAAAAGCATCAACTGGCTGCCTTTCATAGGTGCCCCAACTAGGAATGGAACCCACAACCTAAGCAACGGAATGACACTCCAACCAATTGAGCCACCTGGCCAAGGCAGTCAACGTCTTTTTTTTTTTTAATTCTTTATTTTTAATCCTCACCCGAGGACATTTTTGCATTTATTTTCAGATGGAGCAGGAGGGAGAGAGAGAGGAAGAGAGAGAGAGAAACATTGACGTGAGAGAGACACATTGAGTGGCTGCCACCCACACAACCCCAACCAGGGCAGGGACAAACTGCAACCAAGGTATGTGCCCTTTGTGGAACTGAACCCGGAACTCTCTGGTCCGCGGGCCGATGCTCTAACCACTGAGCAAAACCGGCCAGGGCTCAACATCATTTTTAAAGAGAACTACTATAAGAAGAAAAAAAAAAAGGGAGCTATTCTTCTACCTTTAAAAGGATTAAATAAATATAATGAGCAATCTTTTTGTAATATATACTTGTGTCAAATCATTATGTTATACACCTGAAACTTATCCAAAGTTATGTGTCAATTATATCTCAATAAAACTGGGGAAAAAGAGAGATATAACACCCAAATGCAATGCATATGCTTTGATTTAATCCTGGATTTTAAAAAAAGCTATAAAATACATTTTTGGGAAATTTGATTATGGTTACATATTAGATGGTATTAAGAAATTATTGTTAATTTCATTAGGTATGAAAGTGGCATTGGGGTTATGTAGAGGAGTGTCCTTGTTCTTAGGAAATACACACTGAAATAAATACTTAGGAGTAAAAGGTCAGAGTGTTTGCTCCTTACTTTCCATAGCTCAGCAAAACATATGTGTGTGTGTGTGTGTGTGCGCATATTTGTTTCTTTTGTGTGTGTGTGTGTATTAAAAAAAGAATGAGAACAAAATTCACCTTTTTGTGAATTGCAATTTCCCTTTCATTGTGTCCTCTCCCTGTAGGCACCCACTGTCTCCCTGAGAGCAAATTCTGCTTTGGGAAGGGGAGTGCATATCAGCCATTTGCTCTTTAGCATAGATTGAAGTGAATGTGATCACCTTCCTATATGTGAAGTCCTACCTCTAATAACAGTGTGCCAAAGAAGCACATTTTAGGGTGCAAAATTGTGCTCCCCTTCACTGGTATTGGGATTAAGAAAGAAAACCTAATAATCAGAATGCCTATTCCCCATCTGCTTCAGCCATGGTGAAAGTAGTGTGTTTCTAGGCAGACACAAAATTCCTATTCTTCCTTGAGTCTGTTATACCAAATCTCCTGCCTCTTTTATCCCCATATATGCACCCTGAAGTTCAAATGCAGCCTCAGGCCTAGAGTGAGGTCTGGGCTTCTTCATATATTCAGAGGCCTCAGGGCCTAAAGAGGCCATCTGAGTGAGACCTTAGAGTCAAGGTGAAAATGGCTTCTTGCAAGGGCTAAAAACCAGAGGATGGAACGAGGCTAAAGAAAGAGCCACTGACATGGGGGAAGGTATCAGAAGTGCAGGTACTGGTTCTGGGATATGAGGGACGTAGAAGTTGAGATATAAAATGGGAAGAGAGATGCAAACAATTGTTGGATATCTGACAGTGCTTTGGCAGAAGGAGTTGGGTAACTATTGGAACTTGGGTCCAAAATGAGTTCCATCAGGATGATCTAACTCCAAAGCTCATGCTAATCCTGTAAAGGAACCATCAGGAGGGGTATAATCAGGATGAAATATTACAGTTGCCAGTGGATATGTTTAAAATGACAAAGGAGAGCAGTCACCCAGTTAAATTTCAGTAGGTGTGCAAACATCCTGGCACAAGTTGTTCCTAGGCCATTCCTCAAAAATGTTATGGAAGGAAGAACATGTATTTATAACTTGTTAGACTTTTTTAGCAATTTATGAGCCAAAAAGTTTGAAGAATGTTTATAAATCCCATTTCCAAATTGTAGTTAGACATGGCCTGCATTTACTCTACTGCGTAGCATAGAAGATACACAGAGAATGGGGAAAAATCACTCATGCTCTGAGGTGGAAGGTGTAATAGCCTCTGAGTCATAAACTATCTCCATAAATTGTCATTCATCCCCAAACAGATCTTGAGACAAGATTTGGGTGCAAGTAGTTTTTTGGGAGAGGATCCCAGAAAGCACAGCAAGGGAATAGAAACCAATGAGTACCACTCTAGGCGACTTAAACATAGGCCTGCTGGAAACTCCCCTGAGAGACTGGGGTGAGAACATTCCAGAACTGTGCCACCAAGGTGTGCTTACCCATCAACTCCCATTTCTTTTTTATTGAGAATTATCCTGGGGTGTTAATTCTGGGGCACTCTGGCTTTGGCCCAAAATGTCCTTTGACCAGAGATTACCTTGGGTCAGGAAAACACAGGAAGCCCAGATCCGTTAGTGACCTCCAGTGCGCAAATTGTGCTCCCCTGTAGATTAATAAAATATATCTATAGAAAATTAAATATCAGAGATAATTTCAGTTTTTAAATGTATTTCAAATGATTGGGGATAAAAATAGAATTTATAAATTATCTCAATGAAATTCATTCTTTTTTTTCCAAAATAAGAACCATAAAAGCTCAAAAATACCATTATGGCATATGAATCACTGTGTCTAATTATAAAAATTCAACAGCACTATATTTAAATAACCTTTTGTGAGAGGCTTTATACATGATGAAATCATGACCCAACTTTGTAGCTCATTGGGTCCTCTAGCCCAGGAGATTGATCCTGGCAGTGTTGGGGAGGTTATCACTGACTGCATGGAGACTGGGAGCCCTGCATTCTGTTCCTATTTCCATAATTAGCTATTTTTGCATAAGCATGCTGTCTTGATTTCTTTTTCTTTTATTTCTTATTTAATAAAAACTTATATAGCACTTACTAAGTGCCTAGTGCAGCTCTCAAGATTTTTCAAGAATTAACTTTTTGAATCCCTTATAACAATATTAGGAAGTAGGTACTACTATTGTCATCCTCTTCTTACAGATGAAGAAACTGAGGCACAAAGAGGTTGCATAACTTTCCTAAGATCACACGGCTACCAAGTGGCAGAGCTAGGGTTTGAACATAAGACTTTAATGCTTCCATTTTCTTCATCTGTGAATCAGAACTAATATCAACCTTACTTGCTATGAAGACGAGCTAAATGAGGTGTTTCAAAAGCACTTTGAAAACTCTAAAACACTTTTAAATAAAATATTATTATTGCTTTTCCTGAAAAGAAATGACTGTCCACTTGAATGTCAACTGGTCAAGATTTCAACAATACCCTCCAACTCCCTTATGAACATAAGTAACGATCATGCTAATGGTGCACTCATTCTTTGACTAGGAATTCTAACATTTCATAAAGAATGCAATGAATTATTTCATTTAATCATTACAAAAATTACAACAGTCCTATGATATATTAAAGGTAAATATCCTTATTGCCATTTTACAGAACAGAAAACTATAGCTTGTAGAGTGATTTGCCCAAAGTCACACAGTTGACAATTAAAAGAATCAAGGCTCAAACTCAGACATCCCTTCAAATTGAATGCTTTTGAATTTATCCTCATTATGAATAGTGCTCTATTAAATGTCACTTCCAAAACTTAGTAGAAGAAAGAAAGAAAAGAAGGAAGGAAAGAAGGAAGGAAGAAGGAAGAAAGGAAGGAAAAAAGGAAGGAAGGAAAAAATAGTTTGTAAATTTGTCACCATGCAACTCTGAGGGTATCTTAAGAACCAATTGAAAAATTTTGCTTTGAGTCAGCAAAGACATCCACAAGGAAGGTAGTCTAAAAGCAGTTAGTTACTTTGAGTGACTTTTTTTCAGTTAAAAATTTTAGTATAGAAGTGCTATGTGGAATCTAAAGAACAATATAAACAAACAAAACAGGAACAGACTCACAGATACAGAGAACAGACTGATGGTTGCCAAAAGGAAGGGGGCTTTGGGGGGCTGAGTGAAAAAGTAAAGGGATTGAGAAGTACAGATTGGTAGTTACAAAATAGTCATAGAGTTGTAAAGTACAGCATAGGGAATATAGTCAATAATAGTGTAATAACTATTTGTGGTGCCAGGTGGGTACTGGAAATATCAGGGGGAACACTTTGTAAAGTATGTGATTTTCTAACCACTATGCTGTACACCTGAAACTAATACAAAATAATAGTGAATGTAAACTGTAATTGAAAAAAAATCAGAAGAAATACATAGAAATGGTAGACAACTGACATAATGTGAGGAAATTATGCTCAGATTTATTACATTTATCCATTGGTTTTTAGTAGGATTTTTTAGTTTATAGCAACTGAAGTGTAATATTGACTTCATTTAAACAAAAATATTTATTAAAAATATTTGTAGCTTAGAAAAAGTGCTAACAGCTCATTGTAAAAATGTAGACAGTACAAAATTCTAAAAACAAAAAAAAGAAAATCATCCATAAGTCTTACATGTGATATTTTGATATATTTCCTTCCAATTTTCTTTTGTCTTTTGCACAGAATTGAGAGCATACTGTAGCCTAAGCATTTCTGTCTCACACAGATGCCCATGACCTTCTAACCAGCAGGCGGCGCTCTGCAGATGCCAGCTGGCCTCTCTGGACACCATGTCCATTCAGCTCCAAGGAGTCCCAGTGGTCACTAGAGGGCAACGTCCGTGCGTTTACAGATTCTTCCTAGGATTAGCTCCAGGCAACACATCATACCTAAATGAAGCAAAGCACCCCCACTTCTCCAAAACTAGCACATCTAACAACCAAAAGCATGTCTTAAGTACCTACTTTTGCATGGTCCTGTACTAGATACAAAACAGGTCAAGAAGCATAAGCCCTGGACACTCAGTGACATTTTCTCTCATTCCATCTGAAAATTAAAAAGGTTCATGCATCCTGGGTTACAGGACTCTGAGTTTCTTAAGAGTCAGGTCTATGTCTTATTCATTTTATGCCCATTTCAGTTATTGAACAAACATATACTTAAAACTAAGAATCTAGAACTGTACACCCAATTTGGCCTGTAATGTCTTATGTTCAGATAAGGAAAAGGGCTCAAGATGTTCCAGATAACCCATTCCTCCCCTTCCACCCTCCTAGCCAAATACTCCTCTCATGCCTACTTACCCCAAATCACTCTGGACATCATTTTATTAGCCTTTTCTCAAGAGATCTCCTATGGCCTAAACACTTCCTATTTTTCTAACCATTTCAAGCCCAGAAGAATTCTTGGGGGTCCTGAGGAAATTATTCTCCCTGAGCACAATTCCTCTTTTTAACAATTTTAAGGTAACTTGCTTACATGAGCCTATGATAAAAAGACCTTAGAAGAGACAGCATTGTGCGTGATGGTGAAACATGGGGAGGAGGTAACGAGAAGCGCAGTGTCTGTTTACATCTTTACTGCCCCAATGAGTAACAGAAAGGCTCTGCCCTCATGCTCACCACTCATGGGAGCTGGAATCCGGCTAAGCCTTCATTTAAAACGCTCTCATTTTTGTCATTTAAACAACTGTCAGTATCATGGAGGACCCAGGGAATTCTGGAAAAGACACATTGTTTAAAGACATGGACTTGACTTTCAATTTATAGATGATCCAAAAGCTAATGTGCATAATATTGACAGTGCCTCATATCTTAAAGCATCATACAACTGTATGATTTGTATTGATCATATCCCCTAGGAAGTCTCTCCAGGCTAACTGGACAAGGCTCATGTATTCTCCTAGGTCCCACTCCATTAAAATAGGAAACTCTCACTGCTAAATGACCATCTCAGCACACATCTCTATATCAAGGACAGCAAACTAAGGCCCACTGGCCAGACCTGGCCCTCTGCCTGTTTTCATATGGCCTAGGATCTAAGAATGGTTTTTACATTTTAAATGCTTGAGGGGGAGAATCAAAAGAAGAAATGTTTTGTGACACGTAAAAATCACATAAAATCCACATTTCAGTGCCCATAAATAAGGTTTTACTGGAACACAGCCACCCCCATTTGCTTATATAAACTCTATGGCTGCTTTTGCCCTATAATGGTAGAGATAAGTGGCTACAATAGAGACTTTATGGCCTATAAAACCACAAATATTTGCTATATGTTCTTTTAAAGAAAAAGTTTACCAGCCTCTGACCTATGTGCACTGAATATGTGAACATGGCTAACATTTCTATTATTCTCTACCTGTCCACACCAAAGCTTTTGGTTATTTCTTTAAATGGAGGAAAGCCCATATTCCATTTCACACAGTGCCACCTGATAGGCTTATTAATTTGTGATAATGAAGACACTAGGCCACTGACATCTGTCATGAACTTCCAGTATTAAACAGTCACTGTTCAGGATCCTTATCCAATTTATTTAAGTACAGTACTAATTTAGTATCTCAGGCTTTGCTTGACAGTATGGATATAAAAGTTCCTGGCCATTAAGGGTTTAAAATGTGGTTGGGGAGGCAAGATATACCCAGGTAAAGCTCTTAAAGAACAATAAAATGATATTTACATATGTATATTCCCCTTTGTGAAGTACTCAAAATAAATGATGCCAGGTCAGTATATGAATGGTTGTTATCATGGTACAGACATATGAGTACATGTTTAATTACAAACTTGTTTTATATATAACTATGGGATATAAAACTTAGAAGTCATCAAGTCCCATTTCTTTAACTTAAAGAAGAGGAAACTGGTGCCCATAGAGGTCCTACATCTGGTTAGCTAGAACCAAGGTCTCTAGATTTCCACCTCAGTTATAACTGATGCTAATTCTTCAGATTCTCAGGACTTTTAAAAGAACAAGTAAAGAATGTTTAAAACTATGCCTGGCCGGTGTGGCTCAGTGGTTGTGCATCAACCCATGCTCCAAGACTGATTCCCTGTCAGGGCACATGCCCAGGTTGTGGGTCCAGTCCCCAGTGGGGGGCATGCAGGAGGCAGCCAATTGATGTTCTCTCTCATCAGTGTTTCTATCTCTCCTTTCTTCTCTCTCTACAAAAATCAATAAAGAAAAAATATTTAAAAAATAAAAAAGAATGTTTAAAACTAAATATTTACTATACTTAAGCCATCTTTTGAACCTTCAATTTCACCTCTGTTGACAATCTAAGAAAGAAAAGATTCCAAATTCTGATTATCCTGCTCTTCTGTGATGTTTCCAATCATTTAAAGTGGAAGGGGGAAAGACAAGATAATGAAAATCTTAAAAATCTATTTTGATCACCATTTATTTAAAAAGAAATAAGCATTTCCCATATGTTCTCATGGAGAAACTACTGTAATTTTGTTTTTTACATAATTTTATATTGTTCTTAAATTGTGTTTAAAGTATTTCTCCTAACAGAGGCCTGACCTTCATATGAAATTGCCTGACAATAAAAACCACTGCCAAAGGGGAAAAAGAAAACTTGAAAGCTTAAAGTTTAAAGACAGGTACCTTAGGAACATTTTAGCTCTTTCCGTCCCATGAAATTTCAGCTGTTACCAATCACTGCATAACTAAATGTCGGCTCTAGCTCTTGCTTATTGGGGCTAAGAGTCCTGGCCTAGTTGAAAGATCCCAGAGCTTTGATGTACCTACAACACTTGGCAGTGTCCACTGCTGCAGACCTCAGCTGAGATTCCTGACTTACTCACTTTGAGGTTAGCCAGAGCTCAATTCTCTGAATCTAAATTGCTGAGATAATTTGAGGCTCTGAACGCTGATCCCACAGGTCTGACCAGGAAGTTCTGCATTCCTCTTTAAAGGAGCTGGGACCCATGTGGATAGTTTTGAGGGCAGCAGATCAGGTCTGTAAGAGAGGTGGTATAGGATTTTCCACTTCTGATAATGGCAAACTAGCTTGTTGCTGACCAACTCTCCTGAAATGAAAAGCCAGAAAACCTCTTTGAAAACATCAGAGAAATACCAATGCAGTAAGGATTTGAGGGGCCAAAATCCTGCAGAGAAGGGAAATGCAAAGAGGTGAAACTGTTACTCCGCATCATTTTCCCTTCAAGGCATTTCCCAAATTTCAAGCAGCAGCACAGAAACTGAGAACTGAGCAAAGCTTCTAGCAGTTTTAGGATAAAGGAGGACAATAAATGGAGGTCAGGGCCCACCAAGGAGAAGAGTCCAGGTAAACAAACCAGGCTTTCAGTTGAGATGCACAAAGGGGTACATCCTAGTAGTAGAGGTGGACCAGAAATAGACCCATTCTCACAAAGACCCAAGCCCAGCCTCCAATATGCTCCATTCCTGATTGGATTAGATATACCATCACCTCCCAACTGCCTTAAAGAAGCAAAAGCTAATCTTTTCTGGAAGAATATACTATCCAGAGTCTCAAATAATTTACAGTTCTTCATATTCAAAATCAGGTAGTCCAACAAAAATTGCCTCTTATCCCAGAAGACTAAATGGCCAAAAAACAAGAGAAGAAAATATTAGAACACACTTAGCTCAGCTGGTGTGGCTCAGTGGATTGAGTGGCTTCCCATGGACTGAGAGGTCCCAGTTCAATTTCCGGTCAGGGCTCGATCCCCAGTAGGGAGCATGCAGGAGGCAGCCAATCAATATTTCTCTCTCACATAGATGTTTCTCTCTCTCTCTCTCCCTACTTCTCTCTCTAAGAAATCAATAAAAACATATTTAAAATAAATAAATAAAAATAAAATTTCTTTAAAAGAACAGATTTAGAGAGGTTCCACATGTTAAGGTTACCAGAGAGAAATTATACAATATATTGGAGCTAATTCAAGAAATTAGATAACAGGATTGCCTGTCAGATGATTTCTATAAAGTTCTAGCAAATCCAAAAAACCAGAGATAAACAACTTTCTCATGAGGTCCATAAATTATTACAAACATTAAAATAAACAGAAATGTCAAGTTTCCAAAAGTTACATATTTTTATAAGCTTTATATGAAATTCTGTTCATACCATGAGACCAGTCAGAAAATAAAAACCTATCCATGAACCTTGGATGTGACAGTTAACTAATATTTTCAATAAGATTCTTAGACAAGATTAAATTTTATTTTTCAAATGTATATGGAAAGTTAATTACTCTATTTAGCTTTAATCTGCTTTAAAGATAAACCTTGGACCTAGGTTTAAAGGTTGGGTCCTCTCTTTTATCTTCCACAGCACTCTGGGTTTCTCCCCTTTCAAGCTTCATCATATAGTCCTGAAACAGCCTGGTTCCTCTATGTCCCCTTCATGGCCAACATCTTTATGAAGGAAGGTCCATGTCTATTATATAGCCATCATTGTATAAACCAGTGCCTGGCAAATATGAAGTAGTCATAAATATTTTTTAATGGTTGAATAAACAATAAATTTATGTGTACTTTAAAATGTTAAAATTCATTGTATAGGTATCTGTGAGTTAGTATCTTACTCAAATAAAATTGATTTTATTAAAAAAAAGATAGAATCAAATGGAAATTCTAGAATTGCAGTATATTATAACTGAAATTAAGAATTAAATGGAAGCTTCAGAAGCAGACTGACTAGACACCAATGAAGAGGGGATTAGAGAGCTGAAAAAGCCAGACTGAATATAGTGAGAAAAAATTATGGAAAGTTCAGAAAATAGAATAGGAAATTTATGGGACATGGTAAAATGGTGAAATGAAATTGTGCTTAAAATAGTTTTCAGTAACAGAAGCCTGACCCTTGTATGAAATTTCCTGCCTCAATAAAGCAAAAACAATCACGGTGTGTGTGTGTGTGTGTGGGGGGGGTGGATTTGAAAAGCTGAAAGTTAACTTATAGTTATTCTATTTATATTAGATAGAATAAAGAAGGAAAGGAAAAAGAAAATGGAACAGAAGCAATATTTGAAGTTGAAAACTTTCTAAAATTGGCTAAAATCTTCAAGTCACAGATTTAAAAGAGCTATGAATCTCAAGCAGGAAAATTAAAAGAAAACCACACTTAAAAGCATTATAGTGATGCTGCTGAAAGCCAAAGAAACAATTTTTAAATCAGTCAAAGGGAAAAAAAAATCAATATTCTAAAGGAGCAACAATAAAACTAACATCTGACTTCAAAGCGGAAGTCAGAGGACAATACTTCAAAGTGTGAACGTTAAGAATGCTAGCCTACAATTCTATGTTCAGTGAAAATATCTTTCCCCAAATTACACAAAATAAAGGCATATTCAGACAAAAACAGAAAATGTATCTCCTTAGATGTGCATTAAATGAAATATTGAAGGGCATTCTTTGGGCAGAAATAAAATGATCTCAGATGAAGCCAGAGAAGCAGGAAGGAATGGAGAGCAACAGCAAAGATAAATATAGGAATAAGTCTAAATATAAACCTAAATATGTAAGTAAATTTAAAGTATATAAAAAAATAAACACAATTTTTTGTAGGTTTTACAATATGAAGAGAATTAAAATATAGAATAACAACAACAAAGGGCAGGAGGGAATTAAAATGAAGTTAAAGTGTCCTATTATCCTTACATTGTCTGGGAAGTAGGAAAGTTCCAATTTATAGTAAATTTCAATAAGTCAAGGATACATGTTGTAAACTCTAGGGTAGCCCCTAAAAGAATATTAACAAGAGCTTGTATAATTAACAAGCTCATGAGGGGGTGGGGAATAAAATGATGAAAATATTTAATTAATTTAAAAGAAGGTAAGAAGGGAGGAAAAAAGGAGTATGAAACAGGTGAGAGCAATAAAAACCAAATTAAAAATTGATAGATTTAAATCCAAATATATCAGCAAATTTGAGTTTATTATGTCTGTGTTACAGGGTAGGAACCTGTAGCCAAATTACAAATAGAAAATACATTTGTGTAAAGTCACTCATGTTATGTATACCCACAAAAATGCCAGCATTGATGAAGATAACTTAAAACTCATAATGCGAAGACATCCATGGCAAATAGGTTAATGGGTATCATCAATTAAATGAGTATTTAAGATTACTCAAGGCACAAGAAAACATGAAATGCTGTGAAATTTTACAGATCATATAAGAAAGAAACTTGAGAGTGACATTCTCAAATAATCCTAAACATTTGAAAATCATCCTAAACATTTATATGACATTACTAATAATGAGTTATGAAACAACCTGTCATTAATAATAAGCTAATTTTAATCAACCATGCTAAAAACTGACTTATCTTTCTAATTTCTCCATAGAAAAGGATATTTCTATATTGTAATTTTAAAAGGAGACACATGAGGATGAAGCCAAAATGTTTAAGAAAACAACTATGATAGACGTGTGTCAGGCAGTTAATAGATATCATGTTATTTTTCTGGATTTTGTGATATTTGTATACTTAATCAACTTATTTAAATTTGTAACTTATTATGATTTGTAAATCTAATATATGATTTCTAAATATTTTAAAATATTCATTTCTCTAACTAACTTGTATTCATAATTTTATTTGTTTTTCTTAAAAGGGTTGAAATCATGGTTTAACTGCAGTCACTCTGTTAACCATCAAAGGAAATAAATATGATTTACAGACCATAACTCAATATTCCAGGTTTGCATAATAGGACCTACCAGAATCCATTCATTCATTTATTCCTTCCTTCATGTATCCATCCATTTGAGGCAGGACAGTAAGAAGCCAGGATAATTCCTTGGCAAGTGGAATGAGCAAACTGAGACAGATAACTGATTCAGACTGGCCTCATCCAGTACACTGACTCACCTGCCTCCTTCTCCCTTGCTCTACCACTTTTTTAAGCATTAAGCTCTCGGAACAATGAGGTTCTGATCAGCATCAAATAATCTGAGGAACAAAGCCTTGGGTCTGTTGATCACAGAGATAGAGTTTTGGTCAAACTAGAGATAATATCTAGGCCTCAGTTGTGTTTCACCTCTAGGCTCAGAAAAGCAGCAAAACCAGGTGAAGCAATGCCATGGCTCACATCAGGACCACGTAATGATCAGCTACCCCCTACCCTAGCACTGACCAGTCAGTAGAGACCATGACCCTGACCCTATATACTCATTTTGATGAATCAGCATATTAAAGGACACACCTGGAAAGCTGGTCAATATTCTATTGAGATCTTTCCCTGAGATGTTCCTTAAAATCTCCACCTTTAGAAAACAGATAAAAACCCTTAAGACAAAGAACTCAGTACATGCTCTCTCTCTAGAGAACGCCCAAGCCTTCTTTCTTCAGGCTTGTATTTTTGCTTTCTTTCTCCTAAGCTCTAAGGGTCCCCACAAGACTTGCAACCAGGGAAGCAGTGGATAGTGGCAGCTCATCCCAGGCTAACCCCTTGAACCTGTCTCCAAGTGTTCTTCTTTTGTTTCCTGAGTCCATGCAGCTCAGCTGGCTCACTTCTACCTCTGTGACTTCCTTTCTAAAAGGCCAAAGCAGCTCTCTGAGTGGCTTGCTGGATTCTTTGCTTCGAGTGTGCTTTCGTTTTGCATGCTAAATAAACTTCCTTTTGAGCTAGAGTTCTTGGCTCTGAATTTTTTCTTTGCCAAACTCAAGAACCAAGAGCCGACATCACCAGTAACACATTCATGTATTCAATGAACACTTACCAAGCACCTACTATAGGTTAGAAACTGTTCCACTGCCAGAAAATGTAATAATGAATGAAATAGCCTCCTATTTGTGGGGAGCTTGTATTCTAGTGGTGGAAAACAGACAAGAAACAAGTGAACAAACAAATGAACAAATTAATTCTCAAGAAAATAATACTGGATGACATTTACCTACGAGAAATAAAGATATGCATTCATACAAAAATTGTACATAAATGTTTATGACAGCTTTATTCATAATCACCCAAAACTGAAAACAACCTTAATGTCCATTAACTGAAGAATAGATAAACAAACTGTGGTGTAGCCATGCAATGTAATACTACTCAGAAATAAGAAAGAATTAGCTACTTATATGTGCAACAATATGAGTTGAAAGAAACCAAACTCAAATAACCACATACTGTATGATGTTATTCATATGATATTCTAGAAATGATTAGGAGCTAGTGGTGGAGGAAGGGGCTAGACAACAAAAGACATGAGAAAATTTGGGGGATAATGAAAATGTTCCGTATCTTGATTGTGATGGTAGTGGTTTTGTGACTATATAAATTTGTCAAAATTCATAGAAACGTAGACCTAAAAATTTACTGAATGTAAATTACACTTCAACCAACCAAAAAAAAGAAATTGGGTTGGTCATTCTTTTGGATTGAGTAGTCAATGAAGACCTTCTACAGAAGGTGACCTTTAATGTGTAAAATGAACCAGCAGCTTCTAAGTGGTTTGGAGGAAATCAAATCATTTTAAGTAGCAGCAAATATCAGATACTATCCACCTGAATTTCAAAAATGACTGTAATAAAAAAAACATACCTTGGGAGGTAGAAAAAAAGAAATGGAGAAATTTTTTTTCTTTTATTCTGCAAAACATGTGTTTTAAAATTTTTTTTTCCTTTATTGATTTTCAAGAGAGAGGAAATGAGAGGGAGAGAGAGATAGAAACATCGATGAGAGGGAACATCAATTGGCTGCCTCCTGCATGCCCTCCACTAGGGATTGGGCCCACAACCTGGGCATGTGTCCTGACCAGGAATCGAACCAGCGACCTCTTGGTGCATGGGTTGACGCTCAACCACTGAGCCACACTGGCTGGACAAAAACATGTGTTTTAAGAAAGAATTTATGCAAACCCCACATACCAGGAGCATTTACAAGTGCAAAAAAATTTAGTCTGTTTTCAAAGGATGTTATTGACAAGCACAGTTCAAAAAAACCTCACCAGGGAGCCCTTTCAGGCTATAGTCTATGTTTCATGATCAAATTTGTGCCTTTTTTTTTTTTTTGCTTCCATGCATATTAAGTTACCAGAAATGATAATTAATCACACAAAAGTCTAACACTTTACAAGATAATGTATGAGAGACAAGGTCAAAGTTCTTTGCTGCCCTTCTCTCCACAGCAAAATTGAAAAGGCTCCAATTAAAAGAGCCTTTCTGGGAAACCCCACTTCCATTGCACCTGTCCTCTGAGCACTCCCACGTCTGCCAACAGCTGTGACAGATCCATCACCGTGGGGAGACAGGAGTTGAGTTCTCTTCCAGAGAGGCAACATATGCTTCAGAAAAATCATACTATAGAGAAATTATGAACTGGTGGCTCATGTAAACTCTCCAACAGAGGGACAAAAAATTAAATTGTTCTCTCTTGTGGGAAGGGATCAGTCTCCTTGGAATTAGTGAAGCTGGGTTTCTAGAATAGCAGAGGAGCCTTTGAAATTACTGGATGAACCTTAGACAGGGACCACTTTGGAGTCACTCAGGGTATCTTCCCTCAAAACAGTAGGGCTTGGGATCAGTAGCTCCCACTGGCCAGAAAAGGGAAATAGAATTAGACTCTGTGTTTTGATGGTTTCTGAAGAAAAATTTCCAGTTCCCTGAAGCTAACTGGGACTTGGAATGAGGAGAGCAGGGTTCTAGTCTGACTCTATTCTGAATTTGTTGTGACAAGGCCAGATTCTATCACCTCTTTTGGTTTCTGTGTCAAACAAGGTGTGATATTAGGATTTATAAGAAATATGTATTTGGTCATTCAGATGACCAAAATATATTTCTCGTATATATTTTGTCTTTGTCCACAGTTCCTAGCTCACAGCTCACAAAATTCTTGGAATTTCCTGTGTTGAGAGTGATGAAGGTGTCTTTTGTGATGTTAATGAGGTGAATTTTGGAAATCACTGAAGGATGGGGGCTGGTCACCAGGAGACCCAATCATGTGATTGGAGGGTTGAAACTTTCAGTCCCACCCTCCCCTTCCCCCCTAACCTCCAGGAAAAGGAGAGAGGCTGGAGGTTGAATCAATTGACAATGACGAATGATTTAATCAATCATGACTATGTAATGAAGCCTCCATAAAAACTCAAAAGGACAGCTTCTAGGTTGGTGAACACTCGGAGATGTGGTGCACTGGAGAGCCTATAGAAGCTTCGTGCTCTTTCCCCATACCTTGCCCTATGCATCTCTTCCATCTGACTGTTCCTGAGTTATATCCTTTTATAATAAACCAGTAATCTTGTAAGGAAAATGTTTCTCTGAGTTCTGTGAGCCACTCTAGCAAATTAATCGAACCTGACAAGAGAGGATTATAGGAACCTTTGATTTATAGCCAGTTGGTCAGAAGTATAAGTAACAACCTGGACTTGTGACTGGTGCCTGAAGTTGCGGGGAGGGAGGGAGTGGGTGTTGCAGCCTTATAGAACTGTGAAATCTGATAACCAGCTGGTGTTCTGAGAATTGCCTGTTGGAGATGTGGGGAACCCCACTGCGCATTAGAAACTGAGTCTCAGAATACCATTTACAAGGGTTTGAACTTTATTTGTAGCTGTTCGACTTTATCATTTTGTTACTGCTCAAACATCAACCAAGCTGTTTTTATTGTCCTCTTATTAGATGTAAGGTGTTCCTAGGTGTCATAAAAGACAGAGACCCCATGGAGCTTCCTATATAATTAAGGAAGTAGAAACCATATTTACAAAAAGGACCTAGGAATACAAGGTGGGATAGATTTGGTATTTAATGAACAGGCAAAAACATCTTGGGAAGGGGCAAAAAACAGTGAAAGAAAAGATCAGGGAATGCTTCATTGAAGAGAAAAGATTTGAAGTGAGCCTTGAAGGACTGCTAGGATTTGGATAAATGGAGGGAATAGAGCCTGGCCATCAGGGAGGGGGAAATGAAGTCAGAGAGGGGAGAAGTCAGGTGGCACATATGCGAGACAATGAGAAGCAGAGTTTAGCTAGAGCAGTGTTTGTTCTGGTGAGTCTTAGGAGAGGAAGATAGAAAGACAGACTGGCAGGTGGAAAAGGACTTGGCCAAAGAAGATGAAAGGATCAGACAGAAATTCATAATCCAGATCTAGAAAGTGAAGTCCACATGTATTCTTCAGAAGGTCTCAAAACATATCAATGGGATGCCTAAATTCCCTAAGCCTGTGGCTAGTAATTGTATTGGGCTGCCTGGTTTCTTCTCTCTTCTTTCTGGGTATCTTTCAATAGGAGATCTTTTAAAGACTGGAAGAGACTGTATACCTGGGAGGCATTTGATATTTGCTTATCTGAGGAATTCTTGATACCCTCAATGAGTGAGAGTAGCTAACATGGATCTTGAGAAAGAGATTTGGATCCCAAGGCACAGAGCAAACTCTCTTCTGCAGTGTCCAATAGAACTTTCTGCAATGACGAAAATGCTCTGTATCTGTGCTGTCCAGAAGAGTTACATATTGCTACTGAGCACTTGACATGTGGTTTGTGTGACTAGAGAACTGAATTTTTAGTTTTATTTAAGTTAAATTTAAATAACTACATGTGGTTAGTGGCTAGCATGTTGAGTCACACAGTTCTAGGTGTCAGGAAAGGCTGAAAACTACAATGTCTCATAAATTCCTGGCAATGAATTTAAAGAATCTATACTTCAAGAAGTGTAAAAACTTTCCTGTTTCTTTACACATTCCAAATCACAAGGGAAGGAGAACTTACAGTCTTCCATGGGATCAAACAAGGACCACGTTACAGTAGAACTGCTACATTTGTCTGTCCTCAGGACTCATTCTGCCAGCTCCATTCTAGCAGAAATAACACTGCACAATAATACTGAATCACGTACAACATAACTTGGGCATTATATGCTGTCAACATTAAATCCAGCTTTAAACTTTATACTTACTGGAAAAGAAAACACAAACTCTACTTACCCTTTTCCTGCTGAAGGTCCAATTCAGGTCTTAAATTCCATTTACACAATACTGAGGCACCTAGTACAGAGATGGGCATCTAGTAGGAAAGACCATTATGTAAAAAATATATCCAACTATCCAACCATTCACCTATCTATCCAACCATCTGTCCATCATCTGCCCATTCACTCATCCACTCATCTATCCATCTATCCATCCACCCATCCATCTTCCCATCTACCTACTTATCTTTCCATCTATCCACCCATCTATTTATCTCCTGAATCTAGTCACCAACTCACAAAGAATAGCTTTTCTCTCATTTACCCAAATAACGAAAGCTTAATAGAGAGGAACAAACAAGAAGCAGGTGATTGCATGATACATTTTTAGAGTATGCTTTCAGATAAATTCCCCAAAATGGGGACGAATAATAAGAATGAGAAGAAAAATGTATGTATTAATTAACCATAATTTTAATTGATAAATATTTATTGGCCACTCATGTGGTATAAGGAACCATGTGAGGCACTGTGGAAGATATAAGAATATATAAGAAATTTTTGTCCTCGACATTCTTAATAATCTACTTGAAAAGTTAAAGCAATGAAAATATAAGAGGCTAAAAAGAAGACAAATGAGTGAAATATTTAAAAACATCAAGGTGAAAGATGTCACCAGATAATTTATGTCTCAGATAATAAGTCTCATGTTTAGAAGAGGGTTAGGAAATTTGGGCTAGAATTGTCCAACTTGGGGCTTAAGGAGGAGGCTTGAGCCAGATTCCAAACGATAGGCAAAATGACAGATAAAAAACCCCATAAGATTTTATTTTAATTTTTTTTTCTTTATTGATTTTTTAGAGAGAGAGAAAGGGAGAAAGAGAGAGAGATACAAACATAAATAAGAGAGAACATCAATTGGCCGCCTCCTGCATGCTCCTTACTGGGGATCTGGCCCACAACCTGGGCATGTGCCCTGACCGGGAATCAAACCAGTGACCTCTTGGTACATGGGTCAGTGCTCAACCACTGAGCCACCCAGGCTGGGCAAAAAAACATAAGATTTTAAAACTTGGAGGGATCTTTGAAATAATCTAGCTCAGTTCTATTATTTTATAGATAATTCAACTAAGGTCAGAGAGTTAAGTGACTTGGTCTGACTCCTTCTTACAGGTAGTAATGGCAGAAAAAAAGCCTCAAGTACAGGGCTATCAATGTCCATTCCAAGCCATACATTACACGGGATGGGGAGTGGAGTCTTCTATTTAGGAAAGGAGAAAGCATTCTGGAGAGTGGGTGAGACACAGCATAAGCAAGGAAGCAGAGCCAGGAACGCAGTGTAACCACCATGTATGAGGACATCAGTGTGTGTGTAAAGGGAAGAAAGCATGGAAGGAGAGGGAGGGCAGGGACTAATATGAAGGAACTTGAATGCAAATCTGCAATTGGTTGGCCATGCAAAAGCCAGAATTCTGATTTCTGGGACTGCTTTGAAGTCTCCCTTTGACATAGTGGCAGCTGTATAACTGTTCTAGAAAAATGTTATTGTTTTCATATTAACGAAGACTCAAGTTCACCTGGAGGACTGTAGAAGGGAGGTTGGGATGAGTGATTATTGCTGTGCCTGTTCACACTTCAGAAGCCCTGATTCAGTCGATTTAGGATGGGGGCTAAGAATCTGTATACTTTGAAAGCTCTCCAGTGATTGTGATGTTCATAGAGTTTGGAGGGTCTTCTGGTTTACCCTTTTACCAATCTATCCACTACAGACTACCACTTTAGAAAACTCGTTGACAATATTTACTAAGTATATGCCCCTTATGATCTAGCAATTGCACTCCCAGTCATATACCCTAGAGAAACAAATACTTATGTGTCTCAAAAAGCATGAATAAGAATATCCAGAGCAGGTTATCATCAACCCCAAATTGGAAACAACCCAATGTCCATCAGGATTACAATGGATAAATAAATTGAGGTATATTCATACAATGGAATACTACACGACGATTTAAAAGAACAAACCACTGCTATGTGCACCAAGATGGGTGATTGTCACAAACATAATTATAAGCATAAGAAGTATGATTCTATTTATATGAGATTAAAGAACTGGAAAAAATAATCTATGATAATTAAACTCAGAATAGTGATTGCCTCTTTATAGGGGTGGGTATTACCTGGAAAGGAGCATAAAAGAAACTCCTAGGGTGTTGGAACTGTTCCATATCTCCATCTGGGTGGTGGTTATGTTGTTATATAGACATGTGTAAAAATATATTGAACTGTACATTTGTTCAGCTTACTGTATATAGATTATACCTTATTGAGAAAAAATAGATATTGTACATGGGTGGATATATATATAGGATATATATATATATACCCTGCTAACCTCATGAGGTTGTTATAAAGTTCCAACATCTTTTAAAAATGAGATCAATAGATAAGCACAGTCTTACATTATTTAAGTAGCTCAATCCTTATTCTTGTTGAAACTGGTTAGATGCACTACCTGTGATTCAGGTGATACATCAGCCTTTTTAAGCCTTAACAAAACACAAAAAGTTATATGGACTTGGGAAGGATGCACAGTAACTATAAACTCACCGAGAATACATTAGAGCTGACAAAGATGCAACCCAGCTTTTGAAAGTGCCTTTTAGCTGATGGTGCATTTGGTCTGCTCTGAAACTCCAGAGAGGGGTTCTGTGTAGCTACATCTTTACATCCCATGCTCTCACTTTCCTCTCTGCACCCCCCACCCCGCCTCCACCAAGAAGACAGTAAACACCATCTGTACCACAGCTCTCACACCCGGAAACAAAAATCTCATCTTCCCATCAAGAAAATTTTCCTCATCCTGAGGTGCCCTCAGCCATTGGTAATGAGCCCCAGACCTTCTGCCAGCTCTAAAGTTTGCCTGCCCTGAATCAATACTTGAAACTGCCTGTGGTCATTAGTACCCTGTGGGCAAATGTTCATGATCACAGAAGGCTAGGGGTGAGGAGCGGGAATGGAGAGACCCTGTCCAGCCGGTGTGATGTGCAAATCTCATTTCTGGGCTGTTAGTTTTCAATCTTTGAAAATGTGGTGTGTGCTGAGCAGTGTACTTCAGACAGCTAAGTGTAAACACATGTCTACAAATACTGATAACACTATCTTGTTTGTCCATTACTCAACAAAGCCAGATCACCTGGGAACTGTTTGTTCCTCTACAAAATGAGAATCCAGCACCACATGTATTAAAATGTGGGACATTTTCTTTAGCATATACATTTTCAGGGGCTGCTTCTATGCCTTTCCTGGTACACTTTCAAATCTTAATGTATCTTTAACACCATAACGTACAGTTGATTTTAAAATAAAAATTTATGGTCTTTGGTTCACTGTACCAATTTTTCTTGATTTGACCATCTGGTCTATGGTGTGTCTGGAGTCTATTCATTAGTGTGTCCAGTTTCTAGACTCAGAAGTGCATACGATGTGTTCAGCAACTTGTGTGAACATCCTGCAGGTATTTCTGACTGGTTAATTCAAGCAGGCATTCAAATAATGAATATGCATTTTTAAGAATGAATAAATATAAATGCACAAGAAATGCAGTTCACAAATATGGATATTTTTCAGAATAAAACATTGTACTGACTGCCCCCCCAAACCAAAACTCCAAAGGTACTGTATATGGAAGTACATCACCAAAGATATTAAAATTCAAAATCGAACTTGAACGGAGCTTTCTCAAGAAAAAAAATCCAATAATGCTTGATTTCACTTAAGAGATTCTTAGAAAAACCAGCACACAAACTGTTCGGTTACAGAGAGCCAAATACAAACTCAGCTATGAGAAAAGTTCAACTGAGGAAAATGAATTTCAAGGAAATGCCACTTCTTTTCTCCTGTTGGTCATTTCTGAAAGAATATTTTGAATTAGAAATGCAGTGGGGCTTTTCTGTTCCCTGAAGATTTTGAATTGCTTCTAAGAGACATTTTCCTGGGATTTAAACTCTGTTAGTTGTGATTTTTTCCTCACGGGTCAACTAATTTTGCAGGAGGGAAAAGTTAGGAAAAAGCCATGCTAAAAAAAATGCACCTCCATTTTATGCTGAGATTGTTTTTCTCACTTGCCCACTTTCCCCCCTGCCATCCATTCACTTTTCTTTCTTAAACCAACAGGTAAAACTCAAGAAGTAATCCCCAGAACTAAAACATGCCTGGAAGGGAATCTGAGCTTGAGTAAAACTTCCACGTCTGTCCCAACGTGGTAGCTCATTTACCCAGGCATCCACCACCCTCAGAAAGAATGTAACTGTCCTCTGGTACTTACCTGTCTGCCGAGAGAGCCGTGAGTGTGAAGACAGACACCCCCACCGAGGTAAGCTGTATAAAGGGGATCAGTTTGCAGCCAATCCTGCCAAACAGCCATCTGTCAGCCAGGTACCGGCTGGCATCCACGGGAGCACACGTTACCAGGAGGAGCAGGTCTCCCAAAGCCAGACTGGAGATGAACAGGTTTGGCACACTTCGCATGGACTTCACGGTACAGAAGATCTTGATCAGGGTGATGTTGCCAATGAGGCCTATCAGAATGATGACCCCATAAATTGCAGGGATGACATAGAGGATCCCTGGGTGGAACCAGTCCTCGTTCATGGGGAGATCCACACTGTGATTGGAGATGTTGCAGGGCACGTTCGGAAGCAAGCAATCATTTAGAGCCATCCTCTAGATTCTTTCCCAACTAAAAAGTGCCCTCAGATGCTGTTCCTTAACTTTTGATTTTGCAGTTGGGTGAAGAAGAGGACAAAATCTTTGCTAGGCTCTTTATCTTCTTTAATAAAAACACTCTGAGTATATATAGACTATGGCATTCAAAACTGTCTGTCACTATTTTGATGCTGGTCCTGGTCTGATCTTCACATGACCAATGCAATACATTTCTAAATTCAGTCCCCAAAGGACCTAGAATTAAACCCACTTTGTATTCCTGTCCGAGTCTCCCTTGCTGCAGTTAACTAAGAACTTTTGGTCTGCTATTTTCACACGGCATTTCCTGTCTTTCCTGATACTTAGACCCTGAAGGTTTAAAGTGGATAGAAAAAAACTGCACTGAGAAAGCCTCAAATCCTATAGGCAGGATGCTTTGCACGTCACTGGCTTCACTAGCAACCGGCAGCGGTGCTGAGCTGAGGCTCTGAAGAGGAACCAGGGCTACTTATAGACAGAGAATGCCAGCCCCCTGCTGGACACTTCAATCACCGCCCAGTCGCCTACTCTCCACCAGCAGATTGGGGTTCCAATGCCCACAGGGCTTTAACAGATACCTTTGGCTTCTCATTTAAGATGCAGCACCTATGGGAGGTATTTAATGTGTTGCTAGCACTCTGCAAAGGCACTAGAAATCTTTCTGATGCTATGCCCAAGAATCCAGATGGAACTCAAATCCCATTTTTTCATCTTTTCCAATATGTTAGAATGACAGGTTAAATAAGATTGCTCTAATGAGGTCTGTCTCTGAGTGAAATGCACTCAGATGCACAGAGTGTCTATGTGTGAGTTGTCCCACTCAGCCTTCCCACAGCCTCTTTGAACGGGGATACTACTGAGGAAAAATAGGCATAGGACTCATGCTTGAAACCTTCAGTAACTGACCTCTCGGAAAAACCAGAAGCAGAACACACACATGCTTTTCCTGTGGGTTTACCAGGCCATTCTCATTCCCTCTACCAGGATAAATGACATCAGGAGCCAGATGTATTCTTAACTCTCAAAGGTCTTTTCCAGAAAAATAGGTCTTTTCTCATTAGATCTGAAAATGACATGAATTGTCATTTTGATGCAATTATTTGCAATTTTTTACTGAATGCTTGCCACATTTTATAGCAAATTTCCTCTTAAGTCCTGAGTGGGAAATAAACTGTAAAGGAGTTACAGATAGAATACTGAGGAATAACGGTGTGGAGAAAAACAACTCAGAGTGGACAGGATTCCAGAAAAGGCTTTATTGAGGAGATACTATTAAATTGGAGCTTAGACCTTTAGCCAACAATTTATAAATACATTACAAGTGTATATCCTCAAGACTTATGTGGAACCAGCTCCATCGAAGGAACATCACAGGAAGCCAGTTACTAGCAGGTGTTGTCATTGAAGGTTTGTTTTCTTTCAGGGTCCATAGGAATAAAGAAGCTTGCACTTATCAACATGCCAGGGCCCAGCAAGAAAGCCTCCGACTGTGTTGTCATGGAAATTTTCAGTGGCAGTTTACAATACTGAGATGGTCACCATGCTCCTTCCATAAATCCAAAGGGCTTGTGCTCTTCTCAGCCAGCAGCAATTTGATGCTGCATGCCTAGAGGGGGAAGAGCTTCTCAGTGGAGATCAGCATCACCAATAATGAGCCAATAACCAGGAGCCTAGTGATGTTGATTAGTTGCTAGCAGTATATCTTAATGCAGTATATGAAATCTGTGCTTAAATCCTGGCTCCCTCATTTATTATCTTGGCAAGTTACTTGCTGTCTTAAGCTTCAAGCTCTTTATCTGTAAAGTGGGAATAATTTGTGAAGTTAAACAAAATTATCCATGTTAAGACTTCATAATACTTAGCACATAGTAAGTGCTCAATTAGTATTAGCTGTTATTGCTATAACTATTGTTGCAATTGACAGATATTTTTATTTTTCATTTTATTTTATTGTGATTTTACTTTAGAAAAGCCCAATAAGGTCAGAAGAGCAATTGACCTCAGATCAATAGGCAAAAGGTCCTACTCCTACAGGTGAATCAGCAAGTCCTCCATTTACTGGAAAGACATTTATCAAACATCTATCTACCAGTTTTCAGGCACTGTGCAAGAGCTTGAGAAAAATAACATGAAGATACATGTTATTATAAGACCCATCATGATTCCAACTACTCAGCTCATAGTCAGAGGACTTGGTTTCAAAAATATGCCCTGTGGGTGTGGCTCAGTGGATTGAGCGTTGTCCCATGGGCTGAGAGGTCCTGGTTTGATTCCTGGTCAGGGCATATGTCTGGGTTGTGGGCTCGAACCCCAGTAGGGGGCATGCAGGAGGCAGCTGATCAATGTGTCTCTCTCACATCAATGTTTCTATCTCTCTCTCTAAAAAAATCAATAAAAACATATTAAAAAGATAACACAAGAAGGGTTTTCACGTAGATTCTGCAACCGCTTCTGTTTGTTCTATACTGACTAATAATTTTGCTTGTCAAAATTGCTGTGGTGGTTTTCTTCTCTGATCATTTACCTTTCTTCCTCTCTCTCTATTTTTTTTTTTAATCCTTACCCGAGGACATTTTTGCATTTATCTTCAGATAGAATGGGAGGGAGAAAGGGGGGAAGAGAGAGAGAGAAACATCGATGTGAGAGAGACACATTGAGTGGCTGCCACCCACACGACCCCAACCGGGGCCGGGGACAAACTGCAACTGAGGTACGCGCCCCTAGCGGGAATTGAACCCGGGACTCCCTGGTCCGCAGGCCGACGCTCTAACCGCTGAGCCAAACCGGCCAGGGCTACCTTTCTTCCTCTCAAGGACAATGATTGCTTTTAGCTTTTACTTTGTCATCATTAATGGAGGGATAGCCTTGTATGAATCATGCCAAAACTCAGAGGAGTTCACCACTCTTAGACTAGAAGAATTAGTGAGGCATCAAACTATCGAGGGTTGTCCTGAGAATTTTGAAACAGAGGTAGCAACAGCCAGCACCTGGCTATAATATTATATTAAACCCAATATCTTTGGGCCTTTTAACCTTCTGAAAGTTCCTTGAGTATTATTCAAATAGAAATAAACTCTGGCTTCTTTAAAAAAAAGTCACAATTTAGACCCCATCCCCTCCCTAGGGTGAAGCAACTACCTTTTCTTCAGAAAAGGTGACATTTGATCTTAAGGGTTAAGTGTTTGGCAGAACTTTTTGAAGGGAGAAAACAGAATGCTCCTAGGGCACAGGCATAAAGGAAAGAGCATGGCATTGAGCAGAGGACAGCTACAAGTCCAGAAAGGCCATCCAGATTAGAAGAGATGGGGTGGGGAAAAAGCAGTGTGAAATGCAGCTAGAGGCAGGTTTGGGTGAGATTGTGACAGATCTTGTTTTTTTTATTAAGAAGTTTGGTCCAGAGGGCATATTTTTGGTTCACAAAGAGGACTTCTGGATGTTGTTTCTTGTTATTTCTTTAGATACCCCTCTATGTAGAGTTAGCTTCACTTCTTAAATCCAACTGGGCCATTAGTGTTTCTACCCATGTAAGTTAAGCTGATACTGATAGATATTGATTTGTCAGGGCTGGTGTTAGCCTTATGTGTTCCACAGCCCTAGAGACTTGTTCTAATGGTATTTTAGGAGTGAAGATATATTGAGGTTCAACACCTAATATTTTCTGGGAGCAAGGATGTTTAAAAAACTAATTAGATAATTTTGATGTCATTTCAACTAATTGGCTGTAATGACTCTTTCCCTTCCTACTATTATGCGTCACCTTCCAGCAGATCATGAAACATATTTAGACATTTACTTAGCTTTTTATTTAATGGTGAGCATGAGATGCCTTTGACTTATGAATGACATAGAACAAATATAATACAAAGTCCCTGTCCTCAGGGACTCCAGTTTCCAAATAGAATTGGAGTGTGACTCAGCATCCTTTCTTATGTGTCAGAGCAGGGGTGTCAGTTATTCTATTTCAGTCAAACAAGTCACATTTTCCATTCTTCCAGAAAAGTGGATTTTCTGTGGGACTTGAATATGAGGGGGCAGTGACTTGGTAGAATTTGAGAGGATAGGTAGACTTGACAGGACCAAAGAGAGTGGAGATAAAGTCTCTTCCCACCAGCTATGTGCATGGCACTGTGGATTCCAGTAGTTAGTGTTCTTGGTAGAGTGACAATGAGCATACATAGCCATGATACATTATTATAAAGTGGGTAGAATTTGTAGGTGGAATCAGAGTAAAGAGAAGGGGATGCTCTGGGTCTGTTTGAGAGACAGCATGTCTGGAACAAAGGTTTGAAGGGGAGTAATGAGAAATAAATAAGATTGGATCTTCTGGGGAAGACTTTACATTAAGGTTTCAGTTGCACTTTAGCCAATATGACACTGACTCTTAAAAAATCTTCAAGATTGCCTGGGGTGCTTCTTAAAAATAAAGATCCAGAGGCCCTATCCCAGACCTACTGAATCAGGATTTCCAGGGATGGAACCCAAGAATTAGTCTTTTTCACAAGAATCCCCAGGGGATTCTTGCACTCTTGTATTGTGGTGCAAACAGTATAATATCCAGAGATCATAACAACATGATAGTGCTTGCGCTTTTCCTTCTGGGGAGGGAGATGGTAAACAAGGAAGTACATTCAGAAGATTGCTGCTATGAGCCCTTTCTACCCAAAGTATGCTCCTTGAGCCAACAGCATGTGCATCACCTGAGAGCTTGCTGGAAATACAGAATCTTAGGCCCCATCCCAGACCTCTTAATCATAATCTACATTTTAACAAGATCCCCAGGGATTCACATGCACATTAAAGTCTGAGAAGTGCTGACCTACACATTAGAGAGACCTGGCAGAAAAGATTAAGAAACAAGGGCAAGAACTGGGAACAGATAGGAAACTAGAATCTCAAGTTCAGGATGGAACCAGCAACTGGACCAACATGAAGAGGAATGAAGAGCCACTGAATTGGGGCTTTTTGACATCCCTGATAATGGCTGGGAATTGTTTCAGGCTGCATGGCATGTAAGCTGTTTTTGCTACAATACAGGGGCAAGAATCCCATTACAAATGTAAGCAATATAAGCAATGGAGAAACTCAAGATGGTGAATTCTTATTTTAGGCTCATGATTCAGAGAATAAAGAGCAAGGGCAAGAGGGAAGCCACTCAGGAGGGAAATGCACAATCTGACTTTAGGTGTATTGAGTTCACTATATGAACAAGGGAAAGTACAGAAGTCAATGGAAATGAGAGCTGAAGTCTGAAGGCAGAGAGGTAAATAATTAAGAGGACTGCCTGAGAACCAGAACTCTGAATGTTAAGTAGTTTAAATGTATAGAGAAAGGCTCACTGAGGATCAGGTCACGTTAGCCTTTGATAAGAAGGTGGTGTGGTGAAAGTCAGTGGGTACTGAGTATGATTTTAGTATTATATTTATGACAGCACCTTGGAGAAGCTGCCTAAAACATTGCAGCACCCCTTGCTTGAGAAGAATCAGAGATGTCAAATTTTAGTGCTGCAGCAGGAACAAAGGAGACAGATGACTATATCCAGATCCTGTAATGCTGGGATTATTTCAAGTTCCCTTCTCTTTTCTTAACGCTCTGTGACTTTTCATGGGGCTTGGAAATTTAGGAAAGAGATGCAGGGAGTCTACTGAAAGAAAGAGTCAAGTTTCATTTTGAGCCTCATCAAGCTGCAGGAGTAAATGTAGATGCCCAGAAATAGCCTAGAGTAAAAGACAAATTCAGTCAGACCCAAGACTAAGAAAACACCTGGTATGGTAGTTTTAAATATATCCACCAGCTCTTGATATTCTTTCCTTTAAGAGGTGAACATTGCCCTGGCAGGTTTGGCTCAGCGGTTGGAGCGTCGGCCTGCAGACCAGAGAGTCCCAGGTTCGGTTCCCGCTAGGGGCACGTACCAAAAAAAAAAAAGAGGTGAACATTAACTTCCCTTCCCTTGGATGTGAGCTGCACTTAGTGAATAGAATGAGACCGCAGTGATAGTGTGTAATTTCCAAGATTATATGACAAAGGACATTGCAGCTTCCTCCATGCACTCTCTCTTAGATCACTTGCTCTGAGGAAAGTCAACCACCTTGTCATGAGGACACTCAAGTGACCCTATGGACAGGTCCACATGGTGAGGAACTGAGGCCTCCTGTCAACAGCTAGTCAGTAAGTCATTTTTGAAGTGGATCCTCTAGCCTCAGTCACGCTTTCAGATGCCTGCAGCTCCAGTTGATGTCTTGACTACAGTCTCAAGAGACACTGTGAGCCAGGACCAGCAGTCAAGCCATACCCAAATTCCTGACCCACAGAGACTGTGAGTTAAATATTTTTTGTTTTAATCTACTGTTTTATGGTAATTTGTTATGCAGCAATAGATAACACCTGGTAAGTAAAGTGATGAACAGGTGAAGAGGAGAAAAACACCAAAAGACAAATAAAACATAAAAGATATAACAGAAAAGTGTTATAAACCACAGTTGAACCTTGAGTGGTCAGGCAGGATGTGAGGGAAAGAAAAGTGTGCTCATATCTAGAAAAGTTAATGGAGGTTGAAATAAAATATATGTATTTTTAAAATATTGTGAGTGAACTGAATTTTCTTGCCCAGCCACCATATACCTGGAAATTAAACAATTTATATTCTATTTCTGCATTTGCTCAGTGAGCATGGGCAAGTCAAATCAATTCAATGAACATGATTTACTACTGAACTGTTCTGTGCCATGGAGTCTTCATCCGTAAAAGTACAGTGGCGTTTTCCCCTTGCCTATGCTCCAGGACAACTGGAGGCATTAGTACCACCCAGTGTCACCTAAAGCAATAGAGAGCGGTACCTCAGTCATCTCTCTTTCCAGCTCTTTCATCCTCTCTCCTGGGAGAATCTGATCAGTGTGGGCCTAGACTCCCTGAAACATCCCTATATTATTCCCATCTCTGATAAAAGATCTAACAAGACAACATGTTGCTGGGATGGGCTCCTTTTTAAACATTTTATTTTGAAATAATAGTACAAAGAGCTCCCATATACCCTCCACCCAGTTTTCTCTATTGTTGACATCTACAAAACTAAGAAGTTAGTATGGGTACAACAGTACTATCTAAACTACACACATTATTCAGATCTCACCAGTCTTTCTACTACTGTCATTATCTGTTCAAGGATCCAGTTCAAGATATCATACTGCATTTAGTCATCATGCTTCCTTAGTTTCTTTTTATGTTTGACAGTTTCTCAGACTTTCCTGTTTTCCGTGATCTTGACACTTTTGAAGCATCTTAGTCAGGTATTTGGTAGAACATCCCTCCATTTGGGTTTATCTGATATCTTTTAATTGAGACTAGGGATATGGATTTTGGAGAGAAAAACCATAGAGGTGAGGTGCTCTTCTCATCACATATAAGGGGGGAATGTATTACATGCTGTTATAATAAATTGCCATACATTTAGTGGCTTACAACAACAGAAATTTATTCTCTTACAATTCTGAAGGCCAGAAGTCTGAAATGAGTCTTACAGGGCTAAAATAAAGGTGCTGGCAGGCCTTGTTCCTTCTGGAAGCTCCAGGGAATGTTGTTCCTTGCTTTTTCCAGCTCGTCAAGGCTCCTACCATTCCTTGGCTGGTGACCGCATCACTCTAATCTCTGCTTCTGTCATCACATAGCTTTCTCTTCTTCCAAAGTCAAATCTCTCTCTGCCTCCCTCTCATATGGACTCTTGGAATGCACTGGGCCCACCCAGATAATCCAAGATAATCTTCCCATCTCAATTGGGTCTGCGAAGTCCCTTTTGCCACATAAGGTTTGCCATATAACATACTCACAGGTCCCAGGGATCAGGATTTGGATATCACTGGGGGCCATTATTTAGCCAAATGCAGGCTGCATGGTATCCACATCATTTATCAGTAGTGATGTTACCTTGATCACTTGGTTAAGGTGGTGTCTTCCAGGATTCTCCATTGTAAAGTTATTATTTTTTGGGGGGGGGCTTCCTTTTTAATGACTAGAAATATGACTATGCTCACACCTAAAGTAGTGATGTTGACATTATGTAATAACCATTTGACACCACTTATCATAAGTGACACTCCTTGCCAGACCCAGTTTTAGGCCCTGGAAATACAAAAATTAACAAGCAATGGTCCCACCCTCAAGAAGCTAATTGCCTAACTAGGAAAACATTTTCAATATTTTTTTAAAAAAAGAAAGCCAGTTTATAAACATAAACAAGCTTTCCCTTTAAACAATCTGGAAACTACTCAGTAACAACCTTCGATTGTACAAAGTTTCAGGTCACGTGAAAATGGAAACTAATTTTCTCAGTTTTTGAAGTACAATTGGATTTTCTGTGACTATTTCCCACTTTTATATACTCTCTTGGATTTTATCCCCAAAGGTGGAGTATTATCTCATGGGCAGACCAATAAAAATGCCATCAGGTTTCTAATGAGAAAGTCTGGCTTTTATTTTGTTTCCAGACAGCTTTGTGGGACAAAAAGGCTGGGATGCACCCCAAGACTCTGGGTACTCATGTAACTGAAGTGAATCTCCACACCTCACATTTCATCCTTTTTCTTCAGCCTGTAAAATAATACAGCACGTTCTTCTCTAAGGAAGGTTCTAAGAAACTGGATTACCAGTGAGTAGATTTTTCTCCAGGCGCCACTATAGCACTTCAAACTCAGAGTGGTTCCATGGGAACTCTCACTCAATAAAAAAAACTCTTATTTTTACTGCCTGAATGAGGCTTACCTTAAATTAGCTCCAAGTCATGTCTGAAATACAGATCCCATACCAGGTTCTTCAAGTCAAATACTATTGAAATGGAACAACTGAGAAATATACAGGGGATTTATCATTCACATACTGTAGAATTCAAGCTTCCCCTTACCCTGCCACAATATAGTAGAGGCAGAATTTTATTCAAATTGGTTATTAGTTATCTGCTTTTGATGAAATCACTTTTAAACTTTCTATGCTTACATTTTTGTTTCTACTATAAAAGAGATTTAAATGACATTAAGGTTTTCATTAATGACATTGAGATTCAAGTGAGATAACAAATAAGAAGGCATATTAAAAGGTATGAAGTCCTGCCCAGCCAGTGTGGCTCACTGGTTGAGCGTCAACCCATGTACCAAGAGGTCATCGGTTCGATTCCTGGTCAGGACACATGCCCAGGTTGTGGGCCTGATCCCCAGTGGGGGGCATGCAGGAGGCCAACCGAAGTTTTCTCTCATCAATGTTTCTATCTCTCTTTCCCTCTCCCTTCCTCTCTCTCTAAAATCAATAAAGAAAAAATATTTTAAAAAAAGGTATGAAGTCCTAAACAATTTTAAGTTACTGTGTAGTAAACTATTGTTAATTTTGGAGGTGTGATAATGCTATTTGTAGTTATGTTTTTCAAAGTCCTTATCCTAAAAAGCTGTGGTACACACACACAATGGAGTACTATGCAGCTGTAAGAAAGAAAGATCTCTTATCCTTTGAGAGGACATGGAGGGACCTCGAGAGTATTATCCTAAGCGAAACAAGCCAAGCAGAGAAAGACAAATATCACATGATCTCACTTATTTGTGGAATATAATGAACATAACAGTCTGAGGAACAGGGTAGACCCAGAGACGTGGAAGTAGGGTATAAACTGACACCCCTCAGAAGAGGGGGTGGGGGGGGGAGGGAAGAGATAAACCACAGAACTTATGCACATGTATGCATAAGTGATGGACATGGACAACAAAGCTGGGGACAGGGTGGGGGGATGGGGAGGAGGGCGTCAATGGGGAAAAAAGGAGAAACATCTGTAACAAAAATAAATTAATAAAAAAATAAAATAAAATAAAAGTCCTTATCCTTTGGAGCAGGGGTCAGCAAACTATTTCTTAAAGGGCAAAATAGTAAATATTTTAGGCTTTGTGGGCCATAGGGTCTCTGTGGAAAGCAGCCAATAGACAATAGGCAAACAAGTGGGTGTGGCTACATTGCAATAAACTTTATTTATAAAACAGAAGATTGGTCCAAGGGCCAGAGTTTGCCAACTTCTGTTTCAGAGAAACTTATTGAAATCATTATGGATGAAATAACGATACCCAGGATTTGCTTCGAAATCACATGGAAAGTAGAGAAGTATATAGGAACAAAATGAAACAGGCTTGGTCCTGAGTTGATAAATGTTGAAAATAGGTGAAGGGTATGTAGGGGGTCATGTTATGCATCTGTCTATTTTGTATGTTTCAAATCCTCCACTATTAAAAGTTTGTCAAAATGTAATTTATTATTAACAGGATTAATAATGCCAAACAAGATACACATGTACCTTTGAGGCCTTGGCTGGCTAGCATAAAGTGGAGCTTCCCAGAAGGGTGGCATCATCATTCCAGCCATTCCAATATGCATTTCCTCTGCTCCACGTCAATTAGAGGCCATGGAGCCCACAAGATTTGGGATGGAACTGATTTCCCACTGGCTGTTGGATTGTCACCCTGGGAATATGTCTCAGATGCAGTGGTGAAATGAACTGACTTGCTTTTTTTAACTACCCTCTCTCTTATCCTTTCTTATTCCTTCCCATGGCCATACTAGTATATTTTAAATTCTGCTTGTGTCCTACAGAAGCGAAAAATGTGAGACCAATTTTTAGTCCCAATTCCTTTAAGACTGGGTGTGTTAAACGGGGCTCTTTATATAGGTGTCAGAAAAATTAGAAATGGCTATGCCTATACCCTTATTTTTCTGTATGAATTATATAGGCTCAAATGATTGTTCTAGACTCTTATGAAAAAATTCTAGGAGGGCCTTCTTATACCTCAATGACAGCTAAATGTCCCATTTTCCCCTGCTAGAAAGCTACTACCAGCATTCACCTTTATGTTTCCCTTAGCCAGTTTTCCCTTCCTTTCCTTTAAATTGCTAGATAAGTAGTACAAGATCCACGGGAAGAGGTGAGGACAGATGATATAATAATAGAAAGAGCCAAATGTTGGTTCTAGATGTTTTATATGTTTTCCCTCATGGGGTCCTTGTAACCACTCTATGATATAGGACTATTTACATCCGTTTTACAGATGAGGAAATTAGGTATAGGGAGAGGAACCAACTGGCCTGAATTTACACAGCTAATAGTGTGTTCTGGTAACTGGGTGCTTAACCACTAGACCACATGCTTTTAGGGAACAAACGGTAGAACTAGAAAGACAGTCATACCTTGGAGTTCTCCTGGGAGGTGAAATGGACAAGTAGGAAAGAGAAAAAAAAAAGTGTTTTGAAACACAAGTAAGTAGAAGATAGGGATAAGTAATTACGAATCTGAAAAACTAGTGGGAAAAAACCCCAGAGAGTCCAGCAGCTGTGGTTTCGGTTTCTTCCTTGGCAATGGTGCCCTGTGTTTTTTATTTTTCTGCCTTTTTTTTTGGTGTTTGTGTGTGTGTGTGTATTTTGCCTCTAGGGAAGTAAACAGGATATTCAGTTCCTGTCTCATGTCTACAGTTACATTTCTTTAATATCAAAGTAATTTAAGATGTAGAGTAGAGAGAACACACTGGTTCCCAGTGGTGACAAGAGCTCAACTGTGCTTCCTCTTTCAATAAACAAGATGAAGCATCCTCATGAAAACATGAGGCAAATTATGCACCATTTTGCTGAAAACACTGCTAGGCTTCAGGGCGACGCTTAACAACAATGAACATGCCCCTGTTTCTAATCTCATAGCATAGAGGCAAGTCATAGAACCAGAGCAAGGCTTGATGCATTATATTCCATTTCCCTCTTGCAGTCTGTATTCCCTGTCCTAACCCCACTTCTGCATCCCTTTGCCAACAGTGAGGATGACACCTTTCAAAATGAACAGATAAATTCTTCTGTTGGAATTAGAAAAACCTCATTGCAGTCATTCAGAAACATATACTTCTCTTCCTTCATTTGTAAACATCATTTTGATGATTATGATTGACAATAATCTTGTTCTTTTGGTTTTGTACCATTGGAATCCATTTCTGAAGCACATTCTCTTTCCTTAATCAAAGGGCTGAAAATGTGGAAACCATGCATTTGAGAAAAGATTAGCCAGACTCCCCCCACACTTCCTCAGCTGTGAGACTGACTTAAGGGTGACACCTCATGATGGCTATAGCAAAGAAAGCCTGGTTGTCAAAAATCCAGAAAAGAAAAAAAAAAAAAGGATAGGAAGTTAATAACTCTCAGCAGGCTGTAGCAGACAATGATGTTTATAGACTTCTGAAGCATATTGTTTGAGATTCAGTAACTTCAGCTGGTCAGGGGAGCAGACTCAATTAACAATTTTTTAAAACCCTTCAATTAAAAAATTGTTCAGGTGAAAACAATCAGATCAGAAAAGGAATGAGGAGAGGCTCCTGCCACTAGGCAATCCAGAAGCAGCACAAAGTGTACTCTGAAGAAAAATGCTTTTTACCTTTTCTCATAAAAGAGGATATACAGAAAGCAGGGCTAAAGTTTTTCCTTAGACATAACTGCTGCTGAACCTAACCTGGATCCATTGGCCTCTTAAATTCTCACTCTCAGTTCCAGGTCCTTTCAGAAGTATTAGTATGTGGGAATATGTGTAGGTAGAGGATGGAAGTTTTAACTAGCATTTGCTGAGTATTCACTATGTAGCAGGAACTATTCTATATGCTATCTTTTCCCATTTTTAACCCTATTAGGTAGGTACTAGTAGTCATCTCATTTTAAAGATAAGGAAACCAAGGTCCAGAGAGATTTTATAATTCACTTAAGATTACACAATTAGTGCTAAAGCAAACTCGGATTTCAAACTCAGGCAATTTGGCCCAGAGTCCACTGTAGCTCTGAATACCACTGTAGTTCCATGAGATTTCTAAATAAGAATTCTTGCTATCTATATTCAAATATTTCTCAGATTTCAATAGAACTCTCCCTCTTCCCCCCCCCCCCCCACCACACTCATTCTTAGCTGAGAAAACTGAGACCCAGAGAGGTTGAGACTATCACAGTAAACTCATGTTGAGTGGGGGTTGGAAACCAGGTCTCCTATGAGCTTATCTATTTATCTTCTTCTATCTTTCATCCATGGTACTCTTTTAGGAGACATTTCATCAGAGGAACTATGGAAACATGGAGATGTACTTTTCAGATCTTCCTTCAAGACAAAAAGTGTTGTTCAGCTACAAGGAGTATGTTTAGTTGAGAACCTCCCGTTGTTAAGTGCCTTCAAGATCCACCTTGACTTTTGAGCTGAGGCCACATTCTTCCTCTGCAGTTTCCAGCCAAAGACCCAGCATAGTGGGAACACTAGGACCTAGTCATTTTCTCCCAGTGGTTTAGGAACAACATTTCTTCCTAGTTTTCACTGCTGGGTGTCCATGTATGCATCTGAATGTGGCGAGGAGCAAAGAGCATGGGTCTGAACCATGTTAAATTGGTAAAAATGTGCAACTGTCAATACTGTTTCCCCCATACATGAGACATGCAACCTGGGGCAAGATTCACAACCTTTATGTATTTCTATCTTATCATTTATAAAATAGGAATAATAATCTCTAACTCACAAGATAATTGTGAGAATTAAATGACATATAGTGATGCTCAATAGAGGTTCCTTTTCCTAAGATCATTGTCAAAGTTTGTGCTTGATATTCACAGGGAGCTCCATTATAGTCTCTTGAACCATATTTGTATAACATTAGCTAATTTCCATTCTTTATGGGAAGACTTGATTTTTCTCTATGAGCACACTGCCTTTATGTGATCATATAATAAAAAATATTATATATAATAAAAGTTGTATGTCATAATCAATATGCTTATATTTTTGGACAAATAAAATTATTTGATAAGGAAGCTGATGTATAAGTTTTACTGGGAGAAGTAAATCTTATTAGTGAGTCAGAGAAACTTTGTTCTAATTCATGATATGATGACAAGAGATGTTAGCATTCTGAAAAAGCATGGAATGGTGAAAGGATTATTAATTGGATGGAACCACTGGGTAATTTATGACTATGAGTACCTAAATGATTAGGAAAATGTATTTTTTAAACTGCTGTAACATTTATTCACACATACATTCACACATCCATGTACTTTTTAAATCTATCTATCTATCTATCTATCTATCTATCTATCTATCTATCTATCTATTATTCACTCATCCTCTACCCATGCATCCATCCTTTCATTCACCCATCCATTCCACTGATCCACTTAAGGTAGTAATATTGCAGTACATAGAAACATATATACAAAATGATCTTTACCATGTGGGAACTTTGCATGTAATAGGGGAGAAAAGAAAATAAGAGGAAATACAAGATACATGCTCCTGAGAGTTTTATAATAAGTCTACAGATTTGCAAAGCATGTGAAATCACATCTGTCAGAAAAGAAATACGAAGTTCTTCAATGGAAGAGACAGAATTACTTTGGATTTTGAAGATTCATGAAGAATTGGTAGTATACCATAAACAAAAGAGAGTATATTTTAGGCAATGAAGTTGGAAGAGAGGGCAAGTGGTAACTCTGGGAATGGTGAATATTTTGGTTTAGCCAGATGATGGTGATAGAAGATTAAACCTGAAAGGTATGTTGGAGGTGGGTGGATCATGGAAGGTGTGCAATAATTGTGTGGGAAATTTGGTAGTTTCTTGGTAGGCATGCGAAGACCCTGAGATTTTTAAGCAGTAGAATGATACAGTCAAAGTTGCACATGCCAAATATTTTTAATTAATTTCAACTTTCAATTAGCTATTCAATAGCTAAAATATAATAAACCAGAGGTTCCAAAACTTCCTAAGTTCACAACGTTCTGTGTCTCTGTAATTTTGTCATGGGATCCCTAGGCCAAAAGAAACACCTAACAATTCCATTTACTAAGTGGTTAAGTCCAAATAACTTATTAAATATTTGTATCCTAACAACTTAGTAGCCATCTGAAAAATATAATGCATATAAGTAAAAACATATATTTTAAAATTTCATTCTTAAATAACCACAATTACTTCCCAATGGGATGTGTGCACCTGATGGGCATTGTACAATTTCTCAAAACTTGGGAATCAATTTCTTAAACCACCACATTCATTTTCTGTTCTACATTGATTTTTTAAAAAATATGTTTTTATTGATTTTTTAGAGAAAGAGGAAGGGAGAGAGAGAGATAGAAACATTAATGTGAGAGAGACACATTGATTGGCTGCCTCCTGCACGCCCCCTACTGGGGAATCGAGCCTGCAGCCTGGGAATGTGCCATGATGGGGAATCCAGACAGGACCTCTCAGTCCATGGGACGATGCTCAATTTGCTGAGCCACACTGGTTGGGCATGCCTTTTCACTTGGTATTTGCTTTTTATGAGAGCAGCTGCTGAATACCCAGTTTCACAAAGACACGTTATCAAAAGTAATGTCACCAGATCTAATGCTGAAACTGTGAACTAAATCAAGCTAGTGGTTTGCATGGTGTCCAAAAGATGTTGCATAGCCCTGTGTTTCCCTCAAAATTTAAAAATATCCTGCTGATCCCACTTCTAGGTATGTATCTAAAGAAAAGGAAATCAATCTCGAAGAGATATCTACATGCCCATGTTCTTTGTGGCATTATTCATAGTAGTCAAGCTACAGAAGCAATCTAAATGTCCTTTGATGGATGAATGGATAAAGAAAATGTGGTATATATGCACAATGAAATATTATTCAGCCATAAAACATAAGGAAATTCCACTATTTGCAACGACATGGATGAACCTGGGGGGAATTATGCTAAATTAAATAAACCAGACAAAGACAAACTGTATGGTATCATTCATATGTAGAATCTTTTAAAAAGGTTGCTTTCATAGAAGCAGAGAGCAGAATGGTGGTTGCTAAGGGCTGGGGGGGAGGGGAAACGGAGAGGTGTTACTCAAAGGTTACAAACTTTCAGGTGTAAGATGACTATTGGCATGGTGACTATAATTAATAAAACGGTATCATATACTTGAAATTTGCAGAGTAGATAGTAAGCATTCTCACCACACAAAAGAGCAAAGTGAAGTGATGGATTTGTTAATTATCTTGATCTTGGTAATCATTCCACAATGTATATGTATATCAAATCATCATGTTGTACACTTTCAATATATACAATATTATTTGTCAATTATTCCTTAATAAAGTTGGAAATAAATAGATCAATAGATAGATAAATAAATAAATAAATAAATAAATAAATAAATAGATAAATAGAATATCCTGCTGCACCCTTGTGAATTTACTGCAGTGCCCCAGGATACCTCAGGATACATGACTTGGGAACACAGTATTAAACCATTACCATTTGCCAGGTACTGTTCTAAGCATTTCATATGTATTGTTTCATTTTATCCTCATAATGGGGTAATTACTATTATTTTCCCCATTTTTTAGATGATGAAATTTAGGTCACAGAGCTGGAAAGTGATGAAACTGGCCGAAAACCTTATGCAGCACCTCTCTTAATACATATCAAAGGACATTGTGCTGCTATGATTCAACCCATCTTTCTTCACTTCATTCTAAAGAACATAAGAACAGGGACCATATCCTATATATCTTTGCATTCCCAGTGTCCAGAGTATACTACTCGATGCTGTTATCAGGATGTGATGTATTTCTTGATAGTATCTGATTGGTTTAATTTCACCAAAAGCAGACCCTGAGACACAAATTTTAGTGCAAATAATTTGTGAGATAATTCATGAAGTTCTGGCAGGTGAATGGTGAAGCGTGTCAGGGAGAGGAAGGAGCGAACAAAGGTTGCATTACCAAGCCACTTTCCACAGTGAGCAACTAGAGCTCAATAACACTGGGAAGCCTGGAATCAGTGTAGAATATATGGCTCAGAACTGTCCTACTAGAAGGGTAAGGGAGCTGGGTTATTTACACACCAATTTCCATCTCACATTGGTTGAGGACTGCTGGGGGGAAGGAAAGAGTATTAATTTCTTGGCCTGTCTTGTCCATGGGCAGATAGCACTTAAGTGGCCAGAGAATATCCCCAGGTAAAGAAATGAGATTTTGGCATCTAGAAATCAGACCTGTCCACTAGAATGGTAAGGCTCAAGTAGATACAGGTGAGGCATACATAGTAACTGCTTCATTGGTAGGGTCTAGGACAATGCTTATAAAAATGATTAGGGGAGGGTAATGCTTTTCTACGAGGGTGAATAAGAATATCTGGGAGGCATGTATAGTTTGTAAAACCATACTTATTAGAATATAATTTTATATTTTGAAAATAACAATATTTTTTGTTTTTATCTGTTTGGTTGGTGAATATATAGAGAAGGTAGTAATTTTCAGGGGAGTTCAGCATAAGAGTACAGCATTGGGGTAGATGAGTCTCAGAAGTGTCTTGTGGTTTAAGATATTTAAGAAGGGCTAAGCCAGATCCCTCATGGCAAAGTAGTATCTAAGGAGAAAAGCATTTGCTAACATGGGCTTTCCATTTTGCTTTTCTAGCCAAAGGGAAGCAAGGTGCAGATTTCTCAACTGAAAAAGAAAGCTGAAATTACATCTATGTCTTTAGGGCCATGTTGAGAGTTTATCTCAGCAGGGAAAAAATGACCTTTGGGAATATGCACAAGCATTTAGCAGAAAGACTCAGGTTCTGAATGCATTCTCAGCAAAATTAAATGGGTTTGCCATGCTCCAGTTCAACTTAGCTATGCCCCATGAAACAGAAGTTTCCTATAAATTGCATTTTAGAAACTATTGAAAATGTCAAGTAATAATTTCTATAAGAGAACTACAAATCAAGTCACTAAAATCGGCTATTCATCATTAATTTCTTTTTCCTAATGGAAATGACTGACTCACACCTTTACTGAATTTCATTTTGGGCAACAATATTTTTTATGCTAATCTGAGAGTTCATTCTTCAAACAAAATATATGGAGATAGTCTTAGTTTAGGTCTTAATTGTGGTTCAAATATGTCTGGTGAATCTATATCTATAAATTCGTTTACATAAACATCTTTGGCTGAAGGAAGAGATATTTGCTTTATCACCTAGGGAAGAGTAAAACATGGTCTTCTGAATATAGGTCCCTGGCCTGGCCCTATATACTCATATCTGAACTAACTGGAAAGATGGGATAACATGAAAAACTTAGGAACTTATTTTCATGAGAAATTCTGAATCTGCAGGTCCAGGCTGCATTGTACTATAGTTCTGCTGAGGACTGTGAATGAAGGCTGCAGGGAACACAGTGTCACTTTGGCAACTGGAGGGTTCACGGTTCTGGGGCACCTAGGACATCAGCATTCTCCCCAAGGGGCTGCTTGTGGTAATGAACAACAAGTAGCAGATATTCTTGAGGTGTTCAAGGGGAAGAAGATAAGAAGACTTCTCATGAGCCACCAAAAAGGGATTTTGTAAAACCAGTGAAATCTTGTAGAGCTATATCTATTGTATGCTCCACTGAGTGCCTTACCTGGTTAAGGAGGAAAGCCCTGGATTGAGGGGAGGGTGGGGGTGGGAGGATCAGGATCTAGTACCCTAATTGAGCCATTATGTAGCTTTTTGACCTTAGGCAAATTTTGCATGAGTGATTACTTTCTTGGCCCTATTCTTCATCTCATCCTCAATTCATATCATTGGAAGGGCCTCACTGTGAGCAAAGAGTATTTCCTCGCTCTTTGACTTTGGCTATGTCATTTACTTTGATCAATGATATGTGAGTGAAAATAACATTGTTTTCATTCCAAGTGTGGGCCTAAAAAGTCTTCTACATAGCTACTTGCTTCCTTGTTTCTCCACCATCACTGTAAGTACAATCTACTCTAGTTGGCCCACTGGTTGAAGGAAGATGAGTCATTTGGAGCAAACCCAAGGACCTAAATGGTGAAATAGAACTTCCCTAGCCACAAAAACCTAGATCAGCCAAACTCAAATCAGCAAATGCCCAGAGATGCACTAGCTAAATACATGTTTATTATAAGCTGCTAAGATTCTATAGTTGTTTGTTATGCAACAATAGCTGATTGATATATCTTGCTGTCTTTCTGGACCTCAGTTTCCTTATCTGTAAACTGAATAAGTTTACTATATAACCTCAGATCTCTTCTAGCTTTATTTATTTATTTTTCTAAAATAAACTTTTATTCATGTCTATGTAGCTGTATATTATATCTTGTACTTCTAAAGAACAATGATTTGGGGGAAGTGCTGTTCCTGTGAGTGGATATGTTAATTCTGTATTTAATGGCATTCATGGGCAATAGAAAGCTTCTCAACCACAGCTAAAGAGCTACATGAAATGTGCAGAGATTAAGCCTCAGATAAAGAGTATATATTTACTTTCTGACCTTCCAAGTAAAAGTTTCAGAAAGAGACCTTGTTTTTTTATTAACTGAAAATAAGCATGTCTTCCAGACAGATGGGTGTGAGAGAAAGAAGGGTCAGTATCTCCTAGACTCCTGGGAAACATTTATATTTTTGGCTTACAGAATTCCAGCCTAAAGGGTTCAATCAAGTTTTACCTTTGGAGAGCAGCTAACATTAGCTTCCTCCTTGGTACAATATATCTTTAGTCACTTTTTATAACAACTTCTTGGCTATATTATATGATTTCTTAACGTAGCAAAATGACAATATTCAACCTCTTTCAATATGAAAAGTTAACTTTGTCTTTTGATGTTCTTCCTTTTCTTTGCTGTATTGAAAGGATCTACAAAAACTTACTTCACCACCAGCCTTGCCACTACAGGTGGAAGGCAAACACAGAACTGAGCTCTCCAGGCTAAAGATTTGGGTCATCAAAATCTATTGAGAAAGAAAAGGAGAAGAGAGGAGACAGACAGATAAAAAGAAGTGTGGGTGTGTGTAGATAAACAGGGTGTAGGGCTGAATTTGGAAGGACTAGGGGTAGAACAAGATATGGAGTATGGTAGGCTGAAAATGCCCCCCCCTCAATATATCAGGTCCTAATCTCTGGAACCTTAAATATTACTTTATATAAAAACAAGATCTTTGCAGATGTGATTAAGATAAGGATCTTGAGATGGAGAGATTATCCAGGATTGTCAGGTGGGCACTAAATGAAATCATATGTATCCTTATGAGAGGGAGGTAGAGGAACATTTGACAGATGAAAGAGGAGAAGGTTATGTGACCATAGAGGCAGAGACTGAAGTGATAGGGCCACAAACCAAAAAAGCCAGGAGTCACTAGCAGCTGGAAGAGGCAAGGAATGGACCATCCCTAGAGCCTCCTGAGGGAGCCCAGCCCCATTGACACCTTGATTTCAGCCCAGTGATACTGCAAAGATCCTGTTTCCAGATAAGGTAATCTCTCTCTCTCTCTCTCTCTCTCTCTCTCTCTCTATATATATATATATATATATATATATATATATATATATATATATATATATACACACACACACACACACACAGAATATATATATATATTCTTTATATATTATAGATAATTATTAAGTCATATTCAAGTCATATTTTCTAAAACAAAATTGAGAATATAGGCATATATGTTTATCAACTATGGAATTTTTGATGCAAAGATACACTTACACTTTTCTGTTTTTGGAGAACCAATACCCATGTCCTAGCCTAAAGACATTTAGGAAATCTGGCACAATCTGGCACAATCTTTTTCCCATTGTCTCAGTGGCTCTGAACATCGCCCAGGAGTCAATTCAGTTTTACATGGTTTGTTCAAGTAAGATTAAAGTTGAGGCCAACCTCCTTTATCTCCCTAATTGTTGGAGAGCACAAGGAGTCCTGAGGCTGTCCCCAAATCTAGCAGCCTGTTTCATAATCACTCCTCCTCTGCTTCTGAGCACTTCTGAGGAAGAGGAAGGAGGATATCAATCTTTAACATAACCAGCTAGTGTTATTGATTTGTTATCTTAGCCCCTTCAAAGCACTCAAACAACCTTCAGATGCAAAAGAAGACTTGTCAAAGGCTAGAGAAAAAGTTTTATAAGCCATACATGGTCAATAAAATTCTATTGAATTCACTTTCTCATTCTTCTTCTGCTTGTCTTTAAAATCCCCAATTGATTTTTTTCCGAATTCACAGTGTCACCCAGCTAGGGCTGTTTCTAGTTGTTGGCAGAGTTCTCAATGAAATAGCAATTATTTTGTGCTGCTTTTGCAAATTCAGCAAGTATATCACACAAAAGGCAAACCCTTTCCAACACAGCTCTGTGTGTGTGTGTGTGTGTGTGTGTGTGTGTAGTCAAATTAATTTCTCCTGCTCAATCCTTTTTGTTTGTGCACCTGCAATTTGATCATGCACTATATAACTCAGTTTTGCTTAATCTGATTATACTTGACTGAAAATTATATATTGAAGGCTTTGTAAGGAGAAACAGCTTAAAATTTTAGCACACTGTGATAGTTTAAATGCAGGGTTTCTTTGCCTTATCACCACTGATATTTTGGACTGGATAAGTCTTTGTTGTGGGGAGAATGTCCTATATATTACAGGATATTTATTTAGCAGCACCCCCTGGCTTCTACTCACTAGGTGCCAATAGCACCTCCTTCCCCATTTGGGACAACCAAAAATGGACATCGTTCAATATCTGAGGGGTGGAAGGGTTGAACAACACTAATTTAAACTGTAAATCCATTTGAGAGCAGTCTGAGAAGACTGTGGTGAAATGTATGTTAGAAAGTGTGGTAGCCAGCCTTCAAGATGGCTCCCAAAGATCCAGCTTCTTTGTATTCACACCCTTAGGTAGTCCTCCCCCACATCGAATAGAGCTTACCTGTGTAATCAATACGATATTGTGAAACTGACAGACTGTGATTTTTTAAATCTAGGTCATAAGAGACATTGCTTCCTTAGACTACTTACTCTGGGGAAACTGGCCACCACATCATGAGGACACTCAGCAGCCCTGTGGAAAGGTTTACATGGCAAGAGCCTTATGAGTAAGCCACCTTGGAAATGGATACTCCAACCCCTGTCCAGCCATGAGATAACCACAACCCTGAACAAAACCTTGACTCCAACCTCATGAGAGGCCCTGAGCAAGAATCACCCAACAAACCACTCCTGAATTCCTAATGTACCGAAACTGCTTATTGTTTATTGTTGTTTTAAGCCTCCAAGTTTTGAGGTAATTTATTATACAACAATAGATAACTGATAGAGAGAATTTAGAACAAACATCAATGTCAAGCAAAGAAAACATTTCTCCATTCAATAGTTTGCTTTTTTAATCAGAGAGGCTCTCTTTGTCTAGTTAAACAAAAATTTAAGAGTAGAGTGCTATTGATCATAGCATAACTAACAGAAGAAGGATAGAAGCATATCAAAAGAATAAACCTAGAGTTTTTGTTCAGAAGAAACAGAAAGCCTACTTTAACTGCCTAATTTAGGAAGATGCATAATTCCTGAAATAATGGAATTAGGCAAATAAATAATTAATGGATAAAAACACATCTTATCTTTATAAATGTTGGCTTTTTGTTTATATTAATAAATTGAGCTCCACTTAGAATGTCATTGTAAGAAATTAGAATGCTAATTTTTGTTAAAAAAATTAAAATAACTCATTAATTTTGTGAGATTATGCTGTCAGGATTGTGTATCAATTAGCTATTGTCATACTAACACTGCACAACAAACCCAGTGATGTATAGTAACAGATATTTATTTCTTACTCATGCATCCTGGGGTCAGCTAGAGTTTGGCTGACCTTGGCTGGGCTTGGGTTCTGGCTATGAGTTCAGTCCATCTCTGCTTCACGTGTGCCTCATCCTCCTTAGGCCAGCAACTTACTCAAGGCATGTTCTTCTCATATTATGGAAGATATGTAAGAGTGTAGAACATAAATACATGATATCTCTTAAGGCCTAGACTCAGAACTAGCACACCATCACTTCTGTCCACACCTGATTGGCTAAAGCAAGTCATATGGTCAAGTTTATGGGGAAGGGGAATATACTCTACCTGTGGAGTTCGGGAGAGGTGAGGTAAGAAGGAATGAATATATGCTAAACAATAATCTACAGGTTATTTTTTCTTTTCTTTTCTCCTGATTCTATACATTTATCATTCATATGCTGCTATAGACAAAAACTTATGTTTCACAATTTACAAAGTTGATTAAAAGTATTGCAAGGTTTTACTTTCATTTTTCTGACAGGTTCAATACTTTTTTTCTTTGGTTCATCAGGCGATCATATTGAAACATTATGAGGGATGGTGAGACTTATACCATGGAGGAGGTATCAATTGAGGATGCATTCAACTGTAAATATCATGAAACTCAATTTACAGTTGCTGAAACAAACAAGTTTATTTTTCTCATGTGACAATCAGTTCAAAGGCAGGCAATCTTGGGTGGGCAATATCATCAAAGACCCAGCTCTTTATCTCTTTCTGCTCCATGATTTTTAGTACACTGGCTTTTGTCTTCATTGTTGTAATTTGGCTGGTACAGCTCCATACATCAAGTCTACAGTCCAGCCAGGGAGAAATGACAGATGACCATGGCAGCTGACACAATGTTCTCTTGTGTTCAAAAAGAAAAACTTTCCCAGAACCATCCTCAGTAGATGTTCACTTATATGGCATTAAAAATAAGGTTTCAAGTTTTATAGCCTTTATAAAAAAGGCAAGGTAAAAGCTGTTAAAAAAGAGGTGTTGAGATAACCTACGGTTTCTACCACAAGGGGGCAGACACACATGATCCTTGTACCCAATCACCCCTACCGCTAAGCAATCCTTACCTTCAGGTATCCACTTGTAACAAGTACAAAATATACATCTCATGGGTATCCCCAACTAAATGATAACCTTGTCCCTGGACCTCTGTTCCACCTAAGAACTTGTCCATCTGAGCTTTTCATCAGGCCACATAGAAATTGATTCTAAGTTTTCTGGATTGATTTAGAAGTTATGATATTTTCAAGCAATGCTATAACTTTTATTGATTTGAAAAATACCAGACAAAGCTATTATTTTAGGTTGTGTCCTTGGGCAAGTTACTTAGCTACTCTGAGCTTATTAAAAATATCTTGAAAGGTTGTTGTGAAGATAATAAACCATGTTTTAAAAGAACTTCATATTTTTCCTGGTACTTAGAAATTGAGTTTTCTTACTTGCAGCCAAATGTATTCCTAATTGATATACTCTCTAAGCTTTTAGCCTCACCATCTATCATAATGTTTCAATGTACAAAACTCTGATAAACCAAAGGAGTAAAATGTATTTGTCAAAAAAAAATACACCATGAAATATTATAATTAGCATCTGATATCATTGCCATTATTGTTGTAGGATACTTCAACTCTTTCTAATTGGACAGTTTATTCTCCTTTAAATATCTGATAGTTTTTCAAATAGTTTCAGAGCATGATAAGGCTGCCAATAATATGTCCAGAGCCTGTATCCAGTATTGGTTTCATCAGGCTGCTAAGTCTGCATTATCATTATATATCATGCTTGTAGAATGGTCAGATAGTAAAAAGATGAGTGGATGAGACTTTTTAAAATATGAAGGAGAAATACAGAACAATAGAAAAATATCATGCCTGAAACATAACCTCTAGGCCAAGTAGCAATTGTCTTCCTCCTTCCCTTCCTGCCCACTCATCACCAAAGCTCTTCTCTGCTCCTCAGGGTAGAGGTAAGGAATTGGGAAACCATGAGGCAGTTTCTGTCTGTACCACCTTTTAGTAGAGATAAAAGCATTTGCTTTTTACTTTCCTTCTTATTCCTCAAAGTCACTGGTTACAACACTTAACACATATGTTATTTTCCACTCAGTGTTCTAATTGGGATTCAGGTCTAACCACTGAGATAAAAATTTAACTAGATCAAGAATCAATTAGACTATTCAGTCAATAACTGCACATGACATTAACCCAGATGAACAGACACACGACCTGTTACAAACTCATTGGTAGGTTGACTGTTCATCTTGAACTTCCCTCACCTTCACACACTAGAAGTTATCATAGGTTCTCTCCCTTTAGCTATCAAAGATTAACCTCAGTAATTTGGGGGTGAAGAGAAAGTAACCATCAAAATTCTAAAAAGGAATTATTTCTTCCTATTGTTAATACCTAGTGATTACTTCAAATGTGAGAGGGTTTAACTTTAGTAACAGTCCTCAAGTAATAGGTGTCATCTAAAAATTTTGATTTTGCATACACTTTCATATCTAGATTGATTTTCATAATCCCATTAAGTAGGGGTGTAGATACCTTATTTGCTCTCTTGCCAACTGATAAGTATGAAGAAAATGGTGATGGTGGTGGTAGTGGGGTCTTCTGAGTGTCATTAGCACCTAAACAAGAGAGAGGACAATCCTGACACTTCAGCAAGGTTTATCCAAACCCTGAATTTGCTTATATCATCATAAAAGATCAGGGCTTGAAGGTGCCTTAACAATCACACCTTCATTATACAGAGTTGTTTCTTCGTTTGTTTTGTGTTTGTGTGTGTGCATACCATATGGCAGACTCTTTTTTAAAATATATTTTATTTTTTCCATCACCATTTATTCCCTCTATGCCCTCTTCCACCTCCATCCCCCACAATCACCACACTGTTGTCCATGTCCATGAGTTCTCTCTCTTTTATGACAGAGACCCCTTGATATATGTACAATACCTACACCAATAGGTTCAGTGCTGTAAGGATGCCTATACAGAGGAGATTTGCCTAAATCAGTCCTAAAAAGTTGACATAGACATTCCAAAAGCAGGGATATGTCCTAATACCAATTACTCTGGAAAAGGTAAGACATCACCTTAACGTCATGCTAATTTTTGATATAAAATTCTTCCTTAAGAGGAATATTTGATAGAGGAGGATCAAGGGAGCATGAGAATGTTGGATACATGAAGTGAAATGGGAAATGAAAAGAAGAAAAGGTGCAAAGACATGGGAGACTGAGGGAAGACAAAGTCACTCTGCCTGGGTGCTCCTGTATCCTAATGAAACATAAATATCCTTGAGATAAAACCAATGATTCTCAAAGTGTAGTTTCCAAACCAGCAGCAACAGCATCACTGAATAATTTGTCTGGTGCCCACTCCAGACCTACTAAGTCAGAAACAACCCCTGCAGGTGATGCTGATGTATGCTCAAGTTTGAGAACCACCATGTGCTAAATGTTATCAATGATGTCCACCAGGGTGTGAATGAGTTCTGATTAGACCATGGGCATCTCAGGAGTAGTCTGGCATGGAGCCACTATGTATATATTGCTTGAATCAATAAATTATTCTTGTTTGATGACACGTAAGTCTTTTTAATGACATGAAAATTTAACGCAGTAATGCCAAGTTGGAGAGAATAAAGGAGAAGGAAGTGTTGAAAGTGGGGTGTATGAGAAGAACACCAATTTCCCAGTTTAGGCCAGTATTGTCTCTTCCTGGTTAGAAAAAAAACATACTCAGACATATTACTTTAAAAGTAGGTTCCAAGCATTCCACAAATAATGTTGATATCCTCTCTCCTTTTTGTTTTCCACTTGGGCAATAGGATAAAATAGCAATCCATACAATTTGTAACTTGTCGTGAAATGGGTGGACCAACATTTCACATTCAATAGCTTTTGGATAGGATGTACTCTGTTCACAGAAAATATTAATTCACATGGGAAGCAATAATTCTGCTTACAGATTTTTGAAATTAAAATCCCATTAACTATTTGCTTTAGCCCGGTTGGTGTGGCTCAGTGGTTGAGCATCAACCCATGCACCACGAAGTTGCCGGTTCGATTCCCAGTCAGGGCACATGCCCAGGTTGTGGGCCAAATCCCCAGTGCGGGGCATGTAGGTGGTGGCCAATCGATGTTCTCTCTCATTGATATCTCTATCTCTCTCTCCTTCTCCCTTCCTCTCTCTCTAAAATCAATAAAGAAAAAATTTTTTTTAAGTATTTGCTTTAAATAGTTTTCTTGAGATTGTCATATTAAGAGTTCAAAAAATAAGCAAATAAAGTATTCTTGCTTGATTATATTTTAAGGTCTTGTGGCAGTCTTGTAAAATCTGGCTGACCATTGTCAAGGTCATTGTCTAGGGCAGAGGTTCTTAACCAGGGTGATTATGCCTCCCAGGGGATATTTGGCAATGTCTGGAGGCAGTTTTGGCTATCACAACTGGGAGGGGGGCTGCTACTTGCCTCTAATGGAATGCTGGTAAATATCCTTCAATGCACAGGACACAGATCCAGCACCAAAGGTCAATAGCATCACAGTAGAGAAATATTGGTCAGAGTCAGGAGGCCCTGTTTCCTATAGTATGAGAACCATTTAATTTATCTTTTAAACCAGGACATTCTTGAGATCGAAAGGGAATACTATTAGTAGTTACGCCAGAATAACAGGCATAAATAGGGACAGTCCCAGGCAAAACTCCTGGTCTCCACATCTAAGGACTATGTGAACCTGGGCAAATAGCATCCTCATCTATAAAATGAGGTGGGAAGGTTAGCCCCCAGGTCTCTTCATGCTCCAGCATTCTAGTTGCAGGGATGTGAGCCTCTGGTGCCCCAGCATACATTATTCATTATGTGTCTGTCACTTTTATCAGCCCATAAACTCTTCCAGAGTAGGCCTCTGTCCTATTCATTCTTCTGTCTCTTTTACACTCTTAACACAAGCCCAGAAAGAATTTTTGTTGAACTCTATACTTTCCAGAAGATTTACAACTTCCCACACCAGCAAGATGTTAACATGAAAGATTTTAATATCAAACATATTTTGGTCATATCTCTCCATGGGGACTGCAGATGGAGCTTGACTTTTCCTTCCTGAGTTACTACCATGGCCATGTAGTTTATCTTCTAACCTAGGACACTTGTGAGAACAAAAGGGAATGTTATTAATAACAGCACCAGGGCAATAGGCATGAACTGAGAGGTCAATCGCCCTAGCCAGTTTGAATGTCATTAGAATTCAAATTGTCAACTAAACAGATGTATGTGGCTGGCAGAAATATTATTATTTTTAAAATATGTTTTTATTGACTTTTAGAAAGAGAGGAAGAGAAAGTGAGAGAGAGAGAAACATTGATGAGAGAAAAACATCAACTGGCTGCCTCCTGCACATCCCCTACTGGGGATCGAGCCTGAAACTTGGGCATGTGCTCTCACCGGGAATCGAACTGGTGACCCCTCGTTGCATGGGATGATGCTCAACCACTGAGCCACACCAGCTGGGCTGGCAGAAATATTATGCCCACCCTTTATAACTGCTGACCCCAATTATATGGCCTCTTTGAAGGTAAAGCACAGCTAGTTCATTTTGTCCACTTTGGATAGTATTTGAGTCTTTCTTTCATTCTTACAAAGCCCAAAGCTCACCTTTCCCCACTCATATTCCACATTATACTAGCTGATCTTTTATTTATTTATTTTAATTTTTTTTCTTTATTGATTTTAGAAAGAGAGAGGAAGGGGGAGGGAGAGAGAAACATAGATGAGAGAGAGCATTGATTGGCCGCCTGCTGCATGCCCCCCACTGGGGATTGGGCCCACAACCTGGGCATGTGCCCTGACCAGGAATCGAACCAGCAACCTCTTGGTTCAGGGGTCGACACTCAGCCACTGAGCCACACCGGCCAGGCTAGCTGACCTTTCAAAGCCAAAGGGAAAAGTCCAGGAGCTTGGTTTACATAGATCCCATTGAGTTTTATCCCATTCCTTAGATATGTTTGGACAGCACATCCTTTAAAGAATGCTGGGGCCCTCCTAATTCATGTGGGTAGGTGAGGAAAAGTTCTGACCTTGTTTTCTCTCTTTTGATGAAAATAGCAAAGCATTTATTTCAGGGTTGGGAGGTTGTACGATAAAAACAGGATCTTCCCACATATATGCATTTATTTATTGACCTATATGTTTTCCTTTTCCAAAGTGCCCTTGTGAGTATTATTTACCTCTCTATCCCAAGATTTTGCACAAAATGGGTGTTTAATATGTGTTTGAATGGATGGGTAGATGGATGAACCACTGAGAAATTCCACTTATCCCCAATATGGATAGAGATCAATGACCCCATGTTGTACTCCATAACAGTCTTGTGACTAAAGAATACTCATACTCGAAGTGGAAAGTCCCTTTTGCTCCCTCCCATCTCCTGTCCTTACCTCCTTCACCAAATTGTCAGGCCTTGCACAAATCATGTAGCATTCCAGCACTTTGCTGTTTGTTTGAAGCAGAGAAATAAACTCGATGAAAGTCCGTAACCAATGGGGACCAAAAATAAATAAATAAATAAATAAATAAATAAATAAATAAATAAATAAATAAAAGAAATGTAAATAGAACTACCATATCATCCAGCAATTCCGACTTCTGGATATTTATTTTAAAAAATGAAAACACTAACCCAAAAAGATATCTGCACCACCATGTTCATTGCAATATTATTTATAATAGCCAAGACATGAAAGCAACCTAAGTGTCCACCAATCGATGTGTGGATAAAGAAGGTGTAGTATATACAGTTAACCCATGAACAAAGCAGGGGTTATGGGTGCTAACTCTCCACACACTTGAAAATCTACATATAACTTTTGGCTCTCCCAAAACTTAACTACTAATAGCCTACTGTATATTATTATGTATATTTTATTGTAATAAATGATAAAACAGAGTAATAACTACGTACATTTTATGCATTTATGACATATCTAACTTTTTCTTAATTTTCTGATATTTCTAGGCTATGTGCGAGTTCTTTCAAATTGTTGCAACTCTCCAAAAAATTTTCCAAATTTTTTATTGAAAAAAATCCACATATAAGTGGACCCATGTTGTTCGAGGGTCAACCGTATTTACAATGGAATAATATTCAGCCATAAAAAATAAGGAAATCTTGACATTTACAACAACATGGAGGGAACTTAAGGGCATTATGCTAACTGAAATAAGTCAGAGAAAGACAAATACTGTATGACCTCACATATGTGGAATCAAAAAAAGTCAAACTCATAGATACAGAGAACATGTTGGTTGTTGTCAGAAGTGGGGGGGTGGGGTGGGCAAAATGAGTGAAGGAGGTCAAAAGGTACAAACTTCCAGTTATAAAATAAGTAAGTCCTAGGGATGGTGACTACAGTTAATAATACTGTATTGTACGTTTGAAAGTTGCTAATAGAGATCTTAAAATTTGTCATCATAAGAAAAAAATTGTATGTATGGTGATATATGTTAACTAGACATTGTGGTGATAATTTCACAATATATACAAATATTGAATCATTATGTTGTACACCTGAAACTAATATAATGTTATATGTCAATTATATCTCATTAAAAGTAAAGAAAAGAAAGGAAATGGCACACTCTCTATCCAGGATTATATTGAACTGATATCTATAGAAGAGTTTCTCAGCTCTAAAATACCATGATCACAGCAATTATCAACATTAAAATTATTTCAGTTTGTTGGCATCAGGTAACCCTTTTAAAATGCTATTTTCTGAGCAGAGGAAACAAGACTGAAAGGTTGGAAAGTTTTGTGCACTGGTACTGGTGACATATGAAGTCTTTTATGCAGCCCTGGGCTTTTTGTGCATAGCTTCTTGCAATGCATTGTTTTCCTTGCATCTTCAATCTCCCAATACAGATTGAAAACTTTATATATTCTGGGCACTCTGCTAAATGCAAGGATTAAAAAGTGACTAGGTACCTCAGGCCGGTGTGGCTCAGTTTTTTGAAGCATTGTTCCATAAACCGAAAGGTCAGGATTTGATTCCCAGTCAGGGCACATACCCAGGTTTTGGGTTCCATCCCTAGTCAGGGCACATATGGGAGGCAACCGATTGATGTTTCTCTCTCACATGGATGTTTCTCTCTATTCCTTCCTCTCTCTCTAGAATCAATAAACATATCCTCGGGTAAGGATTACAAACAAAACAAAACAAAAAGTAGTCAGGACCCTTACCCTTCACAAGTCATAGTATTCAAAATTTAATTGCCATGTCACTTTAAAAAAGTTTGAAAACCTGTCTAACCTCCTCATCCATTTTTAAGTTGATATCTCAAGTTTTACAGCATAAATTTAAATATTTATAAAGGTTAGAATTATTAATGCACTACAAGTATGAACACATTAAAACAAAACAGATACATCACTCATTTCAATGTATCCAACAGAATCTAAATGCCATTTGATACCTATCATCATTCACCTTTTTTTTTTTAATATAGAAAAAGATTTTACAGTTTCTTTTCCTCCAAATCTCATATTTTCATTCCACTTCTTCCATGGAATTTATCCTAATGAAAATTATTTTTATGTTTGAAAGACTTTGGTCATCCTATAATACAAACACACACATACATGTGCGTACACACACACACACACACACTTTTTTCCATGTGACCATCCAGTTCAACATTTTTACCAAAGTATAGCTCAGCCATGGATGGCACTGTTGAGTTCAAATCTTAGCTATACTGTGAAATATTTCTGTCTTTGAGTAAGTTATTTAACCTCTATGAATTTCAATTTCCTCTTCCACAATATTCGGAAAATTAATGTTACCTACTTTGTAAGGTTGTTGAAAGCATTAAGTGAATCAATATGTGAAAATACTTAGTCTAGTGCCTGGCATATAGTAAGCATTTATAAATGATGACAAATTATGGTGACAAATCATCTACTATGCAAAATACCTCTTCACTCACATTATGAGTGCCACCCTGCACAATATTTTCTATCATATATACTAGATCTATATTTTTGAGACAGGTCAGTGAGCCAGGACAAGTGGAACAGGGAAACTGAGACAGATGGCTGAACAAACTGACAGAGCAATTTACAGCAGATACAGAAGGTCACCTCCCTAGAAATAATATCTAGGTCTCAATTATACTTCAGCTCCAAGCCAAGATAAGCAGCAAAACTAGGTGGGCGACACCAGGACCAGCTGCAATGATTAGCGACCCCCTACCCTGATACTGACTAATCAGTGGAGACCATGACCCTGAAGGAGCACACCTAGAAAACTGATGAATATTCTGCTAAAACCCTCCCCTGAGAGCTCCCCTAAAATTCCCACCTGCAAGAAAGAGATACAGTCTCAAGACAAAGGACCCAGTACGCTCTTCCTCTGGGGAGCAGCCTCTGCTATTCCCTTTCCGTTCTTCTTCTCCCACAGGCGTGCATCTCTTAAACTCTAAAGGACCCCATGAGACTTGTAACCAGGGGAGCAATGGGCAGCAGCAGCTAGTCCCAGGCTAATCCCTGAACCTGTTCCCAAGGACCACTTTTTTCTGACTTCCCAGAGAGCTAGGGCAGCCCAGCCTAGGCTCTCCTGTTGCTTCTTCTATGCTAAGCTCTTCCTTGTTTTACTGTCTCCAGCTTTAATAAACATTCCCTCATAGTCACTTGGACTTGTGCTGTGAAATTTTTCCTGCACAAAGTCAATAACCCACACACTACCGGCCAGCCCTAGGCAGACCCACCAAGGGCCAGGTCCCCTTTCTGGCAACATTTTGTCTAAGCTTACTTCTTTATTCCTAGAGCCCCTAACACAAACCACCAGTTTGCCAAGAATTCTTTTTCCAAAACTATCTCAAAATTTGATGAATGAGCAAATTGCTACTTTCCTCTTAACTATCTGCCCCGTTGCCAGGACAAACTGCCAAATTACTTAATATAAAAACACCAGAAACTAGAGCTTTTGGGCCATTCTAACAAGTTATGAGGAAATGATAAACTATCATGCACATTTCCCCTACATGTTATTTGTAAATCACACTGTAGCTTTAACTTATTTTAAGATGATTTATAACTAATCCTTAATCAAAAGTCACCTCCAATGTGATAAATATGCTGTTTTCTGGTAATCCTATTACCTTAGGGTAATTTTTCAAGTAACCTTTTCCAGTAATAGTCATCAATTCTTTGTTTTCCTTAGGAACACATCCAAGGAAAATGAACACGTGATGAAGAGAAAAACAGAATGGCCAGGATGTGGAGCACCTGGAACCCTCACATATGGCTGGTGGGAGTGTAAAATGGTATAATTACTTTGGAAAACTTTTTGGCAGTTCCTTATAAAGTTAAAATCCACCCATCTTGTGACAAGGCAATTCCACTCCTAGGTATTTGCTCAAGAGGAGCATATCCACTGAAAGATTCATACAAAAATATGTATTCTGTTTTATTCATAATAGCCAACAACTCAAATGTCTATCATTAGGAGGATGGATAAACAAATTGAGTTATATGCATACAATGGAATACAACTCAGCAATAAAAAAGGACAAGCCACTGATACACATAACAACATGGATGAATCTCAAAAATATTATGTTAACTACTCTGCTGGTGTGTCTCAGTGGTTGAGCGTCGACCCATGCACCAAGAGGTCACCAGTTCGATTCCCAGTCAGGGCACATGCCCAGGTTGTGGGCTCAATCCCCAGTGGGGGGCATGCAGGAGGCAGCCAATCGATGTTCTTTCTCATCAATGTTTCTATCTCCCTCTCCCTTCCTCTCTCTCTAAAAATCAATAAAGAAAAATTATTTAAAAAAATATTATGTTACGTGAAAGAAGCCAGATATAAATGAGCACATACTATATAGTTCCATTTATTTGAAATTCTAGAATCTGTGTTAATAGAAATCAGAACAGTGATTTCCTATAGAGAGGGTACATTGATAGTAGGAGATTACAAAAAACTTTATGGGGTAATGAAAATGTTCCATGTCTTGAATGAGGAGGGAATTACGTAAGTGTGTATCTTTGTCAAAATTCATCAAACACTACACTTAATATCTGTTTGTGTCATTAGAAGTAAATTACACTTTACTTTTTTTTTATCCTCACCTGAGGACATTTTTACATTTATCTTTAGATAGAGTGGGAGGGAGAGGGGGGGGAAGAGAGAGAGAGAAACATCAATGTGAGAGAGACACATCAACTGGTTGCCACCCACACGACCCCAACTGGGGCTGGGGACAAACTGCAACCAAGGTACATGCCCTTAGCGGGAACTGAACCGGGGACTCTCTGGTCCGCGGGCCGACTCTCCAACCGCTGAGCAAAACCGGCCAGGGCTACACTTTACTTTTTAAAAGAATATTGAGAATAAGAAAAAGAAAACGTAGTAGCATCCAAATTTACCCTTGTAAAGGAACCTGAACATCATTTCACCTTAATCTCCTCTGTTTCGATGCCATACAACAGCTCAAGTGGATGATCACTAAGCTTCAGCTAAGGAAAACACAAAATCATAGCCTAATCTATTTCATCTTTAGGTTGAATCATACTGCTGGCTCACGTTGGGCTTGCAATTAACTAAACTTTTTGCCCCAACCAGCTAAGACTACTCATGTGAATTTCTGTCAACCTGAATGCTCTCATCCAGTTGTTCATGTTAGCATAGTTAATATTTACACTAAGCATGAACACTTTCTCCAGCGTCTTTAGAATTCCTCCTCTATAAGCCACCCATGGCCCCTGCAGTTGTCATTGTAAGTAGATTATCTTAGACAGCCTTAGGAAATTTGGGGTAAAGTCACTCAGAGACCTTTGAAAGATTAGTCTCATATAGACATGTTCTATGAATATGCCAGGAAAAAAACAACTGCATTACAACACAAGAGACGCATCAGAACAAGAAAACAGTCTGAGGATCTTGGTTGCCTATGTAACTCATGTAGGAAGACTTACAATTGGGCTGTCATACTTGATGAAACCAGGGTTGGGAACAGAGCTCAATTCATGACTGGTGTGGATTTTTCTTTCCTCTCTCATGCAAGGTTACAGCATTAGGTGACACCCAGACTGCTGCTGTAGGAATGAGAGAGAGTAATGACCTCTTCCCCATGACTGGACTTGAAGGTCCAGGAAAAGACAAACAATCCCATGAAGGGAGTGGAGGGAGCATTGTTGTCCACAAGGGAAAAAAAAAAATACAAATGCACTCCTGGGAAATAACACAATTTAATCAATCATTTCCTTCAGAAATATGAAATGTTTAACTTTTCCGATTTCTAATTTCTGTTTTGTTTTCAAGTAAGATAGGGCAAAAACTTTATTGGATACACACAAAAGAATATTCAAATTCTATTAATTTCTCACTATGACCCTACTGGGTAAAGAGGAGAAAGAGGGGAAATGGTTGAAGAGATACAAATGTGAGCCACATACAAGTGGGAAAGATTTGCACATTTACGAGTTCCATACTCCCAAAGTAATAATAGCACCCACTTATTCAATGCTTACTATTTGTCAGTCACTATGTCAAATACCTCAGGAGGAGTCTGTTTGATTAGTTCTATTAATATTCCCATTTTATAGGTGAGGAAACTGAAGCTCAGAGAGGTTTAAAAAATTGGAAGATATCTAAGGGACAGTAGGGCTGTGATTTGAACTTAGACAGTTTACCCTGTGAGCCTGAACTTTTCACTACCATATTACACTGCCTCTAGGCCCCAAACTCCAACACATCTCCATTATGAGGAACACCAATGTCTCTTCCAAAGATTTGCAAGGAAAAATACAACCCAAAACTGTCAAATCTCTCAGAGCAAAAGAAGGGAGTATCTCAAAGTAAATTGTAAACCTTAACTCATACCTATGGATGCATGACAAACAATGAAAAGAATAAAGAAGATTGATGAAAATCAAAAGTTCTACTACAGAAAGCAAAATAAAAAATCTATAGCATTTTTATTTTAATCAAATTTTCTGGGTTTCTACTAGGTTTGAAGAATTGTCAAGTAATAGTTTATTTTACATTCAAAACTGACACAAACTTTAAAGTTAAATGAACCCGAACTAAGGGAAAACAAAGCACCTGGTTGGTGAATTACTCACAATTCTTTGTTATGCATTAATTCATTCCTAATATGTCTTTCTCATTATCACATTTGCATCACTCACAATGACACTGCCTGGACTCACTATCATTAGCAACTAAGTGTTTGGGTATTTACCTCTGATTCTTTCAAATTTCCTAAAAGACTAAGAAAGATTTTCACACTGGATTTTCACACTGAGTTTACACCATAAAGATTCTGACTTTCAGATCAAGGTTTATCAAAGCATAATATTGTAAATGTTAAAAACATGACTCTCTACTCACAGAAAGAGAAACTAAAAAAAAAAATCCCATTTACCATCGCGGCAAAAAAATTAAGATACCTAGGGATAAACTTAACCAAAGAAGTAAAGGACCTCTTCGCAGAAAACTACAGGACATTTAAAAAAGAAATAGAGGAAGATATAAAAAAGTGGATGCACATACCTTGTTCATGGATTAGAAGAGTTAACATCATTAAAATGTCCATACTACCCAAAGCAATCTATAGATTCAATGCAATCCCCATCAAAATACCAACGACATATTTCACAGAACTAGAACAAATGCTTCAAAAGTTCATATGGAACCAAAAAAGACCCTGAAGAGCCACAGTAATCTTGAAAAAGAAGGACAAAGTAGGCAGGATGACAATACCGGATATCAGGTTATACTACAAAGCCATAGTAATCAAAACAGCCTGGTACTGGCACAAGAACAGGCATGTAGATCGATGGTATAGAACAGAGAACCCAAAAATTGACCCAAAACATTATGCTCAGTTAATATTTGACAAAGGTGGCAAGAGCATACAATGGAATAAAGACAGCCTCTTTAATAAATGGTGTTGGGAAAATTGGACAGCTACATGCAAAAAAATGAAACTAGACCATCAACTTACACCATACACAAGAATAAACTCAAAATGGATAAAAGACTTAAATGTGACTCATGAATCCATAAAAATCCTAGAAGAAAATGTAGGCAACAAAATTTCAGACGTCATATGCAGCAGAATTTTCACTGATACATCACCTAAGGCAACAGAAACAAAGGAAAAAATGAACACATGGGACTACATCAAACTCAAAAGCTTCTGCACAGCAAAAGAAACAACCATCAAAATGGAAAGGGAACCCACTGTATGGGAGAGCATAATTGCCAATGATACATCAGATGGGTTAATTTCCAAAATATATAGAGTGCTCATACAACTCAATAAAAGGAAGACAAAGAACCCAATTAAAAAATGGGCAGAGGACCTAAACAGACACCTCTCCAAACAGGACATACAAATGGCCAAGAGACATATGAAGAAATGCTCAACACCATTAATCATCAGAGAGATGCAAATTAAAACAACGATGAGGTATCACCTCACACCAGCCAGAATGGCTGCCGTCAACAAATCATCAAACAATAAGTGCTGGGGAGGATGTGGAGAAAAGGGGACTCTAGTACACTGCTGGTGGGAATGCAGACTGGTGCAGCCACTATGGAAAACACTATGGTGTTTCCTCAAAAAATTAAAAATTGAATTGCCATTTGACCCAGTGATCCCACTTCTAGGAATATATCCTAAGAAGCCTGAAACACCAATCAGAAAGTATATATGTACCCCTATGTTCATAGCAGCACTATTTACAATTGCCAAGATCTGTAAACAGCCCAAGTGCCTATCAATAGATGAATGGATAAAAAAGCTGTGGTACATATATACAATGGAGTACTATGCAGCTGTAAGAAAGAAAGATATCTTATCCTTTGAGACAACATGGAGGGACCTCGAGAGTATTATCCTAAGTGAAATAAGCCAATCAGAGAAAGACAAATACCACATGATCTCACTTATTTGTGGAATATAATGAACAAGGTGGGCTGATGAACAAAATAGACCGAGAGATATAGAAAGGAGTATGGTTCAAACTGACAAACCTCAGAGTAGGGATGTGTGTGTGTGGGAATGGATGAGATGAACCAAAGAACTTATATGCATATATGCATAACCAATGGACATAGATAACAATGCTAGGGGAGTGGGGGAGGGCAGGATGGGGAGGAGGGGGTCTAGGGGGGGAAAAAGGAGAAACATCTGTAACAAAAATAAATTAATAAAAATTGGAAAAAAGGAAAAAAATGACTCTCTTATGAATATAGAGTGAGTACATATCATAGACTTATTTATCTTATTAATCAGAGAATAGCAAGGTGGTAAAGCTGGTTCAAAGGAAAATTGGAGAGACTGAGTCTATATAGGCACTGAAAGAAGGAATGCAAGACTAAGATGACTAAATTAGATACAAAAGTAATGTCATACAGAGCAACAAAAATGCAACCTTTGGGGTTATGTTTTACTGAACGGAAATTATTTACATCTCAACCAAACCAAAAAAGGTTCAAGTTATTATTTAACTTCTCAGAGAGTGGGCCCTAATCAAGAGCAAATAGTAAATCAAATGAAAGTATATTTCCCTCTATGATTAAATAATCCATGGATGGGCCTGTCAGGAAAAGTTCCTGTATGTCACTGAAAGGATATGCAGTCATCCTTTTACCTTATTTCTAAGGTTTAGATAATTTTTCTGAACAAAATGTTATATTTAAAAGTTATTTGATTAGCAATAGGCATAGAATGTCACTGTTTCATAGTCTTCAAAATTCCCATGAGCAAAAGTGTTCTTTGTAGGATTGAGTTTGATTTATGACTCTGGACTTCCAACCTGACCCCTGGCAATCAGCTTATTTGAGATGGTGTCAAGTAAATTCATTCCAATCCTGTGACTCCGTCATCAAATTTGGTACTATTAGCGGAATCCCAGTCTACTTCTAAGCTCCCTCCCCTCTTTTCCCTGGCACCAATTCCAAAGCCTGAAGGATACTGTGAAAAACTACAGCCAAGTGTCTTTAGGGGAAGGATATAATCTACTTTTGAGTCACCCTGCCTAAATCCCTCTGTGTTCACTGTATATGTCTTGTCATCTGTTCTTTCTGGAAGAACAATTGACCTTGGGGTCTCTGGAAGGTTGTACATTCAGTTCCTGCTCATTCAGTGCCTTCTCTCAATTCACCTTCACCCTCTAAGCAGGCTTGTGTGGTTCAGAAATGCCTCATGAAGAACACCATACTTGATCTGGCCCTAGAAGTATATGTAGGTCTTGGAAGCATGGAAGGAAGGGTTGAAGGCATTCCATGCAGGAATAATAAGGTAAACAAAGGCATAGAGTGAGAATAAGAATATTGTGACTGTGGTTTGACTAGAACCAAGGTTTGGGGATGTGAGAAATAAGAATGACAATTACGGGTGGGGGTTATATGACGTAAGTAGAAGGTAATATTTGTTGAGTACCTACTATGTGTCAGGCACTTTTGAGACTCATTTTACAATGCCAATTTAAAATATTATTCCCCATTCCTCAAATCAAAATGTTAGAGAGAGATTTTTCAGAATTAAAATATAGAAAGAGTATTTCTTCTCTTAAGATTAAATGCCTTCCATTTCCCTTATCAACAAACTACTATCAGATACCAACTGTTTAGAAAATTTGGCCTGATAATGGCCTCCGCTGATAACTAAATACAACCTATTCTCTGATGCTTGGGTTTTACATGATAAATCATGCCTAAAATTGATAGAGCCATCACAATAATCACAACCCAGCTAATGTTTACTGAGCAGTTATTATATGCCAGACACATTCTAATTAGTTTACGTGTATTGTCCCCTTCATTCACCATGAAAACCCTATGAGGTAAGCACTATGATTAATTTCCATTTTTTAAGAAAGGACTCTGAAAATGAGATAAGCAACAAAGGCAAGGTCACAGAATGGTAAGTAATGCCTCTAAGGATCTGAATCCAGGCCTCTGACTCCACATTAAAGAGAAATCTATGAAAGAAAACATGCTGCCATGACTACATGTCAACTGTGGCTCTTCCAGGACTTGTAGTCTAATGTGCACCTCTCTTACTGCAATCTCACACTATCTTACCTCCACCTCCCCGTCTGACCGGAAGCCAAGAACCAACATGATGATATAATTGCTCTAACTAAAACAATGAACTAGCAACAGCATTACAAATGTTGGAACATCTCAATCAAGTGTGGTGGTGAAAGAGAGAGTAAAGGAATGAAAAGACCAGAAAAGGGCAATAGACACAGTGTTTAGGCTCAGATTCTGGAACTAGACAACCTGAGTTCAAAACTTGGCTTCTTGACTTACTAGTTGTGTGGCACTGAGCAAGTTACTTAACCTTTTAGTGCGTTGGTTTCCCCATCTGTAAAATGGAGGTAATGATAAACTCCACCTGAAAGTCCTTAGAAGGATTAAATGAGTGACTATTTGTAAAGCATGTGGAACAGTGCCCAGCATATATTAAGTATATAATAAATAAATAAACTGAATCAGGGAAACTGTAGGTGAGCCAATCATAGTCCTTATTCATGGCTAGAATCACATTGAGATGTTTAAAAACATAGAAAATAGAGAAACAACTGCAAGACTAGATTAGCAGCTCTCTACAGGCAAGTAGATAGTGTTTCAAAATCTTTGTTTGCAAAGCTACACTAAGGATAGCAATTGGCATGTGTTGGGGTAGGCATAATTAACTTGCTTTGGTTCTAGCACAGCAGCATTGACATGTATCATAGTGTGTGTCTTTAAAGTTCAATAACAGAAAAGCTTCTGAGTACAAGTGTTCAATAAAGACAGATGAGTATCTCCCTAAAGTAATTCAATTTTCCTAGTGGGTGATCCATTCATTGTGCTGACTGAAAATGGCTAGTCAGCCACATCAGATAATATTTCTCAGGAATGGGAATTATCCTTATTTGGATAACATCCCATCAAAATGATGTAGTAGAAGTCATAAAATTGCCAGATTGTATATATTTTATTAAGTAATTGGACAGGGACAAGATTGGTGGACTGAGTCTTGCCAGCTTATCCAGATCCTCCTATTTTTTTTCTCCTGAAGATTTCTGCCTTTACCAGCTAGATTCTGCCCTTTCCATTTTAGCACACCTCCCCCCTCATTTTTCCATAAGCCTCACTATGACATCATTTTATCAAGGAACAGACTTGACACAAAATTACTTGCATAGCTGGATGTTCATGTGACCATAACTGTGTGTGATAAAAGCATGTGTCCTCAGTCACCCTGCAGAGTCGCTCTGGTGCTCTGCTACCATTATTTTTCTTTTATTTCCTTTCCAATGACTGCTTCAACTGCTTTTCTTCATCAATTCCTTTCTTCCCAAATCAATGCTAAAAGCCAACGCTTCCACATCATGCAATGAAATACATTCTAAGGGATGTAGCTGTATTAGAGTATTGGGGAAAGTAGGCTAATAGAAGCCAAATTAAATTTTAGTTTCATGAAATTTGTATAGATTCAATTTGATATTTAAAAAATATTCTATTGATTTTTAGAGAGAGAGGAAGGGAGAGGGACAGAGAGAGAAACATTGATGTGAGAGTGAAACATGGATCTGATGCTTCCTGCACGCCCCCTACTGGGGATTGAGCCTGAAACCCAGGCATGTGCCCTGACCAGGAAGCAAACCGGCAATCTATCACTGCACAGAAGGACACCCAACCAATTGAGCCACACCAGCCAGGGCTAGATTCAATTTAACATTTATAACAATATAACTGTTGTGCCAAACAAGCAAAATATTTGAGCAAAATTTGAAGTTTATAGAAATATTAGCAATATTTTATCATTATTCTTTTTTCCCCCTCAAACATATTTTGCTGTTAAAAATGTTTTCTACATCTCATCTTTCAATATGATATTCTTATCTTAGGGTTCAAATCATCTACAGATACCTTAATTTAAAAATGTATCAACTGGCAAAAAAGGCAGATTCATTTTTCAGACTGGTTACCTATTAGAAATGCATCTACTTCTTCCTCGAGATGTATGTTTTTCCCTAGCTTTCTTTCCCCTTTCCCTTTATAGCTAGAGTCTTTTTATAAGATATCCTCCTTCTTGCCAAGAACCCTTACTTTCCCTCAACATACTCAAAACACAAAGGTTCCAAATTTGAATATAAGCAAAGAATCCCAACACAAAATTATGCAAAATTTCATATGTTACTGTTATCGGTGGAAGTGGAGTTCCTGGGGTGATGTGGAGAAAAAAATTTCCTGAGGCCCCCATGGGAAGATGGGGTTTTGTGGAAAGACCCATGATGTAAAATTAAGGAGATTCCCCTCCAAGATCCCATTGCAGTCCATCCTATCATGGAAGAAGTCCAATTTTGTCTTCAGCGGGGCCAGAATTAAGGCTGCTGCTTAGAGTTTCTGCTCCATATTAAAGTCCAGTCCAGTCCAGCACCTGGCTAGCTTAGTTTGTATTCCCAGGTGTAGTTCATTGTGTGTGGGGTCAGCAGGGCCGTGGGCCATGAGGTTGCTTAAGGCCACAAGGTTATGGAGAGAGAGCAGGTAAGCACATGGGTAAGTGCGGGTATCAAAGCAAGATGAAAAAGGGGAGAGGGAACTCTTTGTTTGGGGATTTTAACTTTCCAAGATTTCATGCATTTGCAGGCTCCTATCCAATGATCTTTTCCCCAGGCTAGACTGAGAGGCAAGCACTTTCCCTACATCACCCCAACTTCACAGCACATGTGCCCATCTTCCCCTTTGTTCATCCCTTCCCTCAGTGATCTGCAGGGGATGGACAAGTGGTTCCCTGGGGAGTGTGAAGCTGTAGCTCCCTGGTGAAGCTGCCTAGATGACTATGCCTATAATGTCTGGCTTCCCCTTTGCTCTCTTCTTATTATTAATATTAATAAACTAGCTAATTATGATGATAACATTACTACTCATAAACATCAGGTGCTGCTTTTCTTTTGTTAAAGGATTACTTATATCTTGTTTTATCAAAATTACCTTATGTGATGTTGTTTGGTTGCCTAGTCCATTCTTAATATTATGCCATAAATATCCAAGACTGCTAACTATAGCCCTTACAAAAGATATAATTCTTTGTTTTTGAATATCATTCTGTTGATTCACCATGAACATACATATTGGTATTGTCCTGCCAAATAGTTGCATGCTCCCATTAGTGATAAAGACATACAGATGTGCCTGTTAGCTAGCAGATGTCAGAGGAGTAGGCTGTGTCCATTTGCTGTATTCAAGAAAAGCCAAATGGTCTGTAAAACTTTCTAACCCAGAACTTTTGCAATATCTCATATGTAGACTTAATGATTCTTAATCCTGCATTTTCAAATCTTTCTATTTTTCTCTAACTGCCTCAAGATGTGTCCTGAAAGCTTTTAAGAAATTAGCGAATGAAATTAAGTTTGGTTCAACTTAAACTTGCTTGGATGTGTTCACTTTAGTACATCTATTAATTTAAATAAAAACATAGTGGAAAAATTAAAAGATACTTAAAAAAATCCTACTTTTTCCTCTGCAGTAGAAATAGATATTGATTTATTAAAGACTTAGTGAATTAAAAATAAATAAAACGAAACAAAAACAACAAACAAACTTGATGTACACATATCTGGGTGTTGAAAGTTCTAACCCTATTTTACCCTTTATGAACTATAATCCCTAAAACTGAGGCATGCTATCGTAATCACGTTAACTAGAGGAAAGAAGCTTACAATGAGATTGCAGTTGTCAAAAACTAAAGAATAGGAAAAGGACTTTAATATTAAATAGTATTCCAAACGTTAAATATAAGAACAATAGGCAGGGCATGGTAGGTCTTCCTTGCTCTCCCAGGTTCTGATGTAAACAGGGACTTGACTTAGTTTCAAAGGATCTTCGACCTTCGCTTTTATCCAGAGAGGTAAAAGTTTCTCTTGAGCATGCTGGGTATTGATGGCCTTTAGTTCAAAATAATTCACATACCAAAGTGGCACATCAGGGGGAGGCCTGTTCTGAACCCCTTCAACATGCATACCTCCTGTACACACGAGAGACACCCAGGAAAACTGAGTAACTCTCCAAAATGGTCCAAGCCACCACCTTAAATACCATTCTCAGCTAAAGACAAAAGATGTTGGAGAATGGGGGCTGGTTATAAAGGCTATCAGGAAAAGAACGGGTAAGGTCATTACGTGGATTTAAGTCCTTGACATCACCATTGATAAGAGTTTGTAGAGATTTGGTCATTTTTTTTTTTCTTCAAAATACAAAGAGGGTTTTCTTAATCCCTTATACACACACACAAAAAAAAACACCTCATAGACACAGACAACAATATGGTGATTACCAGAAGGAAAGGGAGGTGGGGGTGGGGAGATAGAAGAGGGTAAAGGGGGATAAATGGTGATGGAAGGAGACTTGACTTGGGGTGGTGAACACAGTACAATATACAGATAGTGTATTATAGAATCATACACCTGAAACCTATATAATTTCATTAACCAATGTCACCCCAATTAAATAAAAATTAAGAAAAAATATATTAAAGCAAAAAAAAAAATTAGAAACAATGAGACATCCTTACAAATGGAGGTTTCCCTTATAAGTGTAAATGTCTAATAAAAGGGTAACTTCTACTTGGTTTCAGAACTTTTTCTTGTGTCTGCTGTTTATTGAAAATAACCAGGTAAAGATAATCCTTATGCCAAAAAGGCATATTTTGGAGTGGCAAATTCCACTCTCCTTCATTGGTTTAATGATCATTTGTTACGTTGAAATTCTTTAAAAAAATTTTAACACAGGGCTCTGCATTTTCACAAATTATATAGCAAGTTCTGCCCTTATATATCAGGAATAAAAATTAACTTTCCATTTCATACTGCTGACAAAAGTATATCCAGCCTAAGAAAAGGTCGTATAAAACTTTTTGAGCCATTGGTGGTAGATTAGGGAGGCAGGAAAAAGCAAAGCAGGGAAATCTCTGAGACTGGATAAAAAGTAAAATGGAAGGACACATAATTCTTTTACATGGGTGGGGACAGGATAGTTAACAATGAACATTTACGGCACATAGAGATGGTGTGTGGGGAACAACATATCAAAGAGGGGTTCTGTTGTCTTGGGCTTTAGAAGGAGATTGTGTCCTGAGGGATTTGGAAAAAAGGAGATCACTGTGGCATTACAAAGCTATATTATCATACATGCAAAAAGACAATAGACTCAGTTAAGGTAAAGATTGACCTTTATGTCAAGGAAGATGCCAGCCTAGGACATGACTACCTGCCATGACTCACTTTTAGTTAAAAAGTTTTAATTTCGCACCATCCTTTGCATCTTTTGTGTTTACTTTAGGTCTCTGAGTTTGTAAGGCCACCAGACAGACCTCTCCTGAACTTGTCATGTTTAGTATGTGGCCCCTTTTACGTCCACAAAATTTATAACACCATCAAGCCACATAAAACGTTTGACAGTAAGAAAACTGGAATGACCTTTATTCCTATGTATAGCTCCACTGAAATGTTTCCTACTGAAGGAAGGGGAACAGAATAGGCTGCTCCCAAATGTGTCACTTTGGCATGTGGATTATTTTGAGCTGAAGAAAATCAAGGCCCAAAAGATTCAGGAAGAGCTTTTTACCTCCCCCTTAACTGCCTAAAAGAATTTAGAAGCCTGGTCCAGATACAGAGCTATCACCAGAGATAATTACAGAGAGTATGGGCTAAGTGTGGTGGGCTGGGGGAGCTTGGCAGGTGCTGTTTGTTCAAATTCCTCTCTATGTCCCATTGTCTCTGCATGGCATGGCAAACATTTGTTTACCAGACATTTGCTCTTTCCATCCTCCTGCTAATTGTCTCCCTTCTCTTTGAAGTCCCAGACCCCTGAGCCCTTTCTCTTTAGCACAGGATGGCAATATAAGCCTCTATTGTGTGACTCCCTGTGAGCCTCATATTCTTATGTATGTAATTAAATTTGTTATTCTCCTGTTAAGCTGTCTCATGTTAATTTAATTATTAGATCAGCCCAAAGAACCTAGAAGGGTAGAGGAAAATTTTAATCCCCTACACTATATTCTTTCATCTCTTGAGTCTGGTTTGCCTGAAGAAAATTAAAAAAAGAAAAACTCTTTAAATTATGTTAGGTTTATGGGACACACCTCCCTCCCCCAATTGGCAGAAATAATATAACAGTTACAGATGTTCAACTATAAATATTAAAGGGTATTTTTGTCCTCTTACTGGAAATATAAAAATACTTCATCCATAAAAGTAATCTTAATATTTTTTAGTGTTATGATAGCATTGAGAATTTAAAACCAAGTCATAATTATATAATATGTGTGTAGTTATAAATAACTTAGTTATTTTGTGGTCAAAATGAAATACATACTTTCAAAGTACTAAATCAAAGGTTCCTAGGAATTAACCCAGCTATTCACATAGATGACAAGAGTGCTTGTACGAATGCTTCATTACTCTACTGTCTGGCACACAGAGGAGGATCAGTGATTGTGTTTGCCCAGAAAGCAAGTGTGAACAATGATTGGCTCTATCTTAGAAGAGAAGAAGCTGCCAGTGGGACACAGGCATTGTGTAAGAGCAGCAGCAAGGTTTCAGTGGTCTGCCTTTGATTTCCAAATCATTTTGTCCAGTTTCCAGCACTCTACAATTAGGTATTCAAAAGTAAACAGACAACTGCATTATTTTTTTTAAAGGATGGGGGCTACTCTTTGTCATATTTACAATGGGGATAAAACACTCTTTTTTTTAACATTTTATTTATTTATTTTTGTTACAGATGTTTCTCCTTTCTCCCCCATTGACACCCCCCTCCCCCTCCCTCCCCTCCCTGTCCCCAGCTTTGTTGTCCATGTCCATTGGTTATGCATACATGCGTATAAGTTCTGTGGTTTATCTCTCCCCCGCCCACCCCCTCTTCTGGAGATTGTCATCTGTACCCTACTTCCACGTCTCTGGGACTACCCTGTTCTTCAGACTGTTATGTTCATTATATTCCACAAATAAGTGAGATCATATGATATTTGTCTTTCTCTGCTTGGCTTGTTTCGCTTACGATAATAGTTTCCAGGTCCTTCCACGTCGTCTCAAAGGATAAGAGATGTTTCTTTCTTACAGCTGCATAGTACTCCATTGTGTATATGTACCACGGCTTTTTTATCCATTCGTTTACTGATGGACACTTGGGCTGTTTCCAGATCTTAGCTATTGTAAGTAGTGCTGCTATGTACATGGGGGTACATATATTCTTTCTGATTGGTGTTTCAGGCTTCTTGTAGTGGTTCTCAACCTTCCTAATGCCGTGACCCTTTAATACAGTTCCTCATGTTGTGGTGACCCCCAACCATAAAATTATTTTCGTTGCTACTTCATTACTGTAATTTTGCTACTGTTATTTCTTAGATGACCCCTGTGAAAGGGTCGTTCGACCCCTAAAGGGGTCGCGACCCACAGGTTGAGAACCGCTGCTTTAGTATTTGAAGTATTCAGAGGCATTATGCAATTCTGATGAACTGACCCTTTTCACCATTTCTGTGTTTTCAGAAATCAACAAGACAGAATCAGACAACTTTCTGAACAATTGTAAGTTTAATATATTTATAAAAACTGCATGACTTGAGTATAAAATGTTAACACTAGATTACTTAGGCTTACTTTATGGGGTGTTAAGGGTCAAAATAGTTTGAATGTTCTGTGCACAGCTCATGGTGTTTTATCTTATCTCTGAAGCACATTTTATTACTAAAGAATAACAAAATTGGGAGAATTTTGGAGTGGATGTATGGGCATATGTGTAGTGGAAGTGAGTTGTGCAGTTGTTAAAAAAGAGGCAAAAAATACTCACTTCTTAATGTCTGACTGAAGATAGCAATAATATATGCTCACAAATGTTTTCTAAAGATTATAGAAAAGTAATCTGTATGTTGGTATGTATTTTTCAGCTAGAGGAAGAAACTTGTTACTCTACACTAAATAAAATCTTCTTGATGTTTCTAATCCCATATTGTGGAAATTACAGGCTATTATGGGGTTGGAGTATATATTGATGAAATTACTGAAGGCCCAGATACTATCTTTACTTGTATTTTAAAAATATTGGCCCTAGACCTATTATTTCCCTTCCTCTATAGTAGATTATTCCACCAAGATTTAGAGAGTACATTTGATAGTTACAGAATTAGTACAGAATATATTTATCGTAAAAGATGGGAGGAAAGCCCTGGCTGGTTTGGCTCAGTGATTAGAGCGTTGGCCTGTGGACCAGAGAGTCCTGGGTTAGGTTCCTGCTAAGGGCACGTAACTTGGTTGCAGTTTGTCCCTGGTCCCGGTTGGGGTCGTGTGGGTGGTGGCCAGTCGATGTGTCTCTCTCACGTTAATGTGTCTCTCTCACATTGATGTTTCTCTCTCTCTCTTCCCCCCTCTCTCCCTCCCACTCTATCTGAAGATAAATGCAAAAATGTCCTCGGGTGAGGATAAAAAAAAAAAAGATGGGAGGAAAGATGCTATTCACCAGTTCAGAATGTTGGTTGATTAATAAATTTAACTAGGCATGAGACCAAAGGATAACCTCATCACCTAAATGAAATGTTCTTTTCACCAATATTTATTGGGAACCTATTACATGCTAGTGCTGAGTTAGGCAATAGGGATATAAAAGATGAAATATTATCCCTGTCTAAAAGAAGCTCATACTCTAATGGGACTATATGTACAGGGACTAGTGCATGAACACCATTCCAAAACAATCGTACTTAAACATGAGCAATTTTGACCCCCTAAGAATCATGACCCATGGTGGCATTTTTAGTTATCACGATTGTGTGTGGGGCAGGTGCTACTAGTATCCAGTATGTATAGGTCAGAGATTCTTCTAAACATCCTATGATACATAGGACAGCCCCCCACAACTAAGAACTATTCATCCTAAATGTTAATACTTCCAAAGTTGAGAAACCCTGTAATAAACCCTGTTATATATATATATTATACAAAGAGAGAGGAAGAGAAGTATATATACACACTATATAAGAGAGTATTATTATTTTTTTAATGGAGGCATTAAAGAAAATCATAACTAATCTAGTTTGAGTGTGGGGAATTGTTAGTGATCACATCTTAGAGGAAGTAATCACTGATGTAAATCTTATGACGTGAATAAGAATTAAATAATGAAACACAACAGTTTGCAGTGGTTCTCAACCTTCCTAATGCCGTGACCCTTTAATACAAGTTCCTCATGTTGTATGTGGGCGTATCTGCATGTAGGAGGACTCGCCTGGAGACGGATAGAGGAGCGGTGTCTCAGTTCCTAAGACCATTGGAAATACGTGTTTTCTGATGGTCTTAGGCGACCACTGTGAAAGGGTCATTCGACCCCCAAAGGGGTCACGACCCACAGGTTGATAACCAATATCTTAGGGTATATTCCTAGGAGTGGGATCACTGGGTCAAATGGCAGTTCAATTTTTAGTTTTTTGAGGTAACACCATAGTGTTTTCCATAGTTACTGCACCAGTCAGCATTCCCACCAGTGGTGTACTAGAGTCCCCTTTTCTCCACACCCTCGCCAGCACTTGTCGTTTGATGCTTTATTGATGGCGGCTATTCTGACAGGTGTGAGGTGATACTTCATTGTTGTTTTAATTTGCATCTCTCTGATGATTAGTGATGTTGAGCATTTCTTCCTATGTCTCTTGGCCATTTGTATGTCCTTTTTGGAGAGGTGTCTATTTAGTTCCTCTGCCCACTTTTTAATTGGGTTCTTTGTCTTCCTTTTGTTGAGTTGTATGAGCACTCTATATATTTTGGAAATTAATCCCTTATCTGATGTATCATTGGCAATTATGCTCTCCCATACAGTGGGTTGCCTTTCCGCTTTGATGGTTGTTTCTTTTGCTGTGCAGAAGCTTTTTAGTTTGATGCATTTCTATGTGTTCATTTTTTCCTTTGTTTCTGTTGCCTTAGGTGATGTATCAGTGAAAATTCTGCTGCATATGACGTCTGAAACTTTGTTGCCTACATTTTCTTCTAGGATTTTTATGGATTCATGAGTCACATTTAAGTCTTTTATCCATTTTGAGTTTATTCTCGTGTATGGTGTAAGTTGATGGTCTAGTTTCATTTTTTTGCATGTAGCTGTCCAATTTTCCCAACACCATTTATTAAAGAGGCTGTCTTTACTCCATTGTGTGCTCTTGCCACCTTTGTCAAATATTAATTGAGCATAATGTTTTGGGGCAATTTCTGGGTTCTCTGTTCTATTCCTTTGATCTATGTGCTTGTTCTTGTGCCAGTACCAGGCTGTTTTGATTACAGTAGCTTTGTAGTATAATCTGATATCCGGTATTGTGATCCCGCTTACTTTGTCCTTCTTTTTCAAGATTGCTGTGGCTATTCGGGGTCTTTTTTGGTTCCATATGAACTTTTGAAGCATTTGTTCTAGTTCTGTGAAATATGTCGGTATTTTGATGGGGATTGCTTTGAATCTATAGATTGCTTTGGGTAGTATGGACATTTTAATGATGATAATTCTTCCAATCCATGAACAAGGTATGTGCATCCACTTTTTTATATCTTCCTCTATTTCTTTTTTCAATGTCCTGTAGTTTTCTGCAAATAGGTCCTTTACTTCTTTGGTTAAGTTTATTCCTAGGTATCTTAATTTTTTTGCCACAATGGTAAATGGGGTTTTTTTTAAGTTTCTCTTTTTGTGAGTTCGTCATTGGTATATAAGAATGCCGTCGATTTCTTGACATTAATTGTGTATCCTGCTACTTTGCCAAATTCATTTATTAAGTCTAGTAGATTTTTGATGGAGTCTTTAGGGTTTACTATGTACAATATTATGTCATCTGCAAATAATGGCAGTTTCACTTCCTCCTTTCCAATGTGGATTCCTTTTGTTTTCTCTTCATGTCTGATTGCTGTGGCTAAGACTTCCAGTACTATGTTAAATAAGAGTGGCAAAATTGGGCATCCCTGTCTTGTTCCTGTTCTTAAGGGAAATGATTTTAGTTTTTGTCTATTGAGTATGATGTTGGCTGTAGGTCTTTCATATATGGCTTTTATTATGTTGAGATATGATCCCTCTATTCCCCCATTGCTGAGCGTTTTTATCAGAAATGGGTGCTGGATTTTGTCAAATGCTTTTTCAGCGTCTATTGATATGATCATATGGTTTTTATCTTTAATTTGGTTTATGTGGTGTATCACATTTACTGATTTGTGAATATTGTACCAGCCTTGCATCCCTGTGATGAATCCCACTTGGTCATGGTGGATAATTTTTTTGATGTATTGCTGGATCTGATTTATTAGTATTTTGTTCAGGATTTTGGCATCTATGTTCATCAGGGATATTGACCTGTAGTTTTCTTTCTTTGTAGTGTCTTTTTCTAGTTTTGGAATTAGAATTATGCTGGCCTCATAAAACGAGTTTGGAAGTCTTCCTTCTTGAATTTTTGGGAATACTTTGAGGAGAATGGGTGTTAGTTCTTCTTTTTTTTAAATCCTCACCCGAGGACATTTTTTTTTCCACTTTTTGTTCAGATAGAGTGGGAGGGAGAGAGAGGAAGAGAGAGAAACATCGACGTGAAAGGGACACATCAAGTGGCTGCCTCCCGCACGACCCACCAGGGGCCGGGGACAAACTGCAACCGAGGTACGCGCCCTTAGCGGAAACCGAACCCGGGTCTCTCTGGACTGCAGGCCGACGCTCTAACCGCCGAGTCAAACCGGCCAGGGTGGTGTTAGTTCTTCTTTGAATGTTCGGTAAAACACCCCCTTGAAGCAGTGCAGGCCTGGGCTTTTGTTTGCTGGGAGAGTCTTGATTACATCTTCAATTTCCTTCATTGTTATTGGTCTGTTCAAGTTTTCTATCTCTTCCCGGTTCAGTTTGGGGAGACTATGTGTTTCTAGAAATTTGTCCATTTTGCTTAGATTGTCCAATTTGTGGCCGTATAAATGTTCATAGTATTTGTTAATGATCTTTTGTATTTCTGTGGTGTCAGTTGTTACTTCTCCTCTTTCATTTCTGATTTTGTGTATTTGGGTGATCTCTCTTTGTTTCTTGGTGAGTCTAGCTAAGGGTCCATCAATCTTGTTTATCTTTTCAAAAAACCAGCTCTTTGTTTCATTGATCCTTTGAATTGTCTTTTTGGTGTCCATGTTGTTTGTTTCTGCTCTGATCTTTACTATTTCCTTCCTTCTACTTGCTCTGGGGTTTTCTTTTTGTTTGCTTTCTAGTTCTTTAAGTTGTGAGGTTAGGTAGTCAATTAGAAATTTTTCTTGTTTCTTGAGATGGGCCTGTAGTGCTATGAACTTCCCTCTCAGAACTGCTTTCGCTGCATCCCATAGATTTTGTGTTGTTGTGTGTTCATTTTCATTGGTTTCCAGGAAGTTTTTCATTTCCTCCTTGATCTCCATGGTAACCCATTCATTGTTTAATAACATGCTATTTAGCCTCCATGTGTTCAAATGTCTTTGCATGTTCTTGTTGCAATTGATTTCTAGTTTCATGACATTGTGATCTGAGAAGATGCTTGATATGATTTCAATCTTCTTGAACTTGTAGAGACTTAGTTTGTATCCTAACATGTGGTCTATCCTTGAGAATGTCCCATTTGTATTTGAGAAGAATGTGAATTCTGCAGTTTTTGGGGTGTAATTCTCTGTAGATATCTATTAAATCCATTTGATCTAGTGCTTCATTTAGAATATCTGTTTCCTTATTAATTTTTTGTCTAGAGGATCTATCCAGTGATGTCAGCGGGGTGTTGAAGTCTCCTGCTATGATTGTATTGCTGTCGATTCCTCCTTTGAAGTCCTCCAGAAGATTTTTAATATATTTTGGTGCTCCTATATTGGGTGCATATATGTTTACAAAGGTTATATCTTTCTGTTGGATAGATCCTTTCAATATTATGTAGTGACCTTCTTTGTCTCTTGTTATGGCCTTCATTTTGACATCTAATTTATCAGATATGAGTATTGCTACCCCATCTTTTTTTTCCTTTCTATTTGATTGGAAGATTTTTTTCCATCCCTTTACTTTCCACCTATGTGAGTCTTTTGTTGTGAGGTGGGTCTCTTGTAAACAACATATATGTGAGTCATGCTTTCTTATCCAGTCAGCTACTCTGTGTCTTTTTATAGGAGCATTCAATACATTTACATTTAAGGTGATTATTGATATGTACTTATTTATTGCCATTTTTGTTTAGTGTGGTTCTATTTTCCTTCCTATTTCTTCTACTAATTACAGCAGTCCTTTTAACATTTCTTGCAGTGCTGGTTTGGTGCTAATATATTCCCTTAGCATTTTTTTTTGTCTGAGAAGCTCTTTATTTGACCTTCTATTTTGAATGATAGCCTTGCTGGGTAGAGTAGTCTTGGATTCAGATCCTTGTTTTTCATGACCTTGATTACTTCATGCCATTCCCTTCTGGCCTGTAGTGTTTCTGTGGAGAAATCAGTTGACAGCCTTATGAGGATTCCTTTGTAGGTAACCTGTTATTTATCTCTTGCTGCCTTTAGGATTCTCTCTTTGTCTTTAATTTTTGGCATTTTAATTAGTATGTGTCTTCATGTGGGCCTGTTAGGGTTCTTCTTACTTGGGGCTCTCTGTGCTTCTTGAACTTGAATGCCTTCTTCCTTCACCAAGTTAGAAAACGTTTTCTGTCACTATTTCTTCAAATATATTCTCTAACCCTTGCTCATTTTCTTCTTCTTCGGGGACTCCTATGATGTGTATATTATTACGTTTCCAGTTGTCCCACAGTTCTCTTAAGCTCTCTACCTGTTTTTTTAATTGTTTTCTCCTTTTGGTTTTCTGATTGATTGATTTTTTTCTACCCTGTCTTCTAATTCACTGATCCGGTCCTCAGCTTCCTCTACTTTGCTGGTTAGTTCTTCCAATGTGTTCTTTATTTCTGCTATGTCATTCTTCATTTCCACTTGGTTGGTTTTCAGTGTTTCTATATCTTTACTCATGGTGTCAATGTCCTTACTCATGCTGTTGAGCTTCCTCAAGATCATGGCTCTGAACTCTACCTGTGATAATTTGCTTAACTGTGTTTCATTTATCTCATCTTCAGTAGAGTTCTCTCGTTCTTTCATTTGGGATTTGCTTCTTTGTTTCACCATTTTGGCCATCTCAGTGAGTTTTGGAACCTGCCAAATTTTCCCTGTGGGTGTTGGTGTTCTGCTATTTGTGGCTCCCTCTACTGGGTTTGGATGAGCGCAGGAGGGCCCATGTTAAACACCACTGTCAAGTCTTACTTTCCTGGGTAGATTTGCAAGCCCAAGAAAGCTTCAGTTATCCTCTAGCTTTTTGCCTGGAGGCTTTTAGCCTCAGTTACTTGAAAAGCCTTGGGTTCTCAGTTGCATGAGAAACTCCCTCAGGTGTTCAGTTTAAGAGGATTTCCCAAGGGTGGGGCAGATGCTGGTTTTTAATGAGCCTCAATTTGCATTTCTTTGCTCACCTGTGTTGGGTTGACTCTCCAAGGGAGGGGCTGCCACAGCTCCGGGAAGGAGCAAGCTGGTCACCATTCTGCGTGGCTGGGAAGGAGCAAGCTGGCCACCATACTTTGTGGCCGAGACTCAGCACAAACTCTGAACGCCTTCCAAATCCCAGGTGTCCCCACAGAGTTCCAGTCCAGTGCACCCTCCCTCTGCCAGAGCCCAAGGTGAGTGGCTGTAGCTATTTAGCACTCTGTCTCGGCCCTCTGTGCTGTGGAGCCACTTGGGATCTTAACCCCGAGGGCGCTGCTCACAGCTAAGGCCGCTGCTGTCCGTGGGCTCCCAGCCCGCCACCCTCTGGCACCTCTGCAGATCCTACGAGGCTCATTCAGTGTCCCTGGTTGTATGGTCCTCTCCTGCTGCTTTTCTGTTGCTTTTTCCCAACAATTTGTCTTTATTTTAGTTGTAATTCCCTTTTGGTCCTGGGAGATCGTCTGTGTAGCTTCCATTCACTCCGCCGCCATCCCAGATCTTTCCGATAGTCCGTCCATTGACTCACAAACCTTGGATGTCATGAGTCCTTGGAAATACATTTCTCAGACTCCAGAAAGGTGCGAGCCCCTTTCAAAGGGAAGCTGTCTGTGTGCTATTTCCTGGACCAGTGGGTAATTTTCTCTCTCTTCTTTTTTTTTTTTTTTGAAGAAAGCATATTTAGATACAATGAACCAGTTCACTTTTTGTAAGTAAGTAGCTTACAAGTCAAGGGAAGACAAAACAACATGACTTTAATAGTGTTTTTCTCAATAACAATTATTTAAAGTTAAGTTTCTACAGTCAGGCCAATATTTGCTAGTGCTGTAGCCCCAGAAATGTTGCCCCAAGATTCACCCCTATTTATGTCCCAAAGAAAAGAATGCCCTGACCTGATTATAGACATTATATATGTTGTAACCCAGTAGATCAACCTCACTCGGACACCAAAATTATAAGTTTTAGGAGCTTTATTAACCTGCAACCTGCGCAGGGACTGCAGCCAACCTACTCAGAGGAGAACTGCAGCCCCGAGCCTCTAAAATGGCAGCCTTTTATAGCAAGCAAGCAGCATTCACAGAAGCAGATATCAGCGGTTAGCAGTTGATTAACATTTGTCAAAATCCATATCTAACAGTTGCCCGGGGGTCTCCTGTTTGTCAAACAAACAGAATAGGCCTCCCTCCCCTCAGGGAACCAGTACAATAGTGGGAGTGACAGAGATCACAGAGGTCAAAATTAGCATTAAATACCTGCAAATACCTATACTCAGGGAACCACAAATGCCCCCAACTATAACCTTAGGCAGAAATTCCTTCCCGTCTAGGGGCAACCAATCCATTATGGGAAGAATATCGAGGAATGTCCACTGGTGACAAAATGGAGTCCTTCAGTCGCCCTAACCAAGGGGCCCACATAAAATGGAATCTAGTTGCCTTAGCCTTGGGGCCCACAACAATATACACATGTATACATAGGTACAAATTCACATATATGCATATATACACACACATAGTAGCCATGAATATTTTAATTTTCCCTGATTATGTTACATAAAAAGCATTTCTTAGTCATAGATATTTCTTTACAATTTATAATATTCCCACTGACTATAATATAATATTGCCATATGCATATCTAAGTAGCATTTCTAAAGTTTATGTGGGTGTTTCCCTTGTTCCTATTCCAGAATTTTCACCATTTACTTTAAAATGTCAACTTTTTGTGAAATCACAAATAATGTTCATTTAACTGACTAAAAGCCTTTAGCAGACACAGGGTAATTAGTCTAGAAATTCCTTCGGTACAGCTTTGGGTATGAACAAAGAACTCCCAGCAAATGGATTCAAATCTGTCAGTTTTGAATATTTACAATTTTAGAAAATATTGGAGCATTTAGGTCTTGAGATGAATTTATCCCATAATTTATTTTAGAAAGCCAAGTTTCGATGTATCTCATGGTTGTAGGACTTTTACTTTTCAGGAAAGAAGCTGGTAAAAATGAGTAGCTTTCATCCTGAGTCTTTGTAGGGAGTCCCTGCTTTCTGAAAAGTCATTTTTATCTGGCATTTTCTCATCTAAACTTTCCATTAATATCTACAGTGCATCATGCTCATTATAATGACATGTAACTTCTGAGTCTTCAAAAAATAACTTTTATATCATTGTTGTAGTGTTTATTATTTTATTAGTTCTAGGTTTTGAAAATTACTATTCCATGTATGATATACCACAAGTTTTGATAATGTAGCACATATGTGCTAATCATGCCAGATAATAAAGAAGTGTTCTATTCCCATAAGAAATAACACAAGACAAACAGTGATTTTCATCATTTATGATCAAGGGTAAGTTATAGAGGCTAATTTTTTTTTTGTCTCTGGCTTAAAATTAATTTTAGTGGATAGGGAGCTGATCCAATTTTAAAGGATATTTTTTTAAACTCTATGTAGTATACAATCTATATGAAGAAAACTTTAAAACTCTACTAAAGAGCAGAGCAGAGAGAGAGAGAGAGAGAGAGAGAGAGAGAGAGAGAGAGAGAGAGAGAGAAGGAACTTAAAAATATATCTGTTTTGCCCAGCTGGTGTGGCTCAGTTTGGTTGGGTGTCATCCCAGTCATCAAGAGGTTGAGGGCTCCATCCCCAGTAGGGGGCTTGCAGGAGGCAGCCGATAGCAGCCAGTCGATGTTTCTCTCTCATTGATGTTTCTATCTCTCTCTTCCTCTCTCTAAAAAATAAATAAAAATATATTAAAAATAGTTTTTTTTTTCCAATGAAAAGAGTCACTATCTTAAAAATATCAGTTTCCTCTACTCCTATCAGAAATAAAAGCATGACAAAATGAGTATAATTAAAACAGTTTGATTCTGGCACTTAATAGAAAGATAGTGAATATAACAAAATGTAGAATATTAAAATAGAGTAAAACAATTCAGGAATTTAGTAAATCACTGGAGTAACATTTTATATCAGTGGAAAGAATACAGATTATTTGATAAACTATATTAAAACAGCAAAATACCTGCATGGGAAAATTAAAATGAATTCATTTCTCACTCCTTATAACAAAAATAAATTCAAGATATACTAAAGATTTAAATTCAATAAAAATTAAAGCAAATATACAGGCAAGCTTGAAGTTGTCTTTTTAAAAAGTATAATCTTGAGTAGGACTGGCTTTTCTAATTAAGATGCAAAACCCAGATATCATAAAACTGGTTCTCAACCTTGGCTGCACATTAGGATCACCTGAAGAACTTGTAAAAAATTTCAGTCCTTGGATTCTACCGTGGATAAAGTCAAAATGAATGAGAACTTCTAGTGATAGGACCCAAGTCTCTGTTTTTTGTTTTGTTTTTTTGGTTGATTAACTGATGGGATTTTTTTAATGCTCTTCTCTGGGTGATTTGGATGCATGGTTAGGCTTGAGAACAATTGCCATAAAATAAAACCTTCAGATTACCATACCACTGTGAAAATTATCTCAGATATTCTTTGTCAAGAATGGCCCAAGTGTCACTTTTACTTTGCAGCTGCCACACTGAACTCTCCTCTGTCAGAGGCTTGCTGCCTTCTTGGCCTTCACCCAGAAACAAAAAGATAGATCCTTTCCACTCTTGGAATGTTGAAAATCTGTGTCTATCAGTAGGGATGCTGGCAGGAAACAGCAGACATGCTCAAATTGTGTAATTTCAGAAGAGTTTAATAAAGAAATTGTATACAGATGGACCAATCACATCTTGATTGCGGTGGTAATTACATAAGTCTACACATGTGATAAAATATAGGACTATACAAAGAAAAAAAGAGGGAATGTGAAAACTGATGCAATCTAAGGTCTACAGTGTAGTCAATAGTATTGTGCCAATGTAAATTCCCTTTTTGGTATTCTTACATGTGTAAGATGTTATCATTGGGGGAAGCTGGGAAGGTACACAGAATTTCTCAGTACTACTGTTTCCAAGATTTTGTGAGTGTATAATTTTTTTTAAGTTAAAGAAATAGAGACTGTATATGAAGACATGAGTGAGAAGCAGGAAAATTACACAGGAAACCAGTTTCCCACTCCTAGGCCTGAAATAACAAGAGGAGTTATTAGAAGAGAAAGAGGAAGAGTGAACATAAGCACAAGCTGTATGGAAAGGACTATCTGATAGCTGCTCTGATCTTGAGACAAGGGATGCCAAGTGAGCCAAGACATGTTCATTGAAACTGGGACCTTGTTCATTTTCTGAGATTGAGAAAAATTCATTTAGGGGCCTGAGAGGAATTGTAATGTTTGCAGCAGCCACTGGAAGGGAATTTAGGAGGCAGGGAAAGATGATAATAGGGAGTCAATCCGGGAAAAATAAATAATTACTAAGCATATTTGTTATTACATTTTAAGCTGTAATAAATCCCACCAGCATTATATGATTGCATTAGTAGGGAATCTCCACAGAAACAGAACCAATAGGAGGTTGAGAAGTCCCAAGATCTGTAGCCAGCAAGCTGGAGACTCAAGAGAACCAATGTGTTGTTCTAGTCTGAGTCCAAAGACCTGAGAACCAGGAAAGCTGATGGTATAAGTTCCAGTCTAAAAGCTAGTAGACTTCAGACCAAAAAGAGCTGATGCTTCCATTGGAATCCAACCTCTGGAAAAGACCTCCCAGCTCAAAAGTCAGGCAGGAGTTCCCTCTTACTCTGGGGAGAGAGTCCGAATCTTTGTTCTATTAAGACGTTCAGTTGATTGGATAAGGCCCAACCACATTAAGGAATGCAATCTGCTTTAGTTGGGTCTGCCAATTCAAATGTTAATCTTATCCATAAATACCTTCATGGACACACCCAGAATAATGTTTGACCAAATATTTGGGTATCCTGTGGCCCAGTCAAATTGACACATGCAATTAACCATTACAATTATAGACATACACGTTTTTCTTACCAAGGAGTAACTCATCAGAATAAATAGTTGAATGCCCCATTACTTTGTTTCACTTATTGTGAGCTACTATGAATAATAAAACCCTTGGGTATTGTCATGGCAGAGTCAGATGATACTTTAAGATAAAATATTTTTTTCTTTCACACATGCTGACCATCCTTTCCACAAGAGCTGAGAATTAATCAACTACAAATATATCTTGAAAATGTGCTCACTGAACTAAGAAGTTTATCTGTGCTTGGGTTGGCCCCAGTAGGACTGTACTGATACATGCACATTACGTTCCATAAGCAATCAACCTGGTATAAACCACACAGGGTTCTTAATCCAAGAAGTGGTGACTCAGAGAACTAACACTCTGGGCACTTATATTGCCTATGCTTTTGTAAAGCAAATGTTATTTACTCTTTTTAGAAGACTGAGTAGCTAACCGTGAAACCCATGTGTGTGCCACAAACTATAGCCAAGATATAACTTTTGATGGTACTGTCACCTTCACACTCAAGAGGCTGTTGATTTCCTCCTGGGTCCTTCATCATCAAGGAAGCTAGGCTGAGACCTCACACTTAGGATATTGTTCTTTGGTATTAAAAAAAAAAGTCAGGTGTCTGCTGTATGCATGGGAAATAACCCTTTTTATGCATTTGTTCATTTAGTCAACCTGTATTTATCGAGCACCTACTATGTGCCTGGAACCATGGCATGTTGTTATCTAATATAAGTGCCCTTTCAGGTAGAGAGAGCAGCAAGTACCAGGAAGCCAGACCATGTAGGACCTCTGTGTAGCTCATGAATATTTACAGTGAGTAAAGAAGCCATATTCAATTATCTTTTTACCAAAAAGTTTTTAATTTAAAAGTAAAACATTGAAAGATAAAATCATTTTTAAGACAATTGATCTTTAGAGAAAGTTTGAAATAAAGTGAAGAAACATATAACCCTTTCCATCTGTGTCTAAAACATCCTAAGGTGACTCCCAATGAGTCACACCCTTGTATAATCCTCTCTCCCCGATCCTGAGTATGAGTGGGAACTGTCACTTGTTTCTAACCAACTGATGGCAAACGTGCTGGGATGTCACTTTTGTAACTCCTTCATGTTACATAAGGTTCCATCTTAGCAGACTACAGAGAGATACTCTCCTGACTGCTTTGAAGAAGTAAGCATGTTGTGAACTGCCTATGGAGAGGGCCATGTAGCATGGAAGTGTGGGAGGCCTCTAGAACTGAAGGCAGTCTTCAGGTGACAGCAAGTAAGAAGCTGAGGACCTCAATCTTCCAAGAATACATGAGCTTGGAATAGGACCCCAAACTTCAGAGGAGACTGCAGTGCCAGCTGACACCTTAATTGCAGCCCAGTGAGACTCTGAGCAAAGGACCCACAGAGGCAGGTCCTGGAAACTGACCAGTGGAAACTGTGAGATAACAAATGTGAGTTATTTTCAGTCACTATGTTTCTGGTATTTTTTCATACATCAGTAGAAAACTAATACACACTCTAACCTTGATATTTTCCTTAAGCTTAAATAAAACTTTTTTTTCTTTTTTCAACTTTCCTGGAGCCAATTCTCTCTTGGGGGTTGTTCATGAGCTCAGGAATATAGGCCAGTTCAGCATCAAAAACCCTCGTGGCTTCTCATAACCCCAAGTTTCCTGGTGAATATTCCTACTGTCACAGAAATATTGTCATCAGGGATATTGATGAGGGAAGTGGGAGGGAGACATAGTATCTAGGTTTCAGCATTCTTCTACGAGAAAGTTATTTTTTTCTTTCCTACCTTCATGCTCTCTATTTTTATGACTCTCTTGGTTTTCTTAGAGGAAATCATGTCTGAAAACACTTTTGTTGATACTAAGTAAATAGGCCTGTGCTATTCATTTTCATTGGAGACTGGAGTTTACTTAGTACATTGTTTGACACAGAACAGGCACATAATAGCTCCAGTGTGAAGCACAGAATTTTCAAAGAGGTAAAACATTGAGATAAATCAGATTGCCCATGAATCATGTGCTGGTAACAATCCTGCCAAAGTGAGAATGGGGGCAGAATCAAGATCGTAATAATGAGAGAGGACATGAAGGCATGTAGTGGGCACTATTGGTGTCCTGCCCAGATCCTTGGTACTGGCTGGGGCATTATCTTCTAGCTGTTGTGATTGTCAGCTACTGATAGGTCACAGATGCCTCTTCAAGAATTGGTTTTGGTGAAAAGGAAGCTAACTTACCCAGGAGGTTTTACACACATGCACACACGCACGCACGTGCACACACCCGCACGGAGGGGAAGAAGCTCACAGCCAAAGATGGTCTGTTGACTGACAAGGATATAAAATAAATAAATAAACCAATGCCCTTTCTTCCCTTTGGGACCACACTGTGGTGCTATTCTTGTTCCAGAGCTCCCCATTGGATCAGGCTGAGGCTGGTCCACACTTAGCTGAGACCACATTTAGCTTTTTGCTGCTTTCCTCACTCACCTTCTCCTAAGGGCACTCCCTCAGGAAATTCCTTATATAAGAATCACCATCTCCAGTTATGTTTCCAGGAATCCTAACCTATGACAGAGGAGCTTCTTGGATGCTGACAATGTTCTAGTTCTTTTTCTTATTTGACAGCTTTATTGAGATATAATTCACATGTACATGTCACATATGTCAAGTATATAGTTCAGTATTTTTAGGGTTGTGCAACCATTACCACATTTCACTTTAAAATATTTTCTTTGCCACTAGAAGAATTCTGCTACCCATTAGCTCTCCCTCCTCATTCCACAACACCCCTCCCTACCCAGTTCTAAGCAACCACTAATCTACTGTGCATTTCTATGGATTTGCCTATTCTGGACATTTCCTATCAATGTAATCATATAATATGTGATATTTTATGCCTGGCTTCTTTCACTTAGCATAATATTGACAAGGTTCATCCATGTTGTAGCCTGTATCAGCACTTCATTTCTTTTTATTGCTGAATAATATTCTATTCTATGCATATACCATATCTTATTTATCCATTCATCAGATAATAGATATTTGGGTTGTTTCCACTTTTTACTTATTAGGAATAATGCTGCTATGAACATTCATGTACAAGTCTTTTTGTGTAGACGTATGTTTTCATTTCTCTTGTATACACCTAGGAGTGGAATTGCTGAATCATATGGTAACTTATGTTAAACTGTTTGAGGAACTCTTGAACTTCTTTCCAAAGTGGTTACACCATTTTATACTGCCAAGGTCTTCGAATGCTCAAACACTTCAGTGATGCCCACTTGTGTGCACTTGCCAGTACAGTGAACCTCAATGATTTAGTCTAGTTGCATTCAAACTTTTATTTAATACTGGACCCTGATAACACAGAACTGCTCTGGTTGGAGCTGGAGTAGGGATTCAGAGCCTCAACCATTCACCCCACTCTTTTTAGTGAAAGCCTTTGGAAAAGTCTTCAAAGCCCAATTTGAAAACCAATACTATATATAGTTATTACTTTACAGTTACCATGGCCACAGTCTGTAGCAATGGCTTGTACAAAATGACTATGGGTGACCATAAATAGATAAAAAACATTATCTAAAATATTTAGAGAAAAGATGTAGGTGAGGAGTAGGGTTAGTTCAGTAGGAATATCAAGAACGCTGGATCCCAGCTTTCCTTCCATCTGGGCTGGCTCCAGATCTTAAGAGCTTCTACAAAACATATCTAGAACAGCAACATTTACAAACATCCAAAATGTCTAACAACAGGGATTAAAGAATGTTCACTATAGATCTGCATATTAACTATATATTATTTAAAAATTTTACAGTGAAAGTTTGGTGAAAGGGCAGATATCCAAATTTCATATGCATTCTGAAGAACTGACTGTGTAAAATGTACGTGGATAAATATGAACAATGACAAATACAAAACTCACAAAGGTGAACCAGATTGTTTTGTTACTATAGTGATTTATGAGAAGTTATTGTATTATTTTTATTCAAAAAGCCTCAAAAATTCTTTTCTGAAAGATAAGTTATAAAAATAAAAAGACAAAATGTAAAAAAAATGCTATAACAGAAAAAATGTTTTCTGAAGTGTCAAGAAGAGGAAAAGTTTCTTTCCCTCATTGCACCATCAGCATCCTTAAGATGGAAAATCAAAAGTTGTTCCCAGGAACAACTGCTGGAGACATGGTGATCCCAATTGGAAATTTCATAATTGCTTTCAAGCCGTTATACTGAGGAATTATGAGTATAAAAGACAACACTGCAAGTGATATGTTCTGCATGTTTCAGAATACTCATAAAGTTATTTCCTTAAAGTACTACAGTTTGTTTGGGAATTCTCCATACTCAAATATTCATGTTAATTTCTGACACAGAGTTTTTAAAGCTTCATTTTAAAATATTCTTAATTGTAGTCCTACGTATTAATTTTTGCCTTTGTTTCTCTACCTTAGGCGTTGGATCAGTGAAAATTCTGCTGCATGTGATGTCTGAAATTTTGTTGCCTACATTTTCTTCTAGGATTTTTATGGATTCACGAGTCACATTTAAGTCTTTTATCCCCTTTGAGTTTATTCTTGTGTATGATATAAGTTGGTGGTCTAGTTTCATTTTTTTTTTTTTTTTTGCATGTAGCTGTCCAATGTTCCCAGCACCATTTATTAAAGAGGCTGTCTTTACTCCATTGTATGCTCTTGTCACCTTTGTCAAATATTAGTTGAGCATAATGTCTTGGGTCAATTTCTGGGTTCTCTGTTCTGTTCCATTGCTCTATATGCCTGTTCTTGTGCCAGTACCAGGCTGTTTTGATTACAATGGCTTTGTAGTATAACCTGATATCTGGTAATGTGATCCCTCCTACTTTGTCCTTCTTTTTCAAGATTGCTGTGGCTATTCGGGGTCTTTTTTGGTTCCATATAAACTTTTGGAGTGTTTGTTCTAGTTCTGTGAAATATGTTGTTGGTATTTTAATGGGGATTGCATTGAATCTATAGATTGTTTTGAGTACTATGGACATTTTAATGATGTTAATTCTTCCAATCCATGAATAAGGTATATGCTTCCACTTTTTAATATCTTCCTCTATTTCTTTTTTCAATGTCCTGTAGTTTTCTGCAAACAGGTCCTTTACTTCTTTGGTTAAGTTTATTCCTACATAAAACTAAAAAGCTTCTGCACAGCAAAAGAAACAACCATCAAAATGAAAAGGGAACCCACTATATGGGAGAGCATGATTGCCAACAATACATCAGATAAGTGGTTAATTTCCAAAATATATAGAGTACTGATACAACTCAACAAAAGGAAGACAAAGAATCCAATTAAAAAATGGACAGAGGACCGAAATAGACACCTCTCCAAAAAGGACATACAAATGGCCAAGAGACATATGAAAAAATGCTCAACATCATTAATCATCAGAGAGATGCAAATTAAAATGACTATGAGGTATCACCTCACACCTGCCAGAATGGCTACCATCAACAAATCATCAAACAACAAGTGCTGGCAAGGGTGTGGAGAAAAGGGGACTCTAGTACACCACTGGTGGGAATGCAGACTGGTGCAGCCACTATGGAAAACAATATGGTGTTTCCTCAAAAAACTAAAAATTGAACTGCCATTTGACCCAGTGATCCCACTTCTAGGAGTATATCCTAAGAAGCCTGAAACACCAATCAGAAAGAATATATGTACCCCTATGTTCATAGCAGCACTATTTACAATCGCTAAGATCTGGAAACAGCCCAAGTATTCAACAATAGATGAGTGGATAAAAAAGCTGTAGTACATATATACAATGGAATACTATGCAGCTGTAAGAAAGAAAGATCTCATATCCTTTGAGACGACATGGAGGGACCTGGAGAGTATTATGCTAAGCGAAATAAGCCAGTCAGAGAAAGACAAGTATCACATGATCTCACTTTTTTGTGGAATATAATGAACAAAATAAGCTTATGAACAAAATAGACCCAGAGACACAGAAGTAGGGTTCAGACTGATAAACTTCAGAGGAAGGGTCGGGGTAGGGGAGGGAAGAGATAAACCAAAGAACTTATGCATATAAGCATAACCAATGGACATAGACAACAATGCTGGGGTGTGGGGTGGGAACGGGAGGAGGGTGTCAATGGGGGAAAAAGGAGAAACATCTGTAACAAAAATTAAATAAATAAATAAATGCCAATTGCCCCAAATTAATGTATATATTTAATAAAATTCATATTAAAATCCCCCCAAAATAAAATAAAATAAAATATTCTTAATTGGCTTACGAATTCTACTGAGTGTCACTTTTTAGGATTCTATATTTTACTTGCTGGGAGTCTACCCAATGTTGAATACATGTTTATCTTTTTTTGTGTGGCTAATAAGCAATATCCTTAAACTTGAGAGGAAGCCTTAGGAAAGTATGTTTCCAAAGATATAAGACAGCCACCAGATGGGCACTGTTCTGATTAACTTAGGATGGGGTAGGAGAGATCTTTTGGGGGGTGGGATTTGAAAGATTAAAAGAACTAATATGACAATCTCAAGTTACTAACACCTTCAGTTTTGGAAAGTAAATAGGCCTTTTTTTTTTAAAAACAATGGATCAATGGATTAACATCTAAACTAATTTGAGATAAGAAAGGAACTTTTGCAAACCACCCCTCTTCCCATAGTTCTGTAGTTAAATAGTTTGTCAAAGCCAGGTATCAAAAGCAAGAGCTAAGAAACCAGGAATGATGAAAATATGAGGAACAGCTCCCATCAGGCAAATGAAGAGTCTGAAAGTCCGGAAAGAGTAGTAGAATGCCATAGTTGGGTCCTCCTGTTTGAATAGGTGGAAGAGCTTCATTTGATGGATAAATAGAAAACATGAGGGAACTGTGGAAGCGTAGGTAGATACTTGCTCATTCTAGTTGGCTTCACAAGATGACATAAAATGACTACAGAACTAAAAGGATTGAGGGTATCAACAATATAAATAGACTCTTATTCATGAATCATTCTAGGAACAAAGTCCCCCTCTTATTTCTTAGACCCAATGATGAGGTAATTCCATGAATGCATGAGGAGCCAAGTAGTGGTGGCTAAACAAACTAGGCTCCTGATTGGTGCCTTACCGAAATGTATTTTCTTCAGTCTCACTTGTCTTGAGACCATTCATGCACTCACATTGGTTATTAGTCAAGACTCATTTTGTTAAACAAAACAAAACAAAACAAAACAAACAAATAAAAATCCCCAAGAATCCAAATCAAACTATCATAAACATAGAAATGGATTTATTTATTAACTCACCTAGCTAAAGGTTCTTAGATATCTCATAAAACTGACCGAGGAGATACAAAAGCCAACACCAAGGTGGGTCAGAACCAGAGGATGTAAAGTAACAGTTGTTACAGAGTCAAAGAATCAGGGATGATGAAACGAGAAGGAACATGTTCCAAAAGGCAAATGAGAAGAGTCTGCAAAAAGTCCAGAATCAGGAGCTGGACGTAGAAACTTGATGCCCTCTGGCTTTCCTTCTATTCTTCATCTCTGTTAATCTGTGCTTCTACTTGTGTACTGGCCTCATTCTCTCCTACTAGAAGCAATCTTGCTATATATAGTAAATTAAATACCTTTCAACAGTTCCCTGCATACATCTTAACACAAAATCCAAGAAGAGTCATCCCTCATGCACATACACTTTGAATCCACACAATTCTAATTTGCCTAGTTTGGGTCACATGCTTGTCTCCTGGACCAATCACTGTGGCCACTGTGTCAAAGGCCCATTCCTGTGGCAAGGGAAGAAAAGGTACTGTGGTAGAAAATCCTACCAGAATGCATGGAGTGGTGGTGGTGGTGATGGGGGGGAGGTGGAGAAATTCCCCAAAGGGAAGAGAATGTTGAACCACAAGAGGAACATCAAAGGATCATGGGCACATGAGAATAATAAATACCTGAGTCCTTATACATCTTCCATCCTCCATATTATCAGAGAATGTTTACTCCTGAAGGCAAGTCACATTCACCTATTGTCAACAATGGGATAACACCATTTAACTAGTGATGTCAATTATTTAAATAACAATCAAACTCTAATTTTTGAAAGAGGATAAATGAGGGTATTAGTTAAAATGTAATAAAGCTTAGTATTTTCACATAATCATCAGAGCTGCGGTGCTGGTGTAAAAGTATTGAACTGAAAGGTTTCAAAGCTAATTGAGTCCTCTCTTCCAATTTTTCATAATGCTAGAGAGGAAGATGGGGCTCTGAGGAGCTCTGTGTCCATATAATTCCCAAGGCCTGAAAGGAAAAAGGCCAGGATCAAAACACAGATCTTCTGTCATCCAGCCTAGTATTCTTTCCATTGGATAAAACAGTACCTAAATACAAATAACAGTACATTGTGCACTTTAAAAATAAAGAATGTAAAATGTTACCTTTTTCCATGAAGAGTGTCTGTTTATCTATGGAAAATTTTATTTTGTACCTGACATAACTCTTTCAGCATCACTTTGATTGCATATTCCCTAAAAATTAAGTACACCAGTGGAGTTCCTTTTGATAATCAAAATGTGCCTCATTAAAAATAAGAGAACTGAACTAAAAAATATTAGTCAGAAGACCACATAAAAATGTTTTGAAGAAAGGAAGAGGGTGTGGTAGATGGGGGTTTACATGATTTTCAATTAGATTGAGTTATAAAATTTATAAAAACAATACTTATTTATATTTAATTTTTATTTTTTATATAAGGCAAATACATAACAAACTTAAATCACATAAGTCTACACATTGAAAAAGGAAAGTCTAATAAAATATTGTTCTTCTGTGACAAGGAAGAACAGAATATGGAAGGCACAATTTCAGTTTTCCAGAAAACTTGAGTATGGGTCTCTTTAGGTTTATTTAATGTAATTTTGTAGACAAGTCTATTAAAAAAGATTTAAAAAATATATTTTAGGCATTATTTCTGACATAGTTAAATTAGTTTGAAGTTAATAATAGTCAAATTTATACTTGCATCAATCATAAGGACTCTTTAATTCAATTCAATAAATATCTTTGGAGTTTCCTCTATGTGTGAGGTTTTTAAGAGACAAAATATAAGTCACCCACACATGCATCCAATCAACATATAAAGTGTCATTTCAGTGGCAAGCACTGAGATAGAAATAGAGGGTAAAAAATAAGGAAAAATTATTTTTCCTACTATCTTCCTAGGTTCTCAGGCTGGGGCCCTATAAATTATATTGATGAAAGAAAGATTAGCAAGAGGAAAGCATACACATTTATTCAATAGAAGTTTTAGGTGACATAAAAAAAAAATGAAGACCCAAAGAAATAGTTAAACCTGAGTGTTTTTATACTTGATTTGATGAGGAATGGAAAGTCATGGAGAAACATGGTAGAACAAAGGGTATGAGCCAAGGGTGGTAAATTGGGGGAAATCTAGAGAGGTTTCTTTGTTCAGATTCCCTTCAGCATCCCTCGGTCTTTGGAGATAAGGATGTTCTTTTCCTTGGGTATAAGGAGAGCACCTCTCACTTCTTGAAGGTCCTATGACCTGCCTCAGGGAAGAAGGGGAAGTGAGTCAGAGAGTTCTCCCTGCATCTGCTGTTTCTCAAATTCCTTCAGTTTAAAATATTCAATATGCCAAGGCACCATGTCTTGTGTTAGTATGTTCTGAATTCCATTACTACTTTCAAGGAACTGATAGGCCAAGTTCAAGGGGGCAGACCAGGGAACAAAACTTAGTGAAATGAACTTAAGAGGACAGGAAGGCAGAGAAGAGAGACCCTAACTCTGCCTCAGTGTATCAGGGGAAGCTTCTCAAGGTTTGAGAAATCCCAGCTGAGTCCCAAACAGGGATTCCTGAAGCAGAAGTTTTGGTACCCTACCAACATCCATTGGTCATCATTCTATGCAAATGTCCTTTTTTAGTGGAAGTCTTGGACTTTCTGCTTAAGCTTGGCCCTCACCCCAGATAGGTGAGCCAGTACAAGGGAGTTACAGCCATAAGAAGCAGTCCTCAATCAGTGGAGAGTGGGAGCTGATGGATACATTTCCCAAATTCTTCACACTTGGATGGAGTAATCCTTTGGAAGACCCCTGAGGAATAGAACCCAGTTGTCCATGGGAATAACCTGGCCATCAATGCATCTCATATTAGCTCTTTCCTTTCCTATCTGACTTCCCTAGGCCCCTAACAATGCTTCATGAGATTCTCCCAAATAAGCCACTTGTACTCCAATTTTTGCCTCATAGCCTACTTCTGGGGAGCCTAACCTAAGAAAATATACAAAGCAATTGGGAAAAATATTTATGAGCTAAATATATTGTGGCAGTTTTAAGCTACTAAGTTTTGGAGTATATTAGTTGTAGCAAAAGCTAACTGATACAAGCCAAAAAATAAAAAGAACCAAGAAGGAACTATAAACCATGCCACCTGTTCTCATACCTACTTTAATACTCCTACGTGTGCCTCTGGCATTTTCGGGAACTCTTCAATCAGATAAGCAAGAGGATGGCTGCTGACTCTCTATGACCTCAGAGGAAGAACCTCTGGTCGCCAGGGGAATGCCACAGGCTTAGACACCTGCTCTGGCTGAGACAGAGGCTACCAGGTCACTCAACTTGTAGAAGTGGCTTTGCGGACCAGTGATCCTTCATATGGAGGCTTAGAGAGAAAAAGGCTGAGAGACGCTCGAACCAATTCCCATCCCAGAGACAGGTATGCACGAGTGAGTCCATTCCTGTTCTTTACCAGCTCCTGAGCCCGCAGAACTAACTTCAAAGACGAGCTGGTTTGTAAATATTTAAATCACATTATGAGATTGCTAGACAGCCTTTCAAGGCTTCTTGGCCTGAAGAAGGAGGTTCATGTTTTGTGCCTTGGGCTAGATAAATAGTGGCAAAACATCAATCATTAACAAACTTAAACCTTTAAATGCTCAATCTGAATATATAGTTCCAATTACAGGATTCAGCATAGAAAAATTCAAATCATCTAGTTTGTATTTTTCAGTGTTTGACATGTCAAGTCAAGGAAAATACAGAAATCTCTGGGAACGCTATTATAAAGATGGACAAGCCATTATTTTTCTCATTGATAGTAGTGATCGATTAGGAATGCTTATGGCCAAAGAAGAACTTGATATTCTTCTGAATCATCCAGACATTAAGCACCGCTGAATACCAATCTTATTCTTTGCAAACAAAATGGATCATAGAGATGCAGTGACACCTGCGAAAGTATCTCAGTTGCTGTGTTTAGAAAAAATTAAAGATAAGGCATGGCATATTTGTGCTAGTGATGGCATAATAGGAGAAGGATTGCAAGAAGGTGTAAACTGGCTTCAAGATCAGATCCAAGCTGTGAAGACATGAAAAGATAGTATTTGGAAACCTCAACAATTGTCAATTCAAAGAATATATCTTAAAGCAAATTGATACATTAAATTTTTTAAAAGATATTTGTCTGTCTAAGGATACTTTATAATCTGCTTGCATTTACCAACTCTGAATGAGCTTTATAAGAACATAGGTATGCTAATCTGGCCATTATATGAAAACTAAATCCTCAGAAGAGCACCTCAGAATTATCAACTTCTTGATAAAGGTCTACACTGATTGTAATAATGTTTAAAGTCAGAGTTAAAATCCATCTCGACATATCATCATTAATTATGACATCTTTAATATATTTTATTTTTTAAATTGTCTTCTAAAAATTTAGTTTGTAGTATGACTGCAGTGTGATTGTGCTTGTGAAAAAGAACTTTAAATATTTATAAGGGATCATGGGTAGTTAATGTATATTAGATTTTTACTATATGTCACCATCAATAAAACGTAAAATGTAATGAAGAAAGAAAAAGAAGTAACTACAATTGAGGTAGGAGGAAAATCAATAGAGCAGTGGTTCTCAAACTTTGTCACCTAGAAGGCTTGTTAAAACACAGATTTCTGGGCCCCACACCCAGAGTTTCTAATTCAATTTATCTGGGTTAGGTTCAAGAATTTTCATTTCTAACAAGTTCCCAAATGATGCTGTTGCTTGTGGTCCAGGGACTACATTTTGAGAATCATTGCAGTCCGTTCGTAGAAGCCAAAAAAGAAAGTATTGCCGCAATAGAGCAGTAGTCAACTCTTTAAAATGCAATTGAGAGATCTAGTAAAATGAAGACCAAACAGTAATGACTGGATTTAATAAGTTATGACCAATGGTGACATCGACAATAGCACTTTCCGTGGGGGTGATGGGTTTGGAAGCCAGTTTGGAGTAAGCTGAGGAGAGAATGGGAGGTAAGGAAGTGAAAACAGCACACAGAGATAACTCTTACAATAAAAATGCTGGGAATGAGGAGCAAAGGGAGACATAAGGTTGAGAAGATTTTAATTTTGAGCAAATTGGGGATACTAGAGTGGATTTGTATGCTTACAGTAGAAATCCAGTAGAGGGGAAAAAAAGTGATATAGGAAAGAGAAAGGATAATGGCAGAAGCAGACTCCTTGGGGACGTAGCCAGAGCACTTTTAGTAGAAGAAGGCATATAACTTCCATTGTAGCAGGGTGAAATATAGAAAAGATGGAAAAGATGGTTTCCTGTCTAGTGACTTCAGTTTCTCAAGTATGAGATGTTATCAGCTGAAAATGAGGGGAGGAAAAGGGGGGCATCAAAGGAAAAGATATAAGATCGCAATGTCTCGAATGGGAAACAAACCTACTTTCTAATTGAGGTAAAAGTGTCCAACAACATGAATGTCACTTAGGGATGAAGATACAGGACTTTGACATGGGACATTTATTCTATTCAAATAATTTTCACACCTTGTGCCTATACAAAAATGGAATTGAGTATAAATGTTTGTGGATTAGAATTTAATAATTTTCCAGTTTTGTTTTGCTTTGAAAAGATTCTGGATGTTTTCTAGTAATGCATGAGAATTATTACAACCAAGCATGGCTGGGAATTATTTACAATGGTGTGGGATGATTTCTGGAATACATGAAGGTGAAATTACATTCTACTGTGCCCTGTGAACTGCACTAGCACCCCAATTGCAACTGCACTATGAATTCTCATTTTAGAAAGAACAGGCATTCAGTTTGAGCTTTAACAAAATTTTAAGATGTAACTCTTAGTGATCCATGAAAAATTACTATTATGAAGATAGTCTTCTGAAAGTTGTCCATTGAAAACTGTTTGTGTGAGAGCTGCCTGAAGGTAATGTCTGTTTCCAGATCTTAGCTATTGTAAATAACACTGCTATGAACACAGGGGTGCACATATTCTTTCTGATAGGTGTTTCTGGATTCTTGGGATATATTCCTAGAAGTAGGATCACTGGGTCAAATAGCAGTTTAAACAAGGAACTTTTACAGGGAATCCAGCTCCACCAGTCCTACCTAGGTGTCACTCATTTCATCCTCTTGCTGAGAATTGAGAAAGAGTCCTTCGATTTTCTCCCACTTGTGCTTTCCCTTTTATTCCTAAAATTGAAAACCAGACATTATCTTCATGACCTCCACTTGGCCTCTGGTTCCCATGTTCCATTTACCAGATCTTTAGAAGTGCTTTGAAGAAGCCAAGCAGCTGCCTGGATATTCATAAATTCTAGGTGGACACACAGACAAAACTCATGGTGACCATCAGATCAAGTACTTTAACTATATTTTAGGACTGATTTGAAATAGTATTAAGTATCCTTATGGCTAATCAACACCATAAAAATCTTTATTAGTTATTAGGATCAAATATCATTTGGCAAATTAGTTACAAAGGATTTTTTAAAACCTAAAATGTTCCCCATGTTTCCATCAAGTCAGAGAGAAATTAACAATGCAGTAGTGTCACAAAACTCATATTATTTAAATATGCAATCATTTTAAAAAAATATTATTGACTTGTTTGGGTTATAGAAAAGAATAAGGCCCAAGTGAACGGAGACTGAGCACGGAGTGAGCTGCAAACAAGTGGTTGGACTGAATTTATAAAGGGAAATGGCAGAGGGAAAGGAGTTGGGTGTAAAATCAGAGGTCATGATAGCATATTTCAATATAAAGATAGGATCATGGTAAATTGCCTCCTCTGAGCCTATCCCCAAACAGATGCAAATGCTGACCCTTTACTCCTATCCTGTAGTCCTGTCTCTAGAATCCAAATGGCAGCCTGACCTGAGGGAAATGTTGAGGGAAATGTTGACGAAAACTGAGCACAAAGATGTTGGAGGAGGGGGCCAAGGAGTGGTCTGGATGGTGCTATAGGCTAAGGATTCCATAATTAAAGTCAAAGATGAATGAGACTATTAAAGTAGGGATGTGAAATATGAGTAGGTGTCAGTGCTCATAGAAATAAACAATCTGAAAAAATTCCAAATAACCAAAACAAGGTGCTTTCTATTATTAAATGGCTTTACCTCAGAAATTACTTTTTGGTGACTTAGGCAATAAAAATGATTATCTTTGTTTAAGATCAATGGCGGTTGAAGTTTGGACTGTGACTACCGGATAGTTTATAAGAGAAGACATCTTAGATGAAAAGATAGCTAATATGGTACATTTATCTCCCTCTTTTAGAATTGAAGAAAATTTACTTATATACATTTTTATATGTTGGATAAGGTTTGGGGGGTAACTGAGTTCTTTATTAGAATGGACAATTTGGGGTGGAGAAGTGAGTAGCATATGTATGGCAGAGCCAAGGACTGGATAATCAAAATAATAAATATCACAGCTGCCTAAATTATCAAATGTGGCTTATAAATCAGAGGTGGCTAGAGTCTTCTCTTAGTCACCATGCGCTGGAGAAGGGGATCCAAGTTGTGCTTCCTTATCTCACTGGTTCTGGCCCTCTAGGTTCACAGATTTCATCCCCCTCTGTGTGTCCTGATTTCTCTTAGCTCCCAGGACCAGCTGATTCATCCACATTTAGGATTAGGATCCCATGTGTCCCATTAGAAAACTCCAGGTCCTAGTCAATGCACTAAAACTATAGATCACTGTATTTTTCATTTGCATTTTTAGTAGGTCAACACACCTAAGAACATCATTTTGGCACTGTGTGGAAAGTAACATTACAAGATTGTGAACTTGGTACAGTTCTTTATCTCTCTACCAAAACTCACTCAATTAGCTCCTCTAAATCCTAGAGAAATAAGAATTAAATACTATATTTTAATTCAGTGCAATAAGAATTGTATTAATTGGGGAGGGCATCCCCTAAAGGCCACAATTAAAGATATAAGGACATGACATTTAAATTTTAGTGCCAAATAATATTTAATCTAGCCTAGAAGGATAACCCAAATGTCATAGAGATGCGATTCATAGTGTCTTCAAGTAGAAAGAATCTTGAAGATTTTTAAAATTAACCTCACCATCACCTGACGTTTTGCAATGTATTACTTGAATCACTGAGCTTTTATTCATGCTAGGAAACATTATAAAGAGGTAGAATTTTCTAACCTGTTACACAATTAATAAACTTCACATTAAAGAATACAGTAATATTATAAATTCATGAAAAGAAAAGTACCATAAAAGATTATTCAGGCCCTGGCTGGTTTGGCTCAGCGGTTAGAGCATTGGCCCGTGGGCAGGAGAGTACCGAGTTCGGTTCCCGCTAAGGGCACATACCTCAGTTGCAGTTTGTCCCCAGCCCCGGTTGGGGTCGTGTGTCTCTCTCACCTCGATGTTTCTTTCTCTCTCTTCCTTCCTCTCTCCCTCCCGCTCTATCTGAAGATAAATGCAAAAAAGTGTCCTCCGGTGAGGATTACAAAAAAAAAAAAAAGATTATTCAGTATCAAAAGATGTGCTGAGTGACAAGGAAGAAAATTATTAATAAGACTACGTTATGCTCACTTTAGCACACACACAAACCCCTCATAGTTAAACTTTCTTTTTTCTTTCATCTCTGAGGAAAGAAAATGTAATATATTCAAGTACATTCTGTTCTATCTGTGTGCTGAAGATTATAAACTTACAGCGAAAGATACTCCATAGAGGAAAAGATTATATATGCAATTTAAAAGTAATTCAGTTTATTAATTTAATTTAATTTTTAATTTTTTTTAGTCTCAGACATTGTCATTTATTTATTTATTTTTTCTATTATATCAATTTATTTCTGTTACAGATATTTCTCCTTTTTTCCCCATTGACACCCTCCTCCCCATTCCCCCACCCCGTCCCCAGCCCTGTTGTCCATGTCCATCACCTATGCATACATGCACATAAGTTCTGTGGTTTATCTCCTCCCTCCCCCCCACCCCCTCCTCTGAGGTGTGTCAGTCTATATCCTACTTCCACATCTCTGGATCTACCCTGTTCCTCAGACTGTTATGTTCATTATATTCCACAAATAAGTGAGATCATGTGATATTTGTCTTTCTCTGCTTGGCTTGTTTCACTTAGCATAATACTCTGCAGGTCCTTCCATGCCATCTCAAAGGATAAGAGATCTTTCTTTCTTACAGCTGCATAGTATTCCATTGTGTACATGTACCACAGCTTTTTTTTTAATATTAATTTATTTTTGTTACAGATGTTTCTCCTTTTTCCCCCCATTGACTCCCTCCTCCCCCTCCCTCCTTGTCCCATCCCCAGTTTTGTTGTCCATGTCCATTGGTTATGCGTACATGTGTATAAGTTCTGTGGTTTATCGCTCCCCTCCCCCACCCCCTCTTCTGGCAATTATCAGACTGTACCCTACTTCCACGTCTCTGGGATTACCCTGTTCCTCAGGCTGTTATGTTCATTATATTCCAGAAATAAGTGAGATCATGTGGTATTTGTCTTTCTCTGATTGGCTTGTTTCACTTAGGATAATAGTTTCCAGGTCCTCCCATGTCGTCTCAAAGGATAAGAGATCTTTTTTCCTTACAGCTGCATAGTACTCCATTGTGTATATGTACCACAGCTTTTTTATCCATTCGTCTACTGATAGACACTTGGGCTGTTTCCAGATCTTAGCTATTGTAAATAGCACTGCTATGAACATGGGGGTACATATATTCTTTCTGATTGGTGTTTCAGGCTTCTTAGGGTATATTCCTAGGAGTGGGATCACTGGGTCAAATGGTAATTCAATTTTTAATTTTTTTGAGGTAATACCATAGTGTTTTCCATAGTGGCTGCACCAGTCTGCATTCCCACCAGCAGTGTACTAGAGTCCCCTTTTCTCCACACCCTCGCCAACACTTGTTGTTTGATGCTTTGTTGATGGCGGCTATTCTGACAGGTGTGAGGTGATACCTCATTGTTGTTTTAATTTGCATCTCTCTGATGATTAGTGATGTTGAGCATTTCTTCATATGTCTATTGGCTATTTGTATGTCCTGTTTGGAGAGGTGTCTATTTAGTTCCTCTGCCCACTTTTTAATTGGGTTCTTTGTCTTCCTTTTGTTGAGTTGTATGAGTACTCTATATACTTTGGAAATTAATCCCCTATCTGATGTATTATTGGCAATTATGCTCTCCCATACAGTGGGTTGCCTTTCCGCTTTGATGGTTGTTTCTTTTGCTGTGCAGAAGCTTTTGAGTTTGATGTAGTGCCATGTGTTCATTTTTTCCTTTGTTTCTGTTGCCTTAGATGATATATCAGTGAAAATTCTGCTGCGTATGATGTCTGAAATTTTGTTGCCTACATTTTCTTCTAGGATTTTTATGGATTCATGAGTCACATTTAAGTCTTTTATCCATTTTGAGTTTACTCTTGTATATGGTGTAAGTTGATGGTCTAGTTTCATTTTTTTGCATGTAGCTGTCCAATTTTCCCAACACCAATTATTAAAGAGGCTGTCTTTACTCCATTGTATGCTCTTGCCACCTTTGTCAAATATTAATTGAGCATAATGTTTTGGGGCAATTTCTGGGTTCTCTGTTCTATTCCATTGATCTATGTGCCTGCTCTTGTGCCAGTACCAGGCTGTTTTGATTACAGTAGCTTTGTAGTATAATCTGATATCCGGTATTGTGATCCCGCCTACTTTGTCCTTCTTTTTCAAGATTGCTGTAGCTATTTGGGGTCTTTTTTGGTTCCATATGAACTTCTGAAGCATTTGTTCTAGTTCTGTGAAATATGTCGTTGGTATTTTGATGGGGATTGCATTGAATCTATAGATTACTTTGGGTAGTATGGACATTTTAATGATGATAATTCTTCCAATCCATGAACAAGGTATGTGCTTCCACTTTTTTATATCTTCCTCTGTTTCTTTTTTCAATGTCCTGTAGTTTTCTGCAAATAGGTCCTTTACTTCTTTGGTTAAGTTTATTTCTAGGTATCTTAATTTGTTTGCCACGATGGTAAATGGGATTGTTTTTTTAGTTTCTCTTTCTGTGAGTTCATGAATGGTGTATAAGAATGCCGTAGATTTCTTGTCATTAATTTTGTATCCTGCTACTTTGCCAAATTCATTTATTAAGTCTAGTAGATTTTTGATGGAGTCTTTAGGGTTTTCTATGTATAATATCATGTCATCTGTGAATAATGACAGTTTCACTTCCTCCTTTCCAATGTGGATCCCTTTTATTTTTTCTTCATGTCTGATTGCTGTGGCTAAGACTTCCAGTACTATGTTAAATAAGAGTGGTGAAAGTGGGCATCCTTGTCTTGTGCCTGTTCTTAAGGGAAATGCTTTTAGTTTTTATCCATTGAGTATGATGTTGGCTGTAGGTCTTTCATATATGGCCTTTATTATGTTGAGATATGATCCCTCTATTCCCACCTTGCTGAGCGTTTTTATCAGAAATGGGTGCTGGATTTTGTCGAATGCTTTTTCAGCATCTATTGATGTGATCATGTGGTTTTTATCTTTCATTTTGTTGATGTGGTGTATCACATTTATTGATTTGTGAATATTGTACCAGCCTTGCATCCCTGTGATGAATCCCACTTGGTCATGGTGAATAATATTTTTGATGTATTGCTGGATCCGATTTGCTAGTGTTCTCTTAAGGATTTTGGCATCTATGTTCATCAGGGATATTGGCCTGTAGTTTTCTTTCTTTGTAGTGTCTTTTTCTGGTTTTGGAATTAGAATTATGCTGGCTTCATAAAAGGAGTTTGGAAGTCTTCCTTCTTCTTGAATTTTTGGGAATAGTTTGAGGAGAATGGGTGTTAGTTCTTCTTTGAATGTTCGGTAAAACTCCCCCGTGAAGCCGTCTGGGCCTGGGCTTTTGTTTGCTGGGAGAGTCTTGATTACATCTTCAATTTCCTTCATTGTTATTGGCCTGTTCAAGTTTTCTATTTCTTCCCGGTTCAGTTTTGGGAGACTATGTGTTTCTAGAAATTTGTCCATTTCACTTAGATTGTCCAATTTGTTGGCGTATAATTGTTCATAGTATTTGTTAACGATCTTTTGTATTTCTGTGGTGTCAGTTGTTATTTCTCCTCTTTCATTTCTGATTTTGTGTATTTGGGTTCTCTCTCTTTGTTTCTTGGTGAGTCTAGCTAAGGGTCCATCAATCTTGTTTATCTTTTCAAAAAACCAGCTCTTTGTTTCATTGATCTGATGTTTCATTGTTTTTTTGGTCTCCATGTCGTTTATTTCTGCTCTGATCTTTACTATTTCCTTCCTTCTACTTGCTCTGGGGTTTTCTTTTTGTTTGCTTTCTAGTTCTTTAAGTTGTGAGGTTAGGTAGTCAATTAGAAATTTTTCTTGTTTCTTGAGGTGGGCCTGTACTGCTATGAACTTCCCTCTCAGAACTGCTTTCGCTGCATCCCATAGATTTTGTGTTGTTGTGTGTTCATTTTCATTGGTTTCCAGGAAGTTTTTCATTTCCTCCTTGATCTCCATGGTAACCCATTCATTGTTCAATAACATGCTATTTAGCCTCCATGTGTTCAAATGTCTTTGCATGTTCTTGTTGCAATTGATTTCTAGTTTCATGCCATTGTGATCTGAGAAGATGCTTAATATGATTTGAATCTTCTTGAACTTGTAGAGACGTAGTTTGTGTCCTAACATGTGGTCTATCTTTGAGAATGTCCCATGTGCACTTGAGAAGAATGTGAATTCTGCAGTTTTGGGGTGTAATTCTCTGTAGATATCTATTAAATGCATTTGATCTAATGCTTCATTTAGAATATCTGTTTCCTTATTAATTTTTTGTCTAGATGATCTATCCAGTGATGTCAGTGGGGTGTTGAAGTCTCCTGCTATGATTGTATTGCTGTCGATTTCTCCTTTGAAGTCCCCCAGAAGATTTTTAATATATTTTGGTGCTCCTATATTGGGTGCATATATGTTTAGCAAGGTTATATCTTTCTGTTGCATAGACCCTTTCAATATTATGTAGTGGCCTTCTTTGTCTCTAGTTATGGCCTTCATTTTGAAATCGAATTTATCAGATAAGAGTATTGCTACCCCAGCTTTTTTTCCCTTTCCGTTTGCTTGGAAGGTTTTTTTTTCCATCCCTTTACTTTCAACCTATGTGAATCTTTTGTTGTGAAGTGGGTCTCTTGTAAACAATAAAGATGTGAATCATGCTCTCTTATCCAGTCAGCTACTCTGTGTCTTTTTATTGGAGCATTCAATCCATTTACATTTAAGGTGATTATTGATATGTACTTATTTATTGCCACTTTTGTTCAGTTACCACAGCTTTTTTATCCACTCATCTATTGATGGACACTTGGGTTGTTTCCAGATCTTAGCTATTGTAAATAGTGCTGCTATGAGCATAGGGGTACATATATTCTTTCTGATTCGTGTCTCAGGTTTCTTAGGGTATATTCTTAGAAGTGGGATCACTGGGTCCAATGGCAGTTCAATTTAAAATTTTTTTAAATGAATTTTTTTCTTTATTGATTTTAGAGAGAGGAAGGGAGAGGGAGAGATAGGAACATCAATGAGAGAAAACATCAATCGGCTGCCTCCTACATACCCCTCACTGGGGATTTGGCCCACAACCTGGGCATGTGCCCTGACTGGGAGTCGAACCGGAGACCTCTTGGTACATGGGTCGACGCTCAACCACTGAGCCACACCACCTCGACAATGTTTAAATTCTTTAATAAATAGTTTTCATTTAGGAAAATTGGCACAATGACATGTATAGGGTGTGTGTGTGTGTGTGTGTGTGTGTGTGTGTATGTGTGTGTACGTGTACATAACCACTCCATACAACCAGTTGTTCAGACCAAACCCTTGGAGTCATCTGTAATTGGTCTCTTTGTTTTCCTCATCCCTATGATCAATTCTTGAATGAATCATGGCAGCTCTGCCTTCAAAGCAAATCCCACATCTGACCACTCCTCACTGCCACCACTGCCAACATCATTGTCCAAATTCATTTTTCCACTTTCTCTTCCTACAGACCCCTGGTCTGTTCTCCACAGAGCAGCCTTAGATAACTTTGTAAAACCAGATCAAACCATGTCACTCTCCTGCTTAACCCTCCAATGGCTTACCCTGTCATAACCAGAATAAAATCCAAACTCCTTCCTAAGGCTGGACAGTTTTACATAATTTGACCCATTCCTTTCTCTCTGACTCTCTCTCATTCTGCTCTGGCCACCCTACACCGACCCTGGGGCAGCTGGAAAACCTGGATTTACCCTCTGAACACATCCATATAAACATTACCATTTCTTAGTTTATGTGATATGACATTGTCTCCTCCCAGGTAAGAAAACCATTAAAACATGGCGGCAAGAGCCCTGGCATGGGAAGTATGCACTGTGCTGGTGTGGAAAGAAGAGATGGGGTCAGGGAATCCTCTGAGAGGAGATGGTACCTCAGTGAGCCAGGTGAAGCAAAGTGGGAAGCAAATTCTAGCATATGAGAGAGAAAGCAGAGAAGTTGATAATCAAGTTGGTCAGCTGGGTGGTGATGTCTCTCCTCAAACTGAGAGGATATGAAGAAAAACAGGTTTGAAGGGAAAGATGAGGAGTTCAATTTTGACCATTTTTTTCTGCCTTTGCACAATGTACCAGTTCAATGGTGTAATCTGATCAGCGCTCTAGCCAGCAACAGTTCTGGAAAATGAAACCCAACAAAATATGTATTAGTCCTTCATGAGGTAGGTCCATAAATCATCCATCTTATAACTTCTGTGGCTTGGCACAATGCCTACTACATAATAATTGTTTAATTTCTGATATATTCATTTACATAGGTATTTTGGTAAAGTTTTAACTAATTGCAGGTTGATAACTCAATATTACTTTTCTCTCCATCTCTTTAGAGGCCTTTAATAACATTATGAACTTCTCTTCTTGAGTTTCTTCACATTTTCTACACATTATTACCTCCATGTCAACAAGCACATTCTTTGTATAGCATATACTCCATAAGTAGATATTTTTATAAGAAGAGTTATTCTCTTGTGCTCACTTTGGCAGCACACATACTAAAATTGGAACAATACAGAGAAGATTAGCATGTCCTCGGCACAAGGATGAATTTGTGAAACATTAAAAATTATACTTATTTGTTAATTTTATATATTTATGTATTTATATTTTTATTTATATATTTATTCTCATCAAACTATAAAACTAAAAAGCTTTTGCACTGCAAAGGAAGCCATCAACAAAACAAAAAGGTAACTTACTGAAGGGGAGAAGATATTTGCAAATGATATACCTGGTAAGGGTTAATAACCAAAATATATAAAGAGCTCATATAGCTCTACATCAAAAAAAACAAACAATCCAGTTTAAAAAATGGCCAGAGGACCTGAATAGACACTTCTCAAAAGAGGACATACTTCTCCAAAGATGGCCAAGAGACATATGAAAAGATACTCAACTTAACCAATCATCAGGGAAATGCACATCAAAACCACAATGAGGTATCACCTCACACCTGTTAGAAAGGTTCTTATCTGAAAGTCAACAAATAACAAATCTTGGTGAAAATGTGGAGAAAAGGGAACCCTCATGTGCTGTTGATGGGATTGTAAAATGATGCAGTGTGGAGGTTCCTCAAAAAATTGAAAATAGAGCTACTATATGACACAGCAATTCCACTTTTGGGTACTTGTCTGAGACAAAAAAACCCACTAATTTGAAAAGATATATGTACACCTATGTTGATTGTAGTTATTTACAATAGCCAGGATATGGAAGCAACCTAAGTGTCCATTGATAGATGAATGAATACAAATTATACAGCAGTAAAAAATAGAATGAACTTTTGCCATTTGCAACAATATGGATGGACCTAGAGGTATCATGCTAAGTAAAATAAGTCAGACTGAGAAAGAAAAATACAGCATGATTTACTTATATGTGGAATCTAAAAAGTGAGAAAATGAACAAACAAAACAAAAACAAACTCAGAGATACAGAGAACAAACTGATAGTTGCCAGAAAGTGGGGGGTGGGGTGGGGGAGGATGGGTGGAAAAGGTGAAAGGGATTAAGAAGTACAAACTGCTAGGTATAAAAATAGTTATGGGGATGTAAAGTACAGCATAGGTAGGTACTAACTAGACTTATTGGGGTGATCACTTCATAGGGTATATAAATGTTTAATCCCTATGTTGTACACTTGAAACTAATATAATATTGAATGTCAACTGTAATTAAACAAGTAAATAAGCAAAATAGCCAAAGCATCCAATTCAAAAATTAGAAGAAAACAGAATAACCCCTTAACCCAAAATATATCAAGTGTTACATAATTTAAATATTTTAAAAATTACAAAGCTTTAAAAAAATGAATATTTATTCTTTCTGATTCCAGCATGTGCCAAGTAGAAAGACCTGGCTGTAGAACAGGGTTCAGTAAATGTTTTTCTGTAAAGGGCATACAGTCTGTCAAAATTACTCAACTCTGTCCTTGCAGCATAAAAACAACCACAGACAATACATAAACATATAAAAATATATAGCTGTGTTCCAATAAAAATAATTTACAAAAACAGGCAGCAGGCTATATTTGACCCTGAGGCTATAGTTTGCCAGCCTTTGCTATAGAATCATACACATACAGACATATACATACATACAAATAATACACATAAATAATATATAGATAAGTACACATTATAAAACTGATCTTCAGCAATTTTGAGGGGGAAAAAAAGATCAAGATCACATTCTTACAAGATTAACTAAAATAAAACCTTTTCCAAACTATACTACATTCATTTCTCTCATATTTAACAACATCAGATACAAAGCACATCTCATGAGAAAAGATCAGGGGATCATTTCTGTCCTTCACTGCCAGTATTTTATGACGTTATTGAACAGTGCTCTGCTTTCAAAAGGCTTCAGTCCAAATAATTCCTTTTATCTTTATTTTCACAGAAAAAATTAGTACCTAATTAAAATGCCAACTCAAAGACGAAAATCTCAAACCAGTATTGACACCACTGAAAAAATAGCTAACCTCTCAGTTATGTGATCTTTATAGTTTTTAAAGAAACCAAAATCTAGTATTGTCTGTGATGTTGCCCACCAACCACGGAGAGAGGACTGAGTCACTTGGATCTATCTCTCTGTGTGCTATAAAAAGGAGTTTAATGTTCTGGTCAGGAACCACTGAAACTTACTATTGATTTTCCGTGCTCAATTTCTCTCCCAAGTGTTGGTCTTTCTCTTGAAGATAATTTCATTGCTATCAGGAAGCTTGGGTAACATGGAATGAACAGCAGGAAACTAAGTTCTGTAAATGGATTCAACCTCTTACTTCCATTTGCTAGCTTAGCCAGGCTGGTTTCCTCATTTAGCACATAGTGCTTCACCCTCCTCTAGAGCAATATCCTTTTGAATGTATACAGTGCTTTGAAGAATTGAAAATTACCTCTCATAGCAAATGATTAACTGAATATCCATGGGCAAAGTGATGAAATTTCAGATCTTGCTTTTCAGTTTTTAAGTCTTCTCTCTACTTAAGCATTTTATTTGTTGATAACTGATGCTTTTTCCAATTATTGGCAAAAATAATTGGTTCAATGACAATTTAATTCCTTTTTTTGTGTGTGTGGTGGCAACTCTTGAGCAACCATGCCCTTGATCACATTTCTTGTATATGAAAGTTAGAATTAGACTGAATAGTATAAGGGTGGTCCCCGTAGGAGTGTGGGTTTTAGCAAAGAGACAGCAAAAAATCAGAACAGGAAACCAGAGTTGCCCACTTCCTTCTGGATTTTCAACGTGACTTTATTAAACTTTTGGTAGTAGTAGATATGAATTCCCAGGTCACTGTACAAAGCAATATTCAAATAAGAATAATAAAAAACAACAACAAAAAACCCACACACAAAAACTCCTGAATCACAGTTGAGAACCACTGCTCTAAAATAAGCAAACACTCTTTTTATTTTGGGGGGAGAGGTTTATAAAAGCTCTTAATAAAACCATTTTTAAACAAAACAAAACAAAACGTTTACAAAAGAAAAATACAGAAAAAGAATAACTTGCTTCAAGAAATAAAAAAATTAAGGGGACAATACCAACATGCTCAACAATAAAGTTTTTTTTTTTTCTTATTTTTTTAATACAAAATACAGGCAAAGGATACACATACTTAAAACAAAGCTCAGGAGCAGACATGCAGTCCTGGAAACACTTCAATACTTAATTTTTACATATTGCAGTCTCTGTATGTATCCACATAGACAAATAAAAACAAATGTTCTGTTTTTGTTTTGTTTTGTTTTTCCCCCAGTGTCTGTTGTTAACCATTTTGGTTAAGCTGAGTTGAGAAAATTAAAGCATCACAAGAAACAGACATTAGGCAAAAAAAATTAAGTGTTTGCTTATTGTAGAGTAGTGGTTCTCAACTGTTATTTTGCCCCCAGGGGATATTTGACAAAGTCTGGAGATATTTTTGGTTGTTACAACTTGTGGGGGGGCCTAGAATGGGGCATCTAGTGGGTAGATGCTAGGGATGCTGCTGAACATCTTACAATGCACAGGACAGTACACACACACACACACACACACACACACACACACACACAACAATGAATTATTCTGTCCCAAATGTCAACAGTGCTGAGGTTAAGAAAGCCTGCTCTAGGTCAGGTCCACTGCTATTGCCTGAGGGCATCTCTGAAATCCAAAATCATCCCGGAAACTGAAATATTCTGTTCACTTGTCCATAAACCAACATAGAAATACATTCAGCCTCCTGGATTCTCACTATATTCCTACTAACTTTCTGCAAAGGGGTAAAAGGGGAAACTTTGCCTTCCCCTCCTCCCTCAGCATTTAAGGAGTCTATACACATTGGTGTCATAATATCCATATACATGGACGCCTGGTATTGACATGCAGCATTAGTCATTGAATCTCATAGAAAAGCTCATCAGCGTCTCCAGCCAAATCTTCCTCTTTGTTCTGATTTGAATAAAGCCTTTCTTTAAGAGTTCTTCTATAAACAATCCAATGAGATGCTATGAAGTATGCCAAATCCAATTACTTTCTACATTCTTGCCTATTATTGGGAAAAACCAATCCTCCCTAAGTCACTAAGGTCATTCAGAAAACATGCCAAGGTGACCACATTAAAGGAAGTGGAATCTTAATGAAGGTCTTAACACCCACAAAGTACTAATGAGAGGGCAGGGTTGGCCACTTAGTCAAGAGTCTCAAGCGTGCCCAGAATATTAACAGACATGCTTTATCCTGAGGCAAATGGCTCTCTGACAATAACAGATGATCCACTAATGCCAGATTCAGATGCTTTGTCATAGAATGAATCAGCAGAGCAGTTAATAAGTATTGCAATAATATACAACACAAACTGCACTGGTTTTCAATGTGTCTGTTTTCAAGGAGGCAGTTTTCTTCTGGCTCAGAAACTTATATGTGGTCCACTGTGGTGATGTTTGCTACCTCTTATCAACCAAAGATCATTAACCTGTGTGGGCAAGGAGCATTGGGGATGATATGGAAGCCACAGATGAGGAGTAGAGGAGGGGATTTTGAAAGATGGTGCCCTCTCCCTGTAAGTCCAACTCTCTTACACCCAAGACGTGAATGGTAATGCTGATGATAAGTATATCCATTTTCTACGATGCATAACAAATTACCACAAACTTAGCATCGTAGAACAACATACGTTTATTATTTCAGTGTTCATGGATCCTTGGCTTCTCTTCAATAAAGGAGTTAGTGGGGACAGTGGTCTCATCTGAGACTCAACGACTTCTTCCAAGCTCATTCAGGTTGTTGACAGCATTTAGGTCCTTGAGGTCAGAGGACTGAGGCTTTCAACTCCTAGAGGCCACCCTTTTCCATAGGTCGTTCTCAATATGGCTGCTTCTTTAAGGCTAGCAGGAGAGAGTCTCTTCTGCTTCAAGTCTCTTCTTTCAGGAAAGGTCTGGACCCTCTTTTATAGAGCTCTCCTGGTTAGGTCAAGCCCACCCTGGATATGCTCTCTTTTGATTAACTCAAAGTTAGCTGCTTAGGGACCTTCATTACATCTGCAAATTCCTTCACCTTTGCCATGTTCTATTGGTTAGAAGCAAGTCACTCCAGGGGGTACAAATCATCTTTGAATGTTGCCTTCCACAACTAGTTTGTGAATGTTGAACCTGACAACACTGACTGGGAAAGAGTAAATATGTTGGATGTCAGAATCCATATCCTATCCAAGAGATTGACAGCTTGGAATAATAATCCCAAGTAGCAAAAGTAGCAAAAACAAACTTGAGACCTATACTTAGGTTTTAACATAGGAGAGCTGGCTTAAAAGCAGTTCCTGGAGAAAAACTTGGGGGTTTTAATTGTTTATAAGCACAATAAGTAATGCTTGCGTAGTGTGATTTTTATAAAGCTCAAAGTGCAGTTTATAGAGTAATAATAAATATATAGTGTCCAGATCAAGAAAGAAAACATAAACAGTGGACTTAGTAACATATGTGCCAAAATGCATCTGGAATATTTTTTAGTAGTTCAAGGTTTGACATTTTAAGCTGAACATTGCTTAAAAGAAACCTTGAAATCAACTCATATGAAAAATGCTTGAAGGAACTATGGTTGTTTATAAAAGAAACTGAAAAGGAAACAAGATTGCAGCCATGTAAGAGTTGAGGAGGCAGAAATAAGACTCAGATGAGAGTTACAAGTAAACAGCATAAGAAATACAGGGTGGGGCAAAAGTAGGTTTACAGTTGTTCATATGGAAAAAAATACAATAATTAATAAATAATACAAGAATAAATTCTGTGTTTCACGTACTCACAACTATAAATCTACTTTTCCCAACCCTGTATAATTCTAATATTTAGAGCTGTACACAAAGGAAATTACTTATGGGGAAAAGGCCTTATATTTAAGGCTAATCCTGTATATGGACGCTCTAAATTCTTTTCCCACCTCCATCAATTATATCCTTTCTCACCTTCGCTTTTACCCAACCTCAGCTTCTCATTGGTGACCATGCATAGGTTTCTCCCATCACTTAAATAAAGCAAATTTCTCTGGCCTCACATTCCATCAAGCTGCTGCCTCTTTCTCCCATCTTCCTTGAAGTCTGACTTTCAGAGAGTGGTATGCGCTTGTGATCTGACCTCCATAGCCTTCACTCCTCTGTCAGTCCACCCAGCCTGGCTCCTGCCCCCATGGCCCAAATCCATCTTTGTAATGTCACTGTCGCTAAATGCTCTTTGCAATTTCTCTTACATGACAATGTTGACCACATCCTCCTTTTTGAAATTATCTCTTTCCGTGGTTTCTCTGACATTGTACTCTTTTGCCACCTGTCTGACTCCCCTGGACACTCTTCTAAGCCTCCTTTGTGGCCTCTCTCACATCTGATGTCCATCAGGCTGTGTTCTGGGTCTACTCTTTTCTCATTCTACATGGTATCCTTTGTTGTTTTAGTTACTCAAATTGTTCTAAATGCCATTTATACATTATGATACCTTACTTTCAGTGTATCTCTCTCTGGCTTCTGAAATCCATGACTCTAGCTCCAAAGACCAACTGGAAGATGTCGTTGGAAAACCCCAGAGTCAGCTGAAACTCAATGTAACCAAATTTGAATTCATAATTTCCCACCTTGGCCCACCCCTCCAACCCTCCTCCTTCAGGTTCCTCATTTCACAGAATAGTTGGAAGGATGTCATACTGGTCCCCACCCTCATTCTTGCCAGTTCTTCCTAGTCCATCAGTCTGCAAGTCCTGAAGACACTCTCAAGATTCATCTAATTTTCTTTTCCCATTGATACTGCCTTGATTCAAACCATCAACTTCTGCCTAGATCATTGCAATAGATTTGATTGTAAATGACACCCTTTTGCTTCCTTCTAAAACTCTCTCTATATTACAGCCACAGTGTTCTTAAAAAGTTTTTAAAAAATAGTATTTTCCTATCTCAACCCCTATATAATATTCATATGTCTATCCTCCTTAACCTGGCATTTAAGGCCCTTTATGATCTGGCCTCTCTTTGCCTCTCCAGTCTTATCTCTTATCATCCTATTCCTCCATGTTTTGGTCTGTAGCTATACACCACTAGTGGGTCCCTGTTGCAGCAGTCACCCCCCAAAATCCATTCATTTCCACCCACTTCATGCACACATGGTCACTCAAACAGAGTCAGAGAGTCTGGGTCTCTAAATAACCACAAGGAAGGCCACTTGTTTAATCACCTGATTGGATGATGATGTGAGCAAGAAATAAACATTTTATTGTTAACAGTCCCTTGGATTTGGGAATTGTTTGTTATAGGAGTCAGCCTACATTACTAACATAACTATCCACTTCAGAACTATTAGGTGAAAGAGAAATACACTTCTGTGGTCCTTAAGTCATAGTATTTGAGCTCTCTTTGTTGGGGAAGCTTAGCTTTACACTAATACACCCTCTTGGACAAGATTGGATACCCTATGTACTCATTCTGTCTCAGCACTTACTACATTGAAATTGTCTCTTTGTCCATACTCCCTCATTAGCTACCAGATAGCAAGGGCTATGCCTCTACATAATGTATCCACAATATCCAGCATCACTATCCTCAGAATCAGCATCATCATTAACTTCACTAACAGTTATTGAATGATTATCATGTACCAGGGACTGTTCTAATTATATATGCAATTATATATACATAATTATATATCTAGTTATATATAATATGTAATATATAAAAAGTACTTTAAATATACTATTTATTTATTCATCTGTTCTTCAAAATAACCCTTTGAGAATAAGTCCTCTTGTTTCTCCCATTTTATAGAGGTAGAAATTGGGTAACTGAGAGATTAAAAACCCTCCCCATGCTCATACACCTAGTAAGTGAAAAATTAGGATATGAGCATGTAGCTTAACCAGTTCACATGTTGTAGAGGCTGAACAAATCTTTCTTGAACTAATAAACTAAACTGACTAAGTAAATTCTAGTTGATTGGTTACAGAAAGAATTTTTGCTGTGGGTGACAGATTGAACTATGGAAGTATTTCTCAATTGTCTTTGGTGAAGGCCTTTTAAAAAGTTCCTATCAATTGTGGTCTTATATTTTGTATAATACAATATCATGTGCTTGGCTTTCACAGCAATATCAAACACATGAACAGTTTCTAAACACTCTCCATTTCTGTACTCAATCATCATGGTCTAGTAAGAGATTGTGGACTGGTACCAGTCTATGGACAATACTGTGAGTTTCATCGGACTACAGGGCCCATCAAGTCTTTTCCAACTTTAAGATTATGTATTCTGCAGCATCACAAACAAGACCCAAAGGGGAAAGTCTTCTCTTCTGAGAGTACAATGAGCCAGTGGGACCCTTCTACTCTAAACTTATCAACCAGCACAGTGGTATATGCTAAATGCTGTATGAGAAAACCACACACACGTCCAAAAAGATGCAGAATACATGTTTCTCAATCTTAGCATAAATCTAGTAGGATGTATTTGACTAATACTCCCAAAATATAGAATAGAAGAGTGTGGTTCAGAATATGCCCTATAAGAATACAGATGGAAGACCTCATTCAGGTGGCAATTATTAGGGGATATTTCAAATATGGAATGCTATTCAACAGTTTTCTTGAAGAAATTGAGACTTGCTCATATATATTGAAATTGAAATATATCCAAGAGATTTTTTAAAGTAGAAAATGCAGCCAAATGATAGCCAACCTGTGTAAATTGTTATTGCCAATTATATATCCAATAAAAAACTTGTATTTGGAATATACAAAGAAGTCTAAAAAATCATTTATTAAAAGATAAAGAACCCAATTAAAATTTGGCAAAGGATCTAAATATGCATTTCTCTAAAGAAGATATAAAAATGGTCATTAAGCATGTGAAAATATGCTCAGCATCATTAGTCATAAAGAAAATGCAAATCCAAATTACAACGAGATTCCACTTCATACCCATTAGGATGGTTATAAAAAAAAAGACAGACAATAACAAGTGGAGAAATTAGAACCCTCACATGTTGCTGGTGGGAATGTAAAATGGTGCAGCCACTTTAGAAAACAGTCTGGCAGTTCTACAAAAGTTAAACACAGAATTACTACATGACCCAGCAATTCCACTCCTACATATATACTATAGAGAAATTAAAACATACATGCACACAAATGTTCATAGCAGCATTCATTGTAATTGCTAAAAAGTAGAAACAACCCTAATGCCCATCATCTGATGAGTAGATAAACAATATATGGTATATCCATATTACAGAATATTATTCAGCAATAAGAAGAAATGAAGTACTGATACATGCTATAACATGGATGAACCTTGCAAACAGTATGCTAAGAAAGAAGCCAGTCACAAAGGACCACATGTATGATTTCATTTATATGAAATGTCCAGAATAGGCAAATCCATAGATACAGATAATAAATTAGTGGTTTCCAGGGGCTGAGGGAGAAGACAGAATGGGGAGTGACTGCTAATGAGCATGGAGTTTCTTTTTGGGGTAATGAAGATGTTCTAAAATAGATTGTGGTAGTGGTTGCACCTCTGTGAATATATTAAAAACCACTGTACATTTAAAATTTACATTGTACATTTTTAATGAATAAAATGTATATATGTGAATTATGTCTCAATAAAGCTACTGAGAAAAATAAATAAAATAATTGCTATTGCCAGGTCCTTAGAGCAATTCAAAGACAGATAAGCAAGAGGGATTAATGATCTGTTAAAATAATTTCTGTTTTTATGCATGTCTAAACTTAGAGCCATGACCCATTGTTCACTAACTCCACCAGTATTATAAAAAGTAAAGGATTAAAAGTGAGAGCAAGTTTATCTGCTTAGACATAGCTTAGTGAAAGATGCCAATCGAAGGAGAATTGTACAACAGGTTGATGCAAGACAGTGTTTTATTAAAACAACTTGCTTTTTAAAATAAAATTTCCTCTCCTGCCTCTGAAAATTAAGTTATTCAGCTATTTGGATTTCTGAAACTGAAGTGCTTTGGCAGATCCTAGTTGTGAGATACATGAAATATCTCTGGAAAATCTATTGAAAAAGGAACCATTCCCTAAAGTCTTATAACCAGAGCTCACTCCAAGCAGAAAAAGGTTGAACAGGAAACATGACCATCACTTGTATGCATGATTCATCTATTCCAGGTCTCTACACATTCTTGAAATCAAGACATGTTCTTCAAGTTTTAGTGTGAAATAATTTCAAATTTAGTGAAAAGTTACAAAAATAATAACAAAAACTTTCATGTATCCATTAACCATATCCATAGTCACTAATTTTAATAATTTGTCACATTTACTTTATCATATTCCTTCTCTCTCTCTCTCTCTCTCCATACACACACACATTCTTCTGAACCTCTTGCAGACAGCATGCACATTTACCCTCAATTATCCTTCAGTATGTATTTCCTATCTATCCTAACATATTTCTAACATATCATACATAAGCACAATACAGTTGTTGAAATTGGAAAATTTTAGCATGATGCTGTTTTATTAAAAAAAAATCTAATCTACAGCCCATGTTCTGATTTTATTGATTGTTCCAACAATGTATTTTATGGCATTTTTTTTTTCTAGTAGAGGATCCAGTCCAGGATCACAGGTTGTATTTAGTTGTCATGTATATTTTGTCTTCTTCAATCTGGAACAGTTCCTAAGATTTCTATTTTTATTTTTTGTCTTTCATCATTATTTTTATTTCATTCATTATTTTTAAAGAGTATGGGTCAGTTATTTTATAGACTGTCCCTTGATATGAGTTTGTCTAATATTTTCTCATGATTCGATCCAAGTAATGCATATCTGGCTGGAATACTACAAAAATGATGTGTCTTTCTCAGGGTCTCATATCTGGAGGCACATGATGCCCATTTGGCCTTATTGATGATGTTGATTTTGGTCAGTTGGTTAAAGTCGGCTTCTTTCACTGTATGGATTTTCCCTTTGTAACTTATAAGTAATTAATGAGGCACTACTTCAAGACTATGTAAATATTCTATTCTTCATTAAGCTCCCTTCCTCCTCAATTCAGCAAGAGAATTTAAAATAAGTTTCACAATTTAGCCCAGTCGGTATGGCTCAGTGGACTGAGCATCATCCCATGCACCAAGAGGTCACTGGTTCGATTCCCAGTCAGGGCACATGCCTGGGTTGCAGGCTCGATCCCCAGTAAGGGGTGTGCAGGAGGCAGCCGATAGATGTTTCTCTCTCACACCGATGTTTCTATCTCTCTCTCGCTTCCTCTCTCTAAAAAAAAAAAAAAAAAAATCAATAAAAACATTTAAAAATAAATAAATAAAATAAGTTTCACAATTTAAAAAATAGTCTCAAATCGTCGGGAAAAAGCAACGGAAAAGCAGCTCGCGAGGACCATTCAACCAGAGACACTAACTTGATCCTGGTAGGATTGCGGAGGCGCGAGAGGGGGGCTGGGAGCCCACAGACAGCAGCGGCCTTAGCCGTGAGCAGCGCTCCGCCCTTGGGGTTGAAGCCCGAGCCGGCTCCACAGCACAGAGGGCCGGGACAGAGCGCTAAAACAGCCACAGCCACTCACCTCAGACTCCGGCGGAGGGAGGGCGGACTGGACTGGAACTGTGTGGGGACACTCGGGATTTGGAGGGCGCTCAGAGCTTTTGCTGAGTTTCGGCCACGTGGGACTGTGGCCTGAACGACTTACTCCATCCCAGGGCTCTGGGGAGAGGCGGCAGCCCCTCCCTCGGAGATTCAGCCACACCCAGTTGGGCCATTGAAATGCAAATCAAGGCTCATTAACTACCAGCATCTGCCCCACCCTCGGGAAATCCTCTCACGCTGAACACCTGAGGGAGGTTTTCATTCAACTGAGAACCCAAGGCTCTTTAAGTAACCAGGACTAATAGCCTCTAGGCAAAAAGCTAGAGGATAACTGAACCTTTTCTGGGCTTGCAACTCTACCCAGAAAAGTAAGACTCGACAGTGGTGTATAACGTGGGTCCTCTCACGCTCATCCAAACCCAGTACAGGGAGCCACAAACAGCAGAACACCAACATCCACAGGGAAAATTTGGCAGGCTCCAAAAACCACTGAGCTAGCCAAAATGGTAAAACAACGAAACAGATGCCAAACGAAAGAACAAGAGACCTCCAATGAAGATGAGATAAATGAAATGGAGTTAAGCAAGTTAACAGAGCTAGAATTCAGAACCATGATCTTGAGGAAGCTCAACAGCATATGTAAGGACATCAACACCATGAGCAAAGACATAGAAATATTGAAAATAAATCAATTGGAAATGAAGAATGACATAGCAGAAATGAAGAACACAATGGAAGGGCTAAAAAGCAGAGTAGAAGAAGCTGAGGACCGGATCAGTGAATTAGAAGACAGGGTAGAAAAAATCAACCAATCAGAAAACCAAAAGGAAAAAACAATGAAAAAACAGGAAGACAGCTTAAGAGAACTGTGGGACAACTGGAAACGTAATAATATTCGCATCATAGGAGTCGCCGAAGAAGAAGAAAATGAGAAAGGGTTAGAGAATATATTTGAAGAAATAGTGACAGAAAATTTCCCTAATTTGGTGAAGGAAGAAGGCTTTCAAGTTCAAGAAGCACAGAGAGTCCCAAGTAAGAAGAACCCAAACAGGCCCACACCAAGACACATAGTAATTAAAATGCCAAAAATTAAAGACAAAGAGAGAATCCTCAAGGCAGCAAGAGCTAAGCAACAGGTTACCTACAAAGGATCCCCCATAAGGTTATCAGCTGACTTCTCCATAGAAACACTACAGGCCAGAAGGGAATGGCATGAAATAATCAAGGTCATGAAAAACAAGGATCTGAACCCAAGACTACTCTACCCAGCAAGGCTATCATTCAAAATAGAAGGTCAAATAAAGAGCTTCCCAGACAAAAAAAGGCTAAGGGAATACATTAGCACCAAACCAGCACTGCAAGAAATGTTAAAAGGACTGCTGTAATTAGTAGAAGAAATAGAAAGGAAAATAGAAACACACTAAACAAAAATGGCAATAAGTAAGTACATATCGGTAATCACCTTAAATGTAAATGGACTGAACGCCCCGATCAAAAGACACAGAGTAGCGGATTGGATAAGAAAGCATGACCCATATATATGTTGCTTACAAGAGACCCACCTCACAACAAAAGACTCACATAGGCTGAAAGTGAAGGGATGGAAAAAAATCTTCCAAGCAAACAGAAAGGAAAAAAAAGCTGGGGTAGCAATACTCATATCTGATAAAATAGATTTTAAAATGAAGGCCATAACTAGAGACAAAGAAGGCCACTACATAATATTGAAAGGATCTATCCAACAGGAAGAGATAACCTTGGTAAACATATATGCACCCAATATAGGAGGACCAAAATACATTAAAAATCTTCTGGAAAACTTCAAAGGAGAAATCGACAGCAATACAATCATAGCAGGGGACTTCAACACCCCGCTGACATCACTGGATAGATCCTCTAGACAAAAAATTAACAAGGAAACACAGACTCTAAATGAAGCACTAGACCAAATGGATTTAATAGATATTTACAGAGAATTACACCCCAAAACTACAGAATTCACTTTCTTCTCAAGTGCACATGGGACATTCTCAAAGATAGACCACATGTTAGGACACAAACGAAGTCTCTACAAATTCAAGAAGATTGAAATCATATCAAGCATCTTCTCAGATCACAATGGCATGAAACTAGAAATCAATTGCAACAAGATCATGCAAAGACATTTGAATACATGGAGACTAAATAGCATGTTATTGAACAATGAATGGGTTACCAAGGAGATCAAGGAAGAAATTAAAAACTTTCTGGAAACGAATGAAAATGAACACACAACAACACAAAATCTGTGGGATGCAGCGAAAGCAGTTCTGAGAGGGAAGTTCATAGCACTACAGGCCTACCTCAAGAAACAAGAAAAATTTCTAATAGACTATCTAACCTCACAACTTAAAGAACTAGAAAGCAAACAAAAGGAAAACCCCAGAGCAAGTAGAAGGAAGGAAATAGTAAAGATCAGAGCAGAAATAAACGACATGGAGACCAAAAAAACAATTCAAAGGATCAATGAAACAAAGAGCTGGTTTTTTGAAAAGATAAACAAGATTGATGGACCCTTAGCTAGACTCACCAAGAAACAAAGAGAGAGAACCCAAATACACAAAATCAGAAACGAAAGAGGAGAAGTAACAACTGACACCACAGAAATACAAAGGATCGTTAATGAATACTATGAACATTTATATGGCAACAAATTCGACAATCTAAGCGAAATGGACAAATTTCTAGAAACATATAGTCTCCCAAAACTGGACCGGGAAGAGATAGAAAACTTGAACAGACCTATAACAACCAAGGAAATTGAAGATGTAATCAAGACTCTCCCAGCAAACAAAAGTCCAGGCCCAGACGGCTTCACAGGGGAGTTTTACCGAACATTCAAAGAAGAACTAACACCCATTCTTCTCAAACTGTTTCTAAAAATTCAAGAAGAAGGAAGACTTCCAAACTCATTTTATGAGGCCAGCATAATTCTAATTCCAAAACCAGAAAAAGACACTACAAAGAAAGAAAACTACAGGCCAATATCCCTGATGAACATAGATGCCAAAATCCTGAACAAAATACTAGCAAATCGGATCCAGCAATACATCAAAAAAATTATTCACCATGACCAAGTGGGATTCATCCCAGGGATGCAAGGCTGGTTCAATATTCGCAAATCAATAAATGTGATACACCACATAAACAAAATGAAAGATAAAAACCACATGATCATATCAATAGACGCTGAAAAAGCATTCGACAAAATTCAACACCCATTTCTGATAAAAACACTCAGCAATTTGGGAATAGAGGGATCATATCTCAACATTATAAAGGCCATATATGAAAGACCTACAGCCAACATCATAATCAATGGGCAAAAACTAAAAACATTTCCCTTAAGAACAGGAACAAGACAGGGATGCCCACTTTCACCACTCTTATTTAACGTAGTACTGGAAGTCTTAGCCACAGCAATCAGACGTGAAGAAAAAATAAAAGGTATCCAAATTGGAAAGGAGGAAGTGAAACTGTCATTATTCGCAGATGACATGATATTATACATAGAAAACCCTAAAGACTCCATCAAAAATCTACTAGACCTAATAAATGAATTTGGCAAAGTAGCAGGATACAAAATAAACGTCAAGAAATCAACGGCATTCTTATACACCAATGATGAACTCACAGAAAGAGAAACTAAAAAAACAATCCCATTTACCATCGTGGCAAAAAAATTAAGATACCTAGGAATAAATTTAACCAAAGAAGTAAAGGATCTATTTGCAGAAAACTACAGGACATTGAAAAAAGAAATAGAGGAAGATATAAAAAAGTGGAAGCACATACCTTGTTCATGGATTGGAAGAATTAACATCATTAAAATGTCCATATTACCCAAAGCAATCTATAGATTCAATGCAATCCCAATCAAAATACCAGCGACATATTTCACAGAACTAGAACAAATACTCCAAAAGTTCATATGGAACCAAAAAAGACCCCGAATAGCCACAGCAATCTTGAAAAAGAAGGACAAAGTAGGTGGGATCACAATACCAGATATCAGATTATACTACAGAGCTACTATAATCAAAACAGCCTGGTATTGGCATAAGAACAGACATATAGACCAGTGGAACAGAACAGAGAATCCAGAAATTGACCCAAGATATTATGCTCAACTAATATTTGACAAAGGTGGCAAGAGCATACAGTGGAGCAAAGACAGCCTCTTTAATAAATGGTGTTGGGAAAATTGGACAGCTACATGCAAAAAAATGAAACTAGACGATCAACTTACACCATACACAAGAGTAAACTCAAAATGGGTAAAAGACTTAAATGTGACTCGTGAATCCATAAAAATCCTAGAAGAAAATGTAGGCAACAAAATTTCAGACATCATACGCAGCAGAATCTTCACTGATACATCACCTAAGGCAACAGAAATAAAGGAAAAAATGAACACATGGGACTACATCAAACTCAAAAGCTTCTGCACAGCAAAAGAAACAACCATCAAAACGGAAAGAGAACCCACTGTATGGGAGACCATAATTGCCAATGATACATCAGATAAGTGGTTAATCTCCAAAATATATAGAGTGCTCATACAACTCAACAAAAGGAAGACAAAGAACCCAATTAAAAAATGGGCAGAGGAACTAAATAGACACCTCTCCAAACAGGACATACAAATGGCTAAGAGACATATGAAGAAATGCTCAACATCACTAATCATCAGAGAGATGCAAATTAAAACAACAATGAGGTATCACCTCACACCTGTCAGAATGGCCGCCATCAACAAATTGTCAAACAACAAGTGTTGGCGAGGGTGTGGAGAAAAGGGGACTCTAGTCCACTGCTGGTGGGAATGCAGACTGGTGCAGCCACTGTGGAAAACACTATGGTGTTACCTCAAAAAATTAAAAATTGAACTGCCATTTGACCCAGTGATCCCACTTCTAGGAATATACCCTAAGAAACCTGAAACACCAATCAGAAAGAATATATGTACTCCCATGTTCATAGCAGCACTATTCACAATAGCTAAGATCTGGAAATAGCCCAAGTGCCCATCAGTGGATGAATGGATAAAAAAGCTGTGGTACATATACACAATGGAGTACTATGCAGCTGTAAGAAAGAAAGATCTCTTATCCTTTGAGACGACATGGAGGGACCTCGAGAGTATTATCCTAAGCGAAACAAACCAAGCAGAGAAAGAAAAATATCACATGATCTCACTCATTTGTGGAATATAATAAACATAACAGTATGGGGAACAGGGTAGACCCAGAGATGTGAAAGTAGGGTACAGACTGACAACCCTCAGAAGAGGGGGTGGGGGGGGGAGGGAAGAGATAAACCACAGAACTTATACGCATGTATGCATAACTGATGGACCTGGACAACAAAGCTGGGGATGGGGTGGGGGGATGGGGAGGAGGGTGTCAATGGGGAAAAAAGGAGAAACATCTGTAACAAAAATAAATTAATAAAAAAAAAAAAAAATAGTCTCAAAACTCTTGACACGTACAGAGGTGGGTTTTTTTTGTTTTTTTCTGCTACATGCTTGTGTTGAGGTTGTCTTAGATTATAGACCCAGGTAGGCAGGAACTGGTCTGTGAAGCTTCATACAGAATGCAATGGTGATGTGTGTCCCTAACAACTATAAAAAATTATTTGTAGCAATGAAAGATTGAGCTTGGGTATTTCAAATATGTTACATCTACCCGATGTAATGCTACACAACAGTTTTTTAAATTATGTTTTTATTGATTTTTTTTAGTGAGAGAGGAAGAGAGAGGGAGAAAGAGAGAGAAACATCAATGTGAAAGAGAAACATCTATTGGCTGCCTCCTGCACACCCCCTACTGGGGATCAAGCCCAAAACCTGGGCATGTGCCCTGACTGGGAATCGAACCAGGGGCCTTTTGGTGCATGGGAAAACACTCAGCCGACTGAACCAAACCAGCCAGGCCTGCTATGCAACAGTTTTAAAAATAGAAATAGTCTTATATTTCTATACTGAAATGGAAATATCTCCAAGAAACCCTGAAGTGGAAAAAAAAACCCACCAAACAGGATATATAAAAGTATGCACAGTATAATCTCATTTATGTTTTTTAAAACTGTATTTGTACTTTTATATATTAATGTATGTAAATGTATAGAAACTAGCTGGGAAGAATACACACCAAACTGTTAATAGTAATTACCTTCCTGGAGGTAAATAGGAAATTGGAGAGGAGGTGGCGCTTGGTCTGTGGGGAATAAGACATTCACTTTTTTGTCTAGACAACTCTGTTTTTAGAACAGGAATGTATTTATGTTTTACTAAAATATGTATATTTTAAGGACATATACTTTCTAAAAACACCTACATTAGCATTATTTTCAAGATTTCCTTTTTTAACAGTCTGATTACTATTCATGTGAATAAAAGGCCTTGCTGATAAACGAAGTCTCCTTTGGTTCCATCTCACTGATGTATATGTGATATGTATATGCTATATGTATATTGTGATGTGCATATTCATGTATTGTGATATGTATGTTATGCTCCCCAAAATTTAAGTACTGAAAGGTAATTTTCTACCATTTTCCAATATTCTCAACTTCCACAGTCGGTTATTTAACCATTAGAGGTTTGAGTTAATCATATAAACTTGTCAATACTCTAGCAAACCAACAATGTAATTAGCCTCAAAGAATCTTTACTGAGCAGACTTTAGACATTTGCTCAGGGAAGTGGAGATGTGAGACAGTGAATAGTTAACACAGTTATCTATGGGTCTTTTCTACTGTGATTTATATGGAGTGTCACATAGCACGTTACTTATTGTAGTTGCTATTTTTTGACTTGTTTTTATATAGAAATTAAAAAATATATACAAAAATAGACTGTACCTCAATGTATCCATCACCTAGTTTTAATAATTATCAACTAAGTTAATTTTGTTTCATCCCCACCACAACCACCACCACCACTGATGGATGACAATTCTCTGTGGGTCTCTTGTGTTTCTGCATATCTTGTGAGTAGATACACTGACTGCCTTGTTATGAACTATCTTTTCATGGATTTTTGTACAATGAACAATCTTGGATAATAAAGATAGTGTCGCTCTTCAGAGTAGAAGGCAGATCTGTTTGCTGACAAGTATAACAAAAATAATGGCTCTCTCCAGGGCAAGATCAGGCAGGTTGGCTTACTGCCCATATAAAAGATTCAGGTTCCACAAACTCAGAGGTCCCAGCTCTGATGCAAACTCACTGTTTGCACAGCATCCACCTGGGTCACTTCACATTGCTCCATGGGACTTGGAAGGCAGAGGGATCTGATGTGAACGTAAAACTAATGCTGCCTGCTATTTGGTGAATAATAAAGTCCTTTTTCTCTGACCCAAGGGTTTCATGTGTTCTGCCAACATCTATGAAATTGTGGTAGACTAAGTTTGCAAGTAGGGTAAAATCTAAGACTTTTCAAAGTTCTCAACACCCACTTGCTCTCTCCCATTTTGAACAAATCCCAAACATTACATTATTTCATCCATAAATATTTTGGTAGGTAGAAACTATTTTTAATATTAATTGAAACTACTATAATTAAAGATGATGGAACTTAAATATATATATGTTTTATATATATTATATATATAGTATTTAAATATTATATATATATATATATATATATATATATATATATATATATATATATAATCTCAACACCCCAGGGATCAAGCTTGATAACTACAGGCCCATGATCCCTTCCTCCAAAAAAATTCTTGGGATTAAACATATTTCAAAACCCAGACTTTTAAGGAGTCATAGAGAACACAAACTATATATTACAGAACATTTCCAATGGGACCTAGGGCAGCATGCAGTAAGTAAATGTTGATATTTTTGCCAAAAAACATGAATATTCACACAATGTAAATTAGAGAGAGACTATAGATAACCTCTCTTCAGTTCAGCTCAAATTTTGTCAACAAATAAATTACAAAACATTTTTGCTTGTCAGAGTTTGGGGATTTCAGAACTGCAGATAAAGAACTATAGACCTGAACCTCTTTAATCAAGTTCATGATTTAGGCTCTCATCCTGATCAGCAGAACCATTAAAATTTTTTTCACAGAAATTTTATTAATAAGTTTGGCCTCTTGTAAAAATAGACAGGGCCAAAATGAAGTTCTTTAATGAATTGATAAGATTTCAAATCACATGTACTAATTTGACTATATTAGTGATGTGTGCTATTTTATCATGTTTTCATTTTGTGAGCATTAAACATTTCTGAGCTCTCCTGATCAAAGTAGAAAATAAATGATAAAGTCATTTGATGAACTGAGATACAAAAAAAAGTCACGTACAAAAATTAGAATGTAGATGTTTAACCAAGGATGAATAAAATAGAGGTCTGGACCAGAACAAATTGCATCCGGAAGGTTAGGGGTTATTTACAGCTGCACTCACTCAGCAAGAGAACAGGGCTCACAAATCATGTCCATGGAAGACAGAGAAAGAAGGATGCCCAGGAAGCCTTTCTCTCTGTTTTCCTGCCAAGGAGAGAGATGTATAGACTGGTAAATTTGAAGCTGACATAGATGAGTTTAGAACAGATGATGAGAATGTGGTCTCAGAACACATACCTGCTCTAAAATAATATGCACCTCTTTAGGTTTGGTGGATTGCATCTCTGAGTAGAGGGAAGGAATATTACATTATTTATTGAGTATACACTATGTGTTTGACAATTTGCCAGGTACTTTTTTTACTATTATCCCAATAAATCAGTAAAGTTCAGGGAGATTAAATAATCTGAATAAATGAATAAATGACTTTATTCGGACAAGCATTTGTTACAAATTGCTAGGTGCCGGGTACTGTTATATGCATTTCAATACATGAATGACACAGGATTCCAACCTTCAAGGAATTCCTAATTTAGTAGGAGAGGCAGATATATAAGCATATTGAAATTATAGTGTAATTTCAAATGTGTGCCTGTTGTGGCTCAAAATTAAAAAATCAGACTATGATATACATAACCAATGGACACAGACAATAGTGTGGTGAAGGCCTGGGGTGGGGCAGGGGCTGGGAGGAGGGGGTAAAGGAGGAGAAAATTAGGGGACATCTGTAATACTGTCAACAATAAATAAAAATAAAAATCAGACTATGTCACTAAGAACTACATTGGCAGAAAAATGAAGGGAAAGTGTTTACCAATGACAGCCTAAAACTAAAAGCTTTCCTTTATATTCAAATAGAAAGTAAGATGACTTCTGAGACTTACCTGTGGTCAACAAGAAAGAGGGTCTTTATGACCTTAAAGTAGACAAGGGGATGCTGGATCTTATGTCATAAACAGGCAAACTCAAAAAGCTACATACAGAAAGCAGTGGTGATAGCTGTGGGAGTGTAGAGGATCAGAAAGTCAATATTACTCCCTTATATAAGTTTTCCTAGCTCATCTTACTCATCCACTCACTCCAAGGATTGACAGAAAGCTTATCAACCTATAATTTGAAGAATGCTCCTCCTTCTGGAAAAGAGAAAAAACATTTTCCCAGCTCTCACTGCCTACAAGCTTTCCTGACATTGCAGATTTCTCAAAGATTCCAGACAATATTTTTATCTACTGGATCTTTTGCTTGGCTTGGTACAGACAACACAGGCCTTGGATTCATTTATCAACTCTGTTACCCTCTCTGAACTACGGTTTCTCCCTAGCATACAGAATTACTTTTATGCAACCTAACATTTTAAAATAGGAGATAATGACGTGGCAGAGTAGAGAACTCACAAATAGTTAGATAATGGCATCTCATAGTCATTATTTTGAAGAATGCGAAACTGAATAATGCCCAAAACACTTAAATTCAGAAATAAATATATGTTCTTGTCACAAGAAAGGATGTATATTTGTGAAAATTTAATTGGAGTGACAGCAAAAGCAAACAATAAGATAATTAAAAGCAAAATAGTGTAATTATAATCTACAGTCAAGCATACCTCTCTCCCCCACATCACTATGGATAATTTCTGCAGTTATCTTAGATGCTGGCTTTAAATCAGGTGGTATAGGTTTCAGTTTCTCTGCCAGTCCAGACGCTGACACCAAGTCTCCTCCTACACTCACCTCTAGAGAAGAAACATGTTAAGGAGGGAGACATCGCTAGGGGAGCCTGGTGGAAACACTGCCCATCAAGGTTGGCTTGATGGGGCCTCAGGTGGCCAGAAGCCACTTGGAACTGACTGAGTTCCTAGGGTTAGGGAAATACCACAGAGGAGAGGGGCTTCAATTATATTCCTAACGACAAAATGTGCATGTTTCAAAGTTTCATCAGGGACAAGTCATGAATTCAGATAAATCCAGCCCAACTAATCTCTAAGGAGACAAGAGCAGTTTCTAAAGATTATTTTTACTAAGTTATCTCTATTCATTCTGGGGATTGAACTGCCTCTGCTTCCTTTGGCATTGAGATTGAGACTTGGGGGACAGTTAAAATAACTTCTAGCCACTTAATGATTTCTTGTATGCATTTATTTGATCAGCAAAATCCTATTAATTAATCCCAAATAAGCAACATTTCTTCCCTTACACAGGCTCTTCTTCCTCTTACCACTCTTCACTTAGGAAATTCTTCTGCAATGCTCACTTCCCTGAACAACTTTCAGCAACTCTCAGTAAATTTTCCTGACACCCACTCTAGCACTATACACTATTAAAGTATTTATGAAATTTTCACAATGATTTTTTTCTCAATTCTTACTTCCTTCCCTAACCTTTAAGCTTGTTCTGTCATTAATACAGTTTTATTCCTCTTTGGGGTACCATCAGTATATTATGATACTTGACACCAAATAAACAGTCAATGAATGCTTATGGATTAAAGAATTAAGGATTAGCTTGCCCAGTGTGGCTCAGTGGATTGAGTGTTGTCCCATGCACCGAGAGGTCGCTGGTTCAATTCTTGGCCAGGGCACATGTCCAGGTTACGGGCTAAGTTCCCAGTGTGGGGCATGCAGGAGGCAGCCAATTGATGTTTCTCTCATCCATGTTTCTCCCTCCCTTCCTTTCTATCTAAAAAATCAATAAAAATATATTTTAAAAAAGAATTAAGGATTAAAGAATTTAGGTTTTAACTTTCTTTTCTCTTCTATATCTCCATTTTTCAGTAGTTCAATCACAGTAGTATGTTATATTTTTGTACCCCCAGATATTGTGTTATACATTTCATAATTTTATTAAATTCTTATTTATTATTTGTGATAGGCAGCTTCTGATACAGCGCCCAATGGTTCCCACTTCCTTGTATTCATACTCTTGTATAATCCCCTCCCCCTGAGTGTAGGTTAGACCTAGTAACCAATGGAATATAGTAAAAGTGATGACGTATCACTCCCAAGATTAGGTTACAGAACACTGTGACTTGTGTCTTGCTAGCATGCTCTCTCTTGGTGGCCCCCTCTCTTGCTTTTTCACTTGCTCCCCCCCGACGAAGCCAGTAGTCATGTTGTGAGATGCTCTGTGCAGAAGCCCATGTAGCAAGGAACTGAGGGAGGCCTCCTGCCAACAGCTCATGAGGAACTGGGGCCTCAGTCCAACAACTCACAAGGAACTGAATCCTGCCAATAATTACATGAAGGGGAGTTTGGAAGTGGAACCTGCCCAGCTGGAGCTTTCAGATGACTGCAGCCTGTGAGAGACCATGAAGCAGAGGATCCTACTAAGCCATGCCCAGGTTCCTGACCCACAGAAACTGTGAGATCATAAATGTGTGTTGTAAGCCACTAAGTTTGGGGTAATTTGTTACATAGCCATAGATAACTAATATATTATTTATCAATCAGTTAGTGTTCATAGATAATAACTCCTCCAAATAGCAAAATGCAATTTGATTTATTATTAAGCATAATAATTGGTTTGCAATGTGTATGAGCAAATTATTCTTCAGGATTCAAAACTGTGTTTTTCATTCATCAAACTGGCTCATATCCCACTTAATCAAGTTAATTTGGCATTGATTTGGGCTTTTGAAAAGCACCAGTTAAAAAGCCAGGATATTTGTATACATTCATTCCACAAACATTTATTGGGTGCATACCATGTACCTTGAGTCTGGGGCACAATTTCTCCCTAGCATATATAATTTTCTTTGAGTATGGAGGTACACTTTAAATAATAAAGTTTCGATACTTCTGGTCAAGATGGCGGCGTAGGTAAACGCAGTATTGCGTCCTCCCACAACCACATCAAAGTTACAACTAAACTACAGAACAACCATCATTCAAAACAGCCTGAAATCAAGCTGAATGGAAGCCCTACAACTATGAAATTAAAGAAGAAGCTGCATGGAGACTGGTAGGAGGGGCGGAGGCACAACGGGCTGGTCCCACACCTGCGTGTGGTGGATAAAAATTAGGAGGATACCTCGGCTGGGAAGGTCCTCCCTGAGGACTGAGGGGTCCCCGTCCCACACCAGGCGCCCAGCTCAGGGTTCCAGTGCCAGGAAGAGAAGTCCCCATAACTTCTGGCTGGGAAAACCAGCAGGAACTGAGGCTGAGGCGGCTGGAGCCCCAGGCAGCTCCTCTTAAAGGGCCCGTGCACGGACTTACTTGGACTCGCTCCCTCCAGGCTCCAGTGTGGGGGAGGCAGCTTGAAAGGCACCAGAGTCATATGGGGAAGAACTGAGTTGTTTGGCATTGGAGCGAGGGCTGGAGAGGCAGCTTTCTCCTGGACAGATGTGCTATCAGAGGCCTTTGTTCCTTTGGTGAGCCCTTCCCTGGGAGGGCAGACAGCTGCCATATCTGGGACTCCAGCAACCTGGCTCACACTGTTGGCCCCACCCTGGTGATTCCCTGAGGCCCCGCCCCACCCAACTTCCAGGCCCACCCAAGCTGTTGCCAGTTGCTTTACCATTGGATTGGCTGTCTTGGATCCTGCTTCAGGTTTTCCTAAATTCTTTCAAACAAGCAGCATCTGGTCTCAGGTAGCCCCATACCTCTCCCTAAGTAATATATAGAAACAAACACAGGGAGGCAGCCAAAATGAGGAGACAAAGAAACAGGTACCAGATGAAAGAACAGAACAAAACTCCAGGAAAAGAACTAAGTGAAATGGAGATAAGCAACCTAACAGATGCTGAGTTCAAAACACTGCTTATAAGGATGCTCAATGGACTTAGTGAGAACCTCAGTGAACTTAGTGAGGGCCTCAAGAGCATAAAAAAGGACCAGTCAGAAATGAAGGAGGCACTAACTGAAATAAAGAATAATTTACACAGATTCAATAGTAGAGTAGGTAAAGCCAAGAAGCAAACCATCGATTTGGAATATAAGGAAGCTAAAAGCACCCAATCAGAACAGTAAAGAGAAAAAAGAATCCAAAAAAATGAGGATAGTGTAAGGAGCCTTTGGGACAACTTCAAGCGTGCCAACATCCACATCTTGGGGGTGCCAGAAGAAAAAGAGAGAGAACAAGAAATCGAAAACCTATTGGAAACAATAATGGCCGAAAACTTCCCTAACTTGGTGAAGGAAACAGACATACAAGTCCAGGAAGCACAGAGAGTGCCAAACAAGATGAACCCCAAGAGGCCCACACCAAGACACATCATCATCAAAATGCAAAAGGTTCAAGACAAAGAGAGAATCTTAAAAGCAGCAACAGAAAAGCAGTTAGTTGCCTACAAGGGAGTTCCCATAAGACTGTCAGCTGATTTCTCAAAAGAAACTTTGCAGGCCAGAAGGGAGTGGCAAGAAATATTCGAAGTGATGAAAAGCAAGAACCTACAACCAAGATTACTTTATCCTGCAAAGCTGTCATTTAGAATCGATAGCCATATAAAGAGTTTCCCAGACAAGGAAAAGCTAAAGGAGTTCATCACCACCAAACCATTATTATATGAAATGTTGAAGGGTCTTCTTGAAGAAAAAGATAAAAAAAACATAAACAAACAAAATGGCAATGAATACATATCTGTCGACAATTGAATCTACAAACAAAATGAGCAAGCAGAACAGAAACATTCTCATAGACACAGAGGACTTTTGTTGGTTACCAGATGGGTGGGGGCTGGGGGGATGGGTGAAAAAGGTGAAGGGATTAAGAAGTACAAATTGGTTGTTAGACTGACAAACCTCAAAGGGAAGGGGGAGGGGGGTGGGAGGAGATAGACCAAAGAACTTATATGTATATATGCATAACCAATGGACACAGACAACAGTGTGGGGAAAGGCAGGAGGGGGGCAGGAATGGGGAGGAGGGGGTCAATGGGGAAAAAATGAGGAGCATCTGTAATACATTCAACAATAAAGATAAGTTAAAAAATAATAAGAAAGATTCTGTCCTCAAAAAGTGAATATCTAGTGGGGCAATAGACATCTAAACAGATAATTATTTCCTTTCATTTCAGCTGATAGAAAGCATAAACGAATGCATGCATTGCAGGCCTATGCTTGCTGAGACAAAGCAACTAATCCAACTTGGAGAGTAGAGATGTCATTTAGGGCCTAAGTAGAGTATTCATGGTTGCATGATTGTCATAGAGATAAAGAGGAACGGGAAGAAGACATCTGGATGGATGGAATAAACTAAGAGATTTATGTAAATAAATTCTCTAGAGCATTACCTTTGGTCAAATAGCACTAAACATATTCTTAATATGTCAACCAACTATTCTCTATAAGAAATGTGTGCCTCATTATTACTATGAAAAATCAAAAACAAGCGAGGGGAATTCACACAACTAGATCAAGGCATTTAGAAACTGGACTTAGGATAATTTCTTTAAGTTGTTGAAGCAAGTGCCTTAGTTCATAAACTGGACTTATCAACTCTCCTTTATTTATGAACTTTAAACTCTCTGAATTAGAAGATAATTAGGAACCTCACAAATTAATGGCCATATAATTTTATTTCTTAAAAACTTAGGCTCTGACTTCTCTCAGTAAACTTAGTAATTACCACAAAGAAGTCCCAAAAAACAGCATCCAAGGTGCATTTAAAACGAAACAAATACAAGTTTAGGCTAAAGATGAGTAAATAAAACAAGCTTCTAGAGGTGAATATACAAATTGAACTTTAATTAGATATTAAAAGAGTTACTCAAGTAAGTATGTAATATATTTAAACTCAAGTCTCTCAAGGTTCAATTTCCCTAGCAAAATGCCTACCCTTCTTACACTACTTGAAAAAAGCCTCCCCCATTCTCCAAATGAAATAACATTTAGAACAAGGAGTCCTTGCTTGATTCCCAACATGTTTTTACTTTTACAGTAATAATATTTTATAGCCAGTGAGCAATAATCAAGATACCTTCCTTTGTTTGAGTTGAACTAAGTTCATTAGCTTTAGAGGCTGAATCAAATAAGCCTGGTTAGAATCAAGTAAAATGCATAGCCTCATCTATGATATGCCCAATTACTGCTGAGCAACTTGGTAGTTAGACATGTTCCTTCATGGAAGAGTCCAGGTAATACAGAGCCACACAAAATCCTCAGATTTTGAAGAAAAAGGTGGAGGTGAAGAGGGACAGGGTCTTGTGAATTCCTCTCTCTTCTCTTTAGCCAGGAGCAAGGGTAATTCTAGGATTCATAAGATTGTTTATGTTCTTCCCTCACACACACACACACACACACACACACACACACACACTGCACACATTTACACACCTCATAGTCTCCAATCCCACAGGTCAGCCTTATGTACTCCACTATAAAGAGAATAATGTGTTTTAGCTGCAATCTACTTGCTTGGAATCCTATAATAAAATACCTTTGCACAAACATAGTATTTACTGTTTAGGCACTCTACTTTGTGTCTGGCACCTTTTTAATGTTATCTCTTCGGACATCATCTGGAGGGTCTTCATCCACCATATAATAAGTTCAGCTGCCTGTAGCTACCATGTTGGAGAGACCACATAGAGACAGAGATGCCCAGGGATCCCTATTTGTTTCAGTACCCAGCTGTCTGGATTTCCCCAGCACAGGTACCAGACATAAAAGTGAAGGAGCCTTTGAGATGTTCTCAACCTCAGCCACTGTGGCTGAAACCATCTGAAAGATATCAAAAGAAACTGTCTGGCTAAGACCCAGTCAACTTCCATATTGGTGAGCAAAATAAGTAATTTGTTATTTTAAAGCCCCCATTCTGGAGTGGTTTGATATTCAGCTATAGACAGCTAGAAGAGTCTTTGAGTAAGAAGAACATCTGTCTGGTTCTTTGGTCATTGCACAATTCTCTTGGTCATCTCAAAGATATGAACTGTTCACTTTAGCTGCATGCTGAGCCTACCAAGACAACTTTACCAGAGAGAAGGACTGTTCTCAGGTTAAAGATGAATGTAGCTGCACTCACCCTCCCAAATACATGGGTGCTTGTGTTAATCCAACACAGCACCACATGAGCAGTCTAGCTGGTATTTCACCTTGAATTCCATGATTTTACTCCCAGACAGACATACAGCTGTTCCGAAACATTTTTCAGTTATAGCCCTTTCAGCTCCTGCCCTTGACAGGAACACAAGCTTTTTCATCTGTTTATTACTGCCTACTTGAACTATTGCCAGACTTGAATTGACAATGCAATCTGGGAACACATTCTAAAACTATTAATTCATTTTAAAATGTACAGTGTTTTAGCTTTTAAGAAAATATCCCAAATCAAAAATTAATCATCTAGCTCAAGGAGGTGTATTTCTCAGCTTCAAGAAAGTGCTCATATATGCTATGAGAGTTTAAGGTTACATTGCATGCACAAAGAATTACATTTGCTTCAAAGAAAGAACTTATTTTACCAACTCAGGTGTTAAACATACATATAAGAATATATTTGTGGACAAAATTTAACAAAAAAGAAAACTCACTTTCATTAAAGGCAAACAGAAGCTATACCAAATTTCCCTCCAGTTGACCACATAAATGGATAAGATGCACATTAACCGAATAATAGATGGTGGGTTATCAGTGGAGAAATCAAGGCTTGATCAGTAAATTTTCCCAGCAGGATCAATCCAATGTGACACAGCAGGAATCTTGCAAGCTCAAGGGATCACTGCAGAGGTATGAAGCTAACTGCTATAAATGAAAGGCTGTTTTTCTGTATAGATCTCTTTGAGGAGATGGGGAAGAATGCTATAGAAAGAAGCACTATAGTTTAAGAGAAAAGTCTCATTTTGGTGCTTTGCTTTAAAAAAAATTTCCAAAGTGTGTGTGTTTTTTTATGGTTAATCCTCATCTGAGGATATTTTTTCCATTGATTTTTATTTATTTATTTATTTATTTATTTATTTATTTATTTATTTATTTATTTATTTTTATCCTCACCCGAGGACATTTTTCCATTTTTTGTTCAGATAAAGTGGGAGGGAGAGAGAGAGAGAGAGAAACATCGACGTGAAAGGGACACATCAAGTGGCTGCCTCCCACACGACCAACCAGGGCCGGGGACAAACTGCAACCGAGGTACATGCCCTTAGCGGGAACCGAACCCGGGTCTCTCTGGACCTCAGGCCGACGCTCTAACCGCTGAGCCAAACCGGCCAGGGCTCCATTGATTTTTAGAGAGAGTGGAAGGAAGGGAGGGAGAAGGAGAGAGAGAGAGAGAGAAACATTGATGTGAGAGAGAAACATTGATATGAGAGAGACACATTGATTGGTTGTCTCCTGCATGTGCCATGACCAGGGCCCAGGATCAAACCTGCAACGCAGGTACGTGCCCTTGACCAGGAATCGAACCTGTGACCCTTCAGTGTGCAGGACAATGCTCTTACCACTGAGCCACACTGGCCATGGCCCAAAACATTTTGAAGTAAATAAATGTGTCCCTCATTGGGGTATAATCTCAGCCTGCTAATGTCATGTTTATAAAGACAATCTGGCACATAAAGAAGAATACTCTTTCAAAACAGAAAGACCTTTTGCTTCCTTGATTCTTCTATCCACTAGCCATGTGAACTCACATAAATTACATAACCTCTCTGATATTTTATTCTTTTTCAGTAAAATGGAGATTATAATGCAAATAGTTGTGGTGGGGTTAAATGGGATAATACTGTAAGTTGCCAGAATAAACTAGGCATTAAGTTATTAATTATAGACATTAAATATTAATACAATTAATTGCTAATAAATTTCTTATTAAAATTTATTGTTATATATTTCCATGTTGAAATATTACCTTCATATTATTAATAATAATATGTATTACTTAAAATAATTTTTTAAAATTCTCTGGTCAAAAAGTTAAGAGACCTGCTTCTAATTCCAACCTTGCTCTTTATACAATGTATGACCTGGGCATGTTGCTTTCCACTTATTTATGAACTTCAGAAATTTCTTTTTGTTAAAAAATAAATAAAGGGTATAGATTTGCTGATATCATCTCTCCTGACACAAACATTTTAGCAATTTGATGACTCTAAGTTCATCTGAATCTAATTTGTTTTCTTTGTCTGAGAGTTTACCTTAAGCAACAGAAGCAAAAATAAACAAATGGGGTTACATCAAACTAAAAAGCTTTTGCACAGCAAAGGAAATCATCAACAAAAATGAAAAGGCAACCTGCTGAATGGAAGAAGGTATTTGCATATCACATATATGATAAGGGGTTAATATCCAAAATATATAAAGAACTCATACAGTTCAATAGCAAAAACAAACGAACAATACAATTTAAAAAACGGGTAGAAGATCTGGATAGATATTTCTTCAAAGAAGACATACAGAGATGGCCACTAGGTACATGAAAAGATGCTCAACATCACTAATCATCATGGAAATGCAAATCAAAACCACAATGGGATATCACCTCACACCTGTCAGAATGTTATCGGTGAGAGTGGGGGTATCCCTTTCTCCACTGAGTGCTGGGAGTGGAGTCCTTGTGATATCTCAAGAAAAAGACTTTTCTGAGACTTTCACAGGAGGATGAGTGATTTTTATTTCCATGGAATTACATCCCTGGGTTTCCAAAGTCCCATTTCCCTTAATCCAGTCCTGGAAAAAGTGCAGCTACAGATTCAGCAGAGTTAGAAGTAAAGCCAGTGTCCAGAGTTCCCGTTCCATGTTGGAATTGGGTCTGGAACAGCATTAGGCTAGTTGCAGTCCATTACTCCATTGTGTGTGGGGTCCACATGGCTGTGGGCCACACAGGAGAATGTAGGGGAGCCAAGAGAGTGTCCCCCTCCCTGCAACAAGAGTCCCAAGAGAACCAAGAGAGCCAGGAGCCAAGAGTGCAAGAGAATGAATTCCTAGGGGATTAAATATCTCAAATTTCGTACCCTTACAGTGGCCACACCTACTCTGGCCAGTGACCTGTTCCCAAATGAGACTGACAGGCAAGTACCTTCCCTATGTCACCCAGACTTTACTGGGCATACATCTATTCTCCCCTCTGTCCAGTCCCTTTCCCCAGTGATCTGTGGGGAATAGACCGGTGGCTTCCTGGCAAAGCTGCACAAATGGCATGCCTGTACTATTTGGCCTTCCCTTTGCTCCTTTCTTATTATTAATAACTAGGTTAATTACAACAGTATCAAGAATAGCTATTATTTGAAAGGCAAGAAATAACAAGTGTTGGCCATGATGTAGAGAAAAGGGAACTCTTGTTCACTGTTGGTAAAAATGTAAATTGGTGTAGCCACTATGGAAAACAGTATGGCGTTACCTCAAAATATTAAAAATAGAACCACCATATGATCCAGTAATTCTACTTCTGGTTATTTATCAGAAGAAAATGAAAACACTAGTTGAAAAAGATATATGCACTCCCATGTTCACTGTAGCATTATTCACCATAGCCAAGACATGGAAACAACTTAAATGTTCATCAATGGATGAATGGATAAAGAAGATGTGATATATATGGAACACTATTCAGCCATAAAAAGAATGAAATCTTGCCATTTGTGACATCATGGATGGATCTTGATTGCATAATGCTAAATGAAATAAGTCAGAGAAAGGCAAGTACCATATAATCTCACTTATATGTGGAGTAAAAAACAAAACAAACAAACTCATAGGTGTCAAACCCATTGGATATCAATACTCAACCTTCAGCTCACACTCAGTTCCTGAGCAGTAAGAACATCAAGAAGAAAAACACCTTGAGGTAGCAGAACACTTTCTATTTTCAGCTGTAATTTAAGACAGGTTCAATGTAAGGCAATTTAAGCCCCTTGTTTACCACACAAAATGTACCACTAAATTAATTGCCATTTTTGAAAAAAGAAAAAAGGTTTTGGAGACCATGAAATACTGAAATGCAAACTTAATATCCTTTTCTTACACTCCATTCTAATTATTCACTACTTTAAAACATTCCCTAATCTCAGACCGTAAAAATGACAAATGATTTCTGAAGCATCTAAGTCAGAAAATTAGTGAAGCAATTTTGTCTTTTCTTCAATTCCTTAATGCCCATAAGGATGAAATTTGTCAAATCAACTCTTTCTCTCATTTGAAAAGTCAATCATGAATTTAATAATTGATGGACTCTGAATATACTCTTTCCATAGATGCTACAGTTTACAGCACCCCAGGATGCAGAGGAGGACCCAAATGAGAACCAGGCACGAGCATGGTGTAGCACCTGATATATCATCTGTCAATTGCCAAAGCATGAAAGTCCTATAATCCATTCTAGGAGAGGCCCTCAGGACCTAACTCACAGCTTATTTCCTGACAAACTTGACATCTTTGATCATCGGACTTCTCAGACCTCAGAGATTTGAAGTTGAAAAAACTTTTAAGAACCTAGTGTACTATTAGGAGCAATGACAATTGATATCTGACAGCCCAGCATGCTGCCTTGTATAGTGGTTCCTAATATTTGCCAAAAAGTTTAAAAAGAAAAATCATACTGACTTGCATCTCAGCAATTAAGGTTCCTAAATTATCACTCTGAGTCATCAAGGAAAGACCATTTTGATCTCACTATCTTCTGTGTGATATAAGGAAAATATATGATACATTTTAGAAATATTCCCATCAAAATGTTTTAAAAAGTGCAATGTTTAGTACCTAGAAAATTTACCCATATGAAATAATTTATTCCTCAAAAATGTGGTATTATTATAATTCCATATTTTAAGGCACTAACATATAGAGTGCCTACTGGGTACAAGGCTTTTGGGGGATAAAGACTCATAAAACAATATAGGGAATATTGTTGTTTTTCTGCTCAGATCCCTTTATTCAGTCCATACCTTCATCCCCTTGAGTGTTGGCTGTTAATGGCCTGCAGCTGCTTCTTCTCTAGAAAATTGCCATTGTCTGATTGGGAGCTGTGTCACTGGGGAACTCATTCTCTGCAAGAGGTGGCTTATTTCCATTAACTTAGTAACAAGGATGTATAAAAGCCCTCGTATTCCCACGTTTGTCTAAAGATGGAACCAGCTCTGTAGTGCAATTTATGCTCTAGAACCTGCCACAGATCAGGCTGAAATAGTCTCCAGCTGAGTTCACATCCTTGTTGACTCCTTCCATTGTTATATCCCACTCTCCTCAATCTCCTCCTGAGAACACTCCCTTGATAAGGCATTTGGCAAAAAATCAATCAATCAATCAATCAATCAATCAATCAATCCACATCTCAGGGTCTACTTCCAAAGTATCCAACCTAAGAAAGACTTACATCCTATATATAAGCCACATAGCCCTGGACAGATGGTTCAGTTGGTTGGAGCATTGTCCCATGCACTAAAAGGTTGTGGGTTTGATCCCTGGTCAGGGAGTGTATGGAAGGCAACAGATCTCTCTCTCTCTCTCTCTCTCTCTCTCTCTCTCTCTCTCTCTCTCTCCCCCTCTCCCTCCCTCCCTCCCTCCCTCCCTCCCTCTCTCTCTCTCTAATATCAATGGAACATATTCTCAGGTGAGGAAAAAATAATATGTCATATATAAAAGTCAACTCAACTATTAACTGAACACTGACTGCATGTAGAGGATTAAAAATAAAAGAGGTTTCAGAGTCCTTTCCCAGCTAAGATAGAATTATTATTATAGGCACTACAGTTACTTTCTTGCCAGATACACCAAAAAATAAAATAAAAAATGGACAAATGTATGAAGAATGTTTTTCATGACATTAGCATCAGGCAACAAAAAACAATGATCTCTGAGAGACAAAAAAAACAAATTAGATGAGCCCCATGATTGCCCCAGATTGCTGCATGGAGAAAGGAACCCAGGAAAGTCCTGGAAGACTCCTGAGTTAAGAATATAGAGCTAGGAGGCCAGGGCAGCAAGAGTTATCAGGATAGAATAGTAAAGAAGAGAAAGCTACAGAAAAAGAGAACTCTGGAGATCTACAGAGGGCCCCCCTTGAGTACTCAACAGAGTATAGGTCAGCACATGCATATGAGGACAGGAATACCAGAGAAGTTTAAAGGTAAAAAATCCCTGGAGATCACACAGGGCCAAGAATAGTGTCAATTTTTTGTGGAAAACATAATTCACAGGAATTTGGGTAGAATATTAAAAAGGGTCTTGTCTTAGTGGGGGGGGGGTAGCACTAGACTACACAACACTCTGATCTCACCTAACTATACTTAAAAGCAAGACCCAAAAGTATCAAACTGGTTCTAAGTTGGTTAACTGTACCCTACAAACAAGCTCAAAAATATTTATAAGAATCCAAAAATATATGGCACCCTACATGGTAAAATTCACAGTATTTTTGTAAAAAACTACTGGGTATGCAAAGAAGCAGGATAATAACCCCCAAATTTTAAAAAGTCAATCAATAAAATATGAAATGACACAAACGCAAGGATTTAAAAATTATAACTGTATTTTATATGTTCAAAATACAGAGAGGGTAAAAGTAGATTTATGGTTGTATGTATGCAAAATACAGAGTTTATTTTTGTATTATTATTTATTAATTATTGTATTATTTTCCATATAAACAACTATAAACCTACTTTTGCTGACTCCTTTGTAGAGGAAAGTTTGAACATGTTAAATAGAAACATGGAAGATTTTTAAGAGATCCAGATTAAACTGCTAAAGATTAAAATTACACTGAGATGAAAAATACACTTGGAATTAATGGCAGATTTAGTTACAGCAAAAGAAACTATTAGTAAACATGAAGAGTTAGCAACAGAAACAATCTAAAATGAAACACCCAGAGTTGAGGGGGGAAAAAAGAGAGCATATCAGTGGTCTGTGAAACAACTTCAAGTGGACAAATATATATGTAATTGTCATCTCCAAAGGAGAAAGAAAATGGAGAGGATAAAAATCATTTGAAGAAACAATGGATGAAAATTTTCAAATTTGATGAATATTATAAAGCCACAAATTCAAGAAGCTGAAAAAATCCCAAGTGCAAGAAATGCAAAGAAAACTGTAGTAAGACACATAATAATCAATTTGTTTAAAACAAGTGTAAAAAGAAAATATTCAAGAGAGCCAGAAGAGAAAATACACATTAAGGACAGGGGAACAAAGATAACAACAGACTTCTCGTCAGAAACAATGCAAGTCAGAGGACAGTGGAGCGATATCTCTAAAAGAAAAACTCAACCTCAAATCCTATACCTAGCAAAAATATCTTTCAAAAAAATGGAGGCAAAATAAAGACTTTTTCAGGCATACAAAAGATAAAAAAATTTATTACAAGCAGGCCTGTATACAAGAGAAAAATAATAGAAGATGCAAAAGAACAGCATTGGAAATGGTAACTATATGGGTAAATTTACAGGGAATTTGTCATGATGTAAGTCTCTTTAAAAATCAGCAAAAACAACAGAAATGTATTTGGGGGTTTAAAACATGTAGAAGTAAAATATATGAAAACAATAAAACAAGAGCCAGAAATTGTATGTTGTGGTAAGGTCTTTTTGCTTTATAGGAAGTAGTATAATATCACTTGAAAGTAGATTGTGGCAAATTAAAGATGTATATTATAAGTTGTAAAGTCACCATTATATTAACACCTAAAAGGTAAAAGATAAAAAAGCACAAAGGAGATAAAATGGTATTATAAAAATTACTCAATCCAAAAGATAGGAGAAAAATAGGAAAAAGGAGCAAATAACAGATGGGGACAATATAAAAGAAATAGAAATATGGTAGATATAAACCTACCATATCTATAATCACATATGTGGTGTGAAGAGTCTAAGATTGCCCCCAATTATCCCTGTCTCCTTGTATTCATGCCTTTGTTTAATCCTCTCCTTTTGAGTGTAGGTGAGACCTGAGACTTGCTTCTAACCAATAGAATATAGGATGTCACCTCCATGATTGTTACATAAGATTGTAAATTCCATCTTGAAAGAAGACTCTCTCTATTGACTATCTCCCTCGCTAGCTTTAATAAAGTAAGCTTCCATATGAAGACATCCACATGGCAAGGAACTGAAGGGGGCCTTCATTCTGACAGGATGCAAGGAACAGAATCTTGCCAACAACATTAGCTTAGAAGTAGATTCTCTCTCAGTTGAGCCTCAAATAAGACCTGAGCCCAGCCCAAAACTTTGATTGCAACCTTGTGAAATATCCTGAAGCAGAGGACTCAGCTAAGTTGTGCCTGAATTCCTGACCCACAGAAAACAATGAGATAAACAAAGTGTGTTGTCTCAGGCTGCTAAATTTGTGGTAATATTATTCTGCAGGAGTAAATAACTAATAAAACATTAAATGTAAATAGTTTAAATACCCTATTAAATGGAGAGTGTCAGACTGGATTTAAAAAAAAAAAAGACCCAACTATATGCTACCTTTAAGAAATGTACTTTAAATATAAAGACACAAGTAGGTTTAAAAGAAAAAGATGAGAAAAGATATACCATGGGGAAATCTCTGAGTATAATTATGAATTTGTCTATTTCTTCTTATACTTCCATCAGTTTTTTTTTTATCACTTTTTATTTTCAGTTACAGTTGACATACATTATTATATTAGTTTCCAGTGTACACCTCAGTGATTAGACATTACATAACTTAATAAGTAATCATCCCAATAAATCTCCCACCCATCTGACACCATGCAGAGTTACTAGAATATTATTGACTATATTCCCTAAGCTGTACTTACATCCCCATGACTATTCTGTAACAACTATTTTGTACTTCTTAATTCCTTCACCTTTTTCACCCACTCCCCCAAACCCCCTCCCATCTGGCAACCGTCAAAATGTTCTCTGTATCTATGATTCTGTTTCTGTTCTGCTTATTCCTTTATTTTGTTTTTTAGATTCAATTATTGATAGATATGTATGTATTGCCATTTTATTGTTCATATTTTTTGTCTTCTTGTTCTTTTTGTTTGTCTGTTTATCCACCCAAGGATATTTTTTCCATTGATTTTTAGAGAGAGAGGAAGGGAGGGAGGGAGAGAGACACACACACATCAATTGGTTGCCCCCCACACATGCCCCGACTGGGGCTGGGGATTGAACCCACAACCCAGGTATATGCCCTTGACTGGGAATCAAACCCATGACCCTTCGGTGCACAGGCCAACACTCTAACCATTAAGCAACCCTGGCCAGGCTGATATTCTTCTTGAAGAAGAACATTTCATATAATATTGGTTTGGTGGTGATGAACTCCTTTAGTTTTTTCTTCTCTGGGAAGCTCTATCTGTCCTTCAATTCTAAATGCTAGCTTTGCTGGGTAGAGTAATCTTGGTTGTAGGTTTTTGCTTTTCATCATTTTGAATAATTCTTTTTTTTTTTTTTCAATCCTCACCTGAGGATATTTTTCCGTTTATCCTCAGATAGAGTGGGAGGGAGAGAGAAGGAGAGAGAGGGAAAGAGAGAGAAACATCGACGTGAGAGGGCCACATCGACTGATTGCTTCCTGCATGACCCTAACCAGGGCCGGGAATGAATGGCAACCGAGGTACATGCCCTTGGCCGGAATCGAACCTGCGGCTCATTGGTCTGCTGGCCCACGCTCTACCGCTGAGCCAAACCAGCTAGGGCCACTTTGAATAATTCTTGCCAATCCCTTCTGGCCTGCAAAATTTCTGTTGAGAAATAAGCTGACAGTCTTATGGGAGTTCCCTTGTAGGTAACTGCTTTTCTTTTGCTGCTTGTAAGATTCTCTCTTTGTCTTTAACATTTTGCCTTTTAATTATGATGTGTTTTGGTGTGGGCCTCTTTGGGTTCATCTTGTTTGGGACTCTCTGCACTTCCTGGACTTGTATGTCTATTTCCTTCACCAAGTTAAGGAAGTTTTCTGTCATTATTTTTTCAAATAGGTTTGCAATTTCTTGCTCTCTCTCTCCTCCTTCTGGTACCCCCATTATGTGAAAGTTGGTAAGCTTGAAGTTGTCCCAGAGGCTCCTGATACTATCCTCATATTTTTGGATTCTTTTTCTTTTTGCTGTTCTGATTGGGTGTTTTTGCTTTCTTATATTCCAAACCGTTGATTAGATTCTTGGCTTCATCTACTCTACTATTGATTCCCTGTAAATTATTCTTAATTTCAGTAAGTATATCCTTCCTTCTGACTGGTTCTTTTTCATGCTCTTGAGGTTCTCACTAAGTTCCTTGAACATCCTTATAACCAGTGTTTTGGACTCTGCATCTAATAGATTGCTTGTCTCCATTTTGTTTAGTTCTTTTTCTGGAGTTTTGTTCTGTTCTTTCATTTGGGCCATGTTTCTTTGTCCCCTCATTTTGACAGCCTCCCTGAGTTTGTTTCTTTGTATTAGGTACAGCTGCCATGTCTCCCAGGCTTGGTAGAGTGGCCTAATGTAGTAGGTGTTCTGTAGGGTCCTATAGGGTCCAGCAGCACAGCCTCCCCTATCACCTAAGCTGGTTACTCAAGGTGTGCCCCCCGTGTGGCTCTACTTCCTCCTCTTGTAGTTGAACCTTGATTGCTGTTGGTATTTCAATGGGAGGGCCATCAGTTTTTAATTAATCTAATAATTATGTTATTAGATGCACACAAATTTAGGATTGTGATATCCTCTTATTGCTTTTTCCAAAGTCCACACACCTATCAGTACCAAGTAGTGCTATTGTTGCATCCTCTTCCTGCTAGAGACAAATACTCCTCTGGTAATATTTCAATAGAAATGTCATTGATGAACAGTTACGCTCATTTTATAACACACTACAAGTTGACTAATAGGATAAATAACTCTGGGGAGAAACCAATAGACATAAAGATACATGTATTTTATGGCCTGAAAGATTAACAAAGTGCCTCCCCCATTAGCAAAGGGGTTTTTCATATTAGAAGATTGGCTAAGAATGTTATAATTTGGGGAATTTGCCACACAAAAGAAGTATGCTGCTTGTGGTCATATGTCTGGGATGAAGAACCAATAGCATGACCAAATAGAATAATTCCCTTTTTGAGCCATTATAACAAAACCAAAGACAAATATGGGGAGCCTTCTGTGGGAGCATGCATTGAGTTGTTTTATGACATTCTCACTAGGCCATTATTTTTAAAGGGACTGATACAGAAAATTTGCTAGTGATACACAAGGAATATCATCTACTCAAAAATTGCATGAGGTTTTCTAGGGCCAACTTAAACCACTGTTGACAAACAGAAAAATCTACTATAATATTAAATCTCTGAAGTCTAATTTCAACTATTTTGTGAACAGTTAATAATGACTTCAGTTATTTTCCTTTCATTGCTGTTAACAAGGACCCAAATTATCAGCACCTCTTATAATCTCTGACCTTTTAAGATAGTATATTGATGTTCTAAAGATAGTAAAGAGCACACATATTGTCATTCTATCAACTCATAGCTACAAGCTTGTTAATTAAAAAATCTCTATAGATTTAATGCAAAAAATTCAAGTTATTCAAAGGAAACAAAACAAACTTTTATTTTTCAATGTACCATTTTCAACAAATACATCAAATATTTTGAAAAATACTCTGAATAATTGAAAATCATTTCCATGAAAATGATTCCTTTCACGGGAATCTGTTTCTTCTTTGGTTCATGGGAATATTATCCCAATGAAATATTTATTTTAATAGAGCTCAAAGAAGTACAAGAAATATATAATGTATCGTTGCATGGTCATTTTCAATCATGTACTGGTGAGTTATTAACAGAAAGACTTATTTGCAGGTGTTTATTGACAAAATTGGGTAAAAACCACTATGAAACAGTAGAAAGAGCTAGTACAGTCAGAAGACCTGAGCTAATCCTAGACCATCATTTTCTAACTATGTAAGTCAGCCTGTCATTCATGGTATCTGAACCTCCTCTGGAAAACAGAGATAGGATTTCTAGCTTGGCTTTACTTGATGTGGAAATCTTAAGAAGAGCAACCTACTTTTGATCCAGATATATGGCTGTGGTGGTGTCAAAATATGTCTACAAAGTATTTGATACTCCTCCATTCAAAGGGTAGAACATAGTTCCTCTCCCCTTAAATGTGGGGTATATTATTGATTCATGTCTAATGAATAGAATTGTAGAAGCGACATTTGAGTCCATGACATCTGAGATTAGGATTAAAAAGGCATTGTGACTTCCTCTTTGCTCTTTTCCTTTGATCATGTACTCTGGTGAAAGAGTTGTTGTGTAGACATTTAAGCAGCCCCATGAAGAGGCCCACATGGCAAGAAACTGGGACCTCCTGCTGACAACCAACAAGGAACAGTCATTGCATGACCTTGGAATTGGATGGTCCTACCCCAGTCAAGCCTTCAGATGACTGCAGCTCATGTCTTAACTGCAAACCCATGAGAGAACCTGAGTCAAACCCATCCACTCCTGAATTTCTGACCCATAGAAACTGTGAACTAATAAGTGTTTGTTGTTTTAGGCCAATTTGTTTTGGGGTCATTGTGATGTAGAAATAGGTAGTTAATACTATGGCCTAACTGGAAAAATACAGCTACAAGGACAAGTACAATATGATTCTCTTTTTAAGTATACATGGAAGGTTTCCAAATAAATTTAGAAAGAAATGAGAGCTTTGATTTAGAAGCTTAAAATAAAATTCTCTTAAAGCTTTTATATATTCTGAATGATAATGCAGTTAGAAGGAGCTGCAATTGTTTCATCACTTACAATGAAGGCGCTGTAGTCTACCGAAGATGATGTGAGGAACAACAAAGCAGTGTTCTAGGTGGAGACTGGTCACACATGTAGGAACACTTCACAAGCATCCTTAAACTCAGGCTGAAATTCATCATTTCAGATTTAAATAAAATCTTGGTCAAGACTACAGATATTAATTAGAAACCTATATCATAAATATTCTGTGCCGCCACTAAATCCATATTTACCAGAATGATTTAAAAGGACCGAAGCTGTAGAAGAATGGAGTTAAAACTATAGCAGTAGTCTTTAAAGTGGGGTTATATAAAGACTTTCCAAGGAATATATAGGCATAAATAATTTTGAAGAAATCAATTTCCACTCAACTTCCACATATATGCAGTCGATCTTAAAAGTGATCTGGTCTTCTTTCCTAGCTCTCCTTTCACAAGCATCGTATTTCATGTTTTAAAGGAAAGCATATTTCTTTTAATTTCCAAATGCTATTATTATTCCTTACCCCAGAGTGTGAAAACTAAAGGGGCACCAAACAAAGGGATAGTTTAAAATGTTGGTGCTTGCAAATATAACTTATTCAAATCATCATAAACTCACAGTAGGACTTCTCTCTCTCTTATCTTATACATTTTTTAAAATTAAATGGCAAGCATAGTAAGATTCATGTTGAGATGTTTTTTATTAAAAAATACTGTAGTATGGGGAGGGGATTGTGAGATTGATAAAAAAAATTATTTAGCAATCTCACCTCTCAATTCTGTGAACTGTTGTAAAATAATGCATTGCTCCTGAGGATAAACCTTGTGAGGCTGTTGCTGAACAAAGAAATGAAATAACTGTCTTATGATATCATTGATTTACAAAGAAGATACAGATTTTAAAAATCTAATTTTTTAAATGATGAAAACTAAGGGTATTAGGGAAAAGGTACTGTCATTAAAGCTGGTTTTGGAAACCTTTTACATATTAGTTTTCCTTTCTTGAAAATACTGTATGGTTTAGACAAGGTTATGAATCTGGGAACACAGTTTATTCTTTTCTTTAATTGGATTTTTTGGGTGACATTGGTTAATAAAATTATATAGGTCTCAGGTGTACATCACCATTTATCCCCCCATACTCTCTTCTACCTCCCCGACCCCTCCACAGTTCATTCCTTTTTTTTTTTTTCATATATGGCCTTTATTTTTTTTATTAATTTATTTTTGTTATAGATATTTCTCCTTTTCCCCCCATTGACACCCTCCTCCCCAACCCCCCACCCCGTCCCCAGCTTTGTTGTCCATGTCCATCAGTTATGCATACATGTGTATAAGTTCTGTGGTTTATCTCTTCCCTCCCCCCGCACCCCCTCCTCTGAGGGTTGTCAGTCTGTACCCTACTTTCACATCTCTGGGTCTACCCTGTTCCCCAGACTGTTATGTTTATTATATTCCACAAATGAGTGAGATCATGTGATATTTGTCTTTGCTTGGCTTGTTTTGCTTAGGATAATACTCTCGAGGTCCCTCCATGTCGTCTCAAAGGATAAGAGATCTTTCTTTCTTACAGCTGCATAGTACTCCATTGTGTATATGTGCCACAGCTTTTTTATCCATTCATCCACTGATGGACACTTGGGCTGTTTCCAGATCTTAGCTATTGTAAATAGTGCTGCTATGAACATGGGAGTACATGTATTCTTTCTGATTGGTGTTTCAGGTTTCTTAAGGTATATTCCTAGAAGTGGGTCAAATGGCAATTCAATTTTTAATTTTTTGAGGTAACACCATAGTGTTTTCACAGTGGCTGCACCAGTCTGCATTCCCACCAGCAGTGTACTAAAGTCCCCTTTTCTCCACACCCTCGCCAACACTTGTTTGATGATTTGTTGATGGCGGCCATTCTGACAGGTGTGAGGTGATACCTCATTGTTGTTTTAATTTGCATCTCTCTGATGATTAGTGATGTTGAGCATTTCTTCATATGTCTCTTAGCCATTTGTATGTCCTGTTTGGAGAGGTGTCTATTTAGTTCCTCTGCCCATTTTTTAATTGGGTTCTTTGTCTTCCTTTTGTTGAGTTGTATGAGCACTCTATATATTTTGGAGATTAACCCCTTATCTGATGTATCATTGGCAATTATGCTCTCCCATATAGTGGGTTCCCTTTCCGTTTTGATGGTTGTTTCTTTTCCTGTGCCACAGTTCATTCTTTACACCAATGCTTATTGAGTTGCTTCTATCTACCAGGCATTGTATTAGATTCTCACATACAATCATGCATAAAATGAACAAAAATTGATACTCTCATAGAGCTTACAGAAAGGAGACAAACAATAAACAAAATAAGTAAATGGTATAGTACATTAGAAAGTTATGAGTATAGAGAACAAGAAAAAAGGCAAGAAGCATAGGGGGCATTGAGAATTTTAAATTAGGTGATCAGGGATGGCTCCATGTAGAAGATGACATTTGCACAAAGACTTGAAGGAGATGAGGGAGCAAGACTTGTGGATATTTGGGGGGAAAGTGTGCTGAGCAGAGGAGGAAAAGCATGTGCAAAGGCCCTAGGGTCAAGTATGCTTAACCTGCTCAAGGAACAGCAAGGAGCCAGTGTGCAGAGGAGTGAGAGGGAGAGTAGAATAGGAGGAGGTAGGAGTAGTGTAGGGCCAGACTATGTAGAACTTTATGGGCCATTGCATGGGTTTTTGAGTTTTACACTGGGTAAGGGCTTGTGGAGTGATACAATCTGACTTACTTTAAGTGGCATACTAGCCACTCTAGTGAAAATAGACTATAAAGAGCAAGGGCAGTCCTGGCTGGTTTGGCTCAGTGGTTAGAGCATCAGCCTGCGGACCAGAGAGTCCCAGGTTCGGTTCCCGCTAAGGGCACGTACCTCGGTTGCAGTTTGTCCCCGGCCCCAGTTGGGGTCGTGTGGGTGGCAGCCAGTCGATGTGTCTCTCTCACATCGATGTTTCTCTCTCTCACTTCCTCCTTCTCTCCCTCCCATTATATCTGAAGATAAATGCAAAAATGTCCTCATATGAGGATTAAAAAAAAAAAAAAAAGAGCAAGGGCAGACTCAAAACATCCAGCAGGACAGTTACCACAGTAATCCAGAAAGAGACAGCGGGCACTTGGTCTAACATGGTAGCCAAGGAGGTGATAAGAAGTGAGATTCTGGATATATATATTGAAGGTCAAACTAATAGGACTTGCAATAGATTGGATTTAGGGTATGAAAGAAAATAGCCCCATGTTTACTAGAAAAATTAAATTAATAGTTAAAAAGCTTTCTGGAAAGGAAACTCCAGACTCAGATGGTTTCACTTGCAACTGCTATCACATGTATGGAAGAAATCACAATGATCTTACCAAAACACTCAGAAAAGAAAGAGAACACTGCCCAACTCATTTTCTGTGGTCGGCATCACCCTAATTCTAAAACCTGATGAAGGCAATCCAAAAAAGAAATTTATAGACCAAATAACGTTCATGAACATAGATGTAAAAATACCTTAACAAAATATTAGTAAATGGAATCCAACAATATATCAAAAGAGTAATACATGGTGAGCAAGTAGGGTTTATCTCAGGAATGCAAGGTTGGTTAACACTTAAAGATCAATCAAGGTAATTCACCATATTGAGAATAAAGGAGAAAAACTATATGATAATTTGAATAGGTAAAATTGTCTATATTTGCTAATGACAAGACTATTTACATACAAAAGCCTAAAGAATCACAAAATAAATGCTAGAACTACAATTTGAATTTGACTAAGTCACATATACAATATTAATTTTAAGAATCAAGTAGTGTCACAAAAATTGGAAAACTAAATTTAAAATTGATTCCATATAGTATCAAAATCATGCAATAATTCTAACAATATAACATGTTATAATATAAAATATAACAATAAATCTAACAAAAGACTTCTAAGATCTCTACATTTTAAAGTACAAAACATTGTTGAGAATAAAATTTTTAAATCCAAATAAGTGTTGAGATGTATCAATAGATTGGAAGATTCAATATTATTAAGATATCAGTCCTCCCAAAATTAATCTATAGATACAAAGCAATTCCAACAAAACTTTCATCAGAGATTTTTGTAGAAATTGACACGCTAAGTCTAGAGTTACATGAAAAATCAAATACAGAATAGCCAAAACAACTTTGAAAAAAAAACCAAGTTAATAACTTACACTGACTTCATAACTTACTATAATGCTAAAATTATCAAGACAGTGTGGTACTGACATAATGATGAACAATTAGATAAAAGAACTAAATAGAACCCAGAAATTTACTCCCAATTATATGGTCATCTGATTTTTTATAATGTTATCAAAGGAATCCAAAAGGAAAAGAATAGTCTTTTAAACAAATGCTGCTGTAATAATTGCATAGCCATCTGGAAAAGAAAAAAAAATCACATCAGCCCCCTACCTCACAAAAAATTAATTTGAGATATATCCTGGACCTAAACATAAAAGTTAAAGCTCTAAAATTTCAAAGGACTGGTATTCAGGATATATAAATAACTACTAAAATTTAATAATAAAGAACCAAAATATTTTTAAAATGGGCAAAATATTTGAATAGGCACTTCACAAAAGAATATATACTAATGGCTAAAAAGCACATGAAAAAATCATTATTAGTCATTATGGAAATGCAAATTAAAAACCCAATGATCCTCAGAACAACTAATATTTCCACTTTTCGCAACCCTGTCACATGTATGAAACAGAAATAAAAATTCCCTTTTTATACAGCCATGTTTTCAAATAGGTTAGTTTCCTTATATAGTATTTTATTTTCTGTATAAGCATTATGAATTGTTTTCCGATTAAAAAAGTACTGCTTAGTTGAAAAAACAAAACAATGAAATACTATACATCCACTAGTATAGCTAAAATGTAAAAGGCTCACACCACCAAATGCTGGCAAGGATTTGGGACAAGTAGAACTCTCATATATTATTGGTATGGCTGTAAAAGTGTCCAACCTACTTGGCAAATGGTCTAGCAGTTTCTTTCTTTTTTTAAAAAAAATATGTTTTTATTGATTTTTAGAGAGAGAGGAAGGGAGAGATAGAGACATCAATGTGAGAGAGAAACATGGATCAGCTGCCTCCTTCACGCCCCCTACTGGGGATCAAGCCTACAACCCAGGCACGTGGCCTGACCAGGAATCGAACCGGGACCTCTCAGTCCATGGGACGATGCTCAATCCACTGAGCCACACCAGCTGGGCTAGCAGTTTCTTATAAAACTAAACATACACCTATGCTATTCAGCAACTCTTCATAGATATTACCAAAGAGAAATTAAGCTATATGTCCACAAAAAGACTTGTACACACATGTTAACAGCAACATTTTTTTTAAATACTTACCCGAGGATATGTTTTTATTGATTTTTAGCGAAAGAGAAAGAAACATCAATGTGAGAGAGAAACATGGATCAGTTGCCTCCCATACATTCCCAACCAGCGATCGAACCCGCAACCTAGGTGCATGTCCTGACCAGAAATTGAACCTGCAACCTTTTGGTGTACAGGATGATGCTCCAACCAACTGAGCCACTTGGCCAGCGTATGGCAACTTTTTAAAAAGTAGTCAAAACTAGAAACAACCCAGGTATCCACCAATAAGAGAATGAATAACCAAACTATGAAATACAACTTAGCAATAGAAAAATTGAGCTGCCAATACACACTACAGTATGCATGAATCTCAAAAACATTATGCTGAGTGAAAGAAGTGGAACACAAAAGAATACATATTGTATGATTCCATTTATATAAATTTAAACAGGCAAATCTCATCTATAGTGAAAAATAATCAGGACAGTGGTTTCCTGGTGGGGAAGAGGGTGTGAGGTGGGGACGGAGTTTGCTTGGGAAAGGGCATGAAGGAACTTTTTGGAGTGATGGCAATGTTCTGTATCTTGAGGGAGGTTTGTATTAATCAAAACTCAGTGAATGTACACTTAAGATTTCTGCATTTCATTATAGGTAAAGTTTATATTAAAAGAAAAGTTTTAGACAAATAGTAATATGAATGCTCTAATCGGTAATATGAATGCTGAAGTATATAAAGAGAGTGTACAGATGTCTTCCATTTACTTTGAAATGCATAAAAAAATAAGATGAGTTGATATAGGTGATAAAGCAAGTATAGTAAAATACAAATGGTAGGATTAAGGTGATGTTATACAAATATTCAGCATAAAATTCTTTCAACTTTGCCGTATGTTTAAATTTTTTCACAATAAAACAATATTTAAAATAAAAATATATACATAGTAATGTTGATGTCATTTCAAGATAATTCATTTTTCCCCAAAAGTACAATATTTGTATATTGATCTGGAGCTCAATATAAAATAATTAGGTCTGATTCATTGGGCACTCATTAATTCATTCAAACATTCAAGTTCTTTATTTAGTATTTACTATGTACCAGACACTTGAAAGAAAGTGAAAATGTAGAACAGTCTACTCAGTAGTTGTCTACTTACACCCACAGTAACCTACCTGGAAAGAAATGCTTTGGGGAAATGAGGTATGATAAGAAAGCCATTCATTCAGAGCTATTTTTTAATGTTATATCTTGCCCATTAAAGAGGCCATTTCCAACATGGAAAATTAATACTGTTAAATAGGAAATAATTGCACAAATGCCAGTGTTAATTTTAAATTGTTCCTTGAACATGTTTTCAACCTTGAAAGCAGAAAAATGAAGACTTAAGGAAAGAGAGGGCTTCACTAACTTAACATGTGATTTTTTAAATGTTGGTATTATGACTGACAGATCGAGAGACCTCCAAATGTCATTTTCTCACAAGAAGCTATTATGTGCAGTGCTTGAACAGGGCTGGAGGACCTAGCAACAGAAGGGGAAAAGGTTTCCAAGGCAAGAGGTCTACTTGTTTTAGAGCTAAACCTCAAATTGCCACGCCTTGAGGTCTTGACCAGGAAAATGAATAGCCAACCAGTACCTCGGCCTAATAACAGGTCTTGTTTCCCTGAATGACACTGGATTTATTAGACACATATTTTTAAACACATGATTTTCCAGTGTAATTTAAGTTATATCTTGAGGTGGAGCACAAACACTGATAAATGTTTTTGTAGGTAAATATATTCTGGTCTATGAATCTGCTGCTTCTCTCAGACAGAAAAGCAAAGTTTTAGGCTGGGAATCATAAATAATCCCAGTTATAAACTGCTCTAATTCACATTATAGCACTAAATGGGACACTGAGTAATTTAGATGTTAGGAAACATGGTCAAAGAGCGAGAAAGAGGCTGAAAATTTGCCAACCAGAAAATTTGAATCCCTGCCTGACACTCTCAAGCAGCATTGTGTGCTCTGAAAAGTACTTAGGCTCCATGACTCAGTTTCTCCTTCTTTTTTCTTGGAGACTATCCTGCTTCCTGTTTTGTCCTAATTAGCCATCAAAGTTTCTATTTTATGAAAGTCTTGCTGAAACATCTTCCTTTTCTTCAAAGACTTGGACGAAAAGTGTCTTAAATTTTACCTTCTTCATCCTTCCTTTCATCTCCCCTATCCTCCCTAAGAATCAGGGTAGCTTTGAAGGGGGGGAAAAGTCACAAAAGGGGCTATTTTATAGATAGAAATAGAACTGGGGTGAGACACTTGTCAGTGTTTGCTTCAGACGTGAAGAATAGGTAGGGCGAGTAACATTTGTGGATTCTCTAAATTCGAATTTTGAATATTTTCATCATGTAGGCGGTGAAGCATGTCCTTATCTTCTCTATGCTGCTTCTATGAAACACTGCCCAGAGTCTACAGTATGAGCCCAGGAATCAGCTTCTCTCTCTTTCTCTCCCTCTCTCAATTCACAAAAGTGCCCCCCAACAGACCAAGGAAAAAATAATTAAAGTACACTATAGTCAGTTCTTGTGCCCTGAGAAAATATAACACATGCCCATGAGCGCATACATGAATGCTTTTCCTGTTTGTCCCAAGGGCTTCCCCACATCACTGGCTCTAGCATGTGAGTAGAGAGCATAAATAAGGAGATGTTGTTCCATGAGACAAAAGCAAAAATCAGGCTCAGAACTTAAATTTTTCTTTTACTTTAATATGATTCTTAAATATCTGTCTGGCCTTGTCACTCACAGTCTTGAGACTTGGTGTCTCAAGTCATAGGACAATAGAATATAGGACAAAGTCATAGGACAAATGCTGTTCATCTCTTCCAATCCCCACACTGCAATTCACATCCTGAAACTGACCCAGGCAATGAATCCTTGTTTTATCCACTACTCTCATTTCTCAGGTTGGCTCTCTTGAAATTCCCTTAAAAGGAAGAAAGTGTCTCTCATAGTCAGTCTTGCCCCAAAGCATTTGTAGATTAAATCCACTAGCTTCCCCCTCAATCTTAATTCAGCTATTGAGCCAATCCAAATGTCTTTATATTACCATTAATCTTTGCTTATGTCACTGTCTATATTTTTCCAAATTTTATGTGGAAATCTATAGGTTTTTTCAGCCACTGCTCAATGAAAAACAATCAAATTCTTCCTTCACTATTGGTTGAAAATTCAAGAGATAACATTTGTTTTTACAAACAACACTTTCATCTCATAACTGTTGCTCTAATAAGGATTAATTCTGGCCCCAAGTGACCAAAACCTGGTTCAAATTTACTTAAGCATAAGAAGGGGGAAGTTTTTTGCTTTTGGTTTATGTCGCTGACAAATCCAAGAGTCACCTGGCAGAAGCCCAGAAAAGAGTCTCTTTCTTCTTCTTTGTGGATTTTATTTTCTGACAGTTTTCCCCTAATGGTAACAAAGATGACCATCAATAGCTCTGAGATCAAATCCTGCCTTTTAGCCCTACCATCACAGAGAGATATGCATTTCTAATAGGCCAGCCAAAGTCCCACGGAAGATAATGGAGATCACCAGGCAATGGTCCCCATGCCCTAGACAATGAATGACCCATCCCTCTGGATTTTCTCAATGTGTCCTAGCAGAGCAGCTGAGTTTTGGGTCAGAGAGAAGAGAACACTGCAGCTACAAAGATAACAAGTTCGAAGGCATCATCTTTGATTTCCTGTGAGACACACTTTATCCCACCAGCCTGCTTTTAGGAAGGTACAAGAAGATCTTGCTGCTTTGGCAACTGACAGGTTCCAGTTCAGGAGTCTAGGGATGAACTCGCACACTGGTGAGACCTGGGGAACATCTGAGATACCAGAGGTGAAAATGACTGTAACCTTCTGAAAACCATGTTTGCTTCTTTGTTCTCTAACCCAGAGGAGTGAGGAACCATGAATATTTCAAACTAAGTAAAAATGGTCTTGTGCAGGCCTCTAGGGACTTGTAGTTCTCACAGGTTAAGAGACAAGGGACCCACACAAGATTATCTGGAGTGAAGTTTGGTGGTGGTAACAGCTATTTATTTCATTCAAATCTCTTTAAAGATTATATTAAATAGACCCTAGCAACTTTCATATTTTAAGTTCTAAAGTTCTAAATCAAGTTTTTGTGATTTTCATTTAAACATAAGATGATAGTGGTTTAAAAATAATCATCCCTGAAGTGTTATTAAAAATGCAGCTATAAGTAAATGCATTATTTTTAAGATCTCAATTTGAAATGAAATGCAGATGTTCTAGATTTTAATGCATCATACACCACCAATTTCACAAAATTGCATCCACTTTTCTATGCTTATATTGCCCCATAGAAGCAGCCCTTTGGAAGAGGATGAGGCATTTGATTCGCTGATGTCTCCATTTAGCCAATTATAGGCAGGTTTTCATGTATTATTCCTTTAAAATATTATCAAAGCACTTTGTACTGTCATTCTAGTACGGAAGAAAAAAGGCATAAATTTCATTGAAATACAGGAAAATTTCAGATCAGAAGATGATGAGAAACTGAAAAAAAAAAAAAAGAAAGAAACATTTTCCTGGTGCTTAATGTGGCCTCAATCACATTGAAACAGCTAAAATTTTGACAAAACAGATAATCTCTGCCTTTAGGGAAAGCAACATATAAAATAAAGACAATTATTGTAGGAATGGAAGACAGTCTTCACTTTAAGTGATATACACAGATACTTATCACATCATATATATATATGGAGATTTTCATGCCAGCGTGACTATTAAATCCTCAATATTTGTACACAACAAGAGTAGACAAACCTCTAAATTTCACCAGTTTTCATAACTTTCAAGAGCTTCAGGCTTAATAAATCTAGGAAAGGTAGGAACAAAGGAAAAGTCAGAATGTTGATTTAAATAAGTGGAGAAAGCGGAGAGGGGGCCAATGGGGGAAAAAAGGAGGGACATCTGTAATACATTCAACAATAAAGATGAATTTAAAAAAAGAAATGTCAGCCCAGCCGGTGTGGCTCAGTGGTGGAGTGTTGACCCATGCACCACGAGGTTGCCAGTTAGAGTCCTAGTCAGGGCACATGCCCAGGTTTCAGGCTCGGTTCCCAGTGGGGGGGGTGTACAGGAAGCTGCCAATCGATGAAGTTTCTATCTCCCTCTCCCTTCCTTCTCCCTCTAAAAATCAATATAAACATTTATAAAAGCCGTGGACGTTTTGGATCAGTGGTTAGAGCATTGGCCTAAGGACCAATGAGACGCAGGTTCGGTTCCAGTCAAGGGCACAAGTGCCTCATTTGTGGTTCCTCTCCAGCCCTGGTCGAGATCGTGCAGGAGGCAACCAGTCAATGTGTGTCTCTCACATCAATGTTTCTCTCTCTCTCTCTCCCTCCCTCCCACTCCAGGAAAAAAAAAAAAAAAATATATATATATATATATATATATATATATATATATATATATATATATATATATAAAATAAATGTCATTATGTAAGGGAAAATAAGAATAGGGGTAAAATTCTAAATTCTTTTATTTCTTAAAAATGTTACTTCTATTATTTCTAAACACTAGTTTGACATCTCTATTAAGAATGTGATTGACAGTCTCCAAAATGATCCTCTACTAATCCCTATCTCCTGGTTCATGCCCTTGTAAATCCCCCCCCCATCACACACACACACACACACACACACACACACACACACACACACACTGAACAGAGCTGACCTGTGTAATCACTAAAATATTACAGAAATGATGGAGTATGACATTAAAAGTCTGGGTCATAAAGACATTGTGACTTCTTGTCTTGTGTCTTGAATCACTCACTCTGGGGGAAGCCGGCTGCCATGTCATTATGAGATTCAAGCAGCAACTGGAAAGGCCCATGTGTCAAGGAATTGAGGCCTCCTGCCAATAGCCATGTGAGTAAGCCATCTTAGGATCTTCCAGCCACATTCAAGCCCTCAGATGACTACAGCACCAGCAGACATCTTAACTAAAACCTTAGGAGAGGCCCTAGCCAGAACTACACAGCTAAAATGTTCTTTCATTGAAGCATTATTTACAATAACCAAAATATGGAAGAACCATTGTGTCTATCAATAGACAAGTGGACAAAGAAGATGTGGTACATATATATAATAGAATACTACACAGCCATAAAAAAGAATGAAATCTTGCCATTTACAACAACGTGGGCGGGCCTAGAAGGTATTATGCTAAGTGAAACAAGTCAGAGAAAGACAAATGCCACGATTCACTTGTATGTAGAATTTAAACAGACAAACAAACAAAAGAAACAAACAAACAAAACAGAAACAAACTCATAGATACAGAGAACAAACTGATGGCTGCCAGATGGGAAAGTGGTTGGAGGACTGGGTAAAAAAAGTGAAGAGATTAAGAAGAGCAAATTGCCAGTTATAAAAACAGTCATGGCATAGGAACTATAGTCAATAATATTGTAATAACTATGTATAGTGTCAGATGGATACTACACTTATCAGGATGTTCATTTCACAAGGTATATAAATGTCTAATCACTAGTTGTTCACCTGAAACTAATACAATATATGTCAACTGTAATTGGAAAATACATTTAAAAATTTTACATTCTGAAGTCACAGTAACTATGAGATAATAAATGTTTGTTGTTTTAAGCTTCTTAAGTTTTAGAGTAATTTATTATGCACAATAGAAAACTAATACAGAGGATTTCAGTATAGTTTAGATCTACAAATGTTATAGAAATCTTTTGTTAAAATCAATGATGTTCTACCTGTGCAAGGATATTTGATGGTTGTAACATAGGCTCCAGCTTGTGGAAGTCCTTTTAATAATAATCACAAACTAAAAGAAAAAAGATATTTGATAAGCCTTCGCAGAACATTCAAATTATTTTATCACTACAAATAACATGTTAGTCAGAGGTTTTCCGTACAATTGGGCTAAACACTCCCAGTTCTAGGAGATAAAATTGAAAAGGTTTATTTTCTGTTTATGCAAGAAATACCATTTTCTAAAAATTGTCTGGAAAAGACTTAGGGTAGTTAATGGTGGTAGAAGCAGCATTGTCATTGAAGATCTAGTATTTGGAACTGCCAAAAATGTTTCATTTTCTTTGATTATCATGAACTCAATCAGAAGAGACTCACTAAAACAGGTAAATCCAAGCATAGACTTTCAAACCCCTAATATAAGCATGGCTCTGTAGCCAAATACATATATAAAACACAGTTTCAATAAATAAGGGGAGCACAGAGGACTTTTAGGGAAGTGAAACTATTCTGTATGATACTATAATGGTGGATACATGTCCTTATACATTTGTTAAAACCCATAGAATGTACAAAACCAAGAGTAACCCTTAATATAAACTATGGACTTTGGGGATAATAATGTGTTAATGCACATCCATTAATTGCAACAAATGTACCACTCTGGTGGGGGATGTTGATGGTGGGGGAGGCTGTGGGAAAGGAGAAAGGGGGCAGATGCGGACTCTTCGTACTTTATTCTCATTTTTTAAAAATATGTTTTTATTGATTTTTTCAGAGAGAGAGGAAGGGAGAGATAGAAACATCGATGTAAGAGAGAAACATCAATTGGCTGCCTCCTGCACGCCCCCTACTGGGGATCGAGCCCACAACCCAGGCATGTGCCCTGACCGGGAATCGAACCAGGAACTCTCAGTCCATGGGACGACGCTCAGTCCACTGAGCCACACCAGCTGGGCATTATTTTCATTTTTGTTGTGAACCTACAACTGCTCTAAAAAATGAAGTCTATTAATAACAGGAAAAAATAAGAGGTTTCTGCCATGCAAAAACTTTTAATTATTCAAAAAATAGTCACTTGCTTTTTCTTTATCTATCCTTTTACATTCTACCTTTCTGTGTCTTTATGCTTTATATGTGTCTCTTAATAAACAGCACATAGTTGGATTTTGTTTTGTATATAATCTAAGAAGGTCTGTCTTTAAGGAGGAATGTTGAGCCATCTATATTTATTGTTACTACAGATATATGTGGATTTCTTTTCATTATTTTTTAAATTATTTTTATTAATTTGTTTTTGTTACAGATGTTTCTCCTTTTTCCCCCATTGACACCTTCCTCCACATCCCCCCGCCCCATCCCCAGCTTTGTTATCTATGTCCATTGGTTACGCATACATGCATATAAGTTCTGTGGTTTATATTATTTTGAATGTGATATCTACCTAGATTTTTCTTTGCCTCTTTCTCCCTTCTTTTCATGGTTTGCATTTATTTAGAAGATATACATCTTCTCTTTGTTATTTTAGTAGAAAGATTTGATATAACTACTTGACTTTAATGTTTTGAGTGTAATCACATGTTTAGACTCCTCTTGACAGTTCAAGGTACTTTAACTCCATATAGACACGTCCTTAGCCTTCCATGATAGTTGATATAAATTTTAATTCCACTTTATTTTGAACCTTACCCCCGCAATAGTCATTATTACTCTTATTATTGTGGATTTTTTAAAAAAAGTTATTGGCTATTTATTTAGTTTTATTGAATTTATTGGGGTGACATTGGTTAATAAAATTACATAGGTTTCAGGTGTACTATTGTATAATACATCATTTGTATATTATATTATGTGTTCACCACCCAACATCAAGTCTCCTTCCGTTACCATTTAACCCCCTCTTTACTCTCTTCTACCTTCTCCCACCCCACTTTCCCTCTGGTAATCACCATAATGTTGTATGTGTCTACAAGGGTTTTATTTTATTTTTTTGATTAATCCCTTCACCTTTTTCACCCAACCTCCCAACCTCCTCCTCTCTAACAGCTGTCAGTCTGTTCTCTGTATCTATGAGTCTGTTTCTATTTTGTTTGTTTGTTTATTTTGTTCATTAGATTCCACAGATAAGTAAAATCATACAGTATTTGTCTTCCTTTAACTGGCTTAGTTCACTTACCATAATACTCTCCAGATCTATCCATGCTATCACAAAAGATAAGATTTCCTTCCTTTTTACAGCTGAATAGTATTCCATTGTGTAAATGTATCACAGTTTTTTTATCCACTCATCTACTGATGAGCACTTGGACTGCTTCAAAATCTTGGCTATTATAAATAGAGCTACAGTGAACATAGGGGTGCATATATTCTTTCAAATTAGTGTTTTGGGTTTCTTTGGATTTATTCACAGAAGTAGAAAATCACATTGTAGTGATTTTTCAAAAATGTTCCTGCTAGTCATTTGATTGTTCTTCCTTAGTCTACATTATCAGACGCTTAATTCTCCCTTATTCTCTTAATTTTCTCTTTCCAAAACTCTCATTAGCATATATTGAGCCTTTTCATTCTATTGCATGTCCCTTTAACTTCTATTTCACAATTTCTCTATGTAAGCTGAATTTTTATCGATGTGACCTGAATTCTGAGTAAATATTTAAATCTATATGCCAATCCCCTAATTATTTCTTTAGTCATTCTTATCAGTGGCTCAACTTGGCTCAGCTATGAATAGCATTTTTATAGTCAAATTATTGAGCTAACTAAAATTATAATAAAACTATACTGGAAAATGGGTGTATAGGAAATGTTTATGTGTGTGGTGAGGGTGAAGCTATCAGCAAGAGGTAAGTCCTGATCTAGGATAGTGGAAAATAATTAGATAATAGTTACAAATTTTAAAAAAGTGAAAGTAGCAATATAAGCATGTTATTAAAGCTATAGAGATAAACACCAACAAAAACTACAAATTAAGAAGTTGAAAATGTTGCCTCTAAATAAGGAAAAGGGGTAATGTGAGGGTTGGGGAGAGGAGCTGGGAACTGATATTTAATCATAATAAGTCTTGGGAAGTACAGTATTTGACTCCTTAAATTACATACAAGAATAACTGACTAAAAAAAAAAAAAGAAAGAAAACCCCCAAATTTTAAAAGGTGGCTGAATGAAAATAAAACTGTTGAGAAGAGTTGTGCAGACTTAAAAATCAAATAACAGGAATGAATAGGTGGAACACAGAGGATTTTTAGGGCAGTGAAACTATCTTGTATGATACTATAATGGTGGATACATGTCATTATACATTTGTCCAAACCCATAGAATATACACCACTAAGAGTGAACCCTATTGTAAACTAGAGACTTTGGGTGATAATGATATGTCAATGTAGGTTCATCTCTTGTAACAAGTATACCACCCAGGGGAGGAATGTTGATAATTGGCGGGCTGTGCATGGGGAGTGGGGAGAGCAAGAGATATATTGGAAATCTCTATACCTTCTCCTCAATTTTGCTGCGAACCTAAAACTGCTCTAAAATATAAAGCCTATTAAAAAAAAACTAAAATAAGAATTAGAATTTTACTTCAATTGTGATTTGAAAGTATAATAGCAAGGTAAAATGACATCCTCTAGGTGTTTGCAGTAAATTCTACATTTTTGCTAACTATGAATCTTTATCATTAATTTCCCATGTTGAAGTTTATAAAAAGAACCCCCCAACCTACATTTGTTTCTAAACCCCATACTGTAATTTATAAAGTTTGCAAAATATAGAAGTACCAGTGGGAAAACTCTTGTTAATAAAATGGCTTGCTCTTTTTATCTGCTTTAATTTGAAAAATGTTAGTTCTTAATATTTTTCTCCCTTTAGAAAAAAAACATTTTTTCAAGTTATAGCGGTAAATAATTAATTTTGCTGGTAATTGAACAAATTTGGAGATACTTATCCACCATTAAACTGTTCTGTATAACTGGCTGGTTAAGGTGACAACTTTCTGCCCAAAGTGGCAGAAGTGGATCATGGAGAAATAAGAAGGTGGTGGACTCTAATAAAACACCTGTTACAGTTTTTCTAGTGACTCACTAGAGGTCTGCTAATGGAAAATTGGTTCAGTTATAAGATGAACAAGTTCTGGGATGTAAAGTACAGCATAGTGACTATAGTTAACAATACTGTATTATATACTTGAAAGTTGCTATGGGAGTAGATCTTAAATGTTCTCACCACCACGAACAACAAAAAAAGGTAACCATCTGAAGTGATAAATATGTTATCTAACCTCATTTCACAACATATATGTATATCAAATCATCACATTGTATACATTAAACTTACAGTGTTATTTGACAATTATATCTCAATAAAACTGAAAAAATAAAGTACAAACCTAATGTCCCCCAAAGAGAAAGAAAATTCCATTCCTGAAAAACAAAAGTAAAAGGATTCAAACCAGCACTGTCCAAAAGGAATATAACTTGAACCATATGTGTAATTTTAATTTTTCTAGTAGCCACATTGAAAAGTAACAAAACATGGTAAAATTTATTTTAATAATATATTTGTTTTTTTATCATTTCAACATGAAAAATATTGAGAGATTTTATATTCCTTTTTGTACTAATTCTTCAAAATCTGACATATATTTTACACTTATAGCACATGTCAATTTGCACAAGCCACATTTTGAGCACTCAGCCACATGTCCGTAGTATTTACTATATTAGATAGGACATGTACAAACTATCACCCTTTATGTCCAAACAAGACTCAAAATTTCAGAAAGAGAATTTACTATAAAAAAATATCAGAAAAGCACATAAGACTGATCAGAGATGCCCAATTTAGCATTTTAGACAAGAGGGCTTCCCCTTCTCTCAATGTCCAAAAGTCCCCTTGATCAGGATTGACCTGGAGTAGGATCAACAAACGTGTTCTGTGAAAGGTCAGATAGCAAATATTTTAGGCTTTGTGGGCCACACAGTTTGTATTGTAATTACTTAACTCTGCTGTTGCAGCATGAAAACAACCATATACAACACATTAAAAATGGGCATGGTTATAGTCAATAAAACTTTATTTATGGGCATTGAAATTTGAATTTCATATAACTTTCATGTCATGAAAAAATTATTTCAAACATTTAAAAATGTAAAAACCATTCTTAGTTCATGAGTTCTAACAAAACAGGCAATGGTCCAGATTTGGCTCATTGGTGCTAGTTTGCCAACCCCTGCCCTAGAGGATAGGGATTAAGAAAGGGAGCGCTAAGGAGCTGTTTTAATTATAGACATTTGTTGAAAATTAAAAACTAGAAATTTAGGGGTTAGAAAAAGATAATGTGGAAAAAGCACAGGATTAGTGTCCAGCCATCTCTGTTTTGACTCTAGTTGTGACAAGGATAATTTCTTGTATCCCAATCACATTATTGATCTTCTCTGGTCCCTGGCTTCTTTCTGCCAGGTAGATGATTACCATGACAACCTTAATAAGTCCAACAGTAGTTCAATACTTGCACTGCATTAACTCAAAATTGGTAATATTTGAACAAAGTCTGGGCAAATTTACCATCTAAAATATAAGAGGAATGGTTTTGTTAAGAAACAAGTAGAATTGTACAGACTTATAAATAGCTTTAACTCTGCTTGGAAACAATTCTTACTATAAATAAGTCAATCATCATAATTATCTATGCATTACAATAAAAGGAAATTGCATGTGACAGTTCTGGAGCCTAATTCTAATTATTATTTATATTTTAAAGAAATAATAGATCGTCCACACTTACTTGCTCAGGCAAGTGCTTGGGTCTCACCCCTGCCCCTTGGAGTCTAGATACAGCAGCTTCTACATTCCTGCTCCAAGCATGAGACCAAGGAGGCGAGAATACTGTCACTGGAAACCTGGATATAGCCATGAGCAGTGACTCAGGGCTCCTTGGGTGCTTGCATATAATTGAAGCTGCCTGTCTGCATGTATCCTCTGGCTCTAATGCTGTCTGTTGGCTCTGCAGCACAATATGTAACCAATATAGCTCCATAGTTTCCATGTAAAAAAAGAAAAAGAAATAATAGGTGCATATCTTGAAATATTCAAATTTTCAGGCTTTCCACTATAGCCCAAATATGTGTAGTTGCACAGTATTTCACATTATTTATTTTGCTTTATTTTACATTATTTCATAAATCTTCCATTAAATCTCAAGAAGACAAAGTCAGACAAACTTTTAACCTAATGTGAAATAATTACTCGGACAATAAAACCTGAGTTTTCTTTAACAAATTGGATTTCAAAATTAAAGTGTAAATGGAAAAGATTTTGTTGATTCTATTTTTCTATTAAACATTAAGGTGATGACTTTTTCCATAATGACCTACCACAAGAATTTCAACCAAAATAAAAGAAAGCAACAGAATTAGCTGCAAGTTTCAAGTTGATCTGGTCTTCCCCAAAGCTATTCTCACCTCTATCCCATTTTCCTTGACTTTCTCTATCATAAAGACTAAAAAGCTAAAGTTAATTTAACTTCTAGTGTTGTTGGAGTTGGCCATATGACATGGTTCTCGCCATGAGATACAGGCAGAAATCTCTGAGCAGAGTTACTCTACCTGAATAAAAACGAGAGAAGCCCTTTGTCCTTCTCTCTTTTCCCTGCCTGGAACAGAGAAGTAATGCCTGGAGGCACTGCAACCATCTTGCAAATCTGGTAACAAAAGCCACTTTCTAAGAGTGGGAAAATAGGAAGCTAAGAAGAGCTTGAATCCCTAGACATTATCCTTGAGCCCTGGATAACAACATGCATGGCCTTCCTTGGTATTTCTTGTTTTGTGAAAATGAGAAAATTCTTTCTTACTTATATACCCACTATTTGCTAGGCTTTCTAGTTTCTTTGGTTTTTGTTTTTGTAGCTAATTGTATTCGTAACTAATAAACAAGTAAAACAAGGTAGGATTTACTTGCCATCTATTACATACTAGTGTTTCTCAAACCAGAGCATAGATCAGAATCACCTGGAAGATATTAAAATTCAGATTGCTGGGCTCCAGGCCCAGAGTTTCTGATTCAGTAGGTCTTGGATGGCTCACAAGAAATCGCATTTCTAACAAGTGCCCAGGTGATACAGCTGCTGCTGCATCCAGTGGCCACACTGTAAGAACCACTGTGCTACACAATTACATAATAACATTTCAGAAAAGAACAGAACATAACAACACATAACAACATGTAACATAGTATAGCATAGCATAACATACCACAGCACAGCATAACACAATAGAATATAACATAACTCAATATAATATAAAATCCTACTTTCCAAGGTCTATTTCATCATTGCTTTGCTTTTAAAAAAATAAATTTCTGCCCAAGTTCTGATCTTCAGACCAAATACTCCTTAGTAATCTGCACTTCAAGTGCAAAATAAGTCACAAAAAGATCAGCAGATATTGTAGTTCTTCTCCTGCCTGAAGCTAGAAGATAGGGAAAGAGCTGTCTAGCACTTGCCAGGCTAGACTATTTGCCATGTCATTTCCTGGCACGTAATTATGCTGCTTGCTGACAACTATTCTACTTTCTGTCCTTCTGTAAATTGTAAATGACAGTCTGGAAGCTGTTGGCTGAAAATTCTGAAAAAGAAACCTTTACAAAGAGAGGCAAGGACAAAATCACAGTCAATTTAGAGTGGTTGCTGACAAGCTGGCCCTGAGAAGGATCCTCAAGTTCGTACTCTGTGGGGAGACAATGGAATTTACTGTCCCTTCCCCTTCCCTACCTGTACTCCTACCACCTAGAGTCTCAAAGCAGGTGATCCACTCAAAAATTCAAATTTTATTGGAAGATGTTAAGAAGCCTAGTGCTTAGAAGCCTTTGGCTACCAGCTAGAATAACACACAGTAGAATTTTATACTTATGGTAGAGAGAAAAGCTTCTACCATGAGCACATGTTGCCCTACATCCACAGCCTGCCCCTGCCCCCCACATAATGACATGCTTCAAAGCCCATCAAAAAGAGCCATTCTATCAGAAAAGCAATTCAGCCATTTTCCAGGTCTAATATTTAGTCTAATTTGGCTCCACTCCCAGGCCAAAGTAATCCTTTGGCCCTAGTAGCTACCTGTTTTAGGCCATGCTTTGTTAACCTTCTATGGAAGAGGGGTCAGTTTAATTCACTCATCACTCATCCACTCCCCATTGTGTCCAGGACCTCAGTGTGTGGGACAAAATAGCTTTGCCTGAGTTAAATAACCAAGCCTGGCCAGTCTTCATGGAAATACAGAATTCGGAGACCAGAGCAAAGCTCATTAGTCCTCTGAGAAATAACATCTAAGACCTTGACCTTTTACCACTGCCCAGCCCAAGGAGTTAAGAAACCATACAGGTCCATGGAATAGACTCTCATGATTGCTTATAATCCTTCAAACATTTGCAGACCTTAGCACCAGGAATTTCTGTTTTTAAATCCTCTCCAGCACCTATTTTAGCCTTCTGACAAGTTTTGATTCTTCGTCATTTCCCAAGAGAAGCTTGAGAATAAGAAACAGAGTGTAGAGCCATCTCTCACTATTCCTTCTTCTTGATCTAAGTTAGCTTTTCAATTGCAACCAAAGTTCCTAAGATTCCCTTTCAACCAACCCTAGCCATGGACATTTGAGGGTACTCTACACAAGGTACTGTGCTGGGGGGGGCACATATTATAAGTCAAGTGTTAAACAGGAGGCACAAAGCATTCGTGAAGAGTGACTATAGAGGAGGAAGTCTTCCTCAAGTGCTGGGCAAGATAGAGAGGGTGTCATAGAGGACATGACCTTGTAGGAGCATAGAACATGACTACAGTGAGAAACTTCTGAGTGACAGAATCCAGGGAAAGGGAACATGAGGATCCAGCAGTGTGGTATGGTAGAAAGAACATGATTTTGAGATCAGACAGATCTGGGTTTGAAAACATTGCCTAAATGTGTGAATTGAGTGAGTTACTTTAATGCTCTAGATGTCTCAGTTTCCTTATGTGTGAAGAAGGAGTAATAATACTTCTCTTGAAGGATTGTTCTAAAACTACCATGAAAAAAGCAGGGAAGGGGCGGGTACAATTTCAACATAGAGCTCAATCTATAGAGCTGTTGCTGTTAAAAGCTCTTTGATCCTAAACATGAGATATAATAAGAACAACTGGTAGGGCCAGTTTGGTTGAGGTGAAGGCTTTCCAAAAAGTACTTTAGGAGACACTGAAAGGGAAAACTGAATCAGTACATTAAATCCAGATTTCAATAGGCCTCGACTGGCAGGCTAAAAAGTTTGGACTTGATACTTGATTCTAAAGACAATATGAATATGAACTCTATCAAAGATTTTTTTACGAAGGAAAGTGGCATACACAAATATCCTCAAATGTCCATCTGTTCCTTTTTACACAGGTTTGGAGAAGCCCAAAGTGACATTCATGTCAGCCCTACAAGACCTTGTCGACATCAAGGGTCTAGGCACAAATGGAGCAGGCCATGTGACCCACAATCTAAGGCTGGAGTAGAGAAAGCAGTAAAAAAGTTTCAAGTGGACAGATCAGAATTTGTAGAAGATCAGGAATTCAGGTTAAGGATGCAGGTACAAAGGAATGGTGTGCCAATTTTAGCAATTGATTTTATATACCATGTTTCATCAACTCTAAGATACCATTTATAGGGAGGGGATGCTGTCAAATAAATAATAAAACACTCTAGCCTATAAGATGCATCCCAATTTCAGAGGTGTTAAAATGTAAAAAAAAAAAAAAAAAAAAAAAAAGAGAAAACTGATGATATACCACAAATTTTCTCATTCATTTGTCCAGACAACAAACCAAAGCGAAGTACCATTTATAGAGTGCCTGTAAGTCCCAAGTACTTTCTATAAATATTTCTGTGCAACTCTTACATCCATTTAAAGTGGCTCATTATCCTCTTTGCTCTCTATACTCCTGCCTCCTTAAACTACTTTTGGTTTCTTGGATAGGCCATTCTCTTCTCAGCCCAGGGGCCTTGCAAATAATTATTGCCTCTCTCTAGACTCCCAGCCCCTTCCCATAATTCATCCCTACATAGCCTTAGGCATCAACTCTTGTTTCTGTCTGAAGAAAACATTTTCTAAACACGATGCTCACATTTCTATACTTCAGCAAATATAAGATTCATTAGCTCTAACACACAACTATTTTATATATCACTAAGAAGGAAAAAACATGTTGACAATTAAATCATGACCCACTATCAGGCACAATACACATCTCAATTTCACAGGTGTTAAAATGTGGCAGGAGGTAACTGTATGCTTTGGAGCTGATGAAATCTGTGGTTTGGTACAAGTCAGTGATTTTCAGAAAAACATGATATTTGAGTTGAAAGGTAATGTCACTTTCCATACTGTTTGTCTTTCAGTAAATGGGACAAGATGGAGAAAATTTTACTTCCTAAGTAATCTGCAAATGGAAGGAAGACCCAGAAACCTTTTTCCTTGTTAGAGTCATAGAGGGAGAGAGAGATGAGGGGTTAGGGTGGGGTCAGGGGAGTCGGCTAATAGCTGCTGAGACAATGAAGAGTTGTTCAGGAGGCACTTTAATGTTCTCTATGAGAGCCCCAAAGCGGGATTAGATCTCCAAACTAACCAGTCTATATGGATGTTGTTTTTAAAAATGACTGGCAGAGAAGCCTTGAACTCTGATAAGTTCAGGGCAGAATCAAGATGACTAATATTCCCCCCCCCCCAAAAAAAAAAGATGACTAATATGAATTCAGCAATGGAGGTAGAGGAAACCCTGTGGAAATCCAGCCTGGAACTGAGAATGCAGTGGGAAGAGCCCAGTATTTGCTCAAGCTGTGCAATTGGGGGGCAGGTGTCAGCCACATTAATCCCCCAGAGCAAAAGGTGAGTTCCAGGTGATCTGGGATATGTAGGTTCATTTTCTACCTGCCTGGTAAGCAGGGGAACTGCCACCAAGCAGAATGCAGCATTAGAATTATTCTAGGGTTCAAGGATCTAGCACTCAGAAAAGCTAAAGGAATTATATCATTTAAGGATACATAGCTGGTAGGTACTAATATTTGCTAGAAATATTGATGCTATGTGCTATGGACTGAATGTGTCCCCCCCCCCAAATTCATATGTTGAATTCCTATTTTCCAGTGTGATAGTATTTGGAAGTGGGGTCTTTGGGAGGAAATTAGGTTTAGATAAGGTAATGATGAAATTGATGCCCTTATGGGGAGATGAAGAGACCAGAGCTCGATCTCTCTCTCCAACATGTGAAGATATAGCAAGAAGGCAGCCACCTGTAAATGAGGAACAGAGCCCTCACCAAGAACTGGACCACGCTGGCATGCCGATCTCAGACTTCCAGCCTCCAAAACTGTGAGAGATAATGTTTGTTGTCTAAACCACTAAGTCTATGGTATTCTGTTAGAGAAGTCCAAACTGACAATGACATTGTCATTTGCAATCATAACAAAATGTCTTTACGAATCCCAGACAGTTCTGGAAAGATTGGTCAAACTATCCTGTGCAGGTACGCACATCTGGGCTGAGATGTCAGAATAAATGGGCTCTCCAGCCAGTCTCAAATTAGTCTCCTAGTGACATTAAGAGAAACAAAAGCACAGAGTGTCTCCTTAACAGAGTCCAGGAAATTCACCCCTGCCAGGAAGGAGACACAGAACACTCCAAGAAGTAGAAGATGTGGGCTCTAGCTCTGGTCTGTTTATATTCCCCCTAAGTGTGGATGGCAAGGGCTCAGTGGCATGGACTGGCAGCCACACAGAGACAAAGTCTTCCAGCACTAAGGGCTCTAGACTGATGCAGGGTTTTAGATGCAGCATGGCAGGCTAAGGGCAGGCAGACAAGATACCTGCATGAAGCAGGCCAGGTGGGGGCTGTGGGAGCCCCATCTAAAGGGGATCCAGAATCAGCACGTGCTAGTGCTGCTTGAGGAAGTAAGCATGCACTGTTCTGTTCTCCAATGGAGACAAATAAAATTCTGATGTCCATGGTAATTTTCTCAATGTTCAAATATTGGCAGCTAATTTAATTTTTTAAATACAACTCTGAGACTAGTCTGAAGAACTGATATATCTATCAGACTTCCCATTTACCATCTCCAGGCAGGGCCTTTCAAGGAAGTTTAACTGTCTGCTTTACCCTCCCAACCTTACAGTAATCCACTATAATTGTTCTAGATTAAAGACCACAGAGGAGAATTGCTACTAAATCTATGGCATAGTGCCCTTCAGCCATTCCATGTTGCTCCATTACTCAAGACACTACCATTATTTGGCATTTTTCATTCCAAGAGCTCTGAAACACAGAGAGATCTATAGTCTTTTTTTATGTATTAGATCATAAACAACTCTCAAAACTTCTGATTGTCAAGTAAAAATGACATGATTAGTTATTAAGAGTTCCATCTCTGAAGTCAGAATGCAAGGGTTTGAATCCTAGTTCTATACTATATCAACACATGAACTTGGCCAAGTTACTTAAGCTCTCAAAATCTCAGTTTCCTCATTTGTAAAATGGGCTTAATAACAGCTCAAGAGCTTGCTTTGAGGGAGAATGCATGTATAGCACATAGCAGGTGCCTTGCCCATAGTAACTGCAAGATAAATATTAGCAGTCCTTAGCTATTCTTGTTAATCCAGATGAACCATAAATAAATGGGCCATATTGCTTATAAAATTTATTTTAAGCAAAGTTGATTCAAAACATTGACAAATGGAAAAGAAAATGACAGTCCCTCAGCATAATTAGGTAGAGAAACACTAGAAGGAGGTGAATTTCTGCAGTGTTAGAAAAAAGATTGAGGTTACCCATGTGGTAAGATGCTGTCAGGAGCCCTGAAAGAGTTCTCTGCCCCACCCTTACACATCATATTTCCTGATGTATAAAATCCCATCGGAATATGGCAAAGCCTTCCATTGCTGGGTTCAGAGATTTGAGGAGGAGTAAGGCAGTTATTTTGATCCCCACTGAGTTTAACGAAAGAAAGGGAGAACTAGGAGGCAAACCCCAGAGGACAAATCCCACCTCCTTGTCAGATCTATGAACAAGGAATGATTTCCTTGTTTTGAACAATAAATGGATTATCTCTTTGTGGCTGAGATGATAACAAAGATACATGCCTGGGCATTAAGGTTGGGAAACAGAGGCCCTCGTTATCACTGTGTGTCAGAATAGCCAAGATTCTCAATGACACCTATCATTCAGATAGGGCCTCACTGTCAGAGACTCTGAGTCAGTTGGTTGGGGAACAAACACTTTGGAGAACTGTTTGGAAGTTTCTTATAGAGTAAACATACATCTTCCCTACGATCCAGATAATCCACTCCTGCATATACACTCAACTGAAATGAGTTCCCATGTCCACTAGAAGACATGCACAAGAATGTTCATAGCAGCTTCATTCATAGTAACACAAAAATTGGAACCACCTAAATGTCCATGTACACTAGAACTGGCAAATAAAATGTAGTAAATTCCTGCCATGGAATACTACACAGCAATGGAAGAGAGCAACCCTCTGATACATATAACAACCTGGATGATTCCCACTAATAATGTTGAGTGAAACAAGGCAGAACAAGAGTACCTACTATATGATTCTATTCTAATGAAGTTCAAAAGCAGGGCAGGACTCATCTATAGTGATAGAGGACAGAAGAGTGGTAACCCTTGGAAGAAGGTGCTGAATGGGAGATGACCTTCTGAGGTGCTGGGAATGTTCTAAATCTTGACTGGGTAATGGTAACTGGGTAGTGGAAGCATTTGGAAAAAATCATTATGTTGTACACTTAAGATTTTTGCTCTATGTGTGTAGTCATTTGTTTGTTTGAAAACACAATTACAAATAATCTTTAAAAGTCCCCCAAGTGGTTCTTACATGTGGCCGGAATTGAGAACCACTGCCATCAGCCTACCATGTCTGCCAGAGTATTGTTCTTCTATCCATGCCCAGCTGTGTCCTTAGGTAGCAGATTTTGCCATGTCATTCCTTGCTCTTATAAAACCACCCATGATATTTCTAAGAAGCCAACAGAAAAAGCACTAAGTATATCATTTAAAATTCCTAGCAAGGCTATTATCTTCATTAATTCAGCTTTTCTACACTCTGCAATTGCTAATGGGAGTTAAGAATTCTCTTGTCAGTCTTTAAACTCTGCAGGCGAGGCCCATATATCCAGGAAGAACTCTATGGCCTAGTCACTCACCTGAGGGTGCCAAATTATCCCAAATCATCTCAATCTGAAAAGTAAAGAGAGTGAAAAAGGGGTAGAAGTGTCACAGTGCAAAAGACACTAATCAGATACGTGATTTTAATCCAAATTTACCTCCAAACTGATCTTAAGCAAATCACTGAAACTCCAAGAGCCTCAGTTTGCTAATCTATAAAATGGGAAAATGAACTATGGTCCCAATAGTTCACTATTGTTAAGTATTAAATAAGAAATTGTGTGTGTGTGCTACTAAATGTGCCCGTAAAGTCAAAGGAGGAAAACAAAGCTGGAAATGTGCTGATGGATAGTTTTTCTGCTAAAATATTTTCCAGTAAAAGACATCTTGTTAACAAGCTACTTAGTATAGTATAACATATACTTCGCAATTTATCTACCTCCTGCAGAATGTCAAAACAATTGGCCTATAATATTTCTAAAATATACTCAACCATCTCTGGATTTATTATGTGCATATGTATTTGCATAATGATGACTGAATTTACACATCATGCATCTTTCCAGACTTTAGGTTTCCATTACTCTCTTTCTCTCTCTCTTTTTTAATCACAGGCCTTGTTACAAAATGCAACAGTCTTTAAGCATGATTACCATTTTCTTCAGCATAAAAGTAAGTGATGGAAGTGGTGTTCGACTGTTAGCCTGGAGAGGAGAGATTGGTAACCACTAATAAATTTAGAATTTCTCCTCCATTAGTCAGAAAAGAGATGGTTCCAGATTTGGTGCCCAATTCTGTCCTGGCAGCAACCCCAACCTTAGTAAGTTGGCAGAATACTTGAGGCAGAAGTTTTGCTGTCACCATCATTTTATCTACTATTGGGAAAAGGTTTTACCTATTCCAATCCAAGAGGAGTGGAAACTGAGAGGAGTTGGCTCCAGTAGATACCAATGGCTGGCCCAATTGATTGATTGGCTGTCACAGCACCATTTCCAACCCCATTGTCCCTTGCTACCTCACACTACAGAGAGTGGAAAGTCAAATGCTTTCCCATACTCCCTGGCAGTTTTGGGTTGCTATATGCCCAGATCTGGCCCATAAGATACAACTGATTTTTTTAGCTTTTTTTTAAATTTTTTTGTCTGTAGGGTATATCTCACTAGGACTATTTATACAGTCAAGTTACTGGGGATTAAAGTCATTTGAAATATTTCCTCTCTCTATATTTTTGCCACTAACTATAACTTTAGATTTGCTTGTTTTATTTTGTCTTTTATTTTTAGGAAATGCTTTTTAAAAATTTAATTTTGTTTAGAGTTATATAAAATATTTACATGATTACAAAGTCAAATCTATAAAACACTGTATATCAGAAAGCCCAATTTCTATCCCTGTCTCTTCTACCTGGCTCCCTCCTTTCTCTATGTGTAGCTATTTTTTGCTTATTTTTCTAGTATTTTAAAATAATTTTAGATTTACAGAAAGTTGCAACAATAATACAGAGAGTTCTTGTATACCTCCCATTCAGCTTCCCCCAATGTTACATCTTATGTGACCATGGTAGATTTGTCAAAAATAAGACTTTAACATTGGTGCAATACTTTTAACTAAAATACTATTAACTAAAATATAGATTTCATTATATTGTTTTCCCACCACTGTCCTTTCTCTGGGCCAGGGTCCCATCCAGGATCTTGCATTACATTTAGTTATCATGATTCCTTAGTGTTCTTCAATCTGAGATGGTTTGTCAATCTTTCTTCGTCTCTTACGATATTGACACCTTTGAAAAGGACTGGCCAGCGATATAATGTTTCTTAATTTGAGTTTGAAAGATGTTTCTTCATGGTTAAATTCAGGTTATGTAATTTTAGCAAGGAAACCATAGTAGTGATGGTATGCCCTTCTCAGTTCATCACATCAGGAGGCACATTATGTCAATTAACTCCATTACCAATGAGGTTAACTTGGTCAAGGTGGTATCTTTCAGATTTATCCACTATTTTTCCCTTTGTAATTACTAAATATGTGGTGGATTATACATTTAAACTATGCAAATATCTTATTTCTGCTTAGATTTTCAGCCACTATTTTTAACATCCATTAATACTTCTTGCCTAAAACAATTATTTGTGCAGCATTTGCCAAATGGCGACTTTCTATTTCCATCATTCTTTCTATATTTATCATTGGAAGTCTATCAAAAAAGAACTTTTCTTTCTCCTACACTTATTATTTAACTCAATTATTTACTTATATCAGTATGGATTCATGGATATTTACCTTATTTTATAGGTTATAATTCACTACTATCATTATTTGTTTTGCTGCTCATATTTTCCCAAATTTGACCATTAATAGCTCCTTTCAGTTGACTCCCATGTACTTTCAACACATCCCCATAGATTTTTAGCACTTTTATTTTTATTTTTTTCTTTATTGATTTTAGAGAGAGAGGAAGGGAGAGGGAGAGAGAGAAAGAAACACTGATGAGAGAGAACATCAATTGGCCACCTCCTGCATGCCCTCCACTGGGGATATGGCCTACAACCTGGGCATGTGCCCTGAGCGGGAATCAAACTGGCAACCTCTTGGTCCATGGGTCGACACTCAACCACTGAGCCACATGAGCCAGGCAGATTTTTAGCACTTTTAATTTCTGACACCACAAGATGTTTTAGGCTTTCCTGTATATTCCTTGACTCAATCCTGGAGTCAGTCATTTTTTTTGAGGATTCCTGGTTCCTTTTATTGGACAATGTTATTATAAAACCAAATTTTGGGTACTATGTATGATCCTTGCTACTGTGGTGTCATTAACTCCATCAAAATTAATTTTTTTTTTGCTCTGTGAAAGATGCTGTTAAGAAATTGAAAAAATAATATACCACATTAGCAAAATGAAAGATAAAAACCGTATGATCATCTCAATAGATGCAGAAAAACATTTTACAAAATTCAATATCCATTTTTGATAAAGACTCTAAATAAAATGGGCATAGACAGAACATACCTCAAAATAATAAAGGCTATATATCAAGCCCACAGCTAACATCATACTCAGTGGTGAAAAGCTGAAAGCGTTTCCCTTAAGATCAGGAGCAAGACAAGGATGCCCACTCTTGCCACTTTTATTCAACATAGTATTGGAAGTCCTCACAATTAGGCAGGAAAGCAAGGCATCCAAATTAGAAAAGAAGAAGTAAAACTTACTATTTGTGAACAATATGATTTTATATATAGAAAACCCTAAAGACTCTACCAAAAAACTGTTAGAACTAATAAATGCATTCGGTAAAGTTGCAGGGTCCAAGATCACTGTACAAAAATCTGTTGCATTTTTATATACTAACAACAAATTATCAGAAAGATAAATTAAGAAAATAAGCCCATTTATAATTGCATCAAAAAGAATAAAATACCCAGGAATAAATTTAACCAAGGAAGTGAAAAACCTATACACTGGAAACTGTAAGGTATTAATGAAAGAAATAGAAGAAAACACAAATAAATGATATCCTATGCTCACGGATGGGAAAAATTAATATGGTATAAATAGTCTCATTACTCAAAGCAATCTACAGATTCAGTGCAATCCCTACCAAAATTCCAGTGCCATTTTTCACAGAAATAGAACAAACAATCCTAAAATTTGTATGGAACCACAAAAGACTCTGAATAGCCAAAGCAATCTTGAGAAAGAAGAGCAAAGCTGGTGGCATCACACTCCCTGGTTTCAAACTATATTAAAAACAAAGCTACAGTAATCAAAACAGTATGGTACTGACATAAAAACAGACACATAGATCAAAGAAACAGAATAGAGAATCCAGAAGTAAACCCACATATATGGTCAATTAATTTACAACAAAGGAGGCAAGACCATACAACGGGGAAAGAACAGTCTCGTCAATAAATGGTGTTGAGAGAACTGGACAGTCACAGCAAAAGAATGAAACTAGACCACTGTCTTACACCATATACAAAAATTAACTCAAAATTGATTAATGACTTGAATGTAAAACAAGAAACCATAAAATTCCTAGAACAAAACATATGCAGTAAGCTTCTTGACATCACGCTTGGCGATATTTTTTGGATCTGACTCCAATGGCAATGGCAACAAAAGTAAAAGTAAAAGTAAACAAATAGAACTACATCAAACTAAAAAGCTTCCGTACTGCAAAGGAAACCATCAACAAAATAAAAAGGCAATCTATTGAATGGGAGAAGATATTTGCAAATCATGTATCTGATAAGTGGTTAATATTCAAAATATATAAAAATCTCATACAGCTCAGTAACAAAAAACATTCTAATTAAAAAATGGGCATAGGCTCTGAACAGACATTTTACCAAAGAAGACATATAGATGGCCAACAGGAGTATGTAAAGATGTTCAACATCAGCCCAGCCGGTGTGGCTCAGTGGCTGAGCATCACTCCATGAACCAGGAGGTTGCTGGTTCGATTCCCGGTCAGGGCACATGCCCAGGTTGTGAGCCAAATCCCCAGTGGGGGGCATGCAGGAGGCAGTCAATAGATGTTCTCTCCCATCGATGTTTCTATCTCTCTCTCCCTCTCCCTTCCTCTCTCTCTAAAATCAATAAAGAAAAAATGTTTTTTAAAAAAGAAAAGATGCTCAACATCACTAATAATCAGAGAAATGCAAATCAAAACCACAGTGAGATATAACCTCACACCTATTGGAATAGCTATTATCACAAAGACAAGAAATAACAAGTGCTGGCAAGGATGTGGAGAAAAGGGAACCCTCGTGCACTGTTGGTGGGAATGTAAATTGGTGCAGTCAATATGGAAAACAGTATGGAGTTTCCAAAAAAAATAAATAAATTTAGAACTACCATATGATCCAGCAATTCCACTTCTGGGTATTTATCCAAAGAAAACAGAAATAGTAATTCAAAAAGATATATGCACCCCTATGTTCACTGCAGCATTATTTATGATAGCCAATATATGATAACAACCTAAATGCCCATCAATGAATTAATGGACAAAGAAGATGTGGCTATATATACAATGGAATACTGCTCAGTCATTAAAAAGGAATGAAATATAGCCATTTGTAACAATATAGATGGACCTAGAGGGTGGAATCTAAAAACAAAACAAAAACAAAACTCATAGATATAGAGAACAGATCGGTTGTTGCCAGATGGGAGGAGGGTTGGGGGAGGGTGAATGAGGGGGTGAAGGGGATCAAGAGATACAAATGTCCAGATAGAAAATAAGTAAGTTATGGGCATGCAATGTAAAGCATGGTGACTATAATAATATATTGCAAATTTTAAATTTGCTAAGAAAATAAATATTTTTTATTAATTCATTAATAAATTTTTGTTACAGATGTTTCTCCTTTTCCCCCCATTGACACCCTCCTCCCTGTTCCCATTCCCCCCTTCATAGTATTGTTGTCTATGTCCATTGGTTATGCATATATGCATAAAGTTCTTTGGTTTACCTCATTCCCTCCCCACCCAAGGTTTGTCATTCTGTTCCCTACTTCCATGTCTCTGGATCTATTTTGTTCGTCAGCTCATTTTGTTCATTATATTCTACAAGTAAGTGAGATCATGTGATATTTGTTTTTCTCTGACTGGCTTATTTCCCTTAGCATAATACTCTCCAGGTCCCTCCATGTCGTCTCAAAGGATAAGAGATCTTTCTTAAATCTTAAAAGTTCTTAACACAAAAAAAATTTGTAACTTTGTGTGGGGACTGATGGTAACTAGACTGATTAGGGTGATCATTTTGTAATCTATACAAATGTCAAATCATTATGTTGTGTACCTGAACTAATATAATGTTGTATGTCAATTATATTTCAATTTTGAAAATTCTCTCTCACACACACAAGAAAATGAAAAGACATGCTACAGATTGGGAGGAAATCTTTCTAAAACACATACCTGATAAAGGACTTGTTCCCAAAGCATTAAAAAAAAAAAACCCTCAAAACTCTAGTAAGAAAACAAACAACCCAAATAAAAATCGGCAAATAATTTGAACAGATACTTCACCAAAGGAGATACACAGGTTGGCAAATAAGCATATGAAAAGATGCTCAACATTGTTAGTCACTTGAATATGCAAATTAAGCCACAATGAGATATTACTACACACCTACTGAACACCCACAATTAAAAGACAAAAACTGACAATACTAAGCACTGGCAAGAATGCAAAGCAACTAGAACTCACACACTCTGCAAGAGGGGATGCAAAATGGCATGGAAAACAGTTTGGCAGTTTCTCATAAACATATACTTAACACCAATTCAGCAATCCTACTTCTAGGAATTTACCCAAGAGCAATACAAGATATGCTCATACAAAAACCTTACATGAATGTTTATATTGGTCTTATTCATAATCACTAAAAACTGGAAACAACCCAAATGTTCTTCATTGGAGAATATATAAACAAACTGGTATACTCATACAATGAAATCTACTTAGCAATAAAATGGAACAAACTACTAATACATGCAACAGAATGGATAAATATCAAATGCATTATGCCAGTTGAAAGAAGCCAGACTCAAAAGGCTACATCCTATATGATTCCATTGACATGACATTCTGGAAAAGGCAAAACTATAGGGACAGAAACTACATCAGTGTTTACCAGGGGCTGGGCTTAGAGGGCAGGATAATTACCAAAAGGCACCAGGTAACTTTCTGGGTTAATGGGAATGTTCTATATCTTGCTTATCATGGAGTTACATAACTATTAGATGTAACACCTCATGGTGGTTACATGCATTTGTCATATTTTATAGACCTATATACTAAAAAGAATGAGTTTTTCTATATAGAATTTATTCCTCAGTAAAAAAGCAGGGAGGAAGGAAGACGAAATTCAAATCACATCTCTGAAACTCCAGATTATCTATGTCTTGTCAAATGCTGCCCACAACACTTAACAGGGCGCCATTTAAATTTTCTATAGCTTTTTGTGTTTCTGTGATCATAGGCCTGGAAATAGCCATGAAACATCATGTGGATAAAGTGCCTTGTACATTCGGAACAGAGTTTTACAAGAAAAGACGAGAAAAGCAGCTATTCTATGCTGATAAAAGGTATAAGAAGTAAATCATGTTAAGAGGCTTAAAGGCCTGAGCTCTGGAAATTTTAATTTAAGAGACGCAGGTGGGCCAATTACTGTCTTTGAATAAAAGGCAGAAAATCTTCCCCAACATTGTTCAAGCCAATGAGTCATTTTGAGTGAATCTGTTCAGAACAATTCCTCAAGGCAGCAGGCATCTATCATTACTGTGGTAGGGAAGAGGTGCCTGCCTACTCTGAATAAGAGCTTTCTCCTCTGTCCCCTTCTAAACTTGAAGTCAAGTATGTTTTCATCCTAATGTCTTTCTCCCCTCTCCCAATCACACCCATATCTCCTTCATCCTTTATAGCCATTCTGTACCAATCACTCCAGGACTCTGCAAATTGTGGCCCATGGGCCAAATCCAGCCTGCTGCATGTTTTTGTACACCCTGTGAGTGAAGAATGGGTTTTCTTCTTACATTTTTAATGAAAAAAAATCAAAAGAAGAATAATATTTCATGAAACATGAAAATTATCTTAAATTTGAAATTCAGTGTCCATAAATAAAGTTTTATTGGAACACAGCCACGCTCGTTTGAGAAGCTGCAAAAAAGACCATATGACTTGCAAAGCCTAAAATATTTACTATCTGGCCCTTTACAGAAAAAGTTTGTCCACTCATACTTCAGGAGTTTTCATTCTCTTGCCTCTATGTTGATGTCTAGACTATAAGTTTATAAAAAGACAAGGTTCAGCAGCATCCTTTATACACTAGATCACGTCTCTATGACAGCATAACAAATTGTGTTCTTGCATAATACTTTTTGCCGGTGCTAAGCAGAATAAAGACATGTAGCATTGCAGTAGGAATATAGAATTGCAGTAGAAATAATTTGAGGAAACAGTACATTCCTTGTTTCTAAAACTGTCTACTTTGTATTCTACTCTCATCGGAAATTTGTAGAGCCCTAAACAATAACTATTTAATAAGTATCACAATATCCAGTCTCTCAACTCAAAGAACATTTACCTATCAAATCTGTAAGTTACATTGTCTTTCCAATATAAGTAGAAGTGTAACAGTCGTATACAGAATTGTGATGGCAAGTTATACTGATTCTGGGCATTTGACTACTTATCTATTTATATTCTAACATTGCTCATATTTTCCTTTGACATTAATCAAATTGTGAGGCCAAATGATATAGCAAAAAGAGTGCTGGACCCACTGTAAGATATAGAGTCCACAAATTTGCATTTAAATAGTGGTTATACCACTTATACTGAATGAATTGCCTAACATCTTGTAGCCTTGATGTCCTTATCTGTAAAATGGGAATGAAAATTACACCTCACAGTACTTCTGTGAAGTAGTAATAACTATGTGAAAGCATCGTGCTTATGTTATGATGATGATGATGATGATATATTTTATTATATCTTGTGGTCCCCTTCCTTTATACTCCCTCAACCTCATTAAAATTATTTCTCTGCTATTGAGAAAGCCAAAGCCAATCTCATAAGTAAGAGGTTTTCTCAACTAGTGTGGCCAGAAAATTGTTTAAAAATATCAGTTGTTTAAACTTTTTGATTAATTGTTCCTATCAACTCACTTGGCAAACAAAGACTAAACAGTTTAATAATGCTTCCGCCCCCCCCCCCCAGTGATTATGAAAACAGTTTCATTTTCAATTAACAGGATCAAAGATATCTCAGTAGTAGGAGATGATGATCAATGAATTATGAGCTACATTGTCGTAAGGAGAAAATATTCACTTCCCTTTTTCAGTCTTATTATCCTTCAAAAACATTGGGAGTGAATGAGTGAACCATCAAATACAGGAATGAGGATCAGATCTCTTGAGTTCTGAAGTAAGAATTTAAATGTGATTAGCCATTTCCATGGAAAACATACCTATTAAGGGCCAAAAAGGGACAAATACAATGGGCTCCAGATGCCATTATGAATAATGTTGACGCCTATGTACTTGAGTGCCAATTTGATTGATGTTGAAAAACTAATGCTGTAACATTTTTATATTCAGAAAATTCACCTCTGATAAATAAATAAACAAATAAGCAGAAAGGAAAAGAAATTCACCTCTGTACTTGAAGAATTCTTAAAAGGTTTTCTTTGATTACTGATTATTTCTGAGATCTATTGCTGGAGATCCAATACAATGAACCCCAGTTTGCTTCAGACAAAGATCTGAGGGTACAGAAGAAGTAGGAACTATTTAAGCCGATACTTCCTTTTGAAAACTAAAGTCCTACATAAAAGAGATAAGCTCAGAATGGCAGATGGGGGCAGGGAGACTAGCCAAAATCAGCCAGTTAAATGGTGATCGATTTCCTTGTTACCTTTGGCCAATCCAGTTCCAAACCAAATAACGCTTTGAATTCACTTATCCATTCCATAAGCATTCCCTGGATGCTTACTTTGTACCAGTCCATGTGCCAGGTACTAGGGATTTAATAGCATTTAATTGTGGATCAGAGGCCCGAGTTCTAGCCTGAAATCTAATACTAACCAGTTGTGTAAAATGGGCTAGTGTTGCTTTATGAGCCAGGATTTGAGTTCACAAATGTTCTCTCTCCATTCTAATGCAATTCTGTAAGTATGCCTCTTGAGTTTTCTTGACCTAAATCAGGAGGATTTGTTTCTTCTAATAAGGCAGTGATTGAAAGGATCAGAATTCTAGAAGGCATTGGTTAGAAGGATGGCTTTCATTTTTAAAAAGTCTTTTATTCTTTTGAAGATTATGTGCAATAAGAATCTGATGCTACTCACAGTCTGTTGGCCATCTGCATGTGAGGTTTTTTTGTTTTAATTATCTCCTATGACCCAGCACTTAAAGATCACATCTCAAAGTCAAGCTCCTTTGAATGAGTCTTGGTCTCAGACAAAGACATCTGCTTTGCTCTTGAGTGCCAGAGATGATTAAGAATAAATACCCCTGAAAAAGGAAAAAGCATTTTCTGATATCCAAAACTAATCTGATGTTCACAACTGGACCTCAATATTTTTTTTACTATTATTATTTTTTATTAATTTGTTTTTCTTACAGATGTTTCTCCTTTTTCCCCCACTGACACCCTCCTCCCCATCCCCCCGCCCCATCCCCAGCATTGTTGTCCATGTCTGTCAGTTATGCGTACATGCATATAAGTTCTGTGGTTTATCTCTTCCCCCACCCCCCACCCCCTCTTCTGAGGGTTGTCAGTCTGTACCCTACATCCACGTCTCTGGGTCTACCCTGTTCCTCAGACTATTATGTTCGTTATATTCCACAAATAAGTGAGATCATGTGATATTTGTCTTTCTCTGCTTGGCTTGTTTCGCTTAGGATAATACTCTCCAGGTCCCTCCATGTCGTCTCAAAGGATAAGAGATCTTTCTTTCTTATAGCTGCATAGTATTCCATTGTGTATGTGTACTACAGCTTTTTTATCCATTCGTCTACTGATGGACACTTGGGCTGTTTATAGATCTTAGCTATTGTAAACAGTGCTGCTATGAACATAGGGGTACATATATTCTTTCTGATTGGTGTTTCAGGCTTCTTAGGGTATATTCCTAGGAGTGGGATCACTGGGTCAAATGGCAGTTCAATTTTTAACTTTTTGAGGTAACACCACAGTGTTTTCCACAGTGGCTGCACCAGTCTGCATTCCCACCAGCAGTGTACTAGAGTCCCCTTTTCTCCACACCCTTGCCAACACTTGTTTGATGATTTGTTGATGGCGGCCATTCTGACAGGTGTGAGGTGATACCTCATAGTTGTTTTAATTTGCATCTCTCTGATGATTAGTGACATTGAGCATTTTGTCATATGTCTCTTGGCCATTTGTATGTCCTGTTTGGAGAGGTGTCTATTTAGGTCCTCTGCCTATTTTTTAATTGGGTTCTTTGTCTTCCTTTTGTTGACTTGTATGAGCACTCGATATACTTTGGAAATTAACCCCTTATCTGATGCATCATTGGCGATAATGGTCTCCCATATAGTGGGATCCCTTTCTGTTTTGATGATTGTTTCTTTTGCTGTGCAGAAGTTTTTAGTTTGATGTAGTGGACCTCAATATTTTTATAAGCTTGTCTGACACAGCCAGGCCATTTTTGTTCTCCTTTTAGACATAAACAAACACATACAACACCAGTATGAAACAAAACAAGACCATTTCATAATTTTGTTTAAGCACAAACAAAAACAAGGTCACTGTGCCACACAAGATACCCAATAAGAGAATTGTCCTCACTTTCTGACGGCATCCAATCTAGACTAAACTCCTTTCTTGGACTCTCCCCTGACTAAACCAATCAAAGCCTAAATTCTATGATATATTTCTAACACCCTTTACTGAAGGCATCCCATGGTTCCCTGCAATGAGTAATAAACCCACCTTATTTAACCAAGTGTGTTTCCAGTGACCTTTGGCTAAAGGGCATTGACACCCCCAAATTCATCTTTTCTTCTCTCATCTGAGACACCAGGAGACAGACTGATAGAAATATTACAAAAGTACAAACATACACAATTTTTGAACACACACAGCAAGCTATAATGACCTCACAGAATAAACCTGTACTCCAGTTCCTGTCCCTTTTGTATCTTTAATTAATTATCTCTTGGAAATGGAATCTCCCAAGCCTGATCTATAAAAAGAGGAAGTTGGATTAGAAGGGAATTTCCCAAACTGTATTGCTTGGGAAACCAGTGTTCTTCAAATGCTGATATGTATTTCCAGAAAGGATTCTGTGGGAAAATTAGTTGGAGAAACTACATTCTCTAGTAAATCCTGTCTTATAGCTCTAGTTCCAGCTCTCCAAGCTATTTTGAGAGTCATTTAAACCTCCCTTTCTTTTTTTCTTTTAATACTCACCCAAGGATATGTTTCAAGGATATGTTTTAGAGAAAAGAAGTGAGAGAGAGAGAGAGAGAGAGAGTGAGAGAGAGAGACACATCAATGTGAGAGAGAAACATTGATTGGTTGCCTCCCGTACTTGCCCTGACTGGGGATCAAACCTGCAACCTAGCTATGTGCCCTGACCAGGAATCAGACCTGCAACCTCTTTGGTGTATGGGACGATGCCAACCAACTGTACCACCTTTCTTAAATCTCAGTCCCTTAACTGCAAAATAATCCTTATAATATATGCCCTGCTCATTCCCCACTGTTGGGGAGCAAATGAAAAGTGTGACACATAAGTATTTAAAAAACAGGAGAGCACTCTATTCAGTTGAGATATGGAGGCAGCACTAAATCCATTGAAGAGATCATTAAGGGCAAAAACTTAGTCTAGTAATCAGGCCAAGAGGATGCGTGTGTGAACTAGAGTTAGCACAATGAGGAAGGGGAGGCTGGACATTCCAGGGCTATGGCTTGATGACAACCCAACCCAAAACTTGCATAAGACAACTATTTGCTATTTATGGATTCTGTATGTCAGCAATTTGAACAGGGCATGATGGGAATATCTCATCTCTGTTCTGAAATGTCTGGGACCTCAGCTGGGAAGTTTCAAAGTCTGGGAATGACTCAATGACTAGGGGCTACATTTATCTTGAAGGCTTCCTCACTCACATATCTGGTGGTTGAGGCTCACTATTAGCTGAAACATACATGGCGTCTCCATGTGGTCTCTCCATATAGACAAGTTTTAGCTTCTTCTACAGCATGGTGGCTGGGCTCTGAGAGCAAGAGAGAAGTGCATGGCATGTTTATGACCTACTCCAGAAGTCACACAATGTCACTTCTGCCATTCTTTAATGGTCAAGGCAGTCACAAAGGTTCACTCAGTTCAAGGGGAAGGTACATAGACCCTACCACACAACTGCAGGAGTGTCAAGGTCACACTATAAGAAGAGCTTGTGGGATCACAGACATTGCTGTGACCATCTTTAGAAAATAGAGCCTCCTACTCCAGGGCAGATGCAAAGTCAATGAAGTAATATGGATTCCTGGAGCCTGGCTGGAGGAAAAACAAGAAGAGTAAATCAAGGATTTTCTAAGATTTCAAGTCTGGGTGGGGAAAAAAATAACCACAGGAGGAAAGGTTTGAGTCAGAGCTAGTTTGGGGGGAGAGAGGATTATTTCAAAAGTTCTCAGTAGCTCTGCCCTTTGAATGTGGAAAAGATCTGATTGTTTATTGGCAGAGATAATGGAGCCAAGAGAAAATTTAAAGATAGAAAATGGAGGAGGGAAAATTAATAGGACAAGATTCTGGAAGAGTCAAATGTGACCAAATACTCAGTGGAAGTTTAATTTCACAGGGAGAAACTATTTTTCTGCAACAAGAGGAAATAAAAGGAGAGGATGGAAGAAATAGAACAGAATTCTGAGACAGACAAGACATTTGAAATGGAGAGAAGGAAAAATGGCAGATCTGAAATTGACTTATCTTCTCAGGGTAGTAAGAAGTAAGAAATTTATTGAAATTAAGATGAGATGTCTTAAGGTCCATAAGGAATAGAAATGATAGGCAAGAAATTGAATACTACATCTATAAGATATGACTCAAGAATTTCTTAATTTTGAAAGAAGTTGAAAGATTGGCAAAATGATTATTGTTGATGCTAAGTGATGAAAATATAGAAATTTATTATACTATTTTCACTAATTATGTGTATGTTTAAAATTGTTATAATAAAATGTTTAAAAAATGTAAAAACCCATTGAATAACATACTTATCTGTTTTTAAAGGAAATTCATAATATTGCATTTTTATTTGTGGGTTGTCAATAAAAATGTTTCCCTTAGGTCAATGGCTCTCAGCGGAAACAGGATTATCTATTTGTTTCATACATATTACTGTCCTAAATAAAAGTTCAATCAATTTAAATGTTCCCATACAATCCTCTGCCTAACACTTTTTAAAATCCCTGTCACATACCTTAGACAAGGTCTGAAATAATTTTGCTTATTTACTTTAACAGCACATTATTCTCTTTGTTGAAGTAAAATAATGTGTTTTAATTTATTTTTTATTACAACTTAAGGCAAGTTGGTTGCAGGTTGGATTCTATTCTGTCCTCTCTACAGCAATACCCAAGTGAAGAATATCATAGGGTTTCCAATCTTGCTAGATTTCTTCCTGTCACTGATAAAACATTGAGCTGGCAAAATAAACAGCTCAAATCTTAGAAATATATTAGAGTGATATGCTATCTTGTATGCTTCATAACCTTAATTATCGACTCATTTGTTTTCTTGGTAATTGAAGGAAAGCTATTAAGAAAGAATATTCTTGCCCTGTACAAAATGTCATAGTCAGCTAGCAAGAAAGATTGAAGACTGAAGAAATATCCATGAAGCAGCCACTTGGTTTCCTGAAGCATGTCAATAATACCCAGAATTCATCAAGTTCATGGTTCCACATCTTGAACTGTGAAAAGTGACCAGACAATGTGCATGATTGTGACCTTCAGTCAATATCTCTTTTCTGCATTATATTAAGAATAATGAATTGTCATAAACAGCATGTAGCTCAAACCAATATTCTGAGAAAATAGCTGGTGGGTTTTAGAAATTAGATGGCAAGCAACTCAAAACCTTCACACATGATTTTTTAAAAGATACTTAAAGTATCTTAAAAGTCGAACAGCCTAGAGTTCTAGCATTAGCTCTTATCAAATTATCCATATGATAATCAGGCTCCTGCTCAGGTTAAGAAGCAGTGGAATGAAGAGCTTAAGTAATACAGTGGACAAAACTCTGAAAAGGACAGAGGGAGAAGAGAAGACCAGGGAAATTAATGAAAAGGAAGACTCAAAAGCATGAACTCAAGGTGTGAGGGGTGAGAGACACCATGAACCCCTTGCTGAGGAGTCAAATTATTTCTTTCATATCAGGACAGCAATGCAAGAACAGGAAACAGGATTTTCTTCAGTCAGATACATTTTACTGGGCAAAATAATGCCTAGCTAACTTCACTCTCAATTACCTTTGACAGTAATTTGAAGAATGCAAAAGAAAAATTACTGATATAAAATGACAGCACCCTCTGACACCATTCCTCCCTTGATTGACACTAATCATGAGTTACTGTCCATAAAGGAGTTTTTCTTTAATGGAGAAAAAAAGCATATGCCACTTTATCTTAGCATCTTACTAAACAGTAGTTCTGGGATTCATTTGCATGGACAACAGACTATGTCTGGAGCCTTGAACCTGATTTTGATGTTGAAAAGATTGTAAAGAGGTATACTATATGACAAATTAAGGAAGAGAGAGAGATTGAGAGTGAGGCTGGAGTGGGACTGATGGTGATTTTTTTCTCTAAATCTCCTTTCTTCTTTAATGGCTGTAAATTATCAGCCAAATACACGTAGGCACTCTTAGTAGCCAGAGAAGAGTCATGTTATTCTTTCCTTTTTGGCTGTCATGAGTCCCCAAAAGTTACAGTCAAAGAGTTGGTGTTGACAGCCCTAGTGGAGATGCTACTCATGGTTCTCTTATCAAATCAGTCTGGGAGAAAGCCTTGCCCATATATAGGCACAGCTGTAGCACATAGCCCCTGTACTCTCTGGTCCTGTGTGACACAGACACCTTGGCCTCACTGATGGAATCAGGGGCCAACCATGGTCCAGCTCCAAGACCGGACAGAAACTAACTCTTATGTTAAAAGAGTGAGGAGTTGATGAGACATTATTAACTCAGCAAAATTGATTGAACTCAGCATTGAACATGCATTGAATGAGTGCACTGAATGCATATATTCAACAACATTGAACAAAACGGATTGAACTCAGCAGTGAACATGAAACAAATGTTAGAAGGCAAATATAACTTTTGTGTTCAGGTCTCCCCTATTGTGGTAGGCTGAATAGTGCCCCTCCCCAAAGATGTCCATGACCTAATTCCGAGAACCTATTAATATGTTATCTTATATAGCAAAAGGGATTTTGTAGATGTTATTAAATTAAGGATCTTGAGATGAGGAGATTATCTGGGTTGCCCAATGTATTCACAAGAGTCCTTGTAAAAGGGACACAAGGAGTCAGAGAGAAAGAGAGTGATGTGATAACAGAAGCAGAGAGACAGAGAGAGAGATTGGAAGATGCTACACTGCTGCCTTTGAAGATGGAAGAAGGAGCGATGAGCCAAGGAATGCAAGCAGCCTCTAGAAACTGGAAAAGGCAAGGAAACAGATTCTCTCCTAGAGCATCTAGAAGGAATGCAGTCCTGCAAACCCATTTTGGACTTCTGATCTTCAGAACTGTAAGAATATATTGTATTGTTTTAAGTCACTAGTTTATGGCAATTTGTTACAGCAGCAATTGGAAACTAATATGCCAACAGCCTTTTCAGATATCAATGTACTCCTGCTCCCTAAATCACAACTGAAGCCCTATCTCACTTGTCAGAAGAAAGCTTTATTTGACTCCTCTCCACAATAAAAGGGAAGGATTACTCCTTCTAGGAGTTTGCTTTGGTCAGTTCCCACCTAGTCCCTTCAAGGACTGAAGCACTCTTTCCCTCCACCCTTGGGGTCACTGATGACCCCGCTGCTAGTCACTGTCCACTCCCAGGGTTCATTTTCATTGTATTCTTGCATCATTCCCTTGTATCGTTTTGTCCAAAGCATGGCCCTGATCACCTTTCTTTTTTTAAAAAATTAATTTGTTTTTGTTACAGATGTTTCTCCTTTTTCCCCCATTGACACCCTCCTCCCCATCCCCCCCGCCCCATCCCCAGCCCTGTTGTCCACGTCCATTGGTCATGCATACATGCATATAAGTTCTGTGGTTTATCTCTTCCCCCACCCCCCGAGGCTTGTCAGTCTGTACCCCACCTCTATGTCTCTGGGTCAATTTTGTTCATCAGTTTGTTTAGTTCATTATATTCCACAAATAAGTGAGATCATGTGATATTTGTCTTTCTCTGCTTGGCTTGATTCGCTTAGCATAATACTTTCCAGGTCCTTCCATGTCATCTCAAAGGATAAGAGATCCTTCTTTCTTACAGCTGCATAGTATTCCATTGTGTACATGTACCACAGCTTCTTTATCCACTCATCTATTGTTGGACACTTGGGTTGTTTCCAGATCTTAGCTATTGTAAACAGTGCTGCTATGAACATAGGAGTACATATATTCTTTCTGATTGGTGTTTCAGGCTTCTTAGGATATATTCCTAGAAGTAGGATCACTGGGTCAAATGGCAGTTCAATTTTTAACTTTTTGAGGTAACACCATAGTGTTTTCCACAGTGGCTGCACCAGTCTACATTCCCACCAGCAGTATACTAGAGTCTCCTTTTCTCCACACCCTCGCCAAAACTTATTGTTTGATGATTTGTTGATGGTGGCCATTCTGACAGGTGTGAAGTGATACCTCATAGTTGTTTTACTTTCCATTTCTCTGATGATTAGTGACGTTGAGCATTTTTTTCATATGTCTCTTGGCCATTTGTATGTCCTGTTTGGAGAGGTGTCTATTTAGGTCCTCTGCCCATTTTTTAATTGGGTTCTTTGTCTTCCTTTTGTTGACTTGTATGAGCACTCTATATATTTTGGAAATTAACCCCTTATCTGATGCATCATTGGCGATTATGGTCTCCCATATAGTGGGATCCCTTTCCGTTTTGATGGTTGTTTCTTTTGCTGTGCGGAAGCTTTTTAGTTTGATGTAGTCCCACGTGTTCATTTTTTCCTTTGTTTCTCTTGCCTTAGGTGTTGTATCAGTGAAAATTCTGCTGCATATGATGTCTGAAATTTTGTTGCCTGTATTTTCTTCTAGAATTTTTATACATTCACGAGTTACATTTAAGTCTTTTATCCATTTTGAGTGTATGGTGTAAGTTGGTGGTCTAGCTTCATTTTTTTGCAAGTAGCTGTCCAATTTTCCCAACACTATTTATTGAAGAGACTGTTTTGACTCCACTGTATGCTCTTGCCACCTTTGTCGAATATTAATTGAGCATATTGTCTTGGGTCAATTTCTGGGTTCTCTATTCTGTTCCATTGATCTATCTGCCTGTTCTTGTGCCAGTACCAGGCTGTTTTGATTACAGTGGCTTTGTAGTATAACCTGATATCTGGTAATGTGATCTCTCCTACTTTGTTCTTCTTTTTCAAGATTGCTGTGGCTATTCGGGGTCTTTTTTGGTTCCATATGAACTTTTGAAGTATTTGTTCCAGTTCTGTGAAATATGTCATTGGTATTTTGATGGGGATTGCATTGAATCTATAGATTGCTTTGGGTAGTATGGACATTTTAATGATGCTAATTCTTCCAGTCCATGAACAAGGTATATGCTTCCACTCTTTTATATCTTCCTCTATTTCTTTTTTCAATGACCTGTAGTTTTCTGTGAAGAGGTCCTTTACTTCTTTGGTTAAGTTTATTCCTAGGTATCTTAATTTTTTTGCTGCGATGGTAAATGGGATTTTTTAAAAATTTCTCTTTCTGTGATTTCATCATTGGTGTATAAGAATGCCATCAATTTCTTGACGTTAATTTTGTATCCTGCTACTTTGCCAAATTCATTTATTAAGTCTAGTAGATTTTTGATGGAGTCTTTAGGGTTTTCTATGTACAATATCATGTCATCTGCAAATAATGACAGTTTCATTTCCTCCTTTCCAATTTGGATCCCTTTTATTTTTTCTTCATGTCTAATTGCTGTGGCTAAGATTTCCAGTACTATGTTAAATAAGAGTGGCGAAAGTGGGCATCCCTGTCTTGTTCCCGTTCTTAAGGGGAATGTTTTTAGTTTTTGCCCATTGAGTATGATGTTGGCTGTAGGTTTTTCATATATGGCCTTTATTATGTCAAGATATGATCCCTCTATTCCCACATTGCTGAGCGTTTTTATCAGAAATGGGTGCTGGATTTTGTTGAATGCTTTTTCAGCATCTATTGATATGATCATATGGTTTTTATCTTTCATTTTGTTTATGTTGTGTATCACATTTATTGATTTGCAAATATTGTACCATCCTTGCATGCCTGGAATGAAACCCACTTGGTCATGATGAATAATTTTTTTGATGTATTGCTGGATCCAATTTGCTAATATTTTGTTACGTGATCACCTTTTTTAATTTCCAAAGTGAAATGCAAGCCTGAAGCTTGTAGTAATAAGAAAATAATAATAAGTAATAAAACTATGAGTTGAGAAAGTTATAACACAGAAGTAACTGTCTTAGGTTGGGTTCCCTAGAAGCAAAGCCTGAGGTGAGAATTGTCGGGCATGAGATTTCTTGGGGGAGAGAAGAGTGAGGGAGGAAAGATGGGGCAAGGGAAGGAGTGAAGGAATCATGGGGTCTCACTGGGAATTCAGCTTCAACCTGACATCACAGGGGATTTCGGAGTACACAGTGCACCAGAGGATAGTACCACCCACTAGTTTCCAAGAAATCCTGCCATTGCGACTCTTATTCATGCAGAATTTGAGGGATGAGATTTGGTTTCTCTCATCAGTTTTAGCTTAAGTCATAAAAAATTATGGCTGCCTTTTAATATGCAGTATCTTGACCTTGATAGTCAGCATAGTTAAGAAATCACTGGAGACAAGTTGAGGGAGGTGCCCATTTTTAGAGCCTTAGAGGAGAAACCTTTCTGATAATCTCAAAATCAAATCCCTTCTGCACCTTTAATTCAATTCCACTCGTGAATTATTCACTGAGCACCTATATTATACAATATGTAATGTACAGTGTTTCTCCACATGTGCATCTATGATATATGAAAGAATCTGCCATTTTAGCAAGCCCACAGGTGATTCTGGTGTGTCCCAAAGTTTGAGGACTAATACTTGAAAAGATACAAAGAAGAAAAAAAAAATACAGGTGAAGCACTGACATTAAAATACAGGAGCATTCTTTTTATAAAAAAGTGGGTCAGAGAATGTAGTTCTTATTTAAAAAATAAAATACAAAATCACATAGATTGAGTCACACTATTAATGGACCAACAGAAAGGGCAGAGCAATTGAAAAGAGCATGAAGGTAATTGTTCAGCCTCCTGAAAGGGAAGTTAACCTGAGTTTTGAGGATGAGTAGGATTTAAATAAACATAGAAAACATTCCGCACATCCACACAGTGGTGAATATGAGCATTCAATGCAGCAAATATTCATGAATTACTTTTAAAAATGACAAACATCACATCAACTACACAGTAGTTGCCATTTTAATTTGGCTCAGTATTTGAAAGTGACATTTTTGGTTACAAGTGACAAAAAATCCAATTTAAGCTCACTCAAATCATAAAAAAAACCACAACTATGAGCTCCCACATTATTTCTTTATTCAGGTGAGACTTGACCCTGCAGCCCATGCAGTGCCACCAACGACCTGGTTTCTCACTGGTTTCTTCTCAGCCTTCCATTGTGTTGGCACCATCCTCAGGGCTTTCACACTGATCCCTTGGCTTGCCCTACATTATAGCAAAAGAGAAGCTCAGGTCCAAACCTCACATCCTCACATCCACTTGCTAGGATGATAGATCGTTTCTTTCTACAGCCTCTGCCTATCTTTCAGCCCCATTTTGAATCATGTTCTCACTTGCTCTTTGCACTCCAGCTCGATAGGCCTATTTCAAGCTCATCAAATATGCTGCATTCTTCTTCTTTCCCTGGTTAATGGACACTCAAACTTCAGCTCCCAGCTTAAACTTTATAACCTAAAGTAAAATGTCCTTGCCATCCCCACCTAACAGAGAAGGTCAGCCTCTGTTATGTGCTATCAATATATAACGTAGTTCTCCTTTGTGGCAATATATTAATATAACTATTTGATTAGTGTTTGTCTCTTTTATGAGAACAGAAACCACGTCTTGTTTTGTTTACCACTGTATCCTCAGCATCAAGCGTCTGGACAGTGGGCACTCAATAAATATTTGTTGATTAGATAGGTAAATGGATGAATGGATGGATGAATGGATGAATGGATGGATGAATGAATGGATGGATGGATGGATGAACTTGGCCTCTAAACCTGGCCGTGTAACTAATTAGCTACTCAGCTTTTTTGAGAGTCAGTTCTCTCAACTGTGAAATGAAAAGGTTAGACAAGTTGACCTTTAAGATCTTTTCTGAATTTAAAGTGCTGAATTCATAAAGTGTTACTGGCAAGAGAATTTCTTTAACTGAAAGTACTGTGGAACCAAACTAAAAAGTGATGTTTTTGGTTATTCTGCTATCATTTTGCAAATGTTATTTTTAATCTAATTCTGACTTTGTGTAGTCTTGTGCAATAGTTAGCAATATGCAGAAACTGATATCCTACAACTGTTACCAAGCTGCTGAAATTGCCAAATAGCTAATACAAGTTAGAAAAATATATGCTGACAGTCTAGGCAGATGTTAAATAAAATGCTGTTGAGAATATTTTGCACATATTCCTTTCCCCATCCTACCCCACCCCCCAAATTGGCAATATTCAAAGTAAATGGTTGATTTGATTTGATGCACTGCTAAAAATAAAATTTCCATGTTTGAATGATGTTCAGTGTAGAGCACTATTATCATATTGAAACAGTTTTATTCTGAATTCATAAAATAGTCTTGTTGTATCCAAACTCATAGTAATTTGATGAGATCCTAAATATATTTTCATTCAGGGTCCAATTCATAGCCATCTCTTTGTGCATTTAAAAAGAAAATATATGCCCAGCTGGTGTGGCTCACTGGATTGAGCACTGTTCCATGGACTGAGTGGTCCCAGTTCAATTACCAGTCAGGGCATATGCCTGGGTTTCGGGCTTGATCCCCAGCAGGGGGTGTACAGGAAGCAGCCAATTGATATTTCTCTTTCATATTGATGTTTCTATCTCTCTCTTCCTTCCTCTTGTTCTAAAAAATCAGTAAAAACATATTTTTAAAAAGAAAATACAGCCCTGGACAGTGGTTAGAGCATTGGCCCATGAACCGAAGTGTCTCAGGTTTGATTCCCAGTCAAGGGTGAGTACTTGGGTTGCAGGTTTGATCCCCGGCCCCAGTTGGGGCCTGTGCAGGAGGTAACCAATTGATGTCTCTCTCATCAATGTTTCTCTCTCTCCCTCTCTTTCCCTTCCTTTCATTCTCTCTAAAAAAATCAATGGAAAAATTACCCTCAGGTGAGGATTAACAAAAGAAAAATCTTTAAAAAGAAAACTTAATTCATTTTTTCACTTGACATACTTATGAAGCACAAGATAAAATTTCCTACTTGCTCTCCCATTTAACATTTAGATCTGAACTGTAATCTGCCTATAAATAAGAAATGAGAATTTTGATCAGGCAGATTTGCAATCTGTTCCAAGTCGTCTGAGAATACTTGATTGCATAACAAACCTGCAAGTCAATTAAGTATTGTTAAGACAGTTCAACTACTATAAAATATTTTATTATATTCTATATTCCCTTAAAAGTGTATACTTTCTGATGAAGTGATGCAGCCAGAGTATTGATAAAGAGAAAGCACTATGTGGAAAAGTCTTTGTAAAAAGAAGTCCCCCTTGTTGAGGAAACAAAAGGCCCCATTGTTCCTTATGTTTCCTCTTCTAAGTGGCTGGGGTAGGAAATAGCTAACTGTTCCCCAAACCCGGTTCTGTTTCCTCCTTGGCTCCCAGGCAGACTACATTTCCCAGCCTCCAGTGTGACAGATTGCTGGCCAATGGAATGCAGGCAGGAAGTTGTATACCCCACTTCCAAGCCTGGCCTAGAAAATCCTCCCAAGTCATCCTCTATGGTCTTTCCTCCCATATGTTGAAGATGGCAAAGCTAGGTCTGCCTTGTTTCCTGAACACTAACTATGTGGGGCAGAGCCTCCCTCCACTTTCTGATATTTTCAACCAAATTATGAGCTGGCAGAAGAGGGACTATATTATCTCACCCCTCATTCTTAGAATCTCAGGCATCTGAGCACAGCACAGCAATGCCTCCAGTAAAAATTTGCTATAGGTGATTATTTCTTTTTCCTCATTTTTTTCTTCTTTAAAGATAGAAGAGAAAAAGAGAGGTAAGAGCCTGACATTAGACTTTTTTGCCCAAGAATCACTTTTCCTTGCAGAAATTGGGCCCATGAAATAGACTGGCTGCGGGTATGGAGAAAATGTTTAACTGCAGTAGTCTTGATCCTGCAGGCTTTTTACTTACAACAAACCTTGCTTCAAATGAGTGTGTTAGTCCAGGTTCCCATAGAAGCAGATGCCAAAAAGGGATTAAGTATGCAAGAATTTTACTAATTTTGCCTGTGAGAGAAAATAGAATGTGAACCAAGAAGGCTAGAGGGTCATCAGACCATGATGCAAGTCTAATCTCAAGTGAAGAGAGGGAGAGAAGGTTAGGTGGCAGTGTCCTAGTAGTCTAAGGAAGGTTTAGCAAGGTCATCAAAGAGTCCTCAAGCCAAAGTTGGCCTACAGAGGAATCCCATGTCCCTCCAGAAAAAAACCCTACCTTAGTATCCCTGCCACTCGTCACTGGCTGGGAATGGCCCTTGGAAGATAAGGCCTTGGGTCAAATGTGGAGATGGATTTCAGAGCCCAGCAACAGGCGCCTCAGTCAATTACGCTCCCAGCAGTTCAGGGCACATTCTCATAGCCTCCACAGAGTGTTGTTGTTTTTTTTAAGGCAACATGAGTTTATCCATCTTATCTGTATATCATTTTGTTTCAATAGATGTTAGCCACGATGAAAACATATAGGGTCAGGACCAGAATAAATTAGTCTCAGTGATAGGTCTCATCATAAATTTTGTTTTTATCAGTCATTAGTCAGTCACATAATGCTGCCCCATAGGATTTGCATTCAGCTGCTAGTTATACAGACTGGAGATAAAAATGGTTTAACCAAAATCAACAGGTTTATTTCCCTCTCATATAAAAGAAGTCTGTAGTTAAGCAGTGCTAAAATAGTATAATAATAGCTGTATGGTGTCATCCTGGATCCAGCCACCTACTATACTTTTATTCCTTCATTCTTAGAGTATGATTACCATCCTCAAGGTCACTTCATATTACATAATGGATGTTGGGGATCTAGTCATTATGTCTGTGTTCCAGTCAGGATGAAGAGGAAGAAATGAAAAGCATAAATATATATATGCTAGCTATGTGCCCCTTAAAAATAAACAAAAAACTTTTGCTGCAAAGTCCCACTATATGCAGATAATTTCAGCATACAACTCATTGGCAACACCTTGCTACATAGGAGGCTGGGAAATGTATTCTTTTAGCTGTGCAGAAAAATGTTCCAACTGTTTTCATAAAGGAAGGGGATGAATACTGGGAGGTATTCTTTGTCCCAGCCTTTTCTTGGGTTTGGTTCTGAAAGAAAAGTTTTAACTAAAGAAGACTGATGAGATCTTTTCCTGTGCTACCAGATAAATGGATTATATTTATGAGAACTATTGATCCAATTCAATTGCCTTCCAGAAATTTGCACGTATTGTTTATTGGTTGCCTTGTCCAAATACCTATTCATTTTGTACTTTCTTTCCTCTCTGGGCAAAAGTCAATTTTTGTAGTTGTTTTTCTGTTTCTGTTCATTTTTTTTTTCATTGTATTAGTGACCTTCTAGGCTATCTGTCCAGACCACCAACTCCCTACTCTGAGAACTGTGTCCTGGACAAGAGTGGTCCTTCAGTCATTTTTATAGCTACCTAACCTATCCCTTGGCCCTTGATTATTGGGCCAGGGACAGAAAGTAACCCAAGCTGAGCAGACCCACTTCTCTCTTCTGAGAATTTGGATCTGGGATCAAAATCATAAATCAGTATCCACTGGTCATTTGAACAAAGGAGTAAAGGAATAAAGGTAGTGATAAGGGGTTGGGCTATTGGTTTGGCTAATTGTATTCAATTTGAGAAATTGAATGCAATTGGGTTCTACACTGTGCTAGATGTGGAGAGTGCACAGATGAATAAGACATGGACCCTGCCCAGGAATTTATAATTTGCTATCATAAGTGACTCGCAACCAAACTCCAGTACTGTATATGCACATCAAGTCATATCTAGCAAGAAGGAATTAAGATCTCTCAGTTGGAAGATGACTCAATAGCCTAGAGGTGGAAAGGGGGAGGTGATTCCATTGGTTTCTTAGAAAAAGGAAACCCTTTTACAACTTTATGTTTTCCTCTCTGACCTGTTTTTTACGTACTCCCCTCTGTTTTTCTGCACTCAGTATATAGATAGCTCCACTGAGGAAGGAATAAAAAAGAAAGCCAAAGCAAGGTAAACACAAGAAAAACATCTGCATCTAACTACTTTTGGGTGGTTTTCAAATAAAAAAAGCTCAGAATTATGCCAGGTTATGAAAGTCTATAAAAATTTTAATGCAGATACAAAGAAAGAACAATAGTTTTTCTTAAGGTCTTCCCTTTCCACTCTGATCTGCCTTGCTGCTAAAAAAAAAAAAAAAAAAAAAAAAAAAAGAAAGAAAAGAAAAGAAAAATTGAGTTCCCTGCCTTCTGGAACTTTTTACCAGCAGGAGGTGAGAAATCATATAAATTGTTGAAAATAAATGGTAACAGTCAGTCATTTCTTTTATTATGGACCATTAGATTGGTGTATTTGCATGTATCATTAAGATTTATTGCAAATTCTCTAATGGAATGACAATGCTGAAGATTGTCTAAGACAATTAGACTGTAGGCTTCTGGGGTAAAATTACTACACATTTTCCCTGGATGAGAAAAAAAATGTATATCTTCTGCCATGAAAATACCAGTGAGAATAAAGAAGCTATTCTGAATGCTTTTGTCCAATTTTACAGTTTTCTATCATAACAAAATTCTTATGAATTTCACATTAACTGGTAATTTGAAGCCAGGCATCTTCAGGAGTGAATTTCTTTCTTTTTTTAATGCAAAACACAGGATAATCAAGATTAGGAACATTAGCTTTTATTCTTTGACGGGAAAGGCAAATGTTTTACGGGTACAATTATCAGTGAAGGCCAATGTTATGTCTCTACAAGAAATTGTAGGCGCATTCACCTGAACAATTCATCTTTGTGGCAGATGAGAGCTGGAGGTAGATTCAAACTCCAAAGTGGGGGCAAAAAAAAAAAGAGGCATGTTCTTATTCAAAGATGCACATACGTCCATCCCAACCTACAGGTTGATTTTCAAGAGAGTTTCTGGTGCCAGATTTAATTTTCATACCTCCATTTCCCATCAGTACTTGGAACCATTGGGCAAATACTTCCTGTCCCCAATGGAAGGTCTCCCCAGTAAATACCGCTCACTTCTCCTTGAAATGACAAAACTTTCTCATTATTCCTTGTATTGTTGCCACAGCTCCTGGGGCACCTGACTCACTCCAGGGAAACCATAAAACCATATGAAAATCAAATCCAATGTAATTCTGCATCTGGAAGTTTGGGAAATACCTCCCCAAGCCTGTAGTTTTAAACTAATTTTTAAAGCAAACCTAAGCATTTTGGAGACTTTATTTTTAATTAAAACATTAATTTAACATTAAATATTATGCATATATTCTATAGAAAGGTGGCAATAGTAAAAAGAGGCAAGCTGGATTTAAAAGTCAGTGGCTTTAACATGTATTTTAACAACACGAATAATTTAAATCTGCCTCCTGGCATCAGAAAAATATTCCAGAATATTTTTCAGAGATAAATTTTGGTCACTTGAAATTTAGTGATATGATAGGTTTTAGCTATATTCAAATAGATCATTAAAAATGGAGTATGGTTAACTCGAGGGATGCCAGAACACCAGAGGAAAGAAAATATTCATGAAAACTATGTGGTTTATTACACATTCAGAAGCTTAAACATGTTTATGTTATACTTGAAATGCCTATGGTGTGCTATATTACAGATGAGGAAATAGAGTGTGAAATTAAGTTAATTGCTGAGTGGTCAACCAGTTTATTAAATGGAAGATTCACTAAACTAGTTATATGGTGTTACTTACTCTAGAGAGAGCCATTGTAAATACATACACTTAAAAACAATCCCAAAGCATGTATAGCTATGTTGATCAATATTTTCTGCAGATATTCTCCCAAATGTTACATCCAAGTAAATGACCTGGAAGGACCACAGATAGCTAGTAGATCTAGTTTCAGGTGCTTTCCAAATTACTCCTTTATTATTATGACCTAACCAATACAATCTCAAATCTTTCCCTCTCTTGTCCTCCCATATGGCACACTAAAATCAGAATACAATTTGGTCATTTTTTGTAATACCTTCCTCATCCCCACACCACCCCCATCCTTAGGGTATATTCTCAAGTGTTTGTTTACTTATTCATTTACACATTTGTTTACCAATCTGTGAGCAACCTGAGGACAGAGACTATATGTAGCTCATCTCAGTATCCTCAGTGCCTGAGACATGGTAAGTCTGATGAAATGTTTGATAATTATGAATCTTAGTCACTTATTAGTGGTGGGACCTTGGGCAGTAAATGGAAATCTCTGAGGCCCGAGTTTCCTCATCTTTAAAGTGGGGATTAACAATAATACTCGCTTACATAATGGAGTTATTTTTAGAACTAAATAAAATTGTCAGAATATTTTATTTTTATTACATTGTTATCATCATTCTTATCATGAATATTCAACCATTATCCAAGAAGAGTGATTGACTCAGTCTTCTCAAATGTATATGGCTGAATTTGAACCTGAAAGATAAAGCCTGACCCATGAGGAGAGGATATTAATGGGCAATATGTTTTCATTGGAAAATCTGATTTAACAGTAAAATCCCTGTTTGTTCGAATTCAGATACAGATAAACAATTAGTATGGTTCAGGAATAATTGCAGGGTAGCCATGGTAACAGAAAATCCCCTTGTCAACACCCATTGTTCTATTTATACCTTGGGAGATCTGTCTCCACATTTCTATAAATAGAGTAGAAATTCATTCATTTCAACTCTGATTGTGTGCAAACCTCCAATCTTTTCAAGAATAAAGGAACTGAACTCTAATGTAATGGGGAAATATATAATTTAATGAGTGTAATGGGCCACATGTCTGAGGAAGAGTAAACACAGCAAAGAATAAAAGTTTATAAAGGAAACTGGGGCTTCCTAAGATCTCTAGCAGGCAACCGTTTAGGGAACAGTGACCCTCAGAAGCTGAACAACCTTAAGCTACTTATAGTTTTCCCTGACCAGTCATTCAGTTTTACATACAAAACAAAAAGAGGATTGGAAGATTTCTGATTAAATATGATAGGAAAAATGATTTTTTAGAAAAGCCATAAGGTCAGAAAGAATGAAAGAACAGATGACAGCAAATGAGAGATAGCCATAAAATTTTGAAACCTGGAAAGCAGATGGCTAAGTGGTAACTGATTTAATACAAAGCTAACATTTAAGTATCTACAAGGATTCAGGTTCAGGTAACAGTGGCAAGAAAAAGCAATTTGAGCTGCAGAATCCCAGGAAGCCTCAGAAATTGGCAGTACCAGGTACTTCTGAAGGTTGAGTGGCAGAAGGCTGAAAAATAGCCATAGTTGAGGGGAGGGGTTCTGTACTAAAAACAGAGGAATTAATTCAGAGGTATTACATCCCAAATAGTGATATCCTCCTACTTGGCTTTGAGAACACCAGTAGCTACCCACTTACTTCCCAGGTAAGAGAATGATCCTTGAAAAAGTGCTTACAGATAGGAACATATGGAGGTCTCCAATGAAATATCCAGACTCCCTCTTAATCATGCTATGATAAGGTCCACTGATTGTCAAACCCCACCAATGTACACAGTTTCCACTAAATTAAACTTTTTACTGTTTCATTCTTAGACTACTAAGAATTTCCATTGAAAGAACATTTCTGGCATGAAAGACAAAGAACAAACATATGAAAAAAAGGAACACAGAGAAAAAGAAACAATGCAGAGAGCAGAAGAAAACTAAACCTCACCTTAAGTAATATCCATAAATGATAAGAGATTTTATCATCCAATAAACAAGAACAGCATGCTATACAAAAAAGAAGCAACCCAAGAAGAAATAAAGACCTCTTTGACATTAAAATACAACAGAAAATAAATCAATAGAGAAGTTGGCTATAAGATAAAGTTGAAGAAATTTTACAGAAAGTTGAATAGACAGAAAAAAAAGAAAGAAAGAAATGTAAAATACAAGAAAGGGGATAAGAAAATGAAAGGATCAATCCAGGACATCCAAGATTGAATCATAGAATTCTAGAAATAAATACATGAAAATAGAAAGGAGAAAACAATAAAAAATAATTAAAATTTCCTAGAACAGAATAAGGGGCCAAGCTAGTACTCAGTACTATGCCTTTGCTAAAGTATTACTATAAAATTTCAGAACACTGGGTATAAGGGAAAGATTCTCAAATCTTCCAGAGAGAAAAAAAGTAGCTCACAAATAAAAGCTAAAGAAGCAGGCTGGCTAGAAAACAATGAAGTAATGTTATAAAAAATTCTTAAAAGATAGTGTCAATATAGAATTCTATACACAGCCATATTATTTCATCTGTTTTGAGCATAATTTAAAAATATTTTCAGACATGTACTATCTCAAAAGCATGTAAGGTCTCAAAAACCTCAGGAAGCTAATGGGATGTTGTGATATTGTCATTTATTATAAGAAATATATATATTTGGTCTTCATCCTGGTCCTGGAACAGAGCTCCTGAAACCCTTGGAATTTCCTGTGGTGAAAGCACTAAAGATGTCTTTTATGTTAATGAGATGACTTTTAAAATGCACCCCAGGATGGGGGCTGGTTGGTTCAGGACCTGGGGTGGGGGAGAGGTGAGGGGCTAAAGATTGAGGTCAATCACTGAAGGCCAATGATTTCATCAATCATGACTATGTAATGAAGTCTACATAAAAACCTGGACTGGGTTCAGAGAGCTTCTGGGTTGGTAAACATGGAGATTTGGGGAGAATGGTCAGTTCAAAGAGCATAGACACTCCACACCCTTTCCCCATACCTTATCCTATGCATCTCTTCCATCTGACTATTTCTGAGTTATATTTTTTTATAATAAACTGGTAATCTAGTAAGTAAAATGTTCCTCTGAGTTCTGTGAGCCACTCTAGCAAATTAATTGAACCAAAGGAGGGGGTCATTGGTGGGGATGGGGGCAGTCTCCTGGGACTGAGCCCTTAACCTATGGGATCTGATGCTATCACCCAGTAGACAGTGTCAGAATTGAGTTGGACTGTAGAACACCCAGCTGGTGTCACAGAGAATTGCTTGTTGGTGTGAAAACCCAGGACACACTGGAATTGGTATCAGAATCCTTAGATGTGCTCCACCAAAATGAGGGAGTAAACTAAGAAGATTAAGGATCAAGGAAAGGAATCAAACAAATGAGAGAAAAGATAATCCTATTTCACCAGGATGAAGGTGAAGGAAATCCCAGGATCAAATAGCTAAGAAGTGGGCCCAGAGAGCCACTGATTCAGATTGGATAAAGAAGATAGAGACATAACTTAAAAAAAAAAAATAAAGCTGTAGATTACCACCTGTGTTTAATGAATTTAGAGGGGATTGATACTTCTGGCAGAGTATTTGGGGGATGACTTAGGGAAAGATATTTAGAAAACTAGTAAAAAACTATGCAATTATTAGCTCCAGAGAAAACAAAAGTTTTTAAAGAAATGTAATAATTGTATACTACATAGTTCATTTATGCGTAATAGTTACAAAGTCACACTATGAACACTGAATTCTTATCTAATCTTTAAAAATTGGTATAACTGTAGTTAAGGAGTGGGTAGGATAAGTATATGTGTTTTGGAACTCAATCTGAGATAGGAAGGGAAGCTGAGGGTAAGAGTAAAAAAAATAATATAAATGGAGCCACTTTAAAATGGAGTCAGAGCTGCCATCCCAGAGGAACTGCCTTGTACTCCTCAAACCTTTGGAATGTTTGAACTGGGCTAATAACCTTCGGACTGGGCCAGACCAACACTGACTTCCAAACAACTGTTTGTAAAGCTAACAGGAAAGCAGACCTCCTGATGACAAGGACTGAAAATTAGGGACATTCTTTGGAATTAGCACCACCATGGACAGCTAAAGAATAACTTAGCTCATCTGCACCAATAGAAATTCCTTCCTTTCACTGATGTAGTTGTTCCCTTCCCCTTCTCATAAATACTCCTTGCCTCCACCTCCTAATCGGAACACTGGGTTTCTGCCTGATTCAGTGCCTCCCAAATAGCTATTATTTGGATCTCAAATAATTGCTTGTTGTCTCTCACTTTGGCCTTTTATTTTTAGGTTAACAAGAGTTAAATCCTCAGCCTCTGTAGTGAGAAATCAATAAATAATGTAGAATTATAAAAATATTAGAAATATCAGTGTTGATTTAAAATAAGGAGATAAATCCCAGAAGAACATAGTTAATAGAATCTAAAGTTATTGACTCCTAAAAGTGGATGACAGGTATTGAAAGGTAGGGAAAGAGATTACTCATTTTCATTGACAATCTTGTAGAACCATAGGAATTTATAAAATTATGTGATAAAAGTTAATTTAAAAAATATTGCTGAGTCACGGGGATGTAAAGTACAGCATAGGAAATATAGTCAATAATAGTGTAATAACTATGTATGGTGCCAGATGGGCACTGGAAATATCAAGGGGATCACTTTGTAAAGTATATGGTTGTCTAACCACTAAGCTGTACACCTGAAACTAATACAAAATAATATTGAATGTAAACTGTAATTGAAAAGAAAATTTTAAATTAATAAAATAAAGCATTGCTGTACATCTTCCACTTCCTCTTTCAGAGCTACTTTTTGCTTTGCTCCTCCCTGTTGAGTATTCTGGGAAGTTGACTCTTCGTGATCACACTAAAAAAATCTTAGTTGAATTGGCTAAAGAGCAGAGATGGGAATGAGAGAGAAGAGTAACACCAGGACATTATTGTCACAACTCCGGTTGAGTGGTTCACAAAGCTCTCTCTTCTCTTGTCCTAAAGACCTAATGGCATTAACAGCTCTACTGAGCTATCCTTGGGTACTGCACTCACCCTTATGATTTCCCTCCACTCTGCCCACACCTTTGGAGACAGTCTTTTCATTAAAATTCTCTTCAAAGGACCTAATTTGAATATGTCATGTACTTCCTCCTAGGACCCTGACTAATCCAGAGCTTTAACCACATCTGCATCTAGATTGACTATAAAATCAATGATAATGTTTTCTTAACTTTTAATAACAATAATAATTTATAATAATAACAATATTTAAATAACACATGCATGTCTCTCATCATTCTAAATCTCTGGAATTATATTTTTAAGACTTATTTTTTAGAATAGGTTCAGAGCAAATTTGAGAAGGTACAGAGATTTGCCCTATCCCTCTGCCCCCACACATGCACAGCCTCCCTCATTATCAACACACCCACCAGAGCGGTACATTTGTTACAATTGGTGAACCTATATTGACACATCATTATCATCCAAAGTCCATAGTTTACATTACTGTTCACTCTTGATGTTGTACATTCTATGGGTTTGGACAAATGTATAATGACATGTATCATACAGAGTATTTTCACTGCCCTAAAAATCCTCTGTGCTCTGCCTTGGCCTGCAGACCAAAGAGTCTCAGGTTCAATTCTGGTCAAGGGCACGTACCCTGGTTGCAGTTCGTCCCTGGCCCTAGTAGGGGTTGTGCGGGAGGCAACCAGCTGATGTGACTCTCTCACATCAACGCATCAATGTTTCTCTCTCTCTCTCTCTCTCTCTCTCTCTCTCTCCCCCCCCCCTTCCCTCCCACTCTATCTGAAGATAAATAGAAAAATATCTTCGGGTGAGGATTAAAAAAAAATCCTCTGTGTTCTGCCTATCTATGCCTCACCTGCCAACACCTGGCAAACACAGATCTTTTTACTGACTAAATAGTTTTGCCTTCTCAAGAATGCTATATACAGCCCTGGCTGGTGTAGCTCAGCTGGTTGAGCGTCATCCCATGCAAGAGGTTGCTAGTTCGATTTCTGGTCAGGGCACATGCCTGGGTTGTGTACTGGATCTCTAGTAGGGGGCGCTCAGGAGGCAGCCCATGTTTCTCTCTCCCTCTCCCTTCCTCTCCCTCTCTAAAATTCAATATAAACATATTTTTAAAAAAGTTTTTCAAAAAAATACTGTCATATACAGTGAAACACCACATAACATTTCTGTCAACGTATATGACTGTGGCCATAAGAGTATAATGAAGCTGAGAATTTCCTATCACCTAGCAACTTGGTAGCCATTATAACATCATAGTGCAATGCATTACTTATGTGTTTGTGGTGATGTTGCCCTGCCAGTCATATAAAAGTATAGCACATACAATTATGTACAGTACATATTTGATAAAGATAATAAATGACAATGTTACTGGTTTATGTATTTACTATACTTTTTATCATGATTTTAGGGTGTACAGTTCTACTTATTAAAAACAAAGTTTGCTGTAAAACAGCATGCCATTTTATGTGGGCAGCACCCTCATACATCTTGTGTTTATTGGGTCTCTTGATGGCATCATTTTCTCTTGTACTTGGTCTAATCTCATATTTAGTACAGTAATATGCTGTACAGGTTGTGGCCTAGGAGCAACAGGCTGTACCACGTAGCCTAGGTGTGTAGTAAGTTATACCACCTGGGTTTGTATAAGTACACTCTGTGATGTTCACACAATAACAAATTGCCTAATGATGCATTTCTCAGAATATATCCCCATGCTAAGTGGCACATGACTATAGCTGGAATAATACAGTATTATAGCTTGTGTTGTTTTGAGGCCTTTTTTAAAAGTTATATACTCATTATAGAAAAATTGGAAAATAAAGAAACTAATCATTGTAATTCCATAAGCCTGTGTCAATCAATACTAATATTTTGGTGTGAAAACCTGCAGCATAGTAATAATTAGATACCCCTTCACATGGATATTCTTTATGTGATGTTCAATGTTTATATAGAGGAGAGGTAGTGTAGGGAAATGACAGAGCATTAGGATGTGTCGTAGTCCCACCTTCTCTTAATGTTTCCAGTAATGTGGCTCCACTCCCAAAATTCTATACTTCACTCAGCTATATAATCTGAGTTCACCATCTTCACCTCCAAGTGTCTTTAGAAAGTATTTCTTCCAACCATGTACACAGCTATATAAGACTCTGTAAATATGGCTTTCTCTATCTTGGCACCATTTCCAATGATGTTTTGGTGCTCTGAAGATCTTTTATCCTCCCCACTTCTTAGTCATTGGTACCCTGGGATAATGTGCATGCCTTTTTTTCCACTTTGGCACCAAAAGCATGGTAACAGGAGATCACTTCAACATTGTCGGTAGCAGTGAGGCCAAACTAAAACATGACCTACAATTTTCTAGTTATCCTATAAAAATGTCATCTTATCTTGTTTTACAATCACCTCCACCAAGGTTTCTTTGTGAAATGTTCACAAAGAGATATTAATTTTGATCCATATCTGATATTAGAGTAAAAATCTAACAAATATTTATACATAAATACGTTAACTTGGATGGAATGGAATGGACTATAGGTTAATGAACCCCATCAACAGAAGGCACTCTCACTGCTGTTTAAGTTTATACTGTTACTGCCAAAAGCACAGGAGCAATGGTGACATCTTGTGTCAGGTTAAAAAGTAACAGGATCTTAATTCCTTGTGGCATCTACTGGGAGTACTTCAAATGAGCCCTGGCTAACATTCAGCTTTATCTGCTCCTTTAGGCTGCTGATCAAATAATAAAACAAGGGCATTGATTTCTCAGGTGCGGAGATTGTATCGTCAGGAATTATGGGGGAAACTTCACTTGGCATTTGACTCATCTAACCGTCACCTCAATAATAGGGCAACCGAGAGTCCCAGCCTAGTTATTCAACTCAGCCTTTCCACCTTTCCAGGATATCCTGGGTAAAACATATGGGCTCTGGCCCCATCCACCATCAATCTGAAGCAGCCAGAGAGGAGCTGTGGATCTCTGCAGTAGCTGCATTTAGTTATCCAACAGCTTCAGGCATTTTCCTGATCTTGTTTCTTTGGCAGGCCTTTGAACATCACACAACATGACTGGAACTTCTGGAGTCCAATAGATGGCATATAAAATACTGCTGGTAACAGACACTGGGGAAACCAAATCTCTTGTTTCATGTGCTCTACATGAGAGCAGTGATTTTTAACCCTGGCCACACAAAATCACCGGGGGAACTTATAAAAATATCAATACCTGAATCCATCCCAGACTAGTGAAGTCAGAATTTCTGGGAGCTGAAGCCAGGCATTTTTTTAAAAAGCCCTCAGGTGATACTAGCATGTATCTTTCACCTGGCTCTCTTGCCTTTGGAACCCAGCCATCATGCTGTGAGGAAGCCCACACAAAGAGGCCACATGCATCCTTGTGTTTAAAGATATAGGCCTTAGTATAAATCTCTGATTTTTTTTTTCAAAAAACAAAACAAAACCAAAAAAAAAAAAAGACCTTCTTAGAATTATTGAATCAGAGAACATCCTTTAAAATATATATAGAGAGATTCAAAATTATTTAATTTTTAATAATTAAAATATCTTATTTTTTTTTAATGTTACTGAAAAGGAGTAGAATATGCCTCCCCAAAATGTGCTACTTTGGCATGTGGATAATTTTGAGCTAAAGCAATCAAGACCTAGCAGACTCAAGAAAAACTTTCCCCTCTCCCTTGGCTGCCCAAAAGAATTTAGATGGGGGGCCTGGCCTAGAAAGAGCTATTATGGTGAGATCATTAGTCCCATTGATCAGGCTCACAGCCAATGGGCCTGATGATTGGACTTTTCACATGTCTGACCTGACATAATCAGTGAGCCATCCTGTGAGAAGGCATGCTATCTCCATCTTGCAGATGAGGAAATGAGGACTGGGAGAATAAAGTAATTTGCACAAGACTACCTCTGCTGCAAGTGCTGATGGCAGTATTTTAAAACTCAATCTTTCTGCCTCTTAAGCTTATATTATTTTCACTGTAATATACTGCTTCCTGGATCATAAGTTTGGTGAGATCAAAATAAATATCTTTTCTAGTTCTGGTGTCAGAATAGAAGGGGCTCTTTTCTGTCAGACAAGAAGAAACAAGATAGAACCTAATTGGTCCACAAAGTTAATAGTAGTGGAGACAATGGCAGTGAGGACAGAACATGAGCGAATCGTTTACTTTTCCTGCATCTAAGTTTCTTTACGTGATAAATGGTGATGATGAAACAGAAAAAGCTCAAAGGGACACTAGACAAAACAATCTACTGTTTATGTCAATTTGACAAAGGAACACTAAAAATTCTTACCAGTATATTTCTCATCTATAGTAACAAGACTATTATGAAAACCCCTGGAAACAATGACCAACCAAAATGTTCATAGACAGGACTATGGATAAATAAATTGTGGTATGTTCACCAAATGGAATATAAGAATAGTAGTAAAAAGGAATGAACTTCAGCTACAGGCAACGACATGGATGAATTGATGAATGTTAGAGACAGAGAAACACTACATCATTAAGATGCTATTTTCGTAAAGCACAAAAACAAACAAAACTAAGCAAATTGTTTAGTAATACATCTATATGTGGTGAAAGCATTTTGTTTTTAATAAAATGGAATGCAAAACTCAGGAGAACAGTTATTTTGGTGGGAAAAGTAGAAATCATGAAGAGGGCCCAGATATCAACGCTCCAGCCTCTGTGTGTTTATATTTCAGTATTTCTCACAATTTACATATACATTATATGACATTTATTACTTTGTATACTGTACATAAAATATTATGTAATAAAAATTTAAGATGAAAATACATTTTCTGTCATAGTATCGTGGGGCAAATTCTTAAAAGATCTTAAGGCCAATCTATTTTCCTTGAAAAGTTAAGAATTTGTAAACATTGAGAAAGAGGAAGCAAGTGAAGTCTGAATTCTGGTGCAAGGGCCCAGAATGCATTCCTCCAGCTAGTCTTGAGAGCAGCCCCTGTCAGCTGATACAGCAGTTTCTTGAAACCAGGGATCATCCTTCCAACCCAAGTCCAAACACCTCAGAATTACTAAACTGGCTCATGTCAGCCAGACAGTTCCTTGCCACCAAAGAAGATAATTTGCCATATTATGAGAATTTATCTTTTGATTTGCCACGACAAATCTTTAGTCTTTGGAACATCGGACAGGCATGTTTCAAAGACTGGAAAAATAATCACCATTATCAGCAATTTCCTGTCATTCTTTGATGTTTAAGGAGAGAGTTTGTGAAAGAGCTCAGAGTACTGGATTTAAAATTGAGAGTTTTATTTCTGAGTACAATTCCCTGAACTTTTATGGTCTTTTTTTTTTTTAAGGAGAAATGGAACTCTATCTGATATGCTTCTGACTTGGTTTTTAATCCTTCTTATCTTCATGTCAGTCTTACAGTCAGAGAAAGTGGAGAGAAGAAGGGGGATGAGGAGAAGGAAGGAAAAGAAGAGAGAGAGAAGAGAAAACATATAGGAGAAAGGAGAAGTAGGGAGAAGGAGGGAGAAGTGAGAAGGAGAAGGAGAAGGTGAAGGAGAAGTGGGGAGGAGAAAGGGAAGTGAAGAGGAGAAATGGTAAGTTGAGAGGGTACTGTGAAGTGGGGAGAGGAAGGGGAAAATAAAGAAGGGAAGAAGAAGGAACTATGGAGGGGGAAACTGGGTAGGAGAACTGGGGAGGAGAAAGATGGAGGAGGGAAGGAGGAGAAAGTTACATAGTCTGAGCAACCACATTTCCACATGCCTTGCTAGATTATTTCCATATAGGTCACCTCATTTATTTCTCACAACAACTTTGTGAGGTAGGTCAGGAAACCTGGGACTCAGCAAAGATAGAAGCCTTAAAATGACAAAGCCAATAAGTGATTAGATTTAACTCCAGATCTTTCTGACTCTAAAACCAAACTCCTTCTAAGTATCAGCCTCTAGGAATTTGAATTACAGAACAAGGCAATGTACCAAGGAGTAGGGGCCTGGAGCACAGTGACAAGCTGGGAACCCCAAATATGTAGACATCAAAAAGTTTCATCTTACTAAAATGAAGAATATTTTATATTATTGACTAATCTTGCTAGCAATTTCATTGACCAGAAGATACACTCACACACACAAAATGGGACAGACACTTAATTATCAACACCCAAGAAGAACTGGTTAAATAGAGTGTGAAGAACCTTTAAAGAAAGTAATAACTTTCTCTAAAAATCTAAAAGGCAAGGAAGGTAAAATTTGATGTAGACTTTTAAGAAAACAAATTTCCACTGATTCACAGAAAAGATAGAATCACAGAAGAGATTGTATCAGGGAAACCCTAAAAATATACTTCTGGCTATTTAATAAGAATATTGTAATACCATTTAAGACTAAAGTGGAGAAAGAATTAAAGAAACAAATTTTGCTGTGAGCTCAGGTGCTTAAAAGGATAAAATAGTGCCACATGACCTCTCCCAGCTCACTGTGACTCTGGGGCGGGGGAGGGGGGGTGGTGGTGTTTCAGGCATCAAGAACAAGGTTAAGGTAGCACAGAACCTGGGGGTCAAAGCTACAGCTAGGAGGACCAAGGGCTCTCTTGGCTCTTTCTTGTGCCCCCTGCCAGAGAGCCTCAGTCGTAGGTTGAGAGATTGCCATATGGTTACTGAGAGGTGCAGGAGAAAGAAATGAGAGATGGCTGCTTATTGGCCACTGGTGTCCAGGTCTTAAATCAAAGGAGAAAAGAGACCTCTTAACCTTTCTAGGTGTTTCCAATGCAGGCAAGCAGTTAGGGATTCGGAATATGCCAGGAAGATGAGCATGCTTTTACCATCCAGGGTCCTGCCAGGAAACAGATGGCACACTCCCATGGGGTAAGTGAGAAGGCTTTAATGAAGAACTCTCTCTAAGGGCAAGGGCAAGGCAAAGAGGGATGAGAAGTAAACTCAGGGGGCAAACAGAGTGGCTAACGCAATCATTCAAAAATTATGAGTATATGCATAGATTTCGTTACAAGGATATTCATCACAGGATTGTTTGTAAAAGCAAAAACACAGAAGTGACCTAAATGTTAGATAGCGGAAAATTATGTTACCCACATGAGGGCAGAGATGATCTAACTTATTTTTGTATCTAAACTGCAGCAATTGGAATAATGCCTTACATAGTAAATACTCTTTAAACATTAAAAATGCTAGTGGGGGGGTATATTTACAGACATGGAAAGATGTTCATGATTCAGTTAAAAAAAAACACACAGGGTACAAAATAATGTGGTAATAATCTCATTTTGTTTGATAGCTAGCTACATAGATACAGGATGCCAGTTTAGAAAAACGCATATGGAGATGGTTAGAGTGATTAATGATGCTCTGAGGGAAACTGTGCTTTGTTTTGTTTGTTTTGTTATTGTGCTTCATTTTCTAATTTTCCCGTAATGAATACAAATTGCTTTTTGGAATAAGAAAATACATCTTTTTTCAAGTTTATTTATAAAATAGTGCTCTTTTTCCTGGTGTTTTCCTTTCCCTTCCCCGTGTCATCTCTTGCTCCATAACCTTGAGAGTGGCAGCAGATGGTTGGGCAGGCATGTGGATTGAGGGGAGGGGAGGGAATCCCACCATATGGGAGTCATGACTCACAGCTTTCACAGCTTGTGGAGCACTGAGGACCAAAATACAGAAGAGTGGCAGGGGCCTAGAAAAAACTCCTCTTCCCAAGGCTTAAATCCTAAAAAGCTGAGAATTATAGTATATGCTGAAGATGACGTAAAAGGTATTTTTAAGCTACATGGGAAGCAAGATGAATAAGCAGGGAAGAGCATCACTGCTAAGGAAAGATGTCACATTACCAGATAGCAGGGAGGAGAAGTAGTCAATTTCAATTTCAATGTCAATCATAAATAAGGCTTTCTTCTTTTCTCTTTCTTGACCATCATCATCACCACCATCATCATCGCCACCATCATCATTATCATCATTATCATCATCATCATCATCATCACCATCACCATCATCATTGTCACCTCCTCCAAAATCACTACTATTATCATCTCCAATCCAGACAGTAAACTTCCTAAGAGCAGTAAATATATAAATATGTCTTATCCTTGTATATACACAGAAACATTTAGCACATGACCCTGCACAAGATAAACATGAACTGAATTGACAAGGATGAAGACACTCTTATCAAATGAACAGATAACATGATTCTGGTAGGAGGAGTTAAAATACTGTCTGAAAAGTTTATAAACTTTTTTGAGCCAGTATCCCAAAGGTGGGAACTTTCTAATCATGTAACCCTCAGTATATTTATATGTATTTATACCTTTTCTACATGTTCTACTACTATAATACAATGTTATACATATTATCAAACACACATAAAATTAAAATTATAAATGTTGCTATGAAAAAGATAACATTTGTTTTCCACAACCCAATGGATCATTTTGGGGTCTGCACACCCTGCATAGGAAACCACTTTCATAGGTCACAGACTCAGAATCAGAAGTTTTTGAAACAAATCTAAAAAGGGGGTTATAACCAACAATAGGTGATTAAATATAGATGAAGATCAAATGCTGAATCTGAATTCCAGAAATGAGTCAAGTTGAGAAACTTAATAAGCAATTACTCTCTTGTAATACCAACACATCCCCCCCACATAACTTGTAGCTCTAGTAACTGAATATGGGTGCACCGAGCAATAAGCAGCATTTAAAGAAAATCTAACCTTGACAATTATTCAAATGTACCAGATGGTACCTTGTTCTTGCTACTATCACTATTTAACATTGTTGTATTAAATTAGTCTGTTTTCTTTCTAGGGATTTCTTGAAACAAAATAAGATTTCAGAGGACAGGAGCAATATGTGCCTGCTTCCATCACTTTTGGAACCTGCTTTGATACCAAGGCAACCAGAAATTCTGAATTACCAGAGAGAGCCCTGCTTTTCATCCGTTTGGGACCAGCATTGTAGTTCTGGGTTGCCCCAGCAGGAGGGGAGCAAAGAAGGGGCATCCTTGCTGGTTCACCAATGTGGTTTCCTTGCACAACTGTACCCAAATCTGGATGTTCATGTCATAATTTCAGATCAGGTTAGGGAACTTCTGCAGAAACTGCCACCCCAAAAGAGTGGGTTTCGAGCAACCACAATGTGTCCTGGGTAGAATAACTTTTGGGCCACTGTAGTTTTATGGAAGGTTACAGTATGACAGAGTAGAGAGAACAAAGGCTTTGGAATGGGATCTGGGATGGAATCCTCCGTCTGCTGCCCACTACCTGTGTGACATTGGGCAAGCTACTGAACTTCTTCATTATAAAAGGCAGTTAGTAAAATGCCATAAGATTTTTTTAAGCTTATTGAGAGCTCCAGAAATAATATTCATAGAGCAGCAGGCATAGGATCCAGGTTTGCCATTCACTCAGTCATATGCCTGTGAATGTGAATACCTGAGGCACTTGTTTAAAATACACATATTTCTCCCCTAGAGAGTCTGAGAGCATAAGCTCATGGTGAATAAACCATAAACTGGGGTAAATATTCCATAATTCCCTGCCTCTGGGGAATCTGTATTCTTATTATCAAACAAGCTTAGGGATCCCTGCACCAACAGTTATTTACCATTATTGAGAGCACTACTCCAGGGTGCCACAGTTATGTAGTCTGCCTACTTTCTTCCACCAAAGGCGCTGCATTTTTTACTCCACTTCCCCCCTCCTACCCTCACTACACAGTCAACTTGCTCTGCCATCTGTTGAGTTGGAAAGGCCCAAGCGGATGGATTCACATGAAGGCTTGGAACTGAAAATGACTTACTGTGTTATGCAGGCCAGAGATATTTCACAATAAGTGGCATAAACTAGGGAAATTCATCCTAAATAATAATAGCAGGCCTGTCCAGGTGGGAGATGTTTTGAGGAGAGGGATTTCTCAACTCCTGCCATTGCCTACTTGCTGATTCATTTGCATGTATGGAGGAATGACTGAGAGCTCCTGTTAAAATGCAAATTTTGCTACTATAGACTGAATCTAAAGTGACCCTGAGCCCTGGCCGGTTTGGCTCAGAGGTTAGAGCGTCGGCATTCAGACCAGAGAGTCCTGGGTTCGGTTCCCGCTAGGGGCACATAAATAAATAAATAAAGTGGGCCTGAGAATCTAATTTAACAAGCTCCTGGGTAATCTAATGCTGGTGGTCTAAAGACATTTTGAGTGTTGAGATGGATAATGGTGAAGAAAAGAGAGCTACATCCCTAAATGCTTAAAAATTTACCAACATCTAGAGTCTAATGTGATCATGAATGTCTAGAGCAGCGGTTCTCAAGCTGTGGGTCACGACCCCTTTGGGGGTCGAATGACCCTTTCACAGGGGCTGCCTAAGACCATCGGAAAATACATATTTCCGATGGCGATTCATAACAGTAGCAAAATTACAGTTATGAAGTAGCAACGAAAATAATGTTATGGTTGGGGGTCACCACAACATGAGGAACTGTATTAAAGGGTTGCGGCATTAGGAAGGTTGAGAACCACTGGTCTAGAGTCTCTTAACTTAGTAAAGCACCAAGAGACAGGTCTGTTGCATACACACACACACACACACACACACACACACACACACCACATACACTGCACAAACACCAAATCAGATTTTTTCAACAACCTCAACGACTTATTACTTTCCACAGGGGCATATTTCCACAGGGAGATGATGACAAAGAGCTCCAAAATGTATTGTAAAAGCAGAATTTGCCACCTCAAAATATGCATCTTTGGAGATATTGATTATTTTAGTCTGGTTAATCTTAAAAAACAGTAGACAAGGGAGAAGCTCTGAAAACCAAGGGAAATCCCTACCTGTAACAGTGTCTCCCTCACTAGGACCTGCCTTTGTTATCACTGCAGAAGACATGGGTTTAAGTCTGCATAACAGCCTTACCCTTGTTGATTGTGCTTTTCCTGGTCATCTCCCACAACTGACTCTCCATCCCCAACATCTTCCTTTGTGTTTAGCTGAAGGTAATGGCTTCTGCTATTTTGGGGAGCTACTCAGTTTTCCTGGGTCTCTCCTATGTATACAGGAGGTTAAACTTTAATTTGTTTTTCTCATGCTAATCTGTCTCATGTCAATTTGATTATTAAACCAGCCAGAAGAACCTTGAAGGAAATTTTTTCCTCCCCAACAAGCATTTTCTCCAGTTATTTTAAAATTACATCTCAACAACTTATAAAAGTTAAGTAGAAGTAAATGTGCTCATTTTACACATGACAGACAAGAACACCAAGGTAATTGTTGAAAGAGCCAGCAATCCTGAAACAATGAACTTTCCAATTGCCCGGTGGCACAGTCAGCTCCGCAAATATTAAAGTCTTTGAAAACATTCAACTGGCTACTGCTGTTAATATTCTGTAGGAAGTTAAAGTACAGTGTGAAACAATAAAATACTGAATGTGAGAGCTGGGAATAATGGAGCATGGTCCTGGTGTTCTGGAATTTGAGCAGTAACCTATTTGTAAACCTGGAAGGTCTCTGCAAAGCAGCCACCGGTTGGTCTAATAGGTTACAGGTGCAAACTCTACAACTGCAATTGTCTTTAGGAATACAAGTTCCATCTTGGGTGTGTAACCATGTAGAAATTCATTTATTTAATATGACCTTTGCTCCTTTCTTTCCTTTTGATTCAAACTGGCCTGATCCAGCACCCTGACTCACCTGCCTCCTTCTCCCTTACACCTTCTCCCTTGCACATCCACTCCCTTAATCATTAAGCCCTCAGGACAATGAGGTTCTGATCAGCATCACATAATCTTAGGAACAAAGATTCGGGTCTGTTGACCTCAGAGACAGAGTTTTGGTCAAACTAGAGATAACATCTAGGCCTCAGTTGTGTTTCAGCTCCGGGCCCAGAAAAGCAGCAAAATCAGATGAAGCAATGTCATGGCTGACATCAAGACCAGATGCAATGACCAGTGACCCCTATCCCAGTGCCCACTAGTCAGTAGAGACCATGACCCTAACCACAACCTTAACTCTGTTAGTCCCCATGATTAAGGATTGCCCCTATGCAACCCACCCCATGGAAGCCATCGGGGAGCCAGCTCTTTGAGCATGAGCTCACCCATCTCCAGGCATGGACCACTTCCTGAAAATACACCCTCACTGTCTCTGCTGCAAGCTCCTGTTCTGTCTTATTGGGATCTGATGCAGGCAGGCAAATGGGCCCCTTTAGTCTGGTAACAGAAGTGTGAATGTGAAGCTTTTAGGGACACTGATTTCCAGGGTTACAAACATATCTACTTGACTCTTCAGCTCCACACATCATCTAGGAAAGGCAGCTTTGGCACTTGCACAGATCCAAAGCCTCTTCCTAGGGCAGCTGGAACTTCCTGGAACAACATGGCAGTGTTTGTTTACAACCCATTTAAAACGGCCATCACTCTCGAGAAGGTCCAGGATATGGCCTTGATCTGGAGTCCACATTGTCTCTGCCATAGAAAGCCTTCCTCCTCTCCCTGGAAACCTGCCTTTTTAGCCTCCAGCTGCTGAGCTACCAGGCTGAGAAAAACAGCATCAAGCAGTGTCAGCCAGAAATTTTCACTGTGTCTGCAGTTCTGCTTGTGCCTGCGGGAAGATATTATACTCAACCTTGTACAAGGCTAGTCTTCTTCATATGTTACAACTCATTAGATTTTAACCTCTGGTAACTTTCTGAACTAGAAAAGACCTTTGTCTTTGTCTTTTCTAGTTCTGAGTTGGAACAAATGGGACGATTGTGTAGTTTATATATGGTATTAAATGTATCACTCAAATTTATTTTTCTTTTGAGTTTTAACTTTTGATTGACCTTTAACATACATACAGGGAAAATGCACACATTGTATATGAACAAGTCAGCAAATATTCACAAACTGATCACATCTTTGAATCGGTACCCAAATGAAATGGAGCACTGAAGCATCCCAGAAGTCCCGTTTGTGCCCCCTTTTAGTCACTTGCCCCCTTCTCCCAGAATGACTATCCTGACTTTTAACATTTCTTAGATTAATTTGGAATATTTTCAAACTTCAAATAAAATTCTAAAAATTGACTTATTTTTGAGATATAAAATTAAAAGGTAATAATATTAATACCAACTTTTTAAAATTTGGTTCTTTTTATGGTAATTTGAGAGTCCTAATATTAAAGTGCCTCTTTTAGTCCAGTCCAATTGCTATAAACTGGATTGTGTCCTCCCAAAATTCATATGTTGAAGCCCTAACCCCCAACATAACTATTCTTGGAGACAGGGCTTTTAGGAGGTAATTAAGGATAAATGAGGTCATAAAGGTAGAGTTCTAATCATATGGGACTGTGGCCTTATAAGAAGAAAAAGATTCTGTCTCTGTCTCTCTGTCTCTCTCTTCTTTTTTCTCTGCCCTGTGAGAACACAGCAAGAAGGCTACCATCTGCAAGCCAGGAAGAGAGTGTTTACCAGGATCTGAATCAGCTAGCACCTTAATCATGGACTTCTTAGCCTCCAGAACTGTGAGAAATAAATTTCTATTATTTAAGCCACCCAGTCTGTGATATTTTATTATGGTAGTGGAGCTAACTAAAACATCAATTATCTTTTAAAATGTATTACACTTTTTGAGTAATACGTTTACCACTGAAGGCCAGCCTCTACATTCAAAATAATGCATTGTTTTTGAAATATTAAGAGAAGCTGACACATAAAATGATAATTTCATACTGCCCAGTAAGAAAAGTGGGTTTATTAGATAAGCATAATGAGACCTGTGCGCTAAGTGATGGGATGCAAAGACAAAAAGGCCAGATCTCTTTCTTCTATGAAAGCCACACTTTACTTGGGAAGTTTCGATTATTCCAAGTCAATGGCAGATATGAACGGTCTCTAATGTAGGTTTAGGTGTCCTGACTTTGAAGCAGTGCAATAAAACCCCTGTCCTTATCACTGCCTTTGAAATCAGGGTGGTAGCTGCAGTGCCTCTCACTAAAAGTAGACATCCAACACATGTTGTTGATTAAAGAGGCGGATGGAGGATATTGAAGTGTAGCTGGAGCACAGCAAGGTGCCAAGAGGTGGCTCGTTTTAATTAACACTCTGTTGGGAAGAATCAGGCTCTCAGTGGAATCACCCAGAGTACCCGAAGGGAGTGCAGTGATTCTATTTGCAAGCCAGTGTAACAAGAAGCATTTCCACTGATTCATATTTTCAAAAGCCATCATTTCCCCCTCCTGTAAATAAATGCCAATTAATATATAGGATGTAACTTTCTTAGAGCTGAATAAAAATAAGAGGGCAACTGGGTAGCGTGCAATTTGCCACTTGGGCTTTTAATTTACAGACCTATTGCATGCCACTTGTGTTGGTGAAAGAAACAAGAAATAATTAGAAAGGTAGGCTAATAGGGAAAATAAGATGTTTGTAGTATCTGGGTCCTCCTCATAGCTCAAAAAGCACTGTTTGTTATACTGCATTCAAATATAAAACAAATGATCTGTCTCCAACATAAACTATTAAGACTGAAAACCAGCCAAATGAAAGCAGCTGCCACTAGATTAAAAAGTCATTTTCTCAGCCAATTCAGAGTTAAAAAACAAAACAAAAAACATTTTATGAACATATTTCTTCAACTCAAGCAGATTTTTATTATTCTGTGTTTCAGCTGCACATAAAAATAAAAACAGCATCTCCTGGCATGACTATTTGCCAGAAATTTAATTTCAGATAAACAGATGGTACTAAACTAAAAATATTAGTAGGGTATTATCTGTAAAATTCAAATTATTTTAGTATATGTTGTCTTTAGTCTTTTTTTTTCAACAAAGAAATTTCTTATTCCAAATCTATTACACAAAAATATAGCTAATATTCATTTTCAAGGATGTTGAGCAAGAGGTAGTTAGCATTTCTCAATGTCCCCTATCTCTAGGGGCTCTTGTCAAGAAATAACCTTAAAATATACTGTACCTTCTTTACTCTAGGGCCCCAGGATAAATCTGAATACAAGTTTTAAAGGCTACAAATTGAAGTTAGAATTCTCTTTACTGGTTGATTTACTTGCTATTCAAGGTTTGGGCACATTTTGTGCACCTGGGGGTCCAAGTTCTAAATGGCCAACTTTAAATGCAAAAAAGCAGATAAAGGAGAAAAAGATTGGTACAGCAAATAGCTGAAAGACAAGTCTCCCAATAATTCCAATAATAACTGAAACAAAAAATTAAAACAGTCCCTCCAACAGCACAGTGAAAGTTCTACCCAAGGCCAATAGCTACAGAGACTCTGGGAACCAACCAAAACTCTAACTGATTCAAAGCATGGATTGGATTAGAGTACTGCTTTTGTGCAGGCTTATCACACAGCATACATCTATCTGATTGAATCACATGAAATTACCAACATTCAACCAGTTTTGACCATTATATAGTTCAAGTTAATATTGAGACTACTTCCCAAGGCCACCTCATTTCTAACCCTGCCTCTAGTACAAATCAAGAACATTATTCAATAAACATAATTCAGAGTGCAAATCTGATATTTAAAAAAAATTTTTGTGCCTGGCCAGAGTGGCTCAGTTGGTTGAACATTGTCCTGTGCACTGAAAGGCTGCCTGTTCAATTCTCACTCAGGGCACATACCTGGGTTGCAGATTCTATCCCTGGTTGGGGCATGTATGGAAGGCAACCAATCAATGTTTTTGTCTCACATTGATGTTTCTCCCTCTCCCTCCCTTCCTCTCTCTAAGCATGTCCTTGGGTGAGGATTAAAAATAAATAAATAAAAACAAAAATAATTGTTAAGTAAATGAATAAACGAAATTTATTTTTTTAAGTCTGTTGTAATACATATTAAGTATGTAAAAAAAAATTGAATCTATTTCAGCCACCGGCATTCATAATTATCAGTCAACTAGTTCAGAGAAATAAATAGCTTTGGCATTATTTTTCTGGGAAATAGAAGAAGGCCAAGCTCTATTTGGAAATACATTGATAGCCTTATTAACATTGTTAAAATGTCCATACTACCCAAAGCAATCTATAGATTCAATGCAATTCCTATCAAAATACCAATGATGTATTTCACAGAACTAGAACAAATAATCCAAAAATTTATATAGAACCATTAAAGGCCCCAAATAGCCACATCAATATCAAGAAAGAAGAACAAAGTTGAAGGTATCTTGCTATCTGGTATCAAACTATGCTACAAGGTCACAGTAATCAAAATAGCATGGTACTGGCATAAAAACAGACATATAGATCAATGGAACAGAATAGAGAGCCCAGAAATATACCCATGCTTATATGGCCAATTAATATTTGACAAAGAAGGCAGGCACATAAAATGGAGTAAAAATAGTCTCTTCAATAAATGGTGTTGGGAAAATTGGACAGATATGTGTACAAAAAGAGAAACGAGACCACCTTCTTACACCACATATAAGAATAAACTAAAAATGGATTAAAGACTTAAATGTAAACTCAAAACCATAAAACTCCTAGGAGAAAACATAGGTAGTAAAATCTCCGACATTTCTTTTACTAATATTTTTTTCTGATATATCTCCTTGGGCAAGGGAAACAAAAGAAAAAAATAAACAAATGGGACCACATCAAGTTAAAAAGTTTTTTCACAGTAAAGGAAACCATCAACATAATGAAAAGATAACCCACTGAATGGGAGAACATATTTGCCAATGATACATCTGATAAAGGGTTAATGTCCAACATTTATAAAGAATTCATACAACTCAACACCAAATAATCCAATTTAATACAGGTTTTTTAAAATCCTCACTTGAGCATATGTTTTTATTGATTTTTAGAGAGAGAGAGAAACACTGATCAGTTGCCTCCTGTACACACCCCAACTGGGGATCAAACCTGCAACCTAGGTATGTGCCCTGACTAGGAATTGAACCCACCACCTTTTTGGTGTACAGGATGATGCTCCAACCAACCAAGCCACCCAGCAGGGCCAATTTAAAAATGGACAAAGAACCTGAATAGACACCTCTCTAAAGAGGACATAAGATGACCAATAGACATATGAAAGGATATTCAACATCACTAATCATCAGAGAGATGCAAATTAAAACCACAGTGAGATATCATCTCACACCTGCCAGAATGGCTATCTTCAATAAATCAACAAATGACAAGAGTTGGCAACGATGTTGAGAAAAGGGAACCCTCTTGCACTGTTGGTCGGAATGCGGATTGGTGAGGTCACTATGGAAAACAGTATGAAGGTTTCTCAAAATATTAAAAATGGAACTGCTTTATGACCCAGCAATTCCACTTCTGGATATATATTCAAAGAAACCCAAAACACTAATTTGAAAGAATATATGCACCCCTGTGTTCATTGCAGCATTATTTACAATAGCCAAGATCTGGAAGCAACCCAAGTGCCCATCAATAGATGAGTGGATAAAAAAGCTGTGGTACATATACAATAGAATATTACTCAGCTATAAAAAAGAATGAAATCTTACCATATGTGACAGCATGGATGGACTTAGAGGGTATTATGCTTCGTGAAATAAGTCAGTCAGAAAAAGACAAATACCATATGATTTCACTTATGTGTAGAATCTAAAGAAGAAAATAAATGAACAAACAAAACAGAAACAGGCTCATAGACATAGAGAACAGACTGAAGTTTGACAGAGGGGAAGGGATTTGGGGGATTAGGTGAAAAAATTGAAGGGATCGAGAAGTACATATTGATAGTTACAAAACAGTCACGGGGATATAAAGTACAGCATAGAAAATATAGTCAATAATATTGTAATAACTATGTATGGTGCCAGGTGGGTACTGGAAATATCGGGGGATCACTTTGTAAAGTATATGATGGTCTAACCACTATGCTGTACACCTGAAACTAATACAAAATAATATTGAATGTAAACTGTAATTGAAAAAAGACATATATTGATAGCCTTAATGGGATTAAAATAGATAGATGATTGACAGATAGATAGTTTCCTTGGATCTATACTATCTTAGGTGGTGATTTTTTTAAGGCAAAGGGTTTCTCAACCTTGGTACTACTAACATTTTGGACCAGATAATTCTTCATTATGGGGGCTGTAGGATGTATAGCCACATCCATGGTCTCTACCCACTAGATACCAAGTAGTTACACTCCTTAGTTGTAACAACTAAAAATATCTCCAGACATTGCCAAGTGTCCTCTGGGGAAGGGGGAATCACCCCTAGTTAAGACTCATGAAGACTTCTTTAAGGTCTTTACTCACACCCTGGCCGGTTTGGCTCAGCGGTTAGAGCGTTGGCCCATGGACCAGAGAGACTGGGTTCGGTTCCCGCTAAGGGCACGTACCTCAGTTGCAGTTTGTTCCCGACCCCGGTTGGGGTTGTGTGGGTGGCAACCAGTCGAAGTGTCTCTCTCACATCAATGTTTCTCTCTCTCTCTCTTCCTCCCTCTCCCCCTCCCACTCTATCTGAAGATAAATGCAAAAATGTCCTCGGGTGAGGATTTTTTTTGTTTTTAAAAAAGGTCTTTACTCACTAGCCAAACCATCCCATATGTTTCTCCTTACCTTGTGAGGGGGAGAGCCTTACTAGAAATAATACAGTATTTTCTCAGATGTTCTGGGTTAGGGTTTCCAGATGTAGTGAATTAAAAAGAGAGGATGCTGAGTTAACTTTGAATTGCAGATAAACAACAAATCACTTTTTAGTATCACCATGTCCCAAATATGGCATAGTGTTTAATCTGGCAACCTTATTTCTGGTGAAGTACTAATGCCAAAAATAAATTATTATAAATAAATAAATTGCTAGTTTATGATTGGGGGAAACTAGATTAAATAATTAGAATGGCAAAGATAACACAGTTGACAGTCAGTACGCTATAGTGAAACCAGCACATCCTTTGGAGCCATGAAGCTCTGAACTGGAACCTGACAATGTCCAACTGCCAACATGGGAGAGGGGATTATAATTTGGTTGCACAAAAATTGTAAAGATAGTATAGAGAGTTCGCATGTACCTCTTATTTCCACCCATTGGAAATTTTTATTTAGTTTAATATTAAGTATCTTCTATTTTTGCATATATTATATATATTATATACATTTTTGTCTTTGTAAGAGTCTGGGGAAGGTGTTGTTCTACATTTCACTACTGACTATAAGGCCTTAGCTGTGTGAAAAAAGGCCTGAGTTGATTTTGGAGGTAGAGCAGGAAGAGCACTGAATTGCTTCCCTAAGCAAACAGAAGGAAATTGTGTTTGGCTCTTGAGAAGGACCAAGCAGAGAAGGGGAAGAAGATAGGAAGAGCTGAACAAGGACACAAGCTGATGTGAAATTGTAAAGGAGGCCAAGAAAAATTTTTAAGAAGCTGGGTATCTGATGTTAATTTTAAGTTTGGTCCATTGTAAACCAGGGGTGCACAAAATACACATTTTCACCACATGCCCAATGGCCCAAGCCAAGTCCAGAATCAAATATTCTGTCCTAGAATGAACTTCTGTACATAAAATTTTATTTTAAAATATTACAACTTTATTATTTAAAGTTATAGTGCTCACTTTTTAAAGTGTGATATTTTACTGTAGCCTACAGCAACATCTGAGCTGAGACAGTGGCTGGACTGCCCTTTCAGCCATGGCACCCCATGTTTGCAGTTGTGCACCTAATGGATATTCACTTTTAACTGAAGTCAGAGCAGGCGCCCAGTGTTTTTGGCCAGCACTGCCAGCACGGAGTTCTACTCTTGGTAATGTTGCCACCGATTTATTACATTCTCTGCATACTAGTAATTGACCACGGTCAAAATTTACCTCCTGGAGTTAAAAGTTAGGTGGATGATGACAGAGAACTTTCACTGAAGCAGGCTCACCAACTGAGCTTTGTGCGCGGCTTAAAGATCATTTCTGAATATTTTCAGGAGCAGTCTTAAGATTGTTTTTCTTGGTCTGGCTTTTTATTTCTAATATGTGTGCAGCACTTACAATGCTTCACATGATCACGGGAGATAAATTTGTCCTCAAACCTTGGATCTGGAAATGTGGCATTGGAGCAGGTAATTGGCTTTCAAGATGACAAAACTATCTCTGAATTTCCACCTGCATCTCAGCTTTCATTGCATTCACACCAATTTCAGCATCTTCACTGGAGAAAAATGATAGAAGTATCTTTCCGGCAGGTCATAGAGAAAATACTTCCAGCTTCAAGGCACATCAGTCTGGTTAACTGCTTCAGCAGCTTCCAGCAAATAAACTATCTTTCCTGCAAGTAACCATTGGTTGTTAATAAGCCCTGCTATGTTGGAATCATTATCTGCAAAGTACAAAATTAAGGGTTCTTTGTCCAAATAACATTTTAGAAAAATATGTTACTGCTGCTTTTATGTTTTGTTGGACCTGCGGTTTGGAAAGCCCTGTTGACAGCACCTTGGACACTGTTAGGGAAAGAGTTCTTGTTTATTAAAAGCAACAATGAGTTAAATGAATGCTTCCTCAACTTTAATGATCACAAGGGATTCTGATTTTGGGAGTTTGGGTTAGGAGCCAGGAAACTGTGTTTCTAATGAACGCCCAGGAGATGCAGCTGCTGGTGAGGGGCCCACACTTGGAATAGCTCTGAGTTCAGTAAAAACCTTGTCTCTCAACCACTATCTTGGGTTGTGGGTATGGTTTGCTGAAGGGGTGTCCATCTGCTTTTCTTATTTCACCAGTTTCTAAGCTTCTTTTAAGCCCTCTGCTCTTTTAAAAAAAATATTAAAACAGCTTATTTGAGATACAATTCACATACTATAGAAGTCTTCCACTTAAAGTGTTCAATCTAATGGTTTTTAGTATATCCACAAAGTTGTGTAAACATCACCATGATTTTAGAATATTTGCATCACCTCAAAAAGAAACTGCATATCCTTTAGCTATCACCCCCACCTTATCCCAGCCCCTGGCAACCACTAATCTACCTTTTGTCTCTATGAATTTGCCTACTTTAGACATTTTATAGAAATAGAACCATACAGTCACCTTCTGTTCTTATGTGTTTTCTTGACAGGACAGGAGCACAGTAATATTTGTCATGACTGAACATGATTAGAAAAACAACTCTGTTGGACACCATTCTTTAAGAAACAAGCCAAGCAGAGAAAGACAAATATCACATGATCTCACTTATTTGTGGAATATAATGAACATAACAGTTTGAGGAACAGGGTAGACCCAGAGACGTGGAAGTAGGGTACAGACTGACAACCAACAGAAGAGGGGGTGGGGGGGGAGGGAAGAGATAAACCACAGAACTTATATGCATGTACGCATAACCGATGGACATGGACATGGACAACAAAGCTGGGGATGGGTGGGGGATGGGGAGGAGGGTGTCAATGGGGAAAAAATAAATTAACAAAAATAAAATGATAATAAAAAAAAAAGAAATGAGGCTCTTGGGAATGACATCTCTTCCTCAACAGGGTCAGTGGCATTACTAGTAAAGGTTATTTGGATTTCAAAGGTTTACTATTTACTGTTGTGGTTGAATCTACTTATTTTACATGGCCACCACCCCACCTTTTGAGAATGACCCATTCTTTCTTTTGGAGGACTCATATTCACAGTTCCAACTGTGTGGCTTTAATGGCACTGCTAATCATAATGCCCTCCTCCCATATCCCATCACCCATATTATGGGCTGGATGTTTGTGTTGGGAGGTGGGTCCTTTCAGAGGTAATTAAGTCATGAGGGCAGAGCTTCATGATAATGGGAGACAGCTTGCTTCCTCTCTCTCTCTCTCCACCCTATGAGGACACAGCAAGAATGTGGCCATCTGGAAACTAGGAAGAGGGCTCTCACCAGAACCCGACCATACTGGCAGCATAATCTCAGAATTCCCAGGTCCAGACTGTGAAAAATGTTTGTTGCATAAGCCACCCAGTCTCTGGTATTCAGTTACAGCTGCCCTAGCTAACTAAGACAATCCAATTCATAAGACAGGCTACATGACCCAAGTTTGCTCTGTCAGAGGAACTTCCCTGGACATTTTCAAATCAGCCCTAAGGGAAAGGAGTTGTTTCTTTTCAGGTGTCTGTGCTGGGAGGATGTGTGCCCTTGAGCTGCCATTAACCAGGGTTTCAACATCCTGGGTGAAACCTGCAGAGAGAAGCAGAGATGGAGAGGGAAGGTAAAGTCTTGAGGAGACAGAGATCACCATCTTGTCCCTGAGTTCCCAGGGCTGCTACTTGTTCTTACTTCCCTAAGAGTTGGTTTGTTGGTTCAGACCTCTATTCTAGAAGTAGAATGGACCTCTCAGGCAGGTCTAATGGCTCAAGCCCAGAAACTCATGGGAAATTAACCTTTAATGTCACCAGTCTCGTGACAAATGAGGAATGTGCAAAGCTGTTTTGTGTCTATTTCTTATACCTGGTGAGTATAATTGAAAGGGGCTAACAGAGTAAAACATCCTCAAGAGAAAAGGTGGGTGAGAGCTTTTCCCACCCAGCAAAATTCTCACTCTGTGTCCACCAACCTTAAAGGGATCTTGGAGGAATCAAGAATGCAAGCTGCGTTTTTCTCCCACTTTGTGAGGCTTTGGGTATAGCTAGGTTTCTGTATCTTTTGACATCAGAGAAAACATATTCCTTTAACTGTACTTACAGGCATCTTTCCATTAATCACATCACTGTCCCAGAGGTCCCCCAGGCACCCAACAAAGGGCAACTGGCCTATGTACACCCCTCTAGTGCCACAGGAGAAGGACCCTGACTCTTCCCCTTGGAGTGTGAAATACTGAAAGGTGGGTGTGTGCTTGTGGGCTGTTGACAGACACGCTTAAGCAGGATGAAGGAACACTCAGTGAGCATGAAACAGGGAAAGATATGCCCACACAAGGCAATAAAACCCAGCCCAACCTGTATGGGCTCTTTATCCCTTGGTAAGGACATGTTCCAGACCCAAAGCCCACTCTTATATGGCCAAGTAGGGGTCAAAAGACTGTGTGCATGAGACTGCCTTTCAACAATAACCATATCCATTGGAAACTTTGGCTTGCAAGGTACAGAAAACCCAACTCAAACATAATTGGCTCACATAACGGATAAAGTCCAGTAGTAAGGACACCAGCTCCATTCATGTGTGACTCTTTCCTCTATAATACTGTCACCATGTTAAGACTGGCATTCTTTATGAAAGCAAAATGGCTGCAGATTTTATCTCTCCTGACATTAGACCCTCCTCTAATTGGACCAACTTAGCATTCCTAAAATAAAGGGGGATAGGCAATCTCAAGGTCCACCACACTGATCCAGAATCTGTTTTGACTTAGTTTAGTTTGATTATGGTTGAACTTCAATTGTGTACCAGCTATTGTCCATGAATGAATACAGCCCTGCGCCCCCTGCAAAAACAAAAAACAAAAAAACAAAACCCTGTCTTCTAGTCAATACATAAGTAGTTACTGTGAATATAATATCGAATGTTAATTTACAGGTAACACAAGAAGCCTAAAGGAGTGTACTTAGCCTAACCTATGGGTTTGTAAAGGCCCCCTGGTGAATATTTTTCTTGTGCTTAAAGGTATTTCCACTTGAGACTTCAACTCTATACAGACATTCCATGAGGATAAGGCCTGACCCCACAGCATCTATTTATTATCCTTGGCAGAGACTGGCTCTTGTGCCATCTTAAATCTGTTCCAGAGGAAGCCTTTGCATAATTGTATTTTAACCAATTAGTGGTTTTCTTGTTTCCATGTTCAGCCAGTTATCTTGTAATATTATCTTTCATTAACTTCTGACAGTGTAACAATCCTATCCTGCCCTCTCACATTTTTTCTTATAGCTCCCCACCCTCTCCACCTACATGTTAAATTTAACTTTCATTTTTCAATGTATGGAGACACAGTAAAACTTTTCAGAGCAAGTTAGCAGGTACTGAGAAGGTGAGAACTGACATTTCTTAAGCACCAACTATATGCCAGGCATAAGAGTAGACTTTTTTTTTGCATCTATTTAATTCTCAAATAATTCTATGACATAGATATATATCCATACCTGTTTTACAAATTAGGAAACTGAGCCCCAGAGGAGGTGTTTTTACTCATAGAAAGTTATATAGCTACTTATATCCTATCTGATTTCAAAGTTTTTCCAAAGCTATGCTCTTCATTACCCAGCAATTTCAATTTTGACTGCAATAAAAATCATATGGACACTTGCACACACACACACACACACACACACACACACACACAAAACCTTAGCCTCACTGCTAGAGATCCTTACTTTAAATGGGTGAGGCCCAGGCATCAGTATGTTCCTTCAAAGCTCCTAGGATAATTCTAATGAAAACTCAGGGCTGGAACAAATTGTACTAGAATATACTGCTTCCCCAAAAATATCAATAAGTTTCATGAAACAAAGCAGAAGCCGGACAGCACTTCAATCTCAGCATCTAAAAATAGCTAATAGTGGCACCAATACACAGTATCAAAGGAAACAGGGTAATTTTACCTAGGGTGCTTCTCTCATGCAAAGTGTTTATGATAGGTGAGGGACTCAGATAGACAGCACAAGTCAGATCCCAGAAACCTGCTCTTGACTTTGCTTCTGAGCCTGCATATGATGGTTGAATTCTCAGCACACACCAAAAATGCCCTGCCTCATATGTCCTTGGTCTACCCTGGGTTCACCTGCAACTACTGGGGAAGACAATCTCGCATATACTGACAGCTCCCCACCCAAGTTACTGAATCTCTGCCCAAGGGCTTTCTTGAGCACCTTTGGAGTTGGCTCAGCCTGTGTACAAGGTGTCTAAGACAGTGCTAGGGGTTTATTATCCCCAAGGGCAGCCCTTAACCAACGAAGGACAGAAGCCTGTGGCTAAATGCCTCAGCTTCCCACCCTTAATGGGATGATTCGGAGGTTGCTTGGTTCCCCTGAGCTTCATTTGCACATGATTATAATTACTAAGAACTTACCCTTTTGGGGGACTTCCTTCCTTTTCTAACAGTCCCGACTCCCTCACTTATGCTTCCTGGGATTACTTCCCCAGTTTATTCTCTGCACCCAAATCCTAGTCTCAGGGTCTGCTTCAGGGGAAGCAAAACTAGAACAACAATCCCCAGGTGTCTCATTTTAATCTCAGATATAAATAACTATTAAGCCAATAATACTGTTAATTTATATATGACTACTACTTCATAGCTTACAAAGAGCTTTCACAAACATTCTCAGTTTGATCACTAAAGGAGAAGAACACTTTGTAACACTATCAAAAGATGGTTTGAGGATGGATGCCATGGGCTTTAATTTCTTGAGAGAAAAGAATCCATTATCATAATAAAGACAGGCATAGATTAATTTTCTCCTTTATGCATGCACTCTGCTGACTCTGTTTGACTCTATGAGTGGGTTCTTCACAAGAAAAATGGTCTATTCAAGGACATATTAGAAATAATTCTATTGTTTTATACAGAGGATGGTCAAGCAATTAGTGCAACAATGTCAGTTTGTTTGTGTTTTTTTTTTCATCACGCTTCATTAAGTAAAATTATATGTTAAAAATACGTGTTGTGGTCTCAAGGTTCGGGTCAATATGGTGGCATAGGAAAACATGGTACTCAGAACTTCCCACACCATATCAAAATTAAAACTTGGCTACTGAACAACCATCATTCAAGACTGCCTGAAATCGAGCTGAACAGAAGTCCTAAAACTAAGGATATAAAGAAGAAGTCACATTGAGACTGGTAGGAGGGGTGGAGATGTGGAACAGGCTGGTCCCGCAACCACGTATGGTGGATAAAAATCAGGAGGGATATCTCAGATGAAGAAGTCTTGAGGAGTAAGGGGTCCTAGCTCCACACCAGGCCCCCCAGCCCAGGGTTCCAGTGCCAGGAGGAGAATCCCCATAACTTCTGGCTGTAAAAACCAGTGGGAACTAAGGCTGAGGGAGGCTGAGGCTTCTGGAGTCCCAAGAAGTTCCTCTTAAAGGGTCCATGCACGGAGTTACTCAGACTCACTTGCTCTGAGCTCCAGCAATGGAGCCATAGCTCGAAAAGCACATTGGACATATGGGGAGAAACTGAATTGTCTGGCCTCAGGGCAAGAGCTGAGGAAGCAGCTTTCTCCCAGACAGAAGTGCTGGCAGAGGCCATTGTTCCTTTTCTGGGACTTCCTCCCACAGAGCCAGTAGACAGGCGCCATATCTCAGTCTCCATCAACCTGGCTATCACTGCTTGCCCAGCCCTGGTGATTCCCTGAGACCCTACCCAATTTGCAGGCCACCCAAGCCATTTCCAGTGGCTTTTCCATACTAATGGCCACTCTTGGCTCATGGTTCAGACTTTCCTAAAACCTCTCAAATAAGTAGCACCTAGCCTTGGCATGCCCTGTACTTCTCCCTAAGTGCTCCCACTGACATGCCAACAGCAATCAAGGCTCAACTACAACAGGACAGTGTACAGTGCCCACATGGGGGGAGGGGGAAACCTGGAGTGCCCAGCTCAGGTAACTTAGAAGACTGTGCCATTGAGCTCTACAGGGCACCTACTACATAAGGCCACTTTACCAAGCCCAAAAGAAGTAGCAGCTCTACCTAATACATAAAAACAAACACAAGGAAGCAGTCAAAATGAAGAGACAAAGAAACAGGTCCCAAATTAAAAACAGGAGAAATCTCCAGAAAAAGAACTAAATGAAATGGAGGCAAGCAAACTACCAGATACAGAGTTCAGGGATGGCTATAAGGATGTTCAGTGAACTTAGTGACAACTTCAACAGCATAAAAAAGGACATGGAAATCATAAAAAAGAACTAGTCAGAAATGAAGGATACACCAACTGAAATGAAGAATACATTACAGGGAATCAACCGTAGAGTAGATGAAGCACAGAATCAAATCAGTGATTTGGAATATAATGAAGCAGAAAACACCCAATAAAAATAGCAAGAAGAAAAAAGAATTAAAAAAAATGAGAATAGTGTAAGGAGCCTCTGGGACAACTGCAAGCATACCAACATTTGCATCATGGGAGTGCCAGAAGGAGAAGAGAGAGAGCAAGAAATTGAAAACCTATTTGAAAAAATAATGACAGAAAACTTCCCTAACCTGGTGAGGAAAATAGACATATAAGTTCAGGAAGTGCAGAGATTTCCAAACAAGATGAACCCAAAGAGGCCCACACCAAGACACATCATAATTGAAATGACAAAGGTTAAAAACAAAGAGAATCTTAAAAGCAGCATGAAAAAAGCAGTCAATTACCTACAAGGGAACTCCCATAAGACTGTCAGTTGATTTCTCAACAGAAACTTTGCAGGCCGAAAGGGATTGGCATGAAATATTCAAAGTGATGAAAAGCAAGGACCTATAACCAAGATTACTCTACACAGCAAAGCTATCATTCAGCATGGAAGGACAGATAAAGAGCTTCCCAGACCAAAAAAAAAAAAAAAAAAAAAAAGCTAAGGAGTTTATCACCAACAAACCAGTAACACAGGAAATGTTAAAATGTTAAAGGTCTTTTTTAAGAAGAAGAAAATAAAGATCAAAAATATGAATAATGACATGGCAATAAATACATATCTAAACAATTACTTTGAATGCAAATGGATTATATGCGTCAATCAAGACATACAATGACTGAATGGATAACAAAACAAGACCCTAACATATGCTGTATATAAGAGATTCACTTCAGATTGAAAGACACACACAGACTGAAAGTAAAGGGATGGAAAAAGATATTTCATGAAAATGGAAACAAACAAAACAAAAGTGGGGGTAGCAATACTTATACCAGACAAAATAGTCTTTAAAACAGATGCTGTTAGCAAGAGACAAAGAAGGACCCAGTAACTCCACTCCTGGGTATTCATCCGAAGAAACCCAAAACACTAATTTGAAAAGACATATACATCCATATGTTTATTGCAGCATTATTTACAATAGCCAAGATATGGAAGCAACCTAAGTGTACATCAATAGAGGAATAGATAAAGAAGAAGTGGTGCATATATACAATGGAATACAATTCAGTCATAAAAAGAATGAAATCTTGCCATCTGCAACAACATGGATGGACCCAGAGGGTATTATGCTGAGTGAAATAAGTCAGACAGAGAAAGACAAATGCCAGATGACTTCACTTATATGTGGAATCTATAAAACAAAATAAACAAACAAGCAGAAGAGAAACAGACTCACAGATACAGAGAATATTTTGATGGTTGCCAGATGGGAGAGGAGTTGGGGGGATGGGCAAAAAAGGTGAATAGATTTAGAAGTACAAATTGATAGTTACAGAATAGTTATGAGGACGTAAAGTACAGCATAGGGAATACAGTCAATAATATTGTAATAAGTGTATATGGTGTTAGATGGGTACTAGATTTATCAGGGTGATCACTTTGCAAGTGATAATGTGTGTCTAATCATGGGGTTGTACACCCAAAACTAATATAATATTGATTATCAACTATAATTTAAAAATTAAAAAATGTGTTGTAGAAACATTTTTCACTGAACTAAAAACGATTTAACATGGGCACAGACTAGGGATAACAGAGAACTTTAACTTTTTACCCCTGTCTTCCTGTAATTTAATTTAAAATGAGATAGAAATGGGGAGATCTTAGGGGTTGCACCATAAAAAGTAATATACCTTGGGCATTTCTTTGCAACATACAAGAGATCCCCTTGGGTATTATAACTTATAGCAGTCTTAGCTATAGAAAACTTTAAATAAAATTGACTGGCTCAAGGAAAGAATATTATTATTTTGAGAAGAATGAGCAAAAATGCCCAGCTCGCTCTCTCAGTCTAAATCCCTAATGAAATAGATAATCCTGCAGCAGAAGAATTCAATTTAAGCTATTATTGTCCCATCTGTGCTGAGTCAGGCCACCTTGCACTTTTCTTCACAGAAAGTAGGGCTCCTTTTTAGTAGAACTGCAATCTTTTCTCTACAGTTTGGGCCTTATTATTGCTGGTTGGATTTCTATTATTCCTATTTTAAGGAATTTTAAAACATTTCTTTAAAAACAAGAAGTTTCAAGTTTATATAGGAAGGTACCACATTAACCATGTAGTTAAGTTTCTTTTAGTTCTATATTTACTTTCCAAAAAAAAATCTAGATGATTTCTTGAAATTTCTAAGCTATAATATCCACAAATGAGCCTTGAACTTCACGTTTTTTTTCTCTTAATCCATTGGCCCCTGACTTTACAACACAATTTCATTCATCTTTTGGGGTCAGGATCTAGTTCAAGTGGTCATGACCAAGTGGGATACAAAATGTGTGTTTTCTCATAGAGGGTGATAGTGTAAAGTGGTAAATTGCTTCTCAGGAAAAAAAAAATTAAAACAGGAAAAAGTGCTGATCCTAATTGCATGACTGAGGGAGGGGGCAGGCGAACTATGAAAGCAACATTTGTCTAGGCTAAATGAATAGAAGGGTGTGCAACTAAAGAGGTAGGAATTTGGGGACACTTAAAGAAGTTTGAAGACACTAGGAATCAGTGGAACCCCCAGAGAGAAGTTAGATATGCATAATTGACCTCCTCAGTATAGTCACAGTTTCTAAAATACATCAACATTTCCTGTTCGCGCCATTAATCCCTGCCCAGCGTTCCGTGTAGGGTAGGGGAAACCAGTCAGATGGGCTAGGTCTGTAGTCTAACAATTTTATTCCTGATAATAATAATATGGAGATGTTCACATATTAATTAAAATAGTAGTGGTGTTCTAGATCATCATGCTAATTATTACTGTAGGCTTATGGATAGATTGTAAGAGGGTAAAATATTTTCTGTGCTAAATTAATATGACATTATCATGGGGAAGTGAGAAGATGTAATGCTCTTTTCAACATTTCTCTTCGGGACTTTTCATCCTTGCCATTGATTTTGGGATTGTGAATGAAAGACAGGTTTTGGGGGTAAATTCACAATGCATTCACATCTTCTTTGAAGTAGTTTTATCTAAAAGAGGTGATTATTTGTTATCAGCATTCCAAAACCTTTTGTTTATTGAGATTATTGCCCTCCTCTATGCTTATTTTTATAACTTATCAAATATCAACATTCTGGTCAGCAAGCAACTTCAAGAGAAACAAATCAGTTTGAAATGGATAGTACTGAGATTAAGAGAGAGGCGATTTTGATGTTTCCTACCTGAGGACTGTTTGAGATTCAATAGCTCCATACTGACTTGAATTTTATGTATTGCTCATGAAGATGTCATCTTATTCAGATATAGCACTTAAATTTTACTCCGTGTTTTAGAACAATTCCTGTTTTCTTCTTTGCTAGGGTAGTCATAGTTTCGAAATATGAATTTGTGTATCTGAAGTTTTAAGTAATCAGTTAACTTAAATTCAAACACTACCACATAACAGAATACTTGTTTCTGTTTTCAAACACCAGGTATTACTTTGAAATCATGCTTGCTGTAATGTTCAGATGAGTTCCCTTTCAACACTTGGAAATTATAATATTCTTGCATGTTTTATTTATCATCTCCCTTTCTCCCACTGCTGTTTGCATGTCGAAGGAACAATGCAAGCCAAAAGATTTAAGTTTAAGTTATGGGAATGCTACAAATGATGGTGATTAGAACTGGATAGAAGGCACAGATATTCGTAGATCATTTTATACAATTTTTTTCTGGATCTACCTAAGAGTTAGGTCCTTTGATATCAACAAAAACTGTCAAAATTAAGTCACTTGTGAATTACCTTAGGAGGTAATCTTGATCTGAAAATCTGTTAAGTATTATGCTAACTGTCCAGGCTCCCAAGAGAAAATCTGGTGAACAAGACTTTGCAAGAGTAGATTCAAATTTTCTAATACATGTTTCCCAGTTGGAAACAGATCACTTTTATTACCTTTTTCTTATTTTTCATTTGCAATTTGTGGACTCATAAATATTATACATAGCTAAAATTGAATGGAATTCTATAATTTATTTTTTCATAAAATTTTAAGAAAGTAATTAGCTTGTTCTTTGGTCCTCTAATGATACTGAAGATGAAAAGTATTATATAAGCATTGTTATAAATTTTGAGGTTTTATTTTATTTTTTTCCCATTAATTTTTTTTAAGTTTATTTTTGTTACAGATGTTTCTCCTTTTTTCCCCATTGACACCCTCCTCCCCATCCCCCTACCCCGTCCCCAGCTTTGTTGTCCATGTCCATCAGTTATGCGTACATGCGTATAAATTCTGTGGTTTATCTCTTCCCTCCTCCCCCAACCCCTCTTCTGAGGGTTGTCAGTCGGAACCCTAGTTCCACATCTCCGGGTCTACCCTGTTCCTCAAACTGTTATGTTTATTATATTCCACAAATGAGTGAGATCATGTGATATTTGTATTTCTCTGCTTGGCTTGTTTCGCTTAGGATAATACTCTCCAGGCCCCTCCATGTCGTCTCAAAGGATAAGAGATCTTTCTTTCTTACAGCTGCATAGTACTCCATGTGTATATGTATCACAGCTTTTTTATCCATTCATCCACTGATGGACACTTGGGCTGTTTCCAGATCTTAGCTATTGTAAATAGTGCTGCTATGAACATGGGGATACATGTATTTGTTCTGATTGGTGTTTCAGTTTTCTTAGGGTATATTCCTAGAAGTGGGATCACTGGGTCAAATGGCAATTCAATTTTTAATTTTTTGAGGTAACATCATAGTGTTTTCCACAGTGGCTGCACCAGTCTGCATTCCCACCAGCAGTGTACTATAGTCCCCTTTTCTCCACACCCTCGACAACACTTTTTGTTTGATGATTTGTTGATGGTGGCCATTCTGACAGGTGTGAGGTGATACCTCATTGTTGTTTTAATTTGCATCTCCCTGATGATTAGTGATGTTGAGCATTTTTTCATATGTCTCTTAGCCATTTGTATGTCCTTTTTGGAGAGGTGTCTATTTAGTTCCTCTGCCCATTTTTAAATTGGGTTCCTTGTCTTCCTTTTGTTGAGTTGTATGAGCACTCTATATATTTTGGAGATTAACCCCTTATCTGATGTATCATTGGCAATTATGCTCTCCCATACAGTGGGTTCCCTTTCCGTTTTGATGGTTGTTTCTTTTGCTGTGCAGAAGCTTTTGAGTATGATGTAGTCCCATGTGTTCATTTTTCCCTTTGTTTCTGTTGCCTTAGGTGATGTATCAGTGAAGATTCTGCTGCGTATGATGTCCGAAATTTTGTTGCCTACATTTTCTTCTAGGATTTTTATGGATTCACAAGTCACATTTAAGTCTTTTATCCATTTTGAGTTTATTCTTGTGTATGATGTAAGTTGATGGTCTAATTTCATTTTTTTGCATGTAGCTGTCCAATTTTCCCAACACCATTTATTAAAGAGGCTATCTTTACTTCATTGTATGCTCATGCAACCTTTGTCGAATATTAATTGAGCATAATGTCTTGGGTCAATTTCCGGTTTCTCTGTTCTGTTCCACTGGTCTATATGCCTGTTCTTGTGCCAGTACCAGGCTGTTTGGATTACAGTAGCTTTGTAGTATAACCTGATATCCGGTATTGTGATCCCACCTACTTTGTTCTTCTTTGTCAAGATTGCTGTGGCTCTTCGGGGTCTTTTTTGGTTCCATATGAACTTTTGAAGTATTTGTTCTAGTTCTGTGAAATATGTCACTGGTATTTTGATGGGGATTGCATTGAATCTATAGATTGCTGTGGGTAATATGGACATTTTAATGATGTTAATTCTTCCAATCCATGAACAAGGTATGTCCTCCCACTTTTTTATATCTTCCTCTATTTCTTTTTTCAATGTCCTGTAGTTTTCTGCAAATAGATACTTTACTTCTTTGGTTAAGTTTATTCCTAGGTATCTTAATTTTTTTGCCGCGATGGTAAATGGGATTGGATTTTTTAGTTTCTCTTTCTGTGAGTTCATCATTGGTGTATAAGAATGCCGTCGATTTCTTGACATTAATTTTGTATCCTGCTACTTTGCCAAATTCATTTATTAAGTCTAGTAGATTTTTCATGGAGTCTTTAGGGTTTTCTATGTATAATATCATGTCATCTGCGAATAATAACACTTTCACTTCCTCCTTTTCAATTTGGATTCCTTTTATTTGTTCTTCACGTCTGATTGCTGTGGTTAAGACTTCCAGTACTATGTTAAATAAGAGTGGCGAAAGTGGGCTTCCCTGTCTTGTTCCTGTTCTTAAGGGAAATGTTTTTAGTTTTTGCCCATTGAGTATGATGTTGGCTGTAGGTCTTTCATATATGGCCTTTATTATATCAAGATATGATCCCTCTATTCCCAAATTGCTGAGCATTTTTGTCAGAAATGGGTGCTGGATTTTGTCGAATGCTTTTTCAGCGTCTATTGATATGATCATGTGGTTTTTATCTTTCATTTTGTTTATGTGGTGTATCACATTTACTGATTTGTGAATACTGAACCAGCCTTGCATCCCTGGGATGAATCCCACTTGGTCATGGTGAATAATTTTTTTTGATGCATTGCTGGATCCGATTTCCTAGTATTTTGTTTAGGATTTTGGCATCTATGTTCATCAGGGATATTGGCCTGTAGTTTTCTTTCTTTGTAGTGTCTTTTTCTGGTTTTGGAATTAGAATTATGCTGGCCTCATAAAATGAGTTTGGAAGTCTTCCATCTTCTTGAATTTTTTGAAATAGTTTGAGGAGAATGAGTGTTAGTTCTTCTTTGAATGTTCTGTAAAACTCCCCTGTGAAGCCGTCTGGGCCTGGGCTTTTGTTTGCTGGGAGAGTCTTGATTACATCTTCAATTTTCTTCGTTGTTATTGTTCTGTTCAAGTGTTCTATTTCTTCCCGGTCCAGTTTTGGGAGACTATATGTTTCTAGAAATTTGTCCATTACGCTTAGATTGTCGAAATTGTTGCCATATAAATGTTCATAGTATTTGTTAACGATCTTTTGAATTTCTGTGGTGTCAGTTGTTACTTCTCCTCTTTCATTTCTGATTTTGTGTATTTGGGTTCTCTCTCTTTGTTTCTTGGTGAGTCTAGCTAAGGGTCCATCAATCTTGTTTATCTTTTCAAAAAAACAGCTCTTTGTTTCATTGATCCTTTGAATTGTTTTTCTGGTCTCTATGTCATTTGTTTCTGCTCTGATCTTTACTATTTCCTTCCTTCTACTTGCTCTGGGGTTTTCTTTTTGTTTGCTTTTTAGTTCTTTAAGTTGTGAGGTTAGATAATCTATTAGAAATTTTTCTTGTTTCTTGAGGTAGGCCTGTAGTGCTATGAACTTCCCTCTCAGAACTGCTTTCGCTGCATCCCATAGATTTTGTGTTGTTGTGTGTTCATTTTCATTGGTTTCCAGGAAGATTTTAATTTCTTCCTTGATCTCCTCAGTAACCCATTCATCGTTTAATAACATGCTATTTAGCCTCCATGTGTTCAAATGTCTTTGCATGTTCTTGTTGCAATTGATTTCGTTTCATGCCATTGTGATCTGAGAAGATGCTCGATATGATTTCAATCTTCTTGAACTTGTAGAGACTTAGTTTGTGTCCTAACATATGGTCTATCTTTGAGAATGTCCCATGTGCGCTTGAGAGGAACGTGAATTCTGTAGTTTTGGGGTGTAATTCTCTGTAAATATCTATTAAATCCATTTGGTCTAGTGCTTCCTTTAGAGTCTCTGTTTCCTTGTTAATTTTTTGTCTAGATGATCTATCTAGTGATGTCAGGGGGGTGTTGAAGTCTCCTGCTATGATTGTATTGCTGTCGATTTCTCCTTTGAAGTCCTCCAGAAGATTTTTAATATATTTTGGTGCTCCTATATTGGGTGCATATATGTTTACCAAGGTTATATCTTCCTGTTGGATAGATCCTTTTAATATTATGTAGTGGCCTTCTTTGTCTCTAGTTATGGCCTTCATTTTGAAATCTATTTTATCAGATATGAGTATTGCTACCCCAGCTTTTTTTCCTTTCTGTTTGCTTGGAAGATTTTTTTCCATCCCTTCACTTTCAACCTATGTGAGTCTTTTGTTGTGAGGTGGGTCTCTTGTAAACAACATATATATGGGTCATGCTTTCTTATCCAATCTGCTACTCTGTGTCTTTTTATTGGAGCATTCAATCCATTTACATTTAAGGTGATTACTGACATGTACTTATTTATTGCCATTTTTGTTTAGTGTGGTTCTATTTTCTTTCCTATTTCTTCCACTAATTACAGCAGTCCTTTTAACATTTCTTGCAGTGCTGGTTTGGTGCTAATGTATTCCCTTAGCTTTTTTTTGTCTGGGAAGCTCTTTATTTGACCTTCTATTTCGAATGATAGCCTTGCTGTGTAGAGTAGTCTTGGGTTCAGATCCTTGTTTTTCATGACCTTGATTACTTCATGCCATTCTCTTCTGTCCTGTAGTGTTTCTATTGAGAAGTCAGCTGATTGCCTTATGGGGGTTCCTTTGTAGGTAACCTGTTGCTTAGCTCCTGCTGCCTTTAGGATTCTCTCTTTGTCTTTAATTTTTGGCATTTTAATTACTATGTGTCTTGGTGTGGGCCTGTTTGGGTTCTTCTTACTTGAGACTCTCTGTGCTTTTTGAACTTGAATGCCTTCTTTCTTCACCAAATTAGGGAAGTTTTCTGTCACTATTTCTTCAAATATATTCTCTAACCCTTGCTCATTTTCTTCTTCTTCGGGGACTCCTATGATGCGAATATTATTACGTTTCCAGTTGTCCCATAGTTCTCTTTAGCTGTCTTCCTGTTTTTTCATTGTTTTTTCCTTTTGGTTTTCTGATTGGTTGATTTTTTCTACCCTGTCTTCTAATTCACTGATCCGGTCCTCAGCTTCCTCTACTGTGCTGTTTAGTCCTTCCAATGTGTTCTTCATTTCTGCTATGTCATTCTTCATTTCTTCTTGGTGGTTCTTCATTTCCAAGTGGTTGATTTTCAATGTTTCTATGTCTTTGCTTATGGCGTTGATGTCCTTACTCATGCTGTTGAGCTTCCTGAAGATCATGGCTCTGAATTCTAGTTCTGTTAACTTGCTTAACTCCATTTCATTTATCTCATCTTCGGTAGAGGTCTCTTGTTCTTTCATTTGGGACCTGTTTCTTTGTTTCACCATTTTGGCTATGTCAGTGGGTTTTGGAGCCTGCCAAATTTTCCCTGTTGATGTTGGTGTTCTGCTGTTTGTGGCTCCCTCTACTGGGTTTGGATGAGCGTGGGAGGACCCACGTTAAACACCACTGTTGAGTCTTACTTTCCTGGGTCGATTTGCAAGCCCAGAAAAGGTTAAATTATCCTCTAGCTTTTTGCCTAGAGGCTATTAGTCTAGAGGCTATTAGTTGTGGTTACTTGAAGAGCCTTGGGTTCTCAGTTGAATGAAAACCTCCCTCAGGTGTTCAGCATAAGAGGATTTCCCGAGGCAGATGCTGGTTGGTAATGAGCCTCAATTTGCATTTCAATGGCCCACCTGGGTGTGGCTGAATCTCCGAGGGAGGGGCTGCCGCCTCTCCCCAGAGCCCTGGGAAGGAGTAAGATGGCCACTGTGCTGCGTGGTTGCAATTCAGCAAAAGCTCTGAGCGCCCTCCAAATCCCAAGTGTCCCCACACAGTTCCAGTCCAGTCTGCCTTCCCTCTGCTGGAGCCCAAGGTGAGTGGCTGTAGCTATTTTAGCTCTCTGTCTTGGCCCTCTGCACTGTGGAGCTGGCTTGGGCTTTAACCCCGAGAGCGGTGCTCACAGTTAAGACTGCTGCTATCCATGGGCTCCCAGCCCCCCTGTCGTGCCTCCACAATCCTACCAGGATTAATTCAGTGTCCCTGGTTGTATGGTCCCCACAAGCTGCTTTTCCGTTGCTTTTTCCTGACAATTTGTCTTTATTTTAGTTGTAATTCCAGTTTGGTCCTGGGAGATGGTCTGTGTAACTTCCATTCACTCCGCCGCCATTTTGGAATTCTTGGTTGCGGTTCAGCCCCCGGCCCTGGTTGGGGTCATGCAGGAGGCAACCAATCAATGTGTCTCTACCACATCAATGTTTCTCTCTCTCTCTCCCCACCCTCTCCCTCCCTCTCTGCCTTGAATTTTGAGGTTTTAAAAAACTTAGGTTGGGGAAGTTGATTCTGGAATAATACGGTTTCTGCTCTGGTATCTAAATTGTACTTTTTCTACTTCCACCCCCACCCATATGTACACACTCCATTCATTAATTGCATTATGTATGGTAACTAGAGGGGAACATTCTTTTTTAAAATATTTTTTTTTCTTTATTGATTTTGGAGAGGAAGGGAAAGGGAGTGAGAGATAGAAACATCGATGAGAGAATATCGACCGGCCACCTCCTGCACACCCCCCATTGGGGATCAGGCCCACAACCTGGGCATGTGCCCTGACTGGGAATTGAACCGGCAACCTCTTGGTGCATGGGTCGACATTCAACCAATGAGCCACACTAGCTGGGCTGGAGGCGAACATTCTTAGTGAAAGCTGCTCCTAAGAGTGAAGGAGAGACATGAGTATATAAAGCAAAGTGGTTTTTTTTACTTTGCCAATTTAGAAGGAGACATATTGTTGAAATTTTAATATTTATTTGTCATGGGATGTTGGAAATAAATTCAGGCACTTTTAGTGCACTCCTTCTTGGTAGGCTACTTGGTTAGCCTCTGGCTTCTGTTAAGAACTCTAGTAGCTATTTTAATGCTGATTTTTCTTTAGCAGGCATTTATTCTTTCTAGCTTTTGTTATTCTTTAGAGGGAAAACTAAGTCCTTAAAATTAATCTCAGATTTATATATATATATATATAAACTAGCCTAGAAAAAATTTCTGAGTTTTTTCTGTGGGTGGCCTATCTCACCCACTGATGTTGGAGTATTTGGACACATTTGCAAAGAAAGTAAAAAAGAAAAGAAAAAGAAAAAAATCACAAATAAACATCATCTGGTTAAGTTTTACTCATCTTTCTGGCTTGCTTCAATATTTCAAAATCCTGATTCTGAATTTGGTATACTTTCCATTTGGGTGTCTTCTGAAAATTTTATGTTTGCCATCTGAAGAGAGATAGACAAGTCTGCTGAACGGGCTGTGCCTCCCCTCAGGGAGCCTAGCAACAGGCTGTCTCATAGGAAGGACTTCAAAATGTTCAGCTGAGAAGGGTGATTGCTGTGTGCAAATTCAAGATTAGGATGATCCTCGCCTCAGCAAGCCCATTCCACTGACCATTACCCATGTCCTCTTAATTCCTGATGATGCACTCCCGATCGGATGCCTCCTGCCCTTTCAACTTTTCTATAAGTACAGAGTATCAGAGTCTTTCTACAGGAGTCCACCCTTGGTGCTTTCAACTGTGCCCTGCCCCCAAACACTCCTCTATGGGAAGAGAAGAGTTGGGAGGTGTACAATGTATGTATGCCATTGTCTGTAATACATTTCATTGGCCCTCCTCTAAGTTTCCTCAATAAACCTGCCTTGCCTCTGCATTATGTACTGTGTGTAGCCTTTGTCCCTGTCCTGGGACCAAATAGCTGGCACTTAATGTGGGGTAAACACCTCTTGACCTACTGGTATGGTCTTGGAAAGACAGAAGGGTTCACTGTGGTAGGGGCTGGATACATCTTCCCTGGGGTTACTGGCAAGTCATCTGGCTGAGTCGGAGTGACCAGTGACTAGGTGTTCACAAGGCTTATGCCCAAAGACTGCAGAAGCCCTAGATCAGGGTAACAGCAATGAAAGAAAAAAGCAGGATGATACAGCTGCCATAGTTCTATCCCCTGGCTCCTCCTCAGCAGTTTGGAGATCTTTCAAGCCCTAGAGGTGGCAAGGAAGGTATGAGGTGTGGTAGGCAGAGAAATGGAGCCCTGAAGATGTCCATGTTCTAATTCCCAGAGCCCGTGAATGTGTTATGTTACATGGCAAAGGGGAATTAAGGTTGCTAATCAGCTGACTTTAAGATAGGGAGATTATCCTAGATTATTGGGTGAGTCTGATATAATCACAAGGGTCCTTAAAAGTGGAAGAGGGAGGCAGAAAAGCCAGACTCAGCTTGCACTGGAAAACTACATAGCTGAGGGAGGAGTATGTGCAGAAGCTAATATATCCTGCTCTGTCTGGTCATCACCCAGACCAAGTCAAGCAGTTACTGAAAGGCCTGGGGAAGCTGCCAAGTGGCTCCTGATCATCTCTTGTGATATAGTTTCGGGACTCCTTACCCATGTGTGCACTGAGAGCTCTGCAGAGCTGCATGATTGTCTCTGTGGTACTTTTGAAGTCTGCCTATTAATAGTGTCTTTCCTGACCTCTGACAAAATGTAGAAACCCTACTTAAAGCCCAGTTAACTTCTGCCCCTGAGAAAAGAAAGCTTGTGTTTAATGAGCACTGGAAAATAGTTCTGCAATGTCTGAAGACCTGAAGGCTGAGTGGGTACTGAGAAATAAACTGTCCTGGTGAGCTCCTGACATGAGGATGTTCCTCTCAGCAGAAGGCTGAGATGTTCCTCTCACAGATTGCCATTAAAGGACACTATCAAGAAAGTAGAAAAACAACATACCAATGGGATAAAATATTTTCAGATCATCTATCTGATAATGGTCTAATATCTAGAATAGGTAAAGAACTCTTACAACTCAACAACAAAAAGACAAACAGATCAATTTAAAAATGTACAAAGGACTTGAATACACATTTGCCTCAAGAATATGTAAACATGGCCAACAAGCAAGCTCATGAAAAGATGCTCATCATTAGTCATTAGGGAAATGCAAATCAAAACCACAAGGCTATACCATTTCACACCCACTAGGATAGCTTTTTTTTTTTTTTAAGCTAAAACCAGAAAATAACAACTGTTGACAAAAACTTGGAGAAATTGGAATCCTCACATATTGCTGGTGGGAATGGAAAAGAGTTTGGCATTTCCTCAAAAAGTTAACACAGAACTGCCATATACCCCAGCAATTCCACCCCTAGGTATAAACCCCAAAGAATTAAAAACAGGTGTTCAAACCAAAACTTGTCCACAAATGTTCATAGCAGTACTATTCACAATAGCCAAAAGGTAGAAACAACCTAAATTTCCATCAACTGAGGAATGGATAAATAAAATGTGGTATATATATATATATAATGGAATATTATTCAAATATATGAAGGAATGAAGTACTGACACTTGCTACAACACAGGTGAACTTTGAAAACCTTAAGCTAAGTGAAAAAAAACTCAGACAAAAAGGGCTACATATTGTATGATTCCATTTATATGAAATATCCAGAATAAATAAATCAATAGATACTGAAAGAAGATTAGTGACCACCAGGGACAAGGGAGAAAATAGAATGGGGAGTGACAGCTTAATGAATACAGGATTTCCCTTTGAAGTGATGGAAAATGTTCTGGTGATGTTTCCACAACACTGGGAATATACTGAGTACCACTAAATTGTAAACTTTTAAATGGTTAAAATAGTAAATTTTATATTATGTGTATTTTACCATAATAAAAAAATAATAAAAAAGAATAAAACTATCTAGCAGGGTGACCATTCAGATCATATCTATCCATCTTTCTACAAAGACACCAAGACCTTGCCAAATGCCTTGCAGAACTCTGTATACTATTTGTACATTACTTTGATCAATCAGTCTAACATCATTAGTGATGGTATAAGTAAAAGGAAATCTGATGATTGATGTGATGTTCTTTGTGACCCCACCATCCTAACTCCTACAACAGCTCACTAATTTCCTGTGTGGGTGTTTACATTTTATTCTTTGAATGTTGTAATCAATTACCTGGGAAGAACATCAAGTATACTAGAATGTTATTTTTAGTATTGTCTCCTTTTTCAGAATTAGGACTCCTCCTCCCTCACCCCCTTCCATTCTTCTGGCTTTTCTCCTACTTTCCAACCACATGAATTCAGGGTCTCATTTGTAAGTTTTCTCTGATGGTTTATCATATTTACCTGGGTCCAAACCCTAGTAATTAGAGCCAGTCGATTCTGCATCTTTTGTCTGTTTTTTCTTTCTTTAAATTTCACTTCTCACCACTTTCCTCTTCACTCACTTCACTTCAGCCATGCTAGTTTCCTTCCAGTTCCTTACATCAAATATGCCACACTTCCTCCCATTAAGTTCTAAGATTTGGCATTCTCTGTTCTCTCTGCCTGGAAGGCTTATCCCCCAGATTCTACTGGTTCATTCCCTCACTTTCTTCTGATCTATGCTCAAATATCACTTTGCCAGGGAGGCTTTTCCTGACCACTCTATTTGAAGTAGCAACTCCCATGGCCCCTCGCTGCAATTTCTCTCTCTCTTGCTATTTATCACCTCCTGACCTATTTGTTTATCTGCTTACTGTGTGTCTTCCACTGTCACTCCCTTCCTCTCACCGCCTGACACTTCTCACTATCTGACAGAGTTATGTGTTTATTTTTGGATTGTATGGTTCCCCTGGGATATCATGGGGATTCCATATTATTTATATAATAAATCAAGATTGGCCTTCAAGTCTCCTGACCCATTCAGTCAATCAACCAAGAGTTATTGAGCAATCTTTACATGCCTGGCATTGTGTAAAGTCTCTGAGCTACAGAAAATAAAAAGACATGGTCCCTGCTTGTAAGTAGCCTCTGGACTAATAGGAGCGGAAGACAACAATAGGTCATAGGAGAGACCATTATATGGGAATGTCAAGGAGGTATCACTAAAGAGGTGAAAAGGGCTGAGATTTTCTGAAAGCCAAGGAAGTTTACACAAGTGTTCAAAGTCACTGAGGTGGGAGAGAACATAGCTTGTTCAAGGAACTTTATATTCTGACGCTGGAGCTCCAGATGCAGAGAAAGGTAGCACTTACCATCATCTGATTATTTGTATATCATTCATCTGTCCCCTACTCTCTTTCCCCTTACTTCTTGGACTTATCATCTCCTGAACAAGCCCCAAGAGCCTGACACTGGCAGGTGATAGAGCATGAGGTCAAGAGGACAGAAAGGGTGAAATGAGGCAGGGAGCCCAGGAACTATGCTATTTGTACAAAGCCCTCATTATTCCTGCTTTCAGATGGCCGCAATACTTAAGAAAGCTGCCAAGTCAGATTAAAATCAATCAAGAATGTAGACTATGCATCTTAGGTTCAACAGACAGAACTACTGGCAAGGGAGTCGTTGCTATACAAAAGCCTCCCTGTTTCAGCATAGGTTGGAGCAGGGCACTGTTCAGGGAAAGGCTGGTTAACAAACCCAGCATGTATTTGAGTCTGTTCTTTTCTCTGTCCTCCTAATGATTCATGAAGCAGAGTGTACTGCTCACTGTGATCCAGATTCATGATTTCAAATTAAACAGAGGAGGCCAGTTTCTGCCAAGCACAGGAAGGAAACAATCAGGGCTCTGGGTTCGGTTAGGGCAGGAACCCTCCAATTGCTTTTTTCTGTGCCAGGCATTTTGGGAAAACTATAGCTTCAGACCTAGACACAGAGTGGGTAGTAGAAAAAGTATGGGCTAATGATACACATATACCTTGAGCTTGGTTACCATCATGCCATTTTATTTTTAACAAACCTATAAATAAGTATGAAGTTAGGACATTTTAGCTGTAGTTAATTGATTAGATTAGGGAAAGAAATGGTCAATTGGAACTAAATACTTTAAATAGAAATATTATAGTGTTAAGAAATTAAATTTTAGTCTATGTTTTATAGACTATAGTAAAGCCTTTGACTGCATCAATCATGAAAAGCCATGGGTTGCTCTGCAAGAAATTATTGTTCCTTAGCACTTGATTGTCCTGATGCGTAACTTGTATTTTGGACAGCAAGCCATTGTCTAGACAGAATATGAAGAGACAGAATGGTTTCCTATAGGCAAAGGTGTCAGACAAGGGTCAATTTTATCTTCCTATTTGTTTAATCTGTACTCAGAACATATATGAAAAACTGGGCTAGACTCAGAGGAAGGAAGAGTGAAAACTGGTAGAAGAAATATCAGTAACTTAAGATATGCAGATGATACCATCTTACTGGCAGAAAAAAGCAATGATTTGAAAATACTTGTGATCAACATGAAAGAAGAAAGAGTCAAAGCAAGACTGCATTTGAATATCAAGAAAACATACATCATGCCTACAAAAGAAATGCACAACTTTAGCATAAACAATGAAGACCTCTAAATTATTCATTTTGTTTACCTTGGTCCAGTCATCAATTCAAATGGAGACTGCAGCCAAAAAATCAGGAGAAGGCTGAGACTTGGAAGGGCAGAATTTGGAATGATCACCAAGAGTACAGATGTGTCATTAGAGACCAAGACTGAGATCCTCCACATGCTCATATTCCCAATTACTATGTACAGATGCAAAAACTGGACAGGGAAGAGGCTGATAGGAAAAACCTTGATTCATTTGAAATATAGTATTGGAGGAGAGCTCTACAGATACCCTGGACTGCCAGGATGATGAAAAAGTAGGTCCTAGATCACATTAAACCTGAAACATCCCTGGAGGCAAAAATGACAAACCTGAAGCTGTCCTACTTTGGACACATCATGAGAAGGCAGGGTTCTTTGGAAAAGATAATAATGCTGGGAAAATAGAAGGCAGCAGGAAAAGAGGAAGACCAAAGATGAGATGGATTGACTCCATAAAAGAAGCCACAGGCATGAGTTTATAAGAACTGGGCAGGGCTGTTGAGGACAGGACACTGTGGACATCACTCATTCATAGAGTTGCCAGGAATTGGAGCCTAGTCAACCACACATAATACAAACACATTTTAAGGAGACCTGAGAATTGTTGAAAAGTTACTGTGTGAGGAATTATTAATATTCACATTTCATTGTATACATACTATGTACTAAACGTTATGATAGGTCCTTGGCACATTTGATTTTATTTCATCTTCAAGATAACTTTCTGAAATATATATTACTAACCTCATTTAATAGATGAGGAAATTGAGGTTCTGAAAGATTAAGTAAGCTGATTAAGGTATGTAGAAAAGACAAGATTTAAAGCCTGAGTTGGCCTCACTTGAAGGACATACTGTTTTGTATGGGGCTGTAAAAAGCTCTTTCAGACTTTTGTGGCAAACACCAAGTACCTTCCAAAACAAAGCCCTATTGGAGAGAGAATGGGATGAAAATTAGGAAAGTATTTTTACTTGATGTGAATTTACAATGATGGAAATCACAGTAAGGAGCTGCAGTTTCTTTAGTAGTAAAAATGCATGATTCTTCACTCTTAAATTAGGAGATGTCCACAAGCAAAAAGAAAGCAGTCAACAGAAAGGCTTTCACTTAAGAGGAAACGATTCACCTCAATAAAAAGTTAAATCATGACTATAAATGAAGGTATAAAATAAGAAAGTATCTTCATGAGAAACACAGAGAAGCTTCAAGAGTCCCTTTGTTGAGTGCTTGTGTGTTAGGCATTATGGGGGAGAGCCAAAGGAAATTCCAGACACTATCAAACACACACACACACACACACACACACACACACACACACACACACCCCAAAACAAAGTGGGCTTTTCAAGATTCCTGAACTGAAAGGAATCTTAAGGTTCTGAGTGTCCAACCCTTAATGTAGCAAAGGAGTCCCCTTTGCCATGTCACTTATTTGGACATTTCCAACAACTAGGAGCTCACCTACTTCTATACCAGATTCCTAATGATTAGTAAAACTTGTTTATATTTTATCTGAAATCTACCACCCTGTAACTTTCATCCACTGATCCTTGTTTTCCTCTTGAACTAAACAGAATTCTATCTTATATCCCATCTGTGTCAGTGCTGTAAGAGAGCCATCCTTTTGCCCCTAAATATTTTATTCCCTGAGCTAACGATACTCACTCATTTCGGCTGTTGCTCATATGTCATGATTTATAGCACTGTATTATATAACTCCTATGAAGGAGTTGAAGTTGGTCTACGTCCCTCATGAAATATGTTTCCCAGAATTGAACATAATAAATCAAAGTATAGTAAGATTGATTATCAGAAGCATAAAATAGTCAGAATAATATATTTCTATTTAAACAGCCCAACATTCTTTTGGCTGTTTTTTCTCTTTTCTTTTCTTTTCTTTTCTTTTCTTTTCTTTTCTTTTCTTTTCTTCTCTTCTCTTCTCTTCTCTTCTCTTCTCTTCTCTTCTCTTCTCTTCTCTTCTCTTCTCTTCTCTTCTCTTCTCTTCTTCTCTTTTCTCTTTCCTTTCCTTTCCTTTTCTTTTGTAGCCTCATCACACTCTTGGGTCTTACTGGATTCAGGCCACTGAAATTCCCATCTTCTTTTCTACATGGTGCCATTTAGTAAGTTCTCCCTATATCCTTAACTTTGTTTCCAAGGATAGAACAGTAAAACTCTGATTTAAATTTCATTTTAATAGAGATGGCCATTTATGCATTTATTCACACATTTATCCTGCCTTATTCCAAAAGATACTAGCTGGTACACCATCCTTGGGACAATGCCAATTTGGAACCTGCTTTGTCATTTGCTTTATTCATAGTCCCTCCCAGCTTCTTGTTCTCCATACATTGATAACCAGATCCACTCATTCCGTATCCAGGTTACTTAAAAAGGACTGTGCTAGGAAAATAGCTCTGACCTTTGACAAAATGTGCCAGATTTGACAAAGATAGATCCATTAATCAGCATTCTTAGAATAGAATGGTTATGCTGATAAATTATCTCATCATTCATGCAGTTTCTCCATCTTTTCTGCAAGGATACCATGAAAGTCTTTGAAAAATGCCTTGTAGAAATACAGAAAACTCTATGTCCACAGGATTCCTTTGATCTGCTAGTCTAATAAACCACAAAAGAAACCAAGGCCTGTCTGTCAGGGTGTCTTTTCTTAGTAAATCCATGCTGGTTTCTTTAAGGATCACCTCTTCTCTCTCTGGGAGTTCACACACCACTCATATGATATTCTTAATGAAGAATTAATATTGAAATCCCCATTAACATTTGCATAACCTACCTTCTCCCCATTTTTGAAAACTAAGACATTTGTCCATTTCCTGTCTTCAGGAAGCACTTCTGTTTCCCATAGATTGCAGAAGATATGTTACGAATCTCTTTTGAAAATTGTTTTCATGTTCTTAGATATGATTTGTCCAAACTACAAGGCTTGCATACTTTTACTTCACATCCTTGGAATAAGAGTGATAAGGGGGGAAAACAGTTTCCTCGAGGAATGGGGGTACTGAATTTAAAAGGAGTGAGGGATACTGGACAAACAAAAAATATTGCACTACAGCAGTGAACCTTCCAATTCAAATACCCTTCAGTAAGTCTCAGTTCCCTCTCGCTAGTCTTTCTTGCATTAGTGTTACAGGTCTGTGCTGTTCTCCTGGCTTGAGTCTTTGATTGCTATCTCCCTCCTGCCAGGTTTGTATGTGTCACTTACAATCTGAGCTCCTCAGAGAGCCTTACTCTTCTCATCAGGACATTTAGTTTCTTGGATTACTTCCTCCACTAGTATTAATAAGGGGCTCTGGTCCCTTCATACAGACAACAGTCCCTTATGCTTATTTGTAATGGACATTTCCTGGAGGTAGATGTAGTCATTTGGTTTTATTGCTTTTGGTAGGCCCTGCTCCCATTGTCACAGTTTCTGTTATTAACATAGTTGCAAATTAGCCAAAGACCAGAGAAGATGAAGCCATCCAGGGCTTCTAAGGTCAATAGGTTAGGAAATAAATTATTCTAGTATCAGGATGAAAACAGAATCCTCACATTAACTTCCTAATTGCTTGCTTACCTTGTTTTTATACTTTTTAAGTGAACAGAACAAAGCCACTTGCTGCTGTTCTCATTAACACTAATGATCAATAAGTAGAAAAAAATTTTTGCTGATTCTTATATTTTGTGCATTATGTATGCTTAATTTAGAGCTTATTAGGGCACTACCAGTTTTGCTCATTATCTCCTCTTCAAGATGAATGTGTTTCTTAGGCAAGTAGTTTACACGAAGCAACAATGACTGACTCAGTTTTTGTAATTAAACAAGACTTTCAGTTATATTTACTGCTGGGGGTGGGGAGGGAAGAAGCATGCATTTGCATTTAATATTGACTTATTTTAGATACTCTTAAGAGAAAGAGGTACTTATAACAGTTTCAGCACTGAATATTAATGACCAGAGCTGATTTGGTGTTCAAAGGAAGTGTTTGCCTTGCATCCTCCCCTAAGCTCTTTTGAGGCTCTTTCCATCCATTAAAATTATGCTCTGAAATAAAATCCCAATACCGTCTACAACTTGGATGAAGCTTGAAAACACTATGCTAAGTGAAGGAAGCCAGACACAAAGAATCACATATTATATGCTTCCATTTATATGGCGAATCCATAGACAGAAAGCAGATAAGTGATTGTCAGGGTCTGGGAAGGGATGGGGAACTAGGGTGGTGGCGATGTCTAAGGAGTATGGAGTTTCCTTTTGGAGTGATGAGAATGTTCTGAAATGTATTGTTGTGATGGTTGCATGCCTCTGAATATACTAAAAGCCACTGAATTGTACACGATAAGTGGGTGAACTGTGTGATGTGAATTATATCACAATAAGCTGTTTTTGTTTTGTTTTGTTTTAAATCATACCCTGTTGCCATTATATACCACACCCTGTCCTTCTTTGGAATCTTTAGCAACTGGATTCCTGTCACCTTTTCCATTAGGTCCTGCTACCATTTTGAATGACCTTGACATCCACATGGATGACTCACTACTCAACACTCAAGCGAGTGCCTTTCTTGGTTTTCTCTGCTCCAGTGACCTTCACCTGCTTTCCACTCGGCAACCAACTCTGCCCTTATTTGTTGCATACCTCTGAAATAATGCATTCACATAGACATCTTTCAATACTTCCAGGTGTCTAATTCAGTTGCTGCTCTCATTATAATCTGGCCTTACCAGAGATAGTATCTTCCTCTTCCTTGACCCCATTATTTCCTCTCTCTTTGCTCTATCAGCATCCACAGCCTCCCGCCCCACTTTTTTTTTTTAAACATTTTTTATTATTTATTTATTTATTTTTATCTTCAGCTGAGGACATTTTTTTCATTTTTTGTTCAGATAGAGTGGGAGGAAGAGAGAGGAAGAGAGAGAGAGAGAGAAACATCGACGTGAAAGGGACACATCGAGTGGCTGCCACCCGCACGACCAACCAGGGCCGGGGACAAACTGCAACCGAGGTACATGCCCTTAGCGGGAACCGAACCCGGGTCTCTCTGTACCGCAGGCAGACGCTCTAACCGCTGAGCCAAACCAGCCAGGGCCCGCCCCACTTTCATTCTTACTGCTTTCCTTGTCTCACTTGAATTCCATGCCTCATCACTTCAATCTCTCCTTCTATCTCAACCATCTGGCAAATCTCAATCCGCCATCAGTGCAACTAAGTATAGAATGACCCAGTCACTGATCTCATCTCCACTATACTCTCCCTGCCCTCACTTATCCTTTCATATTGCTCCAGAAGCCTCTCTCTAGTTCTCCAAGTTTTCTACTAGAAACATGCTTCACTCTTCTCTACCCATCTCCACTTCCCTCTTCACACTCAGCAGACAATCTCCTCTTCTATGTCAGTGAGAAAGAAGCTTCTTCCCTACCATTCATTGCTCTGAGCAAAATGGAAGAAATATTCCTTCTCTGATTAGTCTCTCTACCTGTGCTGTGGCTTGCATCACCACTACTCAGCATCCTTGTCGTACTCAGTATTTACTCCTTTCTCCCATATCTTCAACCTCTCCCTCTTCTCTACTGACTCCTACCCATCATCATGTCTTTCCCTCCCTAAGCAACATCTCTAACTTGATGCCACCTCTCTTTTTTTCCTTCCTCTTTAAATACAACCTCCTAAATGAGTTGTGTTCACTTCTCCGTGTCCATTTTTTCTTCCATAGGCTGCAGTATTTCTACACATCACTTCACTCAAATGGCTTTTTAAAAAAAAATACAGTGAGCCCTTTCTGTTTTGACTTGAATTCTCAGCAATATTTGGCACATTTGACAACTCTCTCCTCAACAGAAGCCCTTTCTTTAGCTTCATGACTCTACGTACTTCTGGATCTTCTCCCATACTTTTGACCACTACTTCTCAGTCTTCTTTGGAGGCTTTCCCCCTGCCTGCTTCTAAAAGTTAGTATTCCTGAGTTGTGTCCTAGGTATTTGTATAAGTGGTCTATTAATGTGTAACAAATGAACACAAATTTAGCGGTTTAAAACAGCATCCAACATCTCTCAGCTTCTGTGGGTCAAGAGTCCAGTCATGGATTAGCTGGGGCTATGTTCTCTTATGGAGGTTGGGGTCCTCTTCCAAACTCATTCAGAATGTTGGCAGAATTCAGTTCCTTAAGGTTACAGGATGGAGGTGCCTGTTTTTTGTTTTGTTTTGTTTTTGTTTGTTTGTTTGGCTGTCCGATGGGTTCATTCTCACCTCCTAGAGGCTACTCTTGGGTTCTTCCATATGCCCCTACCCCTTACCAATGAAGAAACCCCTCTCACTGAATCCCTCTTATGCTTCAAATCTCTCTGATTTCTCCTTCAACTAGTCAGAGAAAACTCTCTTATTTTAAAGAGTTCCATATGATAAAGTTAGGCCCACTTGGATAATTTCTCTATTTTAAGGTCAACTAATTAGTAATCTTAATTATATCTGCAAATTCCCTTTGGCCTGATAACCTACCATAATCGTAGGAGTAACACCAGGTGGAGAACATCATGGGAACCATCTTATAATTCTGTTTTAAACAGTATTTTTAAAAAATATTGTTGCATACATTCTTCTGGAGTGATCTCATCCTCCTACTCAGCTTCATTTACCAGTTCTATGCTGATGACTCACAAATCTCTAGCTCCAGCCCTAACCTGACTCCTGAGCCTTCAGACTATGTCAACAACTCTTACTGTCCATTTGAGGTCCCTACAAATATCTCATTTTGAAGGTTGAAAAATGAGTTCATCATTTCTCCACCAGTCTGCCTTCTTCCTGGGTTCAATTTCTCAGGGAATCATCCCCCATTATCATCCTTGACTTTATACCCACTCCTCCTGCTCCCACATAAAAGCAAACTGCACCAATCAATCCTACCTCCTAAACTTTCTTGAATCTATCTCCTATTCTTTATTTCTTGTTCAAGCCATCTTCACCTCTCATTTGAATTATTCAACAGTTTCTCAATTGGTCTCTCAGCCACCAGTCTTTTTTTTTTTTTTTGGTACGTGTTCCTAGCGGGAACTGAACCCGGGACCCTCTGGTCCCCAGGCCGACGCTCCAACCACTGAGCCAAACTGGCCAGGGCTCAGCCACCAGTCTTGATCCCTTCAGTAGACATTGTGAATCTGTTTGCTCAATATCCATTTCAATTTACTTGTGGTATTCCTTCCAGAAAGTGAAAAACTACATTCCTTAGCTAGGCTTCTGGTTGTGATGTACATTCCAACAATAAGGTGCACCCATATAAGATTTGGAAAGGGGAAATGATATATCATGAACAGGGAGTTTGCCTCTGCTATTTCTGAGGGCAAGTATGGTTATGGAAGCATTTGGCTTTCAGTGTCAGCTGGAGAGGAAGTTCAGTATCCAGTCTCTAGCCACATGATTGAAAAGAGGCAAGACCCATGGCATCCATTTTGCTGGCAGCAACTTCCTGATTTCTTGATCACAACAGAGGAAGTATAGGCCTGAAGCCAGCAGTTATGGAAACAGCTTCTTAATATTCCAGCTCACTGATAATGGCAGGCACAACAGTTCCCTGGCAGTCAAGTTCTGCAGTGCTATTCTGGAAGGTTTTCCTGGAAACTCATCCTAGATTTTTCTCTTCCAGCTCCTTTAATCACTCTTAGTCTGCTTCTGTTTATATCAGTTACAATGGTTTATTTTATTTGCAACTAAACTCTGACTACAATGTATCCTACAATTAACCACATTTCATCCAGAGTAAGCTTTCTGAAACTCCAATACCCAAATCTGGTAATGGTACTGCCCGTGCTTAAAATCTTTCAATGTCTCGCAATATCCTTATATAAAGCCCAAATGTTTTAATGTTGTTTGAAAGGCCTGCATGATATAGTCCCTTCTATCCTCTGTAGACTCATCTTTACCCAGGAATACCTGGCCATATTGACCTTCTACTCAGGTCCCTAAGGCAGTAATGCACTCATCTCTTCATCTTTGTGCATGCTATTTTCCCTGTGTGGAATACTCTTGCCCTGTCTTCTCAGCTAACTTCCACTTTGTTTTTCAATCTTGGCCTATAAGCTGCACACTCCAGGAAACCTTCTCTGACCCCACCACCCATCACTACCATCAAGATGCTGGGTTAGGCACTCTTATGTGCTCCCACAGCACCTTGGCCTTCCCCCCTTTGAAACACTGCACTATATTAAAATTGTTGAGTGTAAACTGTGCCCCCCACCCCAATAATACCATATGAACCTGGTGGAAAGTTCTATATCCATGTCATTCTCTATTTTATCCCTAGTACTCAGTGAGTGCCTGGCCCAGACTTACTAAATTAGGTAATAAAAAATGTAAACATTTTAAGCAGAGGCTCTAATCTCTGTTGGATTTATGTTTTAGAAAAAAAAAACAACACTCAGGTGGCCATGTGCAGAAGGAACTAAATGGGATCAGGTGGACAGAAGGGGCTGAGATAGTCAAGTTTGTTGGTCTGACAGTGCAATATTAAGGGGGATGAAAAGAATACTTCACATGCTATGGTAGGGGGAGGGAGGCAGAAAAAACTAATAAAACTCAAGAAGTAATGAGACAGGGGCTTGTAGTTTATGGGCAATAGAGAGTGTACTATGGTGGGAAAAAAATCACCTGGAGAGACAGAACACAGGGGTCTTAGTTTCTCATCTGCCACTAACTAGGTATTATGATCTTGAACAATTTAACTTCTCTGAGGCTTAATTTCCTCATTTGTAAGACAAAGTTTTGGGATGAAATGACCCTTAAATTTCTTTCTTTATTAAATTTGTTGGGCTGACATTGGTTAATGGGATCATATAGGTTTCAAGTATACATTTCTATGATACACGGTTTGTATATTGCATTGTGTTCCCACCACCCAAAGTCAAATAATCTTCTGTCACCATATATTTGGCCATTTTTTAATTAAAATTGTTTTTTATTATTAAATTTATTGGGGTTAAATTCTATTTGTTATATTTAAAATGTGTGTAGTAGTTCTAAAATTTTTTCAAATCATTCAATTAAAATGTCCATGTATTCTAAATAGTGCTTTAGGAGAAATGTTTTAACTTTCTCCTATAGTATTTAGTAACAAACTATAGAAATGATCCCTGAAAGTATAGTCTTTCTCCTATAGTATTTAGAAGACAAGGACATAATCTGGTCATAAACTGTAAACTCTGGTTTCTTAATTCTAAGAAATAGATGATAATATTATTCACTTTTGAAGATTAGGGACACTTTATTGGAAATTGCACTCTCCCTTTTCCATTTCCTTGGTTCTTTCAGCCTTATGATTTTTAAAATTTTGCCTTACCTGCTGCCTGATACAAATGCTAGCCTTTGCCAGAGGATTGTAAAAAAGAACTGCAAATCAGTCTTTTTGTCCCTTTGATAGATGAGGAGTTTTAAATTCTGGACTCAGATTGAGAATTCTCTTTGAATTTCAATGTAAATGAGACACATGAAGTAGTACAAAAAGTAGGTTTAGAATTGAGAAAAAGTGCTACCCACTTGAAAATTCACTGCTCTCCCCATCATTATGGTTCCTTATCTTTGTAACTAAACATGCAATAGCTTACAAGAATGGCCAGTAAATGCTAGCAGTTGTAACAGATGAATCTGGAAAATCAATGGCTTAATACAAAGTTATTTCTCATTTACTCGAAGTATAATTGGTAGTAGGAATGATGATCGTGGTAGTGGTCTGTATATATGTGTCAGTTCCATGCAGTCATTCAAGAACCCAGGCTGACAGAGACTCAGCCATCTTCAAAGCCTGACTTCCAAGGTCACTCTGAGTGTCAACATCCAGGGGGGGCAAAAACAAAGTTCAGGAGGTAGAGAAGGAAGAGGCTTTCCTGTGGAAGGACTTTCTGGGTCTGACCTGACATTACTTCCATCCAAATTTCATTGGCTGATCTCAGCCCCATGGGCACATCTAACTGCAGAGGTGGCTGAGGAACAGGGTCTAGCTGTGTGCCAAGGAAGAGAAGGGGCAGATTTTGATTACCACATAGTGGTTTCTATCAATATCTCTAGGGATACTTATTCTGTCTAGCTGTTCCCTCTAAACCCTCTACTTTCTACCTCATGTCTATAATTGCTGACAAAATATTTCAGAGGTGATTCCTACTTGACCTGAGTTGTTGAAAAATATTTTTAGACTAGTGATATTCATCAAGTAAGCACCTGATTTTTATGGTTCAATCTTCAGGTTTCTCTAAGTGCTCTAATTTCTAAGTTAGACTATTATTGTACATTAGTTTGTACAGAGCATACAATGATTGTATGCCACTTTGGGTTGTGCATAAAAATTTAGCTTCAGGTTTATATAACTGGGAATATTACTTTCCTAATGTTATCATACTTAATGAAGTCAGCTATAAAAAATATTCAGATCTCAAGTTACCTTTAGATCATTTGTCTGGGAAAATTACATCACAATTGCTGGCTTTTAGAACTTTTCAGTTAGATATCATAGCTTTTTTTGGTATAGAGAAGTGGTTCTCAAAGTGTGGTTGGACCAGCAGTATCAGCAGCACCTGGAAACTTGTTAGAAATGCAATTCTCAGGCCCCACCTCAGACCTGTTGAATCAGACCTGACATGGGGATGGGGCCTAGCAATCTGTGTTTTCACAAGTACTCTAGAGAACATCCTAGAAGCAATGGTTAGATTATTACTGAAACATTTCATTTCAAGGACCAGGTCAAAAGAATACTATCTGAGCCCTGGCCGGTTTGGCTCAGCGGTTGGAGCGTCAGCTTGCAGTCCAGAGAGACCCGGGTTCAGTTCCCGCTAGGGGCACGTACCTCGGTTGCAGTTTGTCCCCGGCCCTGGTTGGTTGTGCGGGAGGCAGACACTCAGTGTGTCCCTTTCACGTCAATGTTTCTCTCTCTCTCTCCCTCTCTCTCCCTCCCACTCTGTCTGAACAAAAAATGGAAAAATGTCCTCGGGTGAGGAAAAAAAAAAGAATACTATCTGAAATTGTTTTGTTGAAAACATATCAAATCTCTCTCTTAAACTGCTGTGACTTTTCACTCATAGAATGAAAAGATTGCCAAGAGTCCCGGGAAGTCATTAGGGCAAACAGTTTTTAAAGATCTCAGTCCTAGAAATCTAAGGTTCTATGAAGCATCTCTAGGGGTTTCCTAAAAGAAAATGTATCCATATGTTTGATTGGGGACTGCCTATGACCATCCAGGGTTTATCTCCAAAAGCCTTGGGATTCTGTGTCAGGAGAAATGGTTTTGGAGATTTAGGACAGAGTCAACATCTTATTTATCTTTGTATCCCCATTACCTTCTAGAGTGCCCAAAATAAACACTTCTAGTAGATACAAAATAAACACTTGTGAAATGAATACATGAAACAGTCATCTCATGAATTCAGGTTCTAAAGTAACTTCTACTAATATCTTGGGATCACTTTGAAAAAAAATCCCATTTGAATAGTTTATTCTAGTTATTATTAAAGAATACTGACTGCCTTATGTATGTGGCCAGTCTTTTCAGCAGCTGATTTTACTTATCAAATATTAAGAATAATGCTTCCAACTCCTCTAAGCGAGAAAAAAAAAAAAAACTTATATGAAGATAGTGTGTGTTCCATTTCTTGAAATGTCTACAAAAGACCTCAGTTATTGCATGTTAACCTTTTCAGTGACTAATTCAGCATTTTGACATTTTGGGCTAGATAACTCTTTGTGGTGGGAGCTGTCCTGTACATTTCAGCAGCATCACCAACCCCCTCCTGCTCCCCATTGTGACAACCAAAATGTCTCTAGACACTGCCAAGTGTCCCCTGGGGGTCGGGGTAAGGCAAAATTGCCCAGGTTGAGAATCACTGCTCTCGCCCAATATTAAAAGGGAAGAGTCATGTTCCCGCATTTTATTCAGAGCTATAGAAACAAGCTTCAAGAAAGAGCATATGTTCCATATTTCTCTTTAGCTCATTGGTGAGGACTTTGGCAGTGACAGCTCTATCTCTTTGAAGTGCTTTGGTTAACAAATCATTTTAGGCCACTTTTCTCTTAGGAACAACTTTAACTTTGGAGATTTTTTATACATTTATTGTGATCTTCTACACTGATTCAGCACTGAATTCCATTACAAGGCATTTTAATTTAATAATTTATAGACGATATAGCACAGACTAGCTCAAGGAACTCTGTATGAGTTCATAATACAGTATTAACACTAACAGAAGGGTTTTTAAATCTACCTTATTACAATTTTTACAAAAATTAAGTAAAACCTGCAGTAAAATTAAATGCAATAATAATCCTTATTACATCCTACCTCAAGTTTCAGTCCCTGGAAAAAGAGTCATTATTTCTTCTGGAATTTACTAAAAACTCCATTTCTTGATTTATGTTAGATGTTATCTGTTTCCTTACTGTTAGTGCATAAGGATTTAGCAATATTTCAACACTCCCTTACTTCTGCTTCTCCATATTCTCAATATATACATATTATAATTTTTACTTAAATTGCAGTGTTTAATGATGAGCGACAATGTACCCTGACATCTTGTTGACATCCTCATGCTAATGTCCCCTCTCTTATTGTCCTTGTTGATGCATAGTTTAAACATCTCTCTCTCTCTCTTTCATTTAATGGCATTTTGAGAGGGAGAGGAGATAAAAGCATATAGCCATCATACATTTAACAGGAAACTAAAACTATTTTGAAAACTTTAAAAAGATTACATAAAAAGTCTTAACATCTTACTGTTAGTAGGTAGACTCCCTATTTTATCCTTAGCTCTTACATTTAGCATAAATGAAAGCTAGGCACTTTTAAAATTTAAGAAACAAAAGATGATAGCTAAACTTATTGTGGTGATCATTTTGCTATATACACACACACATATAAAATCATTATGTTGGACATCTGAAAGTAATATGTTACATGTCAATTATATCTCAATAAAAAATAAGTGAAAGGCAAGTTACCAGATATACTTCAATTCTTCCCCTTCTGTACATGTGGGACAAGGTTATCTTTCCTACTTAAGGATAAATCTTTTCCTCTCTCTTCTGATCTTGTTGAATTTTCCTTTATCTACCTGGGCCATTGAAACCAGGAACATCAGGTAGCCTTGCATCAAGAAATTACATGTTCTTGTTTCATGAAAAAAAAATGGTTTTGTAATAAATGTCTCTTGTACAAAAGAAAGGAACAAGCATAAAACCCAATTTTTAATTTTTCATAAAATATAATTTTTGTACCATCATTAATAACCAAGAAATCAGGACCACCCAGATAAAAAGCACAGGATTAAAAAAGATACCCTATTAACATGACAGATGATGAAGATATTAGGTGAGAAGAAACATGTATATAACAAAGCCCACAATGTAAAAATTGTGGGAATCAAAGTCAAGCGATTAATTACTAACAATGGCAGTAACAGAGCTTCTTTTCTCTTTCACGGTGAACAGACAATTAGCACTTAATACTAAGATTGAGGAAAAAACCATCTATAATCTACTGAAAAAGACCATCTGCTTCTACAAATTTTGTTCTTATACACTTGCCAAAAGAAGAGAACATTTTAACAAAATAATGGGCCCTGCACTGTTAATTGCTAGGTTGTTTGCATTTGTGCTGTTGCTATTAGAATTTAATAAGCCATTCCTTCTGCTAAATTAATAAGCAGCCAAGATTATGTAATAGCTGCTTTCAGCTGCTAATTATTTTTCCCATAATTCCTTTCCCTCCCTACCTCCAACCCCCACCTTTTCTTGGCTAGGAGCACCAGAGACTGCCAATATGTCATCAGCAAGTCTCCAGTCCTCGTTTTCAGAACAACAGGCCAACATTAGGAGCATAACCAATGAGTTTAAACTTGGAGGTGGTTATCTGAGGAAACTTGAGGATGTATGTGTTTTGTACTGAAAAAGAAAAAAGCAGTTTGGATTCAGAGGGCGAGTTTTCATGGCATGACATCTGTTTTGTGTAGTAAGGGATAAATGGGTCATTAACATGTGCCTTTGGGGTGTGATTAGTCAGGGAACAGAGAGAAATTTGGACAGGAGACCTAAAGACCTACAGAAAGCCAGCTCTGTGCTTTGGGCGGACCACGTCTTTAATATTCCAGTATAAATTAATCATTCATGTTAATAGGAAAATTTCCAAGCAACATAAGTGTTTAAAAGAGGAGGAATTGTACATTTTTATTTTGCCAAATAAGAGCATTTCAAAATGCCCCCCAGATCCCTATTATATATATTACCTTAAATACACAAAAAGAACACAATCCCTAATAAAGAATTCCTTAAAATTGATTAAATTTATCTTCATGAAAAAATTAGCATTTCTTTTTCACTTTGGGCCATTAAAAAATTCTGGTGACTATGTTTGGGAACCTCCGCTAAAAGGGCATAACTCAACAAAAGCAATTTTCCAGCTTCCTTTGTAAGAACCCAGGTGACGGGTAATGAATAGCATTCGACATGAGAAATCCGTGTCTGCTCAAACAAGGTCACTTAATCCCCTGGGGCTCCTCTTCCCTCATCTGTAAAAGATGAGTCGGACTAGATGATTCATCCATTCTTTCACTGGAAAAAAAAAATATATGGACATCCATTACGTGCAGGCACGATGCTCAGCACCACAGCTCTTAACAAATCTATCATTTTATAGTCCTGATCAGTCAGCTCACATTTATTAGTTGTGTTATATACCAGGCAGTGAACTAGGTTGGGATGAAAAATGGATAAAATTCAAGATGAGCTAAACAGAGGCTTGATGGGTATGTATGTGGGTGAAGGAGGGATTCGTTCTTATAAGGTTTGAGGGTGAGGCTTCCTATGAGATGTGACATTTGAGAGGAAGGGCATGCTTGGCAGAGCAAGTCGCCCCGCAAAGCTAAACTGGAACCCAGGAGGCTGGGGGGAGGGGAACGTCTCCGTGTGAAGAAGCGGGATCTCAAAGATAAGGTGCTGTCTGGGCTTTTCAGCAGAAGACGGATAGTAAGGCATCAGGTCCATGGCACTGAGGATCGGCGAGGCAAACCCAGGGCAGACACTTGTATAGCTTGGGGTGAAAGGCGTCTAGGGATGTAGCAGTGCGATGGGAAGGAGGAGCCGGATTCCGCACAGTTTAGAGCCAAGAAGAATTGCAAAAGGCCTTCTGAACGCATGCACAAGCTCCACAACAGAGCTGACTTGTTTTCCCGAGTTGCAGCATTGCCTCTCTCCCCACGTCATCATCACTGGCTGTCACGCCTCCCTGTCCCACCCTCTTGGGGCACGGGGAGTTATCGGAGCTCCAACTAGGCTCTTCGCGGTCCAGATCTTCCCTACCCCAAACAGTGGGGTCAACAAAACACAGCACGGAACCCTGTCTTCCCACCACCGAATAGCCGGTACAGCCGTCCGCGCGCCTCCCGAAGGCACACGCGGGAATGCGCAGGCGCGCCGGTTCCAGCAGAGGCCGCTTCCGGGTCACGTGGCCTGGTTTCCGGTCCAGACCACCCCTCTCGGTAGAGACCTGGCCAATCGGCTTCCTGGGACTGTGCTGTCCGCTGGGCTGTCTCCGGTACTGTTGGCGATTGCCGAGCCCCTTCCCGCGCGTGTCCCAGCCCGCCCCTCCGCTCCCGCAGCCCCGGCTCCTCCCCCGTCCAGCCCCCGGGGCGGGGTCTGTGGGCTCGCCCTCCCCTAGCCGCCTAAGCCTTCCCTCCACTAACCGGGTCTCCTCCCCACAAGCAACACGGCTTCTCCTCAGCTCAGCGACAGGGGCTTCCCCTCAACCTCAGCTGCAGCCGGCCGAGCACCGCCGCGCCCGCGGCCCACGGCCGCCGTAAGTCCCGGGGGACGAGCTGGGGCGCCGGGGACGGGGAGTGGGGTGGGAGGGTTGGGCGCGCCCCCAGCCGCCCCGCGCGCGTCCCGACGACCCCACCCCGCGCCCGCCCGGGTCCGCCACTGGGGCGCGACGCCCGGCAACTCACTTCTCTCAGCGTCCGCATCCCGGATGCGGGGGTCACAGCCCCGGACGCCGCGGCGCCCCCGCGGCACCTGTGGTTCGGGAATCCCCTCAAGTTTTGTGGGGCATTTTCGGGAGGGGCCCGCGGCCGGGGGCGGCGGCCGAGGACCCTTGGCGCCCCCTGCGCGGCGGCGGATGCCATTGTCTGCCCCGCTCCTTGCCTGTCACCTCGTCGGGGCTGGATCAGTGATGGAGTGCGGCTCCGTGGGGAGGCATCGGACACAGCCGGACGGAGGACCGCTGGCCCCGAGCCTGCTCCGCGGCCGAGCCCGTTGTTTTTAATACCAGTCTCGAGGAATTGAGGTGCCCTGTGATTGGCGGCAAAATCAAAGCATTGTTTTTAACAAGAGGGAGAGAACACTTGTGCCTTGCTCTTCGTCCCGTACATCATTAGCACATCATTTATTTTAAAGAGTGAATAATTTTTTCGTCCTATAAAGTGGTAGGGAGGGAGATAAAGGACCCTGCTACAGACAGCCTTGAAGCCCATACTCCTTTAGAAAGCAACCCCCCACCCCACCTGGTCACCAAGCTCCTGGAACACGGGTTTATTCTTTTCCAAGTTCTGGTAATGGGCTTGCATTAAACATTGTCCAGTTGATGCTTTACTTGCTGTCCTCTTCGAATGCCGCTCTCTTATCAGGACTTGTGTGGCAGGCACTTCGATACCACAGATATTGTTCGTCAATTCTGTGCCAGTGAAGTGTTTTAAGTAAGGTGTAATAAGCCAATTTTAACTTTAATAAAGTTAAATTGCCGCATCATAAATTTCTGAGTATCTTGCTGATGCCCGCTTGGATTAGTACAAAAAGCAACAATAATGTCTTAGCGAAATTTAGGACCCATTTTATTCTAAATTGGCTGTGTAAATTCTCTACCCCATGTTCAAATTCAAAATGGTGTGGTGAATATTAAGAATCAGGCTGGGATCTTACTTGCAGTAACACTATTAAAGGAACTTTCAATAATTAAAAGAAAAAATAATACCTGTCTGAATTCTACCTTTAAATTACCTTCGTAGAAACAATGCTCATTATCTCTTTGCACATATGATCACTTGAATTACAAGAAGCTTTTCTTGAAAATTAAAATGTAGACTAATCAACAGATTTGCAGATTCCAAATAAATAAATACAAAATAGTATAAGAGTAAAATACACTGCTGTAAGTGCTGTTTTTTTACATTTTAAATGAAGTATTTTGTGTAATGTATCTGAATGTGTGTAGCTCTTATTTTGGCTTTTTAAAGGTTTATATTATCTTTCGTAATACATTAACACTTTATTGTGTGCATATTTATGTTGGAATTTTTAAAGAAAATGTGCATTTATGGGATATTTTTGTTACTATTTTAGATCTTTTGTTTTAAGTATGTAAGCATAAAATAATATTGAATATAAACTGTAATTGAAAAAATGTAAAATAAAATATGTAAGCATAAACTGAAGAAAGCATTCTAAGTGATAGCAGCCTGCCTACAAGTAATTCATCCGAGAACAAGAACAGCCTCAGGGTGAAAAATGGTAGGTCTCTGTTTCTTTCAAATGTACCTAAACCAGTTGATGTTAACAATTCTCTTTTGATGCATATAGAGAGTGTGGAACGTATCTCACAGATAGATAATAGTTTCTTAAATTGCAAGAGTTGTCTTTTACGTCAAAATTTTCACTTCAACTTAATGCCCGATTTTCTTTTTGTTCTGCAGACTCTCAACTTATGTTGGAACAGGATAGGGTGGGGAGATTTGCATCTGGTGGGAAGATCTTTCTACAAAAATGTCCTGCTATTTTAACTAGCATAGAAATATTGAAATGTTGATGGCTACTAATCATTTGTCAGTTAAATGCCCTTCCCCACAAAGCTTCTCTGTGAAACAAGTCATCTTAATCTTAACTTTATTGAATCAAAGTATTGCATGTAATTTTGATTCTATTTATCTTAACAGATGCAGTTTATGTTGCTTTTTAGTCGTCAGGGAAAGCTTCGACTGCAGAAATGGTATGTCCCACTATCAGACAAAGAGAAGAAAAAGATCACAAGAGAACTTGTTCAAACCGTTTTAGCACGGAAACCTAAAATGTGCAGCTTTCTTGAGTGGCGAGATCTGAAGATTGTTTACAAGAGGTATAATTTTTATTTTTCAGAAAGGTGAAATAGAATCAAATGTTTGGTCATTTGTAATGTGGAAATTGCAGACTTTTGAGAGATAACATTTATGATTAACAACGATTTAGATTAAAAAGGTTTTAAGTTACAGCTTTGTATTTTTAAAATAACTTGTTTTAATTACCCAGGCTAACATGATAAAATCAAGGAAGTTGTTTTAAAACTGATTATATTATTAAAGCCTTAATCATCTTTTTTAGAAAAATTTAATGAATTCATCCCTTTACAGGGGGAAATAAGATCAGTATTTTAAATTGTGTGAGTAATTCTCTGAATTAATTTTTTATTTTATTTTTAAAATCTTCACCCAAGAATATTCTTCCATTGATTTTTAGATAGAGTGGGAGGAAGGGAGGGAGGGAGGGAGGGAGGGAGGGAGGGAGGGGGAGAGAGAGAGAGAAAGAGAGAGAGAGAGAGAGAGAGCAACATCAGAAACATCAATGCACTTCGATTGGTTGCCTCCCTAAGGACCTGACCTGGGCCAGGGATGGAACCTGCAACCTAGGTTTATGCCCTTGCCCAGAAATCTAACCCTACTGAGCCAAACCAGCCAGGACTAATTTTCTGAATTTAGATAAGCACTTCCCCCTTCCCTCTTCTCCCCGAAAATCTATAAAGTAATGGCTGATAATTGACATGCCTTTCATCTGACTTTTAGAATCTTACTTATAAACACCTTGAATACATACACCATTCGAGTCAAATAAATGTTTAAAATGTTTGTGTAAATACCGGATCTGTTAGCAGTGTTTATTAATTTGACATACACTTGTTGCTGTGGTGGGGGTGTGATTAGATCTGATAGATAATTTTGCCAAGAATAGATTTTAAAAATTTTAACACTAAGCTTTTAGAAAATACATATATCTTTATATTAGTATCTGAAACTCTTTAATACCTTAAAGTTCTCAAGATTGTTTTAATCATGTTAAATATAATTACTTTGTTTTTTGCCCATTTCTCTACCCTTAGGGACAATTTACTGTTTTTAAGATACGAGGGTTTCTACATGTGAAAAAAATTCTTCTGTGGGGGATGTGTGGGGAACTAACAATATAGGCTACAAGGAGGGTTGAAGAGAAATCTGGGTTTTATTTCAGCTTTCCTGAGATAAATGGCAGAGGAAATAATGGAGATTATAGGACATAGAGAATGTTAAAAATACTATAGACTCCTCTTTCCAATAAAATGAATTTAGTCATCTTTGCGTGATTTTGTATCCAGTGTTTGGTTTAGTACTTGTTGAGAAAAAGCATAGCATTTTAGAGCTGGGAGATATCTTAGAATATCTAGTTAAGTGATTTTTTAAAATTGAGGTAAATTGGTATATAACATTATATTAGTTTTTAAGTGATTAAAAAAAAAAAAGCTTTTGACCTCAAGGATAGAACCTTAAATGAAACAAGTGGAAGTGGAAGTGCTCTTGTGAAATAAAGACTAGGATCCTGTACTCCTGCTCCCTTGGCCTCTACCCTCTGCATAGGAGATGGGTCCTGAGTTTGAAAACCACTGCTATTGATCAAACTTCAATTTTATTTGTTTTTAAAATGAGAATTTGGGAGAAGTAACTGGTCCAAGGTCATATGCTAGTTAGTGGCTGACGTAGGGGCTACAGTTCAAATGTTAAACATGAAGGCAAATAATTTGAACAGGGATGAAAAAGAGCAGATTTGCCTTTCTTGACACATCCTTGTAATTAGAGAATGAGTGAGGAAAGGACTGAGACTGGAACCAGAGGGGGTTGGATCTGTTAAGAGACTGAATTATAATGAGTCTCTGAAGGAAGACCTCTTGCTGTGTGCTCAGCAGGTGGAAAGAGCTGTTACCCAGGTAAATTTTTAAGACTTGGTTACTGCTAGAAGTGGGAAGGGCAGTAAAAGAAGGGGAGGAATGGAGGGATTTCACATTTCTGGTTCTGCTGACTGGCTGAATGGTGAGGTGGTAGACAAGTTGACTTTGAGATGCCTGTGTGACTTCCATTTGGAGATGTCTCATTTTCTTGGGGTGGGCATAGACATAGAAGTCTAGGGGGTAATTAGGCATAATGTGTTAGATCACCAACATTCAAGCAGGAGGAAAAGGGGGAAAGTGTAAGCATAGGGTCAGTAACATGGGGAAGAGGAGAGAGTCACAAGTGCCAAATGTTGCATAAAGTTCAATTAAAGTGAAGACTCTTATAACAGTGAGCATTTGATAAAATAGCTTTTGTGGGAACATTTTCATTGGATAGTAGAGACAGAGCTCTTGAAGAAATGAGGTGAAGAGCTGGAGACATTTAAACAGCAAATGTAGATTATTTGGGGAGCTTTGCTCTGAAGGACAGAAGAGTGGTAATCACCCATAGACATCGGAGCATAGGAGGGGGGGACAGGGTTAAAAATGGTGTGAGAGACTTAAGCTTATTTCTAGATAGGGGAAGGAGTCCCCCGTGTGGAGGAGGAAAATACCAGCAACGCAGTGAATCCCAGGAATGGAGATTCCTGCAGCGGAAGGAAATGGCCTGTTCAACGGAAGGATAGAAAGCGCTAGTTGGTGTTCCTAATACAGCATTCAGCCCACCCATGTTGGGCCTCTGCTTTTTCTTTTAAAGGCTGTAAAAGGAAATGTAACCTGACTCTGATACTTGCATCAAGCTCCTATAAATAAAAGGTGCCCTTAAAAAAATGGCTTTATTGAGATAAAATGCACATACAAAAGTGATCTTTCTATCTGCCTTCCTCAAGTTGTCTCATCAGCTTACTCCCTCCTGAGCATTTTGCATAACAATTCCCCCTTTCCCTAGGGAGCGGTGGGAAGGGAGTGAAGATAAAATTAGTATAGCTGAAAAATAGACTGAAAATCTGGGGACTTGAGTTCTGTTCATTTGTACCATTAACTGGTTTTGTGACTTTGAACAAGTCATTTGGCCTTTGTTTCCTCATCTCTAAAATAAATGCTTTTGAGATCCTTTGAAGGTAGAACACTGTATGCTTTTAAAATTTTATTTCTATTTGGTGCAGTATGTTATGAAAGAGGCACTGGATTAAAGTCTTAAAATTAAAAAATACATGCATCTCCAAATACTAACTTGAGAATTTGTCCAAGAGTACTCTATTGATTTTCTTTACTAACAAAAGAATTTTTAATGACACCGTGGGTATTGAGACCAGTTTAGTTACATTCACCCACCGACAGCTGATATTTAGCTGACTAAGGAGAAGTCATGTGTTTTGAATATAAGAATAGGCACTTTCAGATGTTCTCTGAGTGCCAGGAATTAGAGTAAGCCTTAATCCACTTGCTAAAAATAACCAAACATACCTTTCTTCTTACTAGTCTATTATTAATTTTACTTCAGATTTAGACTTACAAATATGCACTAAGGGAACAAAATGAGCTCGTTATTCAATTTTTAAAAACGATTTCTAAAAATAGGGTGTGCACTTCAGGTTCTCTTGGTAATCTTTTCTCAAATCAGTATAACAATTTTTATCTCTCTTCAAAGCTGTTAAAATATTGCTTTGAATATGTTTTAATTTTTGTCAGGTGCAGGATTACTTTACTTAATACAGTTCCTGGCTGTAGTTTTTAATTATAAAACTTGGGCTCTGGAGTCAAATTGCTGTTCCTGGAGAAGTTGCTCAATTAATCCTAGGTCTCCTAAATGCAAGTAATAATGATATCTCTCTGGAAGGGTTGTTGTGAGGATTAAAATGGTAAAATATGAGGACTCAGTGAATGTTACGTGTTGTTATTATTATGCTTCTATTTCTCCCCTAAGCTTTCTGGAAAGAGGTACCTTCTCATAATCCTGATAACTAGATATTCACCTACAATGAGGAATTCATTTAATTTGGTGGCTCTTTTTACATTCTGAGTGAGAGCAAACATTTAGTTGTGTTTAAATATTACTGGTTGGTGCTTAGACACAACAGTCTGGTGATATTTAAATTAATATTTTTGAATTACTCATACAATTAAGGACCTTTGGCTAGTGTTAAAGTGCTGTTTATTTATAAATAAGTAGAGGCAGTACCATGGATAAGGAGCAAGGACGGTACAAGCATTAGATTACTTAACAGTAACATTGAAAATATCTTTTCATTGAATCCAATGGATGCAATAGATATATTGAAGCAAACAAGACAAAAGGAAGAAACAAAAATAACAAATGTGTATTCTTGAAACTTTCAACACCTTTTCAAACTACAGAATGTTTCAAAGATTATACCTGTAAGTGGCTATATGATGACTTCATGGAAGACATAGTCACATAGGGAGCTGGAGCTGTTTATTTTATTTGGAAATCATGACATGAAAAAGAACTAAGTTTGTAAAGCTCACATCCTTTCAACAGAAGGTATCTTCTTGTTTTGCACAGACTAGCAGATCATTTATTCTGAAGTTGATACCATTAGTACATTGTATACAACAATGGCTGCTATTTTATTCACAACTGAATAAACTGAAAACTTCAGTTAATTATGGATTTGATCTGGATTTGTTTTGTTTTAAATTCCTATCTACTGTCAACATATTGGTAGCCCTAGGGTATTACTAGATGAAATTTAGTTTTAACAATCCTTTTGGCCAAATACTTACATTTTACATTTAAATATTCCACTTTTACTGTTGATTTTTGCATCCTCCTGATAGGGAGCAAAGAATGTATATATTTTTAAGCTTAGAAAGTAAATTAAACTGATTTAAGTGAAAAGAAAAAGAAAAATCTTAAAATTAAAAAGATTTTTACACAAGACTATTAGTAAATTCTTTCTAATGGAATCATTTTGCAGTCTGTTCATGTTAGCTAGTTATGTCTTTTTTTAATTTTTTTTCTTTATTGATTTTAGAGAGGAAGGGAGAGGGAGAGAGAGATAGAAACATCAGTGAGAGAGAACATTGATTGGCTGCCTCCTGCATGTCCCCCACTGGGGATCTGGCCCATAACCTGGGCATGTGCCCTGACCAGGAATCGAATAGGCAACCTCCTGGTGCATGGGTCAATGCCTCACCAGCTGGGCTCATGTCTGGTTTTTAACCTATCATTTTTAATGTCAGTCCCTTTAATCTTTAGTTTTCCTAATTCAGGGCCTCTTAATGTGTCATTTTATCAATTTCCCCAAATTCAAAACTATTTGGTGAGCATGGATTTAGGAGGATGGAAGGTTGTAATATCCCATTGCCTTTTATTTTTAAAAATTTTTAAAAATATGTTTTTATTGTTTTTTTTTTTTTTTTTTTTAGAGAGAGAGGAAGGGAGAGAGAGATAGAAACATCGATGTGAGATACATCGATTGGCTGCCTACTGCATACCCCCTACTGGGTATCGAGCCGGCAACCTGGGCATGTGCCCTGACTGGGAATCGAACCAGGACCTCTCAGTCCACTGGACGATGCTCAATCCACTGAGCCACACTGGCGGGGCCCCATTGCCTTTTAAACAGATAAATAAAAACAGGTCAGTGCTGGGGAAAAGAGGAAGCTCTTCATTAAAGTTGAAGATGGTGCCCTGTTATGTTCTTCATGATAATAATGCCTCCTCTCTAAAACTGCAGGAGACCCACCATTTTAAATAACTTACTAAATGTAGGTTAGGTCGAGTGAACATGGCAAAAAGTCATATTGTGTATGACAAGGGTATATTGGTGTGGTAGATGGAAGAGGGCCTGGAGTTAAGGTCTGAAGATCAGATTTCTTGTCCCAGTACGATAACTTGGTAGGTCCTGTACCCTTGAGGCTCATTTTTTTTTCCCCTTTTCTTCTGTAATCAAGGATGGTGGTGCTTCTGTTGGAAAGATCAAATAAGATGAAAATTTTTTTTATAATATTGAAATTAGATTGTTATGTAAGTAGTAGCTAGTCTCATACTGAAGAGCAGGAATTCATTGAATTGAGATTGCGCTCATTTATATATTATTTTACATTAGTGCTATGAGCAGTAATTGCCCATTGTGTTTTCTAAAAATCTCTTAAATGCTCCCCAGTGAAAATTACAATTTCAACTGAAATTTGTTTAGACTGTCCTAGGTTTTTATATATTTTAATCAAAATCCTTAAATACACTTAAACCATTTGAAAATGCTCTTTTAATCCTCCTCAAAGGACTTTGTTATCATTTGCTATGCCTTGAAGTGTTGTATGTTAATAAGTTTTGGCTTTCTTGGGTTAAGTATAACCATGTGCTAAAATGCTAATTTGGAGTAGAATATGAGTTTTCCAAACTTATTCCTTCTTTAAGGGTGAACAACCTAAACTTCAGTTCAGCAGGGTAGAACTTGAAAAATTTGAGGAGAGGTCTCAGTTTCCTCTGTTCTGTTTCTCTAACTTCTGTAATAACTTGGAACTGTTGTTCTTTTCTTGGGGTTTGTTGTGCAATCCTAGAAACTTCCTTTTTAAAAATAATTTTATGCTGTTAGAAGTCAAGATAGTAATTACCCAGGTGGGAGGTTGTGACCTAGAGAGGCTAGGAGAGGAGTTTCAGAGGTTCAGTAATCTGTTTCTTGATCAGGTTGCTGGTACACAGGCAGGTTCACTTTGAAAACTCATTGAGCTATATACATTTATGACTTGTGTTCTTCTCTGTGTGTATATTACACTTTAATAAAACATTGCAGAACATTGACTTCAAGTTGACAGTACCTTCAATATCAATAAGTCCTTCAGTTGGAAAGTTTATTTTCTTCCCTGTTTACTTGTAGTTTGAATTAGTCATGCAGTGCATTTTGTGTTAAGTAAACTTCAGAACAACCTGGGTCAGTTATGTTTTAGAATCTATATAAAAAGGAGCCTGAAAGGAAGAAGAGCAAAATTGTTACTCTTTGTAGATTGGGTGATTGAATGATTATTATTATTTTCTTCTTTTTTTTTTGCTTGCCTATACTTTTCAAAATTTCTCTTAGGCATTTATTGCATTTGTAATCTAGGAGAAGAATAATCTGTACTGTTGTAAAACAGGAAATAAGCTGTATAAACATGGGATCTTTCACAATAGGATATGAAAATACATTTAGGAACCATGATTATAGGGTAAATTTTTTTCACATTTGTTTTTTGTTACAGATATGCTAGTCTGTATTTTTGCTGTGCTATTGAGGATCAGGACAATGAACTAATTACCCTGGAAATAATTCATCGTTACGTGGAATTACTTGACAAGTATTTTGGCAGTGTGAGTAGTATTTTGTTTTAGGAAATTGAATGCCATAGTTTCGTTTTTTTAATCTTTTCTATAACAAGTTTATTATTTGATTGTCTTGGGGATTCTGACTATTTTAAAGTAGCTGTGGGAGAGGGAAAGAATGACTATTTTTTGTCAGTGTGCCTAGTCAATCAGTTAACTGCCAAAATTGCTTGACCCCACAGACCTACTCATTTAATTATGGTGGTGAGAATGAGGTTTAAAATAGTGAAACAGAAAGGAGTCCAACTGTATAGAATAATATATAGAAGTGCTTAATGAAGAATTTAGATTTTGTTGGCAGTTATAATCACATTACCCAGGAAATGGGTACTTTAAATAAAAGATCAGTTTTAATGAGTAGAAAAGTTGCCCATGTTGGGAGCTTGCAAAGTTGGGTCTAACTTAGCATGTAAGCCTTGTGTTTTCAAGTACTTGAGATTTGAAAATTAAGCTGACTAAATCAGTTATGCTTAGTTAGCAAGAGTGCCAGTCTTAGAAAGAATTTAGATGGATTCAGCCTGGTCAGATTTTATTCACTACCTGATAGTGGGTAAGTTTCTTTTGCTTTTTATTATTATTATTGTTGTTGTTTGTTTGTTTGTTTTTCAGGTGTGTGAACTTGATATCATCTTTAATTTTGAGAAGGCTTATTTTATTTTGGATGAGTTTCTTTTGGGAGGGGAAGTTCAGGAAACATCCAAGAAAAATGTCCTTAAAGCAATTGAGCAGGCTGATCTGCTGCAGGAGGTAAGCTTGGAGTTCTCTAGACATTAGCATGTTTTGCTCTTGTTAAGAAGTATCAGTCGTCTTCCCTCGTTCTTAGTTTCAGAAATTACTCTGAAGCATGCTCGGCATGTAGTGTCCATGTGCAGTTTATTGACTGGAATATGTGTCAGTCACATCAACTCCATTATCTATGGATGGATCATTTACTTTGAAGATGGTCTGTCCTATTGATGGCCCAGTTTGGACCCAAAAACAGTAATTTGAGAACTCTCCATCCATTGCTCTGAATTATTTTAGATAACCCCTTTTCTCATTAATGTAGATAATCAGGAGTTGACTGAGATTATGGCATTTTCATTCCAAATTTCATATTTTCACCTCATGTCCATTAAGTGCAAATGTAGCCAAGCAGATGATAGTGTTATAATTACACTTTTTGTAGAACTCTCTAGTTTTGTGTTAGGAAAACTAACTATAAAAAGTATTTGTACTTTTCTTTGCTCTTAGATAAGAAACCATGTTCTGTCAAGCGACTATATTCTTATCTTGCCTTGATAGCACCGGAGCCATTAATAAACCCCCTTCCCTTTCTAATTTCTACATTTATTCTAGGTTAATTGTATAGTTGATGCTTCTGTACCTTTGATTTCTGAAGTTTAAAATTTCATTGATAAGGCTACCTTTTAAAAAAACTTAATGATACCTTAATTCAGGTACTAAGTTGAATTATACTTTAGCGATCATTGTGGTTTTAATCAAACAAAGTTTATAGCACAAGAAGAAAGGACTGCTCAATATAACAAATGTAGTATGTTTTCATTAAGGTAATTTCTTTTTTTTAATTAAAGGAAGCTTTAAATCCTTTTTTAAAATTTATTTTATTAAAAACTTTTTTTTTTTTTATTTCACCCATCCTTGCACTCCCCTCCCCCTTTGGCAACCATCAACTTGTTCTACAAATGTGTGGGTCTTTTTGTTTTGTTTATTCGTATGTTTTGTTTAAATCCAATTTTTTAGCACTTCTGTTATAACAGAGATGTGATATACATTTAGTGATCTTGAGTTACCACGATAGTGGTTAAGGTACCTGCAAAAGTGAAGCATTTTGTTGGTTGCCCTGATGCCATTCGATATTCAGTAGTGAAATAAGCATAGCCCCTCTTTCACGTGTGTACAGTTTTTACTACGGTGGCTTATTAATTGATTGCAAACATGTTGTTGGGGAGAATTTTTTTAACATCAGGTGTGCTGACTACAAGCTCATAGTCTGCTCTTCTAAAGTTGGTTTTAAAGTTAGCCGCTCCTTATTTTGCTGTTCACTAATCAGACTTTTCTAAAAATTAGGTCAAAACCAGAATCAGGAATTGGGGATTTTCCATATTTGTCCCTTCCCTTGATTACTTTTATATTTCATTATTATGGAACTAGAGTCTGTTCTTTCAGATCTTGGTATTTCCTCCAAGTTCATTTCCTGATTAATTTTATTTGCCTTAAACATTTCTGAAGTTATTGAAGTTCAACTTTTAATTTTAATGTTTTCTTCTAGAGAGTTATGTTTAGGCTACTGATATCTCCTTGTGTCTGGATTGTTTTTTTAAGCTGTATGGGAAATTGCTAGACTTTACAGTATGAAAAATATGCTAAGTTTACTTTATAGCATGTATTGTGAGTATTTAATATACTAACAGATAAAAAAGTTTATTACAGGTCCACATTTATTTGTGAGAGAGAGTGTGTGTGAGTGTGTGTCTCTCTCCTATTGAAGTATTATAATAGTAAGTAATGTCTCACTTTCTGCAGTAGTATTTTTATATCTTTAATTGGGAAAAGTAGGAATGGAGAGACATCATAGGATGTCTATGGTCTCATGTAAAATTCGTCTTACTCATCTCACCCTAGTTTAAAGAAATTAACTATTAATTACAATTCCTTGTCTTTAGAAGAGAGCTTTGTCCCTATTTCTCATCTGTGACTACCTTTACATTGTTTTGTACATAAACAAAAGTGATAGTACATTAAGACATTTTCTATTCAGTAGTCTGAGTGAACCATTTTTCTTAATTTAGCCATTCAGTTCTTGGGAAGGCAGAAGGTGGCTGGTCCGTTATGAATTTAGAGTAAGTTATAATACGTTGCAGGTTAAGGTCACTATGAAGCCAAGCTACAGTCTGTATGGGGCAGTAAGGCTTCAGGTTAACAGGTTAACCTGTTATTCAGGTTATTCACCAACATACTATCACATGAAATCTAGAGGTGACAAGATGCTTGTTTCCTAAAATGGATTCATTTATATGTTGATACATAATACATGTTTACATCTCTAAAGAATATTTGAAAATATTTGATGGTGGAATAAGATGAGAAAAAGCATTCCACAAACTACTAAAAAAGTTTTATAAGAACACCATGACAACAAAAGAGAAGTATGATGATAGCTAATGCTCATTGAGCCCTTAGATATGAGGCATCCTATGCTAATTCTCAGGATGCCCTGAGACAGTGTCATTGAGAGCCTTTGTAACAAATGAACAGTATCTGGTCTTAGGTAGCAGTTGGCAAAATGAGGATTCCAAACCCAGGTCTACTAGACTCCAGAGCTGTGTGAAATCTTAACCACTGTGTTCTTGTCATCCCCACCCCTCATTTGTGTATTGTCATGGTATATATTTTAAACACTCTGTTTTAGATACCAACTTCTGTGTTTCTCAGTAATACAGTAAAAAAAATTCATCATTCTCCTGGAGGTTTCTCTGTATTGAACAGTGTAGATTTCTGATGTCGTTTACTTTTTGGACTGGAAATTTTCATTTTCCAAATTTTTAGTAGTTGGAATGTTTTAATTGGATATATAGACATAAATAATATATTTCAGATCACTTCTTGTTGGATTTCTCAAAACACTTAGATCTATGGTAGCTTTTTTGGTTTTATAATCTGGGGTATAGTATTCACTTAGTCTATAGCTATAAAGACACTTATCTAAATGCGGCCTTAAATTTGTAAAAGTCCTAGTTAATTGATTTTTTTTTTGAATTGTGCAGGTCCACTTATATGAGGGTTTTTTGGTTTTTTTTTCTTCAGTAAATTTCTGTATTGTTTTCAACTCTCCATTGGGAGTCCACGCATGTGGAGGGCCGACTGTATGCATTGATCTGCATCATTTTATATAGGGGACTTGACCATCCTCAGATTTTGGTATCCACAAGGGATCTTGGAACCAATACCCCGAGGATACTGAGGGACAACTTAAGTTTTGGGAGAGTCAAAAGTTATACTTGGATTTTTGACTGCATGGTGTTGGTGATCCTAATACCACTCCCCCTGTACACACACACATTGTGTTGTTCAGTGGTCAACTGGATTGTGATTTTTCTATTTGGTGTCAAGTTTTTTACTTAAATTAATTATTTCTAAACACCAAAGATGGAATTTATAATGAAAATATCTGTTGGTTTGAAGACACATGCATATCAGGAAAGGATTTTGATTTTAGTCCTTTTTAATTTGTGAAATACACATTTCCATCCTTAAAAATGTTTATTTTCCTTAGAACAATTTTTTTAAAGTTTCCCTTTTACCTAATTTGTGTAAATGTCATGTAGTTTGTTTAGGTAGTCCTTCGTTTTCTTAGGTAGTCCTTCATTTTATAGGCAAACAGGGCAGACAATAGTGGATAAAGTAGATTTTCTATTAACATGTTAGAGTTATTAATGAGAACTTAACATAAATGTGTACTCAGTAATTGCTAAAATAGGAGACGTTGTGATTAAGTAATAAAGATACCTTTTTTATTTTACTTAATTACTAAGTAAACAAGGGTTTTAGTTTTAACATGTCTGGATTGAACTCTGTTTAATCCTTTTGGTATTTGGTTTAATGAATGCATAGATTTGGGGGTAGGGTAAAGCCTGAAAATTTTGTTCATTATCTCGTTTTTAATGTTTGACTGTTGGAATTTACAACATGTTTTCTTAACATGCCACTGGTACTTAACTTGATTTTTAAAAAATTAAAGTGCAATGTGCTGAGATTACTAAATTAACATTCTTTGCTTTACTTGGAACATTTTCCCCTCACACACCAATTAAATTTCTATTTTAAGCTAGACTTTTTTGGGGGGGGGTTAGGGGGAGTGGTAATGTTGGATTTATTTTATAAATATACATATAACAAAGGAAATATAGAGTACATTTCTTTGTAAAGTAAAGCACTTAACAGTTTTTCTTTGCTCCTTAATTTTATAGAGCCAGAATGAAGAATGGGGAGGTTTGTCTGAGGATATCTTATGATAAAGAGCAGTCTAAGACTGCTCAACTTATTTGATCCCCAACTTATTTATTGGTAACTACTAAATTTACCATTTTTTGTGGCATGGATAAAATGGAGTGTTATGCAAAGACTGTTGCACGTGAGATGATATAAAGTCCTTGCTTGATCGGTGAAGATCAAATAGTTATAACTCCTGGGCATTGGGCTTTAACCCTCAGCCTTAGATGCATGATGGTGTTGATCAGTGCTTTTTGAGATGTGTCAACCTTTCTTTTTTATACTAACAGCATCATTTTGAAATTTGTGGGGGTTTCCTTTTGAGCTTTGTTTGCTGTTGGTATTGTTTCTCACTTAGGCAGTCTGAGAAATGAAAATGTGAGGTACCAAAAACAAGCATTACACTCATGAATTTGCTTCTACTTTGAGATGAACCACTTTATGAATAGATATACTGGATTTGCAGTTATTAATCTGCCTTGTCTAGAAAATAGTGTTCTATGGAAAATTAGTGCTGCTAAAATTGATTTCTTTTAGTGCTAGGGCCGCATGATATATCTTAGCACTATGCAATAACTTTGTGGAAGTAGTAATCTATTGGACTGCATAAAAAAATGGAAAGGTAAGAGTCTTAGGAGAAAAAGTGATTTCTTTAAAAAAATCTTTTGTAATTTAAAATTATTTAAATAAGTACTTTGTGAAGAACTTAATAACATTGTCTTTTAATACAAAGTTTTGATGTTTTTTAATTAAAATCTTATTAATTAAGAATATTTGGGGATGCTAGTCAAACTCAAGAATCTTACATTGTTTTAAAAGTTAGATGCTTTCAAATATATACAATATTTAACAGGAAAAGCATTTTGATGTAAATCCTCTTAGACAAACTCCTATAATTCCTTTGCAGTTACCACTGTTTATGTTAAAACTTTTAAGCCTAAACCTTTTTCTTTTAAATTGGGTTAAAGGTTAACCACACTGTAGTCTTTTATGCCAGCATATTTTAATTTTCTTTTTTAATCTTCACCCAAGGATATGTCTTTTTTTAAATTGATTTCAGAGAGGGAGGGAGGGAGGGAAAGAGAGAGAGGGAGGGGGAGAGGGGGAGAGAGAGAGAGAGAAAGAGAGAGAGAAACATTGATTGGTTGCTTCCTGCATGCACCTCGACCAGGAATTGAACCTGCAACCTTTTAATTATTATTATTATTTTTAATAATTTATTTTATTATTAATTTGTTTTTGTTACAGATGTTTTTCCTTTTTTCCCCCATTGACACCCTCCTCCCCCTCCCCTTCTCCTCCTCCCCATCCCTGTTGTCCATGTCCATTGGTTATGCACCCATGCACATAGGCTCTGTGATTTATCTCTTTCCCCCGCCTCCCCCCCTCCTCTGAGGCCCATCCCATACTCCACCTACATGTCTCTGGGTCAATTTCATTGTTCAGTTTACTCAGTTCTCCTGTGTGTTGCCGGCTTCCTCCGTTGGTGTGGGGGTCGCCCGGCTCCCCCTCCCCGCCTGGGCCCCTCCGTGGTGGGGGGGGGGTCGCCTGGCTCCCCCGCCCCGCCTGGGTTCCCCCGTGGTGGGGGGGGGTCACCCGGCTCCCCCGCCCCGCCTGGGTTCCCCCGTGAACCTGCAACCTTTTTGATGTATGAGACAACACTTCAACAACTGAGCCACCCATATTTTAATTTTTTTATAGGTGAACTTCACTGGTTTTCAGGTTGTAACCATTTTGCTGTATGTTTATGTGTTTTTGAGTTCTCTTTATTTATCTGCTTTTCAGAATTTTGAGGACCCCCCTCCCCCACTGTTTGATTTTAACTCATTTCGAGCCAACTCTTGCTACTTTGGGTTATTTGTAATAATGAAAAGTTGTAATAATTTAAAATAGTAACTGTAAATCTGATTTTCAAAAAACTCACAGTAACAAATACATTTTATATCACAGTAGTTACATACAAATAAACCAAAAAAAGTATGTTAAATAATATAGTCTTATTTCTTGTTCTGCAATCTCACATTTTCTATTCTATTATATTCTTCCTTTTTTCAGTGCTGATCCTGATTTACTAATTTGATTGCATGAGCCCTAGGATTGGGGCCTGCAAAAGTGCATATTACTGGCTGTTGATGATAACATTTTTCTTTAAAAAGTACTTTCTGAAATATTTTAGGATTTGAGTTCTTTTTTTCCCCTACTAACACATTCTTTTTTATTTTCTTCTATTGTTTCCTCTGTCGCTGTTTTAAAAAAATCCTATTATAGGAAAATTAACAAATACAGGCAAGTGCAATAGAGCATAATCTTACCCACCGACCAGAGACAATTAAATTAAGTCAGTAGTTCTCAGCTGGGGTGGCAGGGGCAATTGTGCCTCTTTAGAGGACATTGAGCAACATCTGGACACATTTTTGATTGTCACAACTGGTAGTGGGGTGCTACTGGCATCTAGTAGGTTAAGACCAAAGATTTTACTAAGCATCCAGTGACAAGGACAGCCCTTCTAGAACAAGGAATTATCCAGCCTCAAGTGTCAATAGTGCTGAGGTTGAGAAATCCTGGTTAATTTAACACCATGGAATCTATAAAGATCCATTTATAGAGTGCATTTACATTAAAGACTGCTACATCTTTTTAATATAATACAGGGTGTGGCAAAAGTAGGTTTACAGTTGTCATATGGAAAATAATACAATAATTAATAATAATACAAGAATAAACTGTGTTTTGTGTGCTCACAACTATAAACCTACTTTTGCCCCAACCTGTATATAGTCCAAAGTATAAATGACTAGATGGAAATGAATCAAAGGGTAGGAGGGGAAGAAAAGGAAAAAAACCCTATATATTATGAAAGGAGGACAGATATCCTTAAGAACACGTAAATTCCTGGAAAAATCACCTCTATGATTCACCAACATTACTTTAACTTGATAAACAATGCCTAGGGAGATAATCTATGGTTGACTTCAGCACGTAACCCACAGCAAAGCTCGTGGATGTCACTGCATAATTTAATTTCCTCACCAACCACCAAATCTGTTAACGTCTATTAAGGTAATTGAGTTTTTACCTAGAAACAGAATTGAATATACCCTCCAGGCAGTTAGAACACTTTTGAATTTTCTGCTCTATTTGTTAATTTCTTAAAGGAGGAATAGTTTAAATGATCAGAATTTGCATATATGGACTTTTATTGTGTATAGACTTTGTGTTTTCTTGGGGGGGGGGCACCCAGTTAACCTTAAAGAATTTACTCTGTAAAGATATTTAGAGTTTGAATATTTGAAATTCAGTGATTCCAGGAAATCTTGTTTGGAAAATCCTGGTTAAATTTAGGGCATTTCAAGCTATGATCCAAATGAAAGATCAAAGCAAATATGATATAATTACCCTGAAATATGCATAAAACTTTATAGTCTAAGTTATATTTGCTAAGTTAGTTATTCTGCTTTTTTATTTTAAAAGTACAATTAACTGCCAGAGAAAGTAATTTATTACTAACAGGTTTTAAAGCAGGGTTTATAGAGATGTAGTTAAGTTACCCTCATCATTTTTTTTATGACAAAAATTAAAACAATTGTAATAGAAATAGATCAGCACAATAGAAAAGACAGCAGTAGATATATGAATAAGTCATTCACAGATGAAAGAAGAAACAAATGGTCCTTTTACTAAGAGAATGTAAATTAAAATATCAGACCTATTTTTGTTTTGTTTCTTTTTGGATTGGCAGAGATGAGAGAGACCCTCTTGTTTATTGGTTGTGAGTACTTAAACTTGTATTCCATTTTGTGGGGGGTTACTTTGGTGATATCTGTAAATGGTTAAATGTGTACACCTTTTGACCCTTCAGTTATATACAAATTCAGTTCAGGGAATTTAACCCAACAGATATATACAAATCCGCCAATCTGTAAATGTACAAATGCATCAAGACACATGGTCAGTATAATATTAAGCCATTGGAGTGTACACAAACGCCCATCAATGGGGAATAGGTTAAGAAAATTACAGTATGGCCATACATTAAACTGTTGCCTTTCTGTAAAATAAATGAGATCGGTTTCTATGTAATGTTATGAAAAAAATAATCAAGGTATATCACGTTGGAAAAGATTTAGGAGCAGGACATTAACTTAATGGTATTAACTCTGAAAATGTTTGAGCCCCCCTTCTTTCCTAGAAGTGTAAAATAAGCATGTATTATAAGTATTTTTAAATGACAAAATGCTGTGTGAATGGAAGAGTATACATTGTGTTAATGTATTAGGTGAAACGTAGAGTAGAATTTGCTATAAAGTTTCAGCACGTAAAGTGAAGCATTTGTGTATTCTTTTTACTGTTTTAGACACCATCTGGAGCAATTATTGCTCTTGCCACTCATTACTAATTTAATGTAAAAAAAATCACTTAACTTTCCTAATGCCTCACAGTTGGTTGTGAAATAACACTGACACCATGAGCCCTATGAGTCCTGGCATCTAAAAGGTACTTAAAATGTGCTTTCAAGTTCTTTTTTTATTCATTGCTAAACATAGATCTTAGTGAGTTTGGATACTCTCCGGCCCTTTGGCCCTTTGATCTTCAGCACAGGGAATAGGGTTCCAGAGTTGAGAGTAAGGACTTTGCCACATAATTCAGTGAGAGGTAATCAGAAGGACCACTGTATTCTAGAACATGAAGGACAAAGGATACTACTTTATAATGCAAGGAATAAATGAAGCCCCATTTGCACGAAAAAGTGGAGTAGAGCTGTAACTTCAAATTATACTTATTTGTTTTCCGTTAAATGTAAATTATTTTCTCTGACTACATTGTGTACTAGAAAGAGAAAATCAGAGACTAGGTTTTCACTTTTGGATCTAATACCACTAGTTTACTTAAGCAGTTCTAATTTCAACAAGACTTAAGCTGTCAGATAATTGCTAGTTTACCATTTTCGTTGTAGTTTTCCCAGATTACTTTGCATCATCAACCTTGTGAATGCCTGGGGAATCTTAAGGTAATGGCTTTGTCTTTTTTAAGGAACATGGGTGGTTTTGAGAACAGGTGTAACTTAATTCCTCTCAATGTTTGTTATCCTACACTTCCCACTCCACCTGGTCCTTTTTTTAGGGAGGTGAGAAAAAATTATTCTTAGTATGGAGGAAAGTTGAACATATGTATTTTAAGGAGAAGGATCTAATGCAGAGAGTGATGAAAAACAATTATAGAATAAAGGGAAAAGTATATTGGGAGGGTGAATGGGAATGGAATCAAGTATTGGTCTTGGGCAAGTAGAGTTTTTCCTCCTTTCTTGAGGAAGGAGATAATGTGGGAAAGCTGTAGATTGTTTTTTTTTCTCATGAGTTGAGCGAGTGAAATTGAGAGTGTTGTCATTTTCTTGGCTTTGGGAAGATACATCAGCTAGTGGAGAGCTGCTGGGGACTGAGAAGAAAGGAAAGAGGTAAAAAGCTTGAGGAAAATGTTGAGGGTTTGGAATAGACTTAATGGAGAGCAAATCAGTGATGAGCACAGGATTGAAGGCCCATTTCAGATTGAAAACAATGAATGCCTAGTCTTTATTCAAAAAATAGGTCTCCAATAATCTGTACTAAGGGCAACTTGTGATTTGTATTTGTGTAATACAACCAGATTAAAAATGTTTTTCTGTTTTCATTCTGGCCTATGTTCCTACCCAATCTACATCACTGACATTTTAGCGTATTAAGAAACTCCATTTGCTGGGTAGTAGAAGACAGTTCTGCACAGGGCCCCTTGTATGTTATGACAGAGTTTTCTCTCACCCTCCCTAATTTTAAATATAAGTATTCCATGACTCCTAAGAGGTACTGGTGGTACAAGGGCCCAGAATACTGGAGTTACGTTTAATCCTTGGTTAATTATGGGCATATCTATCATTAAGTTAAAAATCAACCTTAAATGTTAAGTGTAATGTCATTAAGCACATTTTCAGACCCTAGCCATCTGAAATGGGAGGTTATTTAAAATATGTTATAGCAACTTAAAAGTAGTAAAGTAAAATAATACATTTATTTTTAGGGTTTCTTTTCTCAAAGGATGTTTTTCCAATAAACAGGGTTTTCTCTTTATGAAGACTATTCTTCACAATTGATGAATGCTAATTTCTTATTCAAGTACAATAATCTGGATCATTGGCCGTAAAAAACAATTTGATTTATCACCAACCCTTTCCTAAAGGTAGTGAAAGGTCTGTCACCTTTGAGAAATGTTCCCATAGAATTATTTATTCTCTTTTATAGTAAGTCTCCTCTGGGGAGGAATGGTTGTGTGCTCAGCCCTATTTGAGAAACTTTCCTTTTAATGGGCATAAGCTGTCCATGGTATAAAATTAAGAGAGAAAACAAAAAGATTAAAAGCTATAATATAAATGCTCAAAGAATTGGTATTATTTAGGTGAAAGGTTATTTGACAGACTTAAACTTTTCTTATTCTCTCTCCAGAAAACAGCATGAATGTGTATCACAGCGAGAGTTGCATGGGGTGTAAGAAAGCATACTAGAATACGTGCTGGAGTACTGACATGCATCAAAATGTAGTAGGATATATAATTCAGTTTGTAATAATAAGTTTGTCATTTATATTTTAGCATTATCTGAAAAGTCTAATTACATCAAACCCCAAGGGACAGTCCCAATTATTTCATTTAACTGATATTAGGGAATTTTGCTCTCATAATTATCCATCATTTATTTATTTATTTATTTATTTATTTATTTATTTATTTATTTTACACAGAGAATACTGAAAGAGGTTCATTGACAAAAAGTATTATTAAATACTGTGACTCACCAATGCCATTGATACAAATATAGAATTCCCCTGGGAAAATGAAACCTTCTAGAAGAAAATGAAGCAATTGGAGGTTTAATTTATTATTAATATTTTAACTTGCTGCTTCATTCCACTATAATCTATTCTGAGTGGGGGGAAAGGGCAATTATCTCTTTAAACTGTTTAGGAATTATCTGAGGATTAAAATTTAACTGGCTTTTGTCTTCAGATACTTTTGTATTTAATGGTTATTTTATAAGGGATCTGTTACATATTTTATTGGAACAATTTACATGACTTTGTAGCCTAACGTTTCAAAGTGCCAAGTTGAATAAATATTAAAATGAGGATATTTTTAAAGCACTCAAGCAGTTTTAAACTTTTTTTTGAGTCACAAGCCTTTTGGTGTGGGTATAATCCCAAGGAGTCTGAAGGGCCATGGGTCCTCTTCTCAGGAAAATCTGCACATAATTTTGCCTCTAGTTTCAGGAGGTTCTTGGAGTCCCTAGAAATCCATCTCCGGACGCTCTAAGGTCAGTTTAAAACTTCACCTCAGGTTACCTGTGAGAAACATCTTTTTACATACATTTGTAGGCATAGACATTTAACAAATCTGTTTAAAGAGTTCTTTAAAGGATTATTGCAAAAGTAATGTATTCTTAGCCTCAAAGGCCTAGTCTTTGGGTGTTTTTGTGTGTGTGTGTGTGTTTTAAGCTAAGTGAACCTCCATCGCTACTTAAAATACCAGATGGGTGACTGCTTTTCCACTTTTTCTTGGGAAAAATTTTCTTTAGGATCTGTAAAAGAGTTTATGGTCACCTTAGGATGTAATGATTTTCATTAAAGGATTAAATTCTTTGACTTAGTGTAAAAAAATCCTGATGAATTTGAATGTACTGGTGGGAGAGAGTACGCTACTTGCATTTTCACTTAACTCAGCATTGACCAGGTGATTACACTGAAAATATTTTAGGATTCTGTAGGATGTAGGTCATTTTGATTATCATTATATATATAGTAAAGTTAATAAAAGATGAATGTGAACTCCTGGGCATTGTTTAGAAGTTAAATATTCAGTCATAAACCAAAGAACAAAATCAAAAATTTAAGTTTCAATTAAGTTTTCTTTATTGTGCACTAAACCTTCTAGAAATCTAATTGTGTCTGTCAGTTTGTATACTGTGTGTAAGAACATATGCATTTCTTTTGTAGCCACGTCATGAATATTTTAATGTCCCAGTGTACTAATTGACTACTACGACGTGTATGCAGACTCTCACAGAGGAAATAGAGAGCTGATATACTTATGAAAGAAAATATCCTCAGCTTGGTCACCATCTTATAATAATAGAACGTTTCAGAATCAATATCTTTACAATTGTAACTTTGTTACTGTTCTTATTCCTCTTTTCTGTTTTATTTTCATTCTATATGTGACCTTGATATAGCTTATTCCTGCTTGCAGCTGGTTTAATTTCTTCTTGAAAAAATATGACCTATGAATGTTTTAGTGATATTTCATCTCAAACACATGCATGTCATTTGTGAACCATTTGTGATTAATCTTGTAAGGGGAAAACCTAGCAATCATTACAATGTTTACCAAAGAAAATACAGCTGAAATGCTAGGTCTAAATAAGCAGTGCCATAATCTATAGTGTGGTTTGGTCTTCAAATGCTGAAAAAAACCAAAAAACTATTTAGTGTAACTGTATTGCAGCCTATATGAGCTAATGTGTTTTACTGTATCACATAAAAGTGTTTTTGGAAATACAAGAAAATAAAATCTGTACTATGCCATCATTTAAGGTAAAACACAGTTTTTAATAAATTTGTAATGCCACATTTATTAAGTCACATTCATGCAATATAATAATATCAAATAGTCCCTTTAAGAACTACCAGAAAGCTATGTCAGAAAATCTCATCTGCAATATGTATTTAATAGTAAGTAACCCTTTCAAAGTATTAATACTGAGTTTATATAGTCAAATTCAAATATTCAGCTTTAATACTTATATTTTACTGGTTATGGTTTTATATAGTCTTTATTTAAAATACTTAATGATTTTTAACTGGTATTTCTGAATATTAAAACCTTTAATATTGATCATTATTGTGTATAGTTTTAATAAAACATGCAACATAGTTTATTGTAAAAGGAAAGTACCAAATAATTCATTGTTTATACCTAGAGAGTTTAAAGCCTGAGTTAAGCTGACATTAAACAATAAATTCAAAAGATGCTCAAACTGGTCTACCACTGAAAGAAGACCTTTGAAAATGTATCAGGCAGGCAAGCAGATCAGTTCTTACCATTCTTACTATGGCACCTGGATGGGCTGTGAAATGAGAAATTAGCATTGTACATTGAAAACATTAGGAAACATTGGTCTTTCATTTCCATTTTCCCCTCCATTCCCTCCCCCTGCCCTACAATATATTATTTATCTGGTTTTAATGCTGCATAAATATGCATTGCCTGTTTGCTCTGGATGCTGTGTGCTGAGCTGTAACAAGATGTTGCTTCTTTTGTTATCTGTATACAGCTGCTTGCTTTAAATTAGTAGATTCTGAAATAGCTTTCCTTGCATGTCTAAAATAAAAATATTGCATGTACTCTGTCTCATGTGAATGACTTTTTTTCTTCTCCAGCTATTTATTTTTAATCGTGGTAAAAGAACACATAACAGAATTTACCAGCTTAACCATAGTTAAGTGTACATACAGTTAGTAGTGTTAAGCATATTCACATTGTTGTGATAGCTCTCCAGAACTTTTTCGTATTTCAGAACTGAAACTCTGTACCCATTAAACAACATCTCCCCATTTCCCTCTTCCCCCAGCCCTTGGTAACACCATTCTACTTTCTGTGTCTTTATGAATTTGAGTCTTTGGTAGTAGTTTTCCTAGGTAATTTTCAGTGTGAACATGTGAAAATAACATTTTATATTCTAGACACAATTAAAAAAAAACTCTAATGTACTATCTGTACAAATATCAAAGGAATAAAATGTGTAAATAATTCTTTGAAACCAGGCCTTTTAAAAAGGACAGATATTTTAAATAATGAATATTTGATAAGCAACATGGTGCTCATCAAGAAATGCTGTATAAGATTGCAGGCAGTGAGCACATAGGGGAAATCTGACCAGCTCCAGGGAGTAGGATGGGGGACAATTTTACATGGATAACCATAGAATTCAATGTAGGCACCCTTTTAATGAATACATTAAAGGTTGTATGACATTTAAAAAATATTTAATGTTAAATGAAAATGATTATTTTTAAATTGTTTTATTTTACTTTTGTTATTCAGTGTATTTAATGTTTAAGGTTATACATTAAAAATGAAAGAGGCTGACTTGCATCACTCTTGGGAGTGTTACATCATTTCCACTGGACTTTCTTTAAAAGTATATCAGGAAAACTGAGACATGCAAAGAGAATGGTACTAGGAACCCTCGTGTACACATCGCTCAGCTTCAGTAACCATCAACTCAATACTCTGATTACTATACTTATTTCACCAGCCACCACCACCCCATTTTGCCTTAGTATTTTAGAGCAAGCCCTAGACATCCTATCATTTCATCTTTGAAACTAAAATATGTATCCCTAAAAGATAAGTACCACACCCCATAAGATTAACAGTAATTCCTAATATCTTACTTATTCCTGGTTCAATTTTTCCTAATTGTCTGAAAAACAACCTGACTCCTTAGCGCAGTAGGTACTGCACCAGTCTCATTATCTGAAAAATTTATTTTTATAATTGGTTTGTTAGATCCAGATTCCAAACAAGGCTCGAATTGTTATCTAGCTGATGTCTCTTAAGTCTCTTAATTTTTAACAACTCCGCTTTCTTTCCCCTTGCCTTTCTTTTGTTAACTGAGTCACCTGTGCTGTAAAGTTCCCTTCATTCTGTATTTGGCCAATTGTAATCTTGTGGTGATGTTTGACTTGTTTTCGTCCATCTTTAGCTCTGTAGTCTGGTTAGGTTGAGGTTCACTTTTGGGACACGAGAATACTTCATAAAAAATCACCTTTTTCAGCAAAGCTGATTTTTACCCATTTTTCATTAATATACAAACATACTAAAAGGTCATCATATGAACTTTAAATAGAGTTGGTTTATAGTACTTCATTTGCTACTAAATGCTAAGTACCTTCGTGATTTCAACTGTGTAATGCTATCAGCTAACAGAGTTCGAGTACTTTCTGTAAGTCAGGCACTAAGCCATATCTCCCTTAATCTGTACACATGAAGGTAAGTATTGTGATCCTTGTTTTCCCAGTGAGGAAACAGACCATGGAGTCTAAGTGTAATTTATTTAAATTATTCCATGTAGTGCTTTACATACAATCTAAAAATGGATTTATGGTTTAATATATTTTTTCTCTGTTTTTGTGCTGTACCACAATTAGGATGCAAAAGTAAGTTAATTTATTATTGAGTACTAAAAATTACATTGTTTTCCTTCATTAAAATATACTATGCTTTTTAATTACAAAATTGTTGCTAATAATACCTGAAATTTGATCTACCTGTTCCCTTTTTATTTTGTGAAGTGCAAAATCAGCCACTTTGGGAAATTTTTAAATATTTTTTTCTAGATATGCCTGCTTTGTCTTCCTTTGATGTTTAAAAATGAGTATTATTTGTTACATAGGACAAAAACATCTTTTATCCCAGAGCGTTCTTTATGTATGTTGCCTCCACCAAAGCCATTGATTGCCCTGGGGAGGTGAGTTTCTGAAGCTTTGCGGCTGGGCACAGTTAAGTCAAAAACTGGGTAAAAACTTGTGACCCCCCCCCCCACACACACACACAAAAGCATGGAAACCAAAATTATGTGAAGAATTGGGAGAACTTTTTCCCTGCTTTTTATTTAGGGGAGGTTTTGAATTTTAACACTAGGATAACTTGCCTTTCCTGTAGATAGATACAGTAATTCAGTAGCAATGATTTCTTCAATTGCCAGTGAGTTTGACTGCTTTTTGTGTTACAGCAAGTGTTCAGCACGTCGGTCGGTAATCAAGATATTTAATGCATGCAGAAAATATCCTGTGGCTTCTAATGTATGGGGTACAGAGCCCTAAATAACCACTGGCTCTCCATAGTAGAACATGCCCATACCACTGAACTGCTTGTGTTCTTCTCTGAAACTTGCAAGTCCTTCTGTGTCAGTTTCACATTCTCAAGCCACCCCAGATCTGCTTACCAGAGTCTCACATTTTCCCTCCACAGGAAGCTGAAACCCCACGTAGTGTTCTTGAAGAGATTGGACTGACATAACTCTCCTCCCTTGTTGATGACTTCTTGTGGCATTTCACACACTGTAGATGGTCACTGCCTTCATGTCCATGTTAGCTAATGGTGTAAGATGATGTCTTGTCAGTATTACTGTTTTGCTAAGCTGCTTCATTCAGGCCTACACAATTTTTTTTAAAAGGGAACTTTGGTTAATCAATTGATAACTTAAGGGACTTAAATATGAATTAGAGTGATAGAGAAAAAGAAAGTACCTGGGTATTTAAAGGTTTATAGGTCTGTTTCTCTTAATCTGATTATATCTATGAAAATGACAATCAGGCAACATACATTTATTAATTACTGTCTTTGGCAAAGGAAACTTATGAAACCAAAGACCAGTGCACTTCAGTATACATGAGAATAAAGGGAATTGACCTGTCACATATCAGATGAATGAAAATTAACTCTGTTGAATCTTTAAAAAAACAACAACAAAAAAAACACCAAATTTATACCAAAGGCCCTTACTGGAAGCTACATACCTGAAAACAAAGGGAATACACATATGACTAAATTGGAATTATGCTGTTTTACAATAAAAAGTATTTTTTTGGCATTCCAAACCTAGGATGAAGAACAGAGATTGACTGTTTCATAATAGCAAGCATGTTATTTTTAAGGCCAAGGAATATTGGACTCCCGAAATTTTTTTGTGGTCATAATCATTTAGTCACTTAGTTGGATTGTTTTTGAAACCCCAAAATAAAGTGGAAATGTTGACTTACCAGAAATTCTTCATGACAGATTCTTACAGAAAATATGTTACTCTCTTCACAAAGTGTTGACTAAATCATTTAAAGCACTAAGGTTCCTTCTGGGGTGCTTGTTGCAGCCAAATTCATTTTGCTCACCCCTATTGCTTCCCTCCACTTAGAAGTGCTGCAAACTTTAGGGCAGCTTCCTGCCCTTCCATGGCATTGTCTAGTTATGAGAAATCTTATAAAAATAAAAACACCACCTTTCATATAAAAGTGAGAGCTGAATGAGGTAAAATGGCATTAGTGGGTCCTATATTTTTAAAAGCTGTTTCAATGTCACTTTTGTACATACTCCATATGTAAACATGTCTTCACAGTTTACACTTTCATTTGTATTTGCTGGGCTGGATTAAGCTTTATTGTGATTATGACCAGTATTCAGGCCACATGTGCATATTGTCTCATCACAACGCCAATTAGTTGTAATAAATGTTCAATGTACACTACTGTAGTGTGTTTTTATCTCTTTCCAAAACCTTGTCAAACTATAGAGAGCTGCTGAAGAAAAAATTTTAAGGTTTTTTTTTTTTTTTCAGTAACGTTGAAAATTCACCTCCATTTGAATGTGGTGGTTGTTAAAAGCACACACAAGATAAATGGCAGATATAAGGAGTCTTCATATACCTAAGTTCATTAAAAAATAATGTGGATTCCATGCTACTGAGAGCTTATCTGCACATTTATTTTCAATCAATAAATGCCGCTTTTAAAACCTGATGTACTTGACTTTTCTAGTCTTTCTGAATGAGGAACTCCGATTACTCCAGGTAATCAAAGGTATTCTAAAGCAACGAGATCCCCTCACCCCATGAACTGGAGATGCTAGCACATTCACAGAACTGGACTGATTTTGTCAACTACTGTCTCATAAACAGCAGATCAAAGCTTAGTTAAGGGACCTCCTATTAACTACAGATGAGAAGTGTTATGTACGGAAACTACCATCAAATTAACTTGTTAGTCTGCTAAAAAAAAAAAGTTGTAGACTTAAAGAGCCTCCAATACACTATTTATTCACTGAAAATAGGCCTATGGGCTGCACGCAATGTTGAGTTGAAATTTTTGAATCATAGTAGTAATCAAGTTATAAGTTTAAAAAATATTAATAAATTTAAGTTCAAGATGGACATTTATCAGGATAATGAACTAGACTGTAGTTTAAAAACTGCTTCCTTCCCCTCCATGCCACATTGCCCATGAACACTTGGATGTCACCAATATCTCATAACCTTGATTGAGCACAAGCTGGTGTCTATCCTCCACAACATTTTCCCCTCCATGACCTACTAAAGACTATTCAGTTTGAATACCACCTTTAATTGTGTGTAACTTGGCTGTATTTAGGAAAGTATTGAAAAATTGAATTCAGTGATAATTATTTGGCATTAGTGAATCCTGTAGATAATTACAGAAAGTTTACAATAATTTTTACAGTAAAGTGGGCATTTAAAGCCTGGAACAAATCAATTTTTAAAGTAAAATGTATTCTGGACCATATACTTCCTTTTATATTTTTTATTTATTTATTTTTTATCCTCACCCGAGGACATTTTTGCATTTATCTTCAGATAGAGCAGGAGGGAGAGAGGGAGGGACAGAGAGAAACATCAATGTGAGAGAGACACATCAAGTGGCTGCCACCCACATGACCCCAATCAGGGCTGGGGACAAACTGCACCCGAGGTACGTGCCCTTAGTGGGAACCGAACCCGGGACTCCCTGGTCCGCAGGCCAACGCTCTAACCGCTGAGCCAAACCGTCCAGGGCAATATACTTCCTTTTATAGACTACAGATTCAAGGACTCATTTTCAACAGACACCACTCAGAAATCCCATTCTTGAAGAAATTTCTATTCCTCATTCTGCTAACTTCACTATTTTGTGTATCCTTAAGTCCTTATTTCCAAATCTCAAGGTGCCAAATGGTATATACTCTGAAATTCAAGATCCCTAGTGTGTCAGTGGAAAGGAGGTTACTAAGAAATTAAAAATTTATGAGGGAGCATGAGCAACTTTTTTTATGATCTGAAATCTACAAACAATATTTTACCTTAAGCTTTTAAAATAGAATGTTCTCTAACCACCCTCTTTTTTTAAAACCAGAATTGCTGTAACACTAGGCATATTCAGTAGCAATGACCCCAATTTTCCTGAAAATAACAAAAAGTATCTGTATATAGAGAACTCTCCAATACACTATAAAAAAGATGAACACCCTGCCCAGCCGGTGTGGCTCAGTGGTTGAGCGTCGACCCATGCACCAAGAGATCACTGGTTCGATTCCCGTTCAGGGCACATGCCTGGGTTGTGGGCCTGATCCCCAGTGGGGGCCATGCAGGAGGCGGCCAATTGATGTTCTCTCTCTTCGATGTTTCTATCTATCTCTCCCTCTGCCTTCCTCTCTCTAAAATCAATAAAGAAAAAAATTTTAAGAAGAACACCCTAATGGGAAACCTGTAGCTGAGGAGGGACTGCAAATATAGGATATGTAGAAAAATCCAACAGCTTATTAATAAAGGGCAAACAATCAAATTTAATGGCCACTAAATACAGAAAAAGTTTTTTACTTAGCCAATGCGCACAGAAACAAACAGTTAAACACATAAAATTTACCAAATTGGCCAAAAGTAACATGGGGTATGGGAATAACAAAATTTATTACTGATAATTTGTGCAGTTTTTCTGGAGGGCAATTTGGAAATACTTCAGTATTCAAATCTCTTGATGTAATTTATCCTAAGGAAATGATCAGAAATATATGAAAGTAAGGAAATCCACCACAGGATTATTTGTTTATAGCACAGGATTCTTTAATAGTGTAAAAGTTAAAATAATTTAAAATCCAACAGGGGGGCTATGGTTGAATAAATTGAGAGATTCACACTATGCAGTGAGTAGAAATCACATTAAGAATGGGGCTTGAGAAAACATGACAATATTATGTGTGAGAAAAAGCACATTCAACTGCAGCCATCTATGATCTTTGTGTAAAAAAATGTGCACGTACCCATAAGGAGAGAAAAAAGACTAAAGTAATGCTCCAGTGTTAACTGGTCATCTTTAAGGGGTAGGATTACAAGTAAGAGTCATGTTATTTATACACTTAGGTTCTCTAAAAGAAGCACATAAATTATCAGAGAATAAGATGTATTTTTAAATAGAGTTCATATGACATAGGGTTCTGCCAGACTTGCTAACCCATTTAAGCTCAGAGCCCTCTATCCAGGTATGGAGCAGCCATAATAAATAACATATGCAATCATTTAAAAACAAAATCGGTTTATTTGGATTTGGGACTATGAATAGTTCTGTCTCTACTATCTGACCTCCTCCCACCGCGACTCCTGGACCTAGAGGGGCTCGGGCTCCGACTTCGGCTTCGGCTTCGGCTCCGGCTCCGGCTCCGGCTCCGGCTCCAGCTCCGGCTTCGGCGGCTCCTGCTCCGGCTGCCCCGGCCCCGGCTGCGGTCCCTTTTTCTTTCTCTACTTCGTGAACGGTGCCTTTCACGACTTTTTGCCGTATGTCTGTGAGATTTCTTACTCCTGTAGCTACTTCTCCTTTTCCTCTCAGCTTCTCCATTCCTTTTGTAGGAACGGGCCAGACTGGGGCTTCTTCTCCTCCTGGGCCTGCCATAGTACTCGTCATGGTGGCCCATCCTCTCTCTCCTCTCTGAGTTCTTACCAAAGGAAGAGCCAGACCGATCTGGAGACAGGTAGATGTCCCTATTAGCTTCCCAAAATTCATTGTTGGGATTTCTGAACACGTGAAGAAAGTTGCAGTGTTTTCCTCTTGGGCATTGCTGTATTTCATATAAACCTGCAATAGCACAGTGAGGAAACAACATTTATTGCTGGCACTTTATCCTTCTTAGAAACTACATTTCTCATGTTGGATGTGACAGAATTGTTTTCTTCTCTGTATTATTTAAAAGGGGCTTACATAAACTGATGTTACGGTTTTGGTTCCCAGGACTTCAATATATTCAAGTGCTCTAACAAATGGCACTGTGAAAAGTAACAAATCAGAAGTCTTAATTAGCCAGGATACCCTGTCTTTCTACTGGATTACGTGTGGAGTGCAACTGACACAAGTGGCGACTACAATTTTTTCTAGGGTTTTGCCATCCCACTCACTGACAATGCAGATCCCTAGTTAGCACTTTAAGAAGATGGTAAATATTGGCCTAATGCTTTTAAATTTACCAAGTGCTTTTAATATGGAAGATTATTGTCAAAGGTGAAATCTATTTGAACAACTCAGAGATCTTTTTGGGGTTTTCAAATTTTTTTAAAAGCAGTAAATTCCCCAAATATATAAAACAGTTAAAAGTATAATACCTCCATACCACATACTATATACAAAAAGAAAGTCAAAATGGATCACAGTCCTAAATGGAAGACATGAAACTATGAAACTCTAAAGCAAACATACAAGTAAAATCTTCATGACATGGGGCAAAGCAATAGATTGTTAGATATGACAGGAAAAGCATAAGCAAAAAGAGAAAAATAATAGATAAATGGGATTTCATCAAAATTAAAAACTTTTGTGCCTCAAAAGACACCATCAAAGTGAAAAGACAACCCACATAATGGGAAAAAATATTTGCAAATCATATCTGTGATAAGGGACTTGTATATAGAATGAATCATGACCTCTTACAACTCAATAAAAAAAAGACATATAACCTAATTAAAAACTGGCAAAGGATCTGAATAGACATCTCTCCAAAGAAGATACACAAATGGCCAATAACAAGGACATGAAAAAAAATGCTCAACATCATTAGTTACTAGGAAAAATCAAGCAGATATATATATATACATATATATATTTTTTAAGTGAAATTGTTTCCTGCTTTGGGGGAGTCAAAGTCACATTCAGAAGCAACTCACTGAAATCATACTGGATTGCCAGGAACTGACAAAAGTAACCGCCTTTATGGAGAACACAGTTCCATTTCTTTCAACCTCCAATCCTTTAAACTTAAGGTATAATGGTTCTTCTGGTTTTCCAAAGCAAGGGAATTCCAAAATATTTTTTCTCTTCAATAAATGGTTTTTAAGTGACAGCATCCATTAAGACCAGGTTGCCAAAGATTCAGACTTCATAAATTATAGATTTTTAAATAAGAGGTGTTAAACAGGCAAATGTAAAGCAAAGAAAAGTAAAGGGTCAGGGACATGCTCTCCAAAGGCATAAATAGCTCCATCTCTTTGCTTGTGGGTACCTTAGCTATACAGTTTCGCTAAGCCTATCCAAAAGAAATCAAAAAAGAATAAGGCCATCAAAACTGCTGGCTACTCATAGGACTGACTCATATCCTGATTTGGGGCCACTGTCAATGAGTCAGTCTGACTGAATGTGCCCTCAACACACCCTATAGCTAGAATCAATCTATTGCACAAAAGCATGTATTTCAAGTAAGGTAAGGAATGTTATAGGTAATGTTTTAGGTGGCAAAGATGACCAAAGATTCATTAGGGATAAAGATGGGGAAAACAACATAGCTCAAGTGAAGGGAGCCAATGAATAGCAAACACCTCTGAAACTGTGATAAGGAAAGGTGGCTTCCCATGGACACAACTTCTCAGGCTTTCTAAAGTGTCAGACACAGAGCCCTGGGACTGAGGACAAGAAGACCCAATTCTAGCCCAACTCTGTCACCAATACATTGTGACCTCAATCATGTCATGCACAGAGACCCAACAAGGTCTGCTACATACAGATCTAAAATGTGATGTCCTTTATCTAATGATCTCGGCTCATGTACTGCATGAGGTAAAAGCTATTCTTTATTCCTTTAAAAGATTATTATTATTATTTACTAAGAATGTCCCTTTATATAACAGTGGAACAAGTGGGAAAAAATCATCACGTTGTATTTTACCACAAATTGCCATTTTCCACCGGGTCACTGGGCAGAATTCACACTGAAGCTGTCGTCCTGCATACCATCGTCCATTAAACAGAGAAAGGGCCGCTTGGCATTCTTCTTCCCTTTAAACCACAAATTAAAGGACACACTTTATAGTAATAATCTAATATATAGATTAATCCTGTCGTTAATTAACCCTTTTATTAGTTGAGTGTAGGGCCACTAAGCTTACTGCTTTTGTACTACTGAGAGTGCTCATTAGAACATTCCAGCTCCTGAAGCTCACAAGTTATTCAGGAAACCTTTTTACTAATCCTCTGAGAGGTTCTGATGCATGGAAATTGGCTTGAGTCAAAGCTTCTTAAACCAAAAGATGGGACCATTAAAAATGCAGAAGTGTTTTCCATTGTCAGAGATCATTGTTTCTTAGCTAAGATTGCTGTTCTTATTACAATGGTTAATGTAACCCATTAGCCACGGCGCGGCCCAGGCAAACAGCGAAACGAGCAGAAATGATACACTAATTGCACAGTGAGATTACTTGGGGTTTCAATTCCTGACTCTTCTGATTTATACTTTTCTATTCCCTATTCTAGTTATCCCTTTCAGTTTGTATTTTAATTATTAAAATTATGTAAGTAAAAATAATTATATTACAAAAGATTCAAAGCTATGTACTTATACAAAGAATGAAATCCAAATGTATTATTTTCAAATCCCTTTTATATTTCTATATCAGCTCTTACTATTTACATATTTTAAAATACCATGCATATGAAAGCTATATTATTCAGTGGAAAGAACCCAGACATCAACATAATCACAACACTATACGGTGACAAAATGTGAAGACATTTTATGTTCAGAATACTTACGATTGGTACTGAACATACACATTGCCCCTCAGATGAGGTTCCAAGTTGCAGCTGACCTAAGGAGCAATGAAGAATTCTATCACTAAATTTTTTTTAAAAAACTAAGGAAAAGAATCCCTTTAGTCATCAAATGCACTTTGTTCAAGTCAATACTACCAAAAGTAGTTATCAATCGAAGATTCCAAAATCAAGGTACTACCTCACTCTCAAGTCTATTTAAGGTATACTTCCGCACATAGAGGGCTGCAGGCTCCAATTATCTGATCCCTGTTCATCCAGATCCTTTTTTTCCATAGATATGAAATGTTTCACATATGCACAGAAATACAGAGAACAGAAATCAGCCCATTGATACACCACTCAGATTTAACACTAACATTTTCCTTTTTGACTGAGAATGTTTAAATATGTAAAACATTAAAGGCCCAGTTGAAGCTCTTCCATCCCATTCTCCCTCCTCCATCACATACATGAACACTATCCTTCACATTCCAAACATAAATACACACACACACACACATATCCATAGCCACACATACACAGGCACATACACATACACATAAAATATATACATACATTATGTATAGACATACACAGAAATGTATGTCTATTATGTATACAGCTGTCCCTCGTCACTTCGTGCTTCGACTTTTGCGACTTGACTCTAATGCGTTTTTTTCAAATATATTCATTAAAATGTTGATCGAAACAGTAAAAATGATACAGTGCGTGCTAGGTTGTCTGAGTCAATTATACACCCCTGTATTACAATTACAATTAAAATTACTGTACGTATGGACTGTAGGCCTATGTATTCGAGCACCCCAGGAATCCTTCAACGCCAGGTGCAACCGCTAGAGTCTGGAACAGATCAACCGCAATAAACAAGGGACGACTGTATATGGGTATACACATTTATGTATATATATGCAAAGAAACATATATATGTATTGACAATTTATAGCACTGCTTTGTACATATTAAAATTTTACATAAATAGTATTTATTCCACATTCTTTTTTCAAGATGTAATCCCATAACCTTAATGACTAATTTTAACTACTGTATACTGGATATATCAAATTATCAAATTAATTTGTCCACTTCTCTAAGACAGATATTTGAGGTGCTTACAATTTTTCATCAACAAACAGTGCAGCAGCCAGAATCCGGAACACGTGTCTGTGAGTGTAGGGATTTCTGCAGTGTGCATGACCACAAGTAGTGTGCAGATTTGTAGGTTTACAACTTCACTAGGTACTGAAAAACTACTCCCCTCTGAAGTGGTTTTACTAATTCACACATCCTTGCCCACTCTTGGTATTGAGATAATTTGTAACTTTTTACCTGATAGGTGTGAATAATCTCTCATTTTAATATGCACTGTTCCTATAATTAGTTAGGTTGAACATTTGATCATTTGCCTTTGGAAATGACATATCTGATTTGGTCATTTTATATTTTGATTTGGTTTTATATAATGGTATAAAAAGGTCCTGAAATATTCATAGTAATATTTAGCTTTTATTTTAAAAGTAAATGTTTAATTTTATAAATTTGTTCCAGAGTATTTTTATGAGTGCATCCAAAAAAAAAAAAAAAAAGGCAGGATCCTTTTGGGAGGCCACGTCAGCTACTCCAGGGACCTCAGAGATCACTTAAGCCAGTGGTTCCCAAAGACCTATTATTAATTTTCCATTATAAATTTGATGTTTTGGAAATTTTCCTACTAAAATTTTACTAAACACACACTTTCCCATTTATAACTGCCAATGTGATTAGCATGAGCTTGGCTGATAGAATTCTAAAGAAAAGAAAAAAAAATACACCTGGTTAGTAGGTGGCCCGTTGCAGGTAACGGTGTGATTTCCTATAACTGGTCTAAAGTTTTGAAAGCGGCTCTACCACTAATATAATGGAGCAGTACAATGTAGGGACCCCAGGAGGAAAACTGCTAATATTGTCCAAACCCCTCACTTTCTGGATGAGGAAAAGGCACGGAGAGGTAAGGTGACATGTTCCAGACCGCAGGACTAGTCCAACGGCACAAATGCGGCACCATGTTGTGTGTGGCCATGCACTTCTACTTTAGTGTTTACTGATAGTGCTGAGAAATAGTACGAAGACAGAAAGGCATACACAACAGAAATAAAAGACAAAGGGGAAAGATTTTTTTTTAATTTTAAAAAATCTTGAAATTGGTAGGAAGAAGTACAGCTTTGAATTTCACGAGTGCTGCTGGTTAATAGTTGCTCTATTCTTGGCTGTTCCGTCATTTCCAATGAACAGAAAAAAAACAGCTTTACTCCTATCTTTTTCCAAATTATGGGACATTTTCCCTACCCTAACATAACAGAATCATTCAGAATTGCATCTAATTAATCACAAAGTAGGAGGCTTCACCATGGTAGGATTCAACTACTGGGTCCTGTGAGTGGTGATTATTATATCTGACTTTACTCTTGCCTTAAGGAACGTTTTAGAATAATTCTGTGCAGTCTGAATGCTTCTTTTTCATCCCATATGCTGTACCACAAACCATAACTTTGGGAATATTATGTTCAGTATTGAAATTATCCAATTAATAAAAACAATGTAAAAAAAGGAGTCAAGATCTATATTCTAGGGTAGTTCCAGAAGAAAGAACATGCACCTGGGGTGGCACTGTCAACACAATGCAACAATGTGACAACAAACTCAATAAGTGGAGTGGTGTTACACTGTGTACACTGAGGCTCTAGGCAAGACCCACTACCCATGGAGGGAGGGAGGGAGAGAAGATGATCTCCATCATAGGCCGCCTCTAACTGAATGCTGGGATGGCTGTCTGTAGGGACCTTCTGCAGAGAGTTCACTAGCTAGAAGAGTTAGATCACAAAGGTACTGAAGAGATGAAAGAGCCTTCCCTCGCTCCCAGGAATTTTCATGCTAGTACATGAGTTCATGTAGTATCTCTACTGAGAGAAGGAAGTAACATTCACTGAGTGCCTGGGTGGTCAACACTGGGCCAGGCATTGTGCCATCGCACATGCCCCTACCCCAGCTCTCTTGTCCCATCAGGTACTTCAGTGAGAAGTGAACCAATCCCCTCCTTCACGTGCACTGTGCAAGCTCACCTTGAACTGGATCACCTTCCCCACATTCTTGAACTCGGGGAGCACGTCCTCGTAGAAGTCCAGGAACTGCTGGTAGGTCTCCTCTTCGCTGTACTCCAGGCTGGCATCGGGGTCATAGTCATCCCTTCTGCATTGCTCCATTCCAAACGTTGTAAACATGCTTCTAATAAGAAGGGTGGGACTCGATGTCGGGAAATTGTGTTTACGTGAACACCTGCATATGAAAGAAAAGTTTAAATTCAGTAGTTCAATAGTTAGAAATTATATATAAAGAGCTTGCTTTAAATTTGGAGATCAAGACTCAAGTAACTCTGCTATTTTGACTTAATTGTAAAATAATAAAACCCATTCAGACACCAAGTTTCAACACTTAAGAAAACTGTTCTAAGACTGACCAATATATTGACTCTCATCAAAATGTAAAGTTGGAAACTATTTCCAAGTTCATTTGCCATTCAGATGCCCTATGTGGGACTTAGGAAGAACATGAGAACAATACAATCCTGGTTCTATACAATCTTCACTAACCCGATGCTTAGAGAATAGGGTAATCTAAGAGTTTCCAGCCAATGGAGTATCGCAATGTCATACATCTATTGCATTTCAGTTTTCATGGCATTTTTACATTTTTCCCTCTGGTCCTTGCAACCTGTTAGCACAGGTGGGGCTAGTATTTCTCCCTACTTTGTAAAGAAGAAAGTTGAGGCCTAGAGAAGCAAACTTACTCAAGTCACATGGCTAGTAGGTAAGAGAGGATCCAAGAGAGCTGAGATAACCTACAGTCTACTATGGTGTGTTCATTATATGGCATGGTAAATGTAATTAAATTTTATTTAATTGAAGGAGGCACAATGTTCTTTTCATAGTGTAAACTGAACCAGGCCATATCTGAGTACTTTTTTAAAAATCTTTTTATGAGTTTATTTTCTTATTTACTTACTTCTAAAATAAAAGGGAGAGGGATATAGTTCAAGATTCCAAATCATCAAAATTTTCCTGGTTAGATTTCTAGTTAAAAAATTGATTAGGGAAAAAAAATCCCCAGAACTTAGGAAGGAAAAAAGTTAAAGAACTAGGCATGTGTTGGAAAAAATAATGTCCTAGAAATGACTAAATGTTTAATTCATACTCACTTTCCATGTTTGTAATATGTATCTGTATACCTAGTGAGATACTGCACACAGAATGCCCCACACACACTTTGCCCAGCTCAGAAATGTGCAATCAGTGGTCATCAATGTGAAATTGTCTATTTTCCAAAGGAACCTCCTAGATTATCCACTTAGGGACCTTGTGATGTGATTCATCTTCTCAAGTATAGCTACAGACAGAATAAAGAGCGAGGAGGATTCAACCTGGCTGGTAGTGTTAACAGTGATCAGAATTTTACAAGTATGAAGCACATGCAGAATTAAATAAGAAACCAATTTAACAAGGTTAACATTCTGCTCGAGGGCTTATTACATCTGAATGAACTTGGCTCTAGTTCCCAGGGTGTCAAATGAGTGTTTGTGAGTTCTGGAACAGAGCAAAAGTCCCTATCTAGGGAAAATGCCCCCTTGGCCTGTACAGCTCCTACTGAAAAGTCAGCTAAGACGAAAGAGATTTGGGGAGGCAGTCTAATGCTATGGTACCAAGCCTGTGTGATTCTAAGAATCACACGGGGAAAACAGATTTCTTAGGTCCAGCCAGACCATCTGTTCAGACCTCAAAGAGTGGGGGACCCATATTTTCAAAGTAACTCTCCACCTGGTCCTGAAGGTCAGCCATGTTTGAGAACCCCTTGTTTAGGATGTTATTTACCCATTACTCAGATACTTGAATCAAGTAAGACTGGCATAAAATCACATACTTAAACATTACCTTACCCCAAGGACAGCCAATAAAATGGTGTGGGTCTCCAAATGACCCCTCTGGTAAAGCTAACTAACTGTGCCTCTTTTTCTTTTTTCAAGGGAACACTCCAGGTACCCACCACCATTGTCCTCATATATATATTGCAGTTAGGCTGCAATCATTTATCAAAGGTCTCTGTAAGAAACATTCTCATGAAAATTATGTATGTAACTGTTAACAAAACATCTATCAAAGTTATTGTTCACCTTCCTACTCAATGCCTTTATATAGCATTTCATGGGAGAAACATTTAGAATCCGATACCAGGAAAATTTCTGTTTCCAGAGATACCACTCATTCTTCCTTTTTGGTAATTCTTCCTTTAGATAGCTTGTCTCTGCATGGGATGTATTCAAATCCAGGGCCAAATGTACAGCACTTTCACAACCCACTTTCTCGAACTTTCCTTGATTTTGATTTCTTTTATTTTATTAAACTTAGTGCAGGAGGCTGTGAACTTTCTTTAAATTGTTTTTGGAAAAGGGTGAGGTATAAATAACTATTCCGGTAAGTAAGTTTTACTTTTCATCAGTAACTGTGTTCTTTTAGGAGGAAAAAACCCCCCTCAAAGCTCTGACTCCAAAAAATACCAACTCCAGAAAGGTTCTAGAATTGAACTGTACTAATTACAAAAACAAAACCAAAGAAATGCTTAGGCTATGGAAGTGTTGTCTGATGCTGTGACAAACCTCAACAGAAAAGAATAGTGTGTGATCCAGGGCAAGTTCCTATGACTCCCTGTAAAAGGGGCACAGTATTTTTGTCTGAAGGGATGGTGCTGGATATTGTAACCGCTAATTTCTTAGAATCTGACTTCACAACTCATCACTTAAACAATGAAAATATTCAAATCACTCTGCTACTTTTTTTTAAAATAGTTGTTATGGTGAAATTTCATATGTCTATCAAAATATTAAGAAATGTTCACAAAGTAATCTGATACTGTCAGTACTTCCTTGAAACGACTCTAGGGGGGTGAGTTTTGAGAGCCTCATAGGCCATTCCCCTTTCTGCAAATAAGCACTGTCAACTGATTTCCTGAAACTGTTCAGGACATCTCCCCCTCTGTCTTATGTCCAACGGGAGGAGAATTCAGAATCAGATGACCACAAGTCTTAAAATTCAATAAGGAATCCTGAAGCTCGAAGGCCTTAAATGCAGTCTGGTTCAACTACCCACACAGATGTGAACTCATATTGAGTCTCAATTGTCTTTCAAACGTAATACATTTTTTCCTTTGGTGGGGGATGTTTTACATCAATCATTACTATTTCTTGATGAAATTGAGGATACATTTAGAAAACACTTGTAAAAGTACAAAGGGAAATAAAGTTTCATTAGCTCCCAGTTCCTTAAGAGGAAACTCATTATTGACCAGATCCTGTGAATCCTTTCACAGATCTTCTAGATGTATATAACCTTACTATAAAATATAAAAGAAGTTACACACCCTACATTAGGGACTCTCAATCCTGGGGCACATTATAAATACCTGAGGAAATTTCAATCCAAAGGCTGCCCAAGTCTCAGAGATTGTGATTTACTCAATCTGAATTAGGACATAATTTGTTACAGCTTTCTAGATGATTCTAATGTGCATCCAGGGTTGAGGACCACTGTTCTTTAAAAAATGTAAAATGCACCCAGGCCAGTGTGGCTCAGTTGGTTGGGCATCGTCCTGGGCACCGAGGGGTTACTAGTTTGATTCCTGGTCAGGGCACATGCAGGAGGCAGCCGATGATGTTTTGCCCTTAAACTGATGTTTCTCCCTCTCTCTCTCCTTCTTCCTTCCTCTCTCTCTAAAAATATCAATAAAAATCTTTTTTTTTTAAATGTAAAATTGTATTAAGGCTTAAATTTTAAAAGAAATAGAACAGAAAGATAGAGACGGTTCATATTTTCAAAGAAGGAAATGAACTTATGGCATGGATAATTTTATGAATAAGATAAATATGAGAGACAACATACAGTTTCTCATTGAATACATATGAAATTGACTATTCATATCCTTTTTTTGGAATTAATAGGACACTAAGATATGATTAGATCTTTTCTTCTGCAGAATGCATAGTAATAATTAGATTTGGCCTCAGATGGATTCATTCACCATTATGAATGATTTACCTAATTTGAGTTATTCATTCATAAACAGGCCAAATTATAAAAATCACCATTGCCTGGCATATAGTAGGTATAAATTAATATTTGCTAAATGAATGAAGACATCAACACTTAATTTTCCACATGAATGTCTTGTTTCAAAAACACTGATGCAAAAGAGGCAAGGAACAAGAGTATCTCATAGAATAAGGGCAACGATAACAAAAAACACTCCGATAGTGCTTGCCATTTGCCCAGCACTATTCTATCTGCTTTCCCGGCATTCACTCATTTCAGCCTCATTACCCCCTTATAAGCAGAGGACAGACAACTGGGGAACTGGAAAAGCAAGTACACAGCAGATGCTTGACTGTGAACACCTCAAACTCAAGCCCGAGTCACCCCCTAAAACAGAACTCAAAAACCTCAACATCTTGAGGCATTTAATTCTGACATGATAAAGCAAAATTAGTTACCTATCTCCAAATCTGCAAGCTCCTGTTTTACTGTAGAATGGACAATTAGCTCGATCTTTCTCCATTATTCTTAAGTCCGTGGGTGGTTCTGGGTTTTGCCATGTGGCACTATTTTCCAACTGTTGAAAATAATCATGACTTTACTGGTGGTATAAAAATCCATTAAGAATTAAATGTTTAAAATGTATTCAAATATTTTGGTCAAAATAAAGATGAATTATTTTAATAATATACACACTTAAGTTGTAACATGCAATCGAGACTTTACAAACAATTATGCTGAGGCACAAGCTTTACCCATTACCAGGCATCACTATGGCGACCAGGAGCAGTCACCAAGGTTTCCCTTTGCCCACCCATTCTGAAAATGGTCGAAGGACTTCTTAGGGAACCACCACTGACAGAAATCAAGGTTCCTCTGAAGCAGGTTAAACGGTCCATCAGGGGGTAAGAGGGTGTGCTGTTTCTTATCTGTACATTAAGGACCATAAACAAGTACAGCCCACAGGGGTGATTCGATATCATTTGCTTTCTGTTCAGCAATAACTTTTGTGGTTCTTACTGCATAAATCAGAGCCACAAAAGTGATCCCAGATATTTCAGATGTGATCTAAAGAGCCAACTGCAAAATTAACATTGCTGGAAGTATTATTTTTATTTATTTATTTATTTATTTATTTATTTATTTATTATTATTTTTTTTCCCATGAAATTTTGGATTTTAATTTTAATTTTTATTTATTTTTATTATTTTTTATTAATTTATTTTTGTTACAGATGTTTCTCCTTTTTTCCCCATTGACACTCTCCTCCCCAACCCCCACCCCGTCCCCAGCTTTGTTGTCCATGTCCATCAGTTATGCATACATGTGCATAAGTTCTGTGGTTTATCTCTTCCCTCCCCCCCAACCCCTATTCTGAGGGGTGTCAGTCTATACCCTACTTCCACATCTCTGGGTCTACCCTGTTCCTCAGACTGTTATGTTCATTATATGGAAGTATTATTTTTAAAGAAATACTCAATCAGTCTCAAATTCTTAATGAAAGGTTTTGAAAATACCTCATTTTCAGCCCGCTCCAGCATCTTCTGCACAGCCTCCTACAAATGGTGCAAACATAGGACTAATGAAAACCTGGAAGTCAGGTAAGTCACATCTGGTTTCTCTGGTTAAGAATCTCATGTGTAACAATTTTTAACAACCCATGCATACAAAAAACTTCAGTTTCTAATTTACTTTCTACAGCACAGATCTTCTGAAAAGATGTCAAAGGATATATACTTGAGTTCTTATTTAAACAGGACATTTAATGGCTCAGATTGCAAAATACTAAAAATATCATCTTATAATTTAAGTCATATTTAGTATATTTAAGCATATATATCACATTCTAGTTTTTAAGATGAGGTATTATGAATATTATAAAATACAATGTTAGTGGAAACACCATAAACATTTAACAAATGCTAAAATATGACATGAACAGTAGTAATTAGGATTGATGGAAAATCTCAAACTTTCAGATAAGGCAAAAGAAGTCCTGCTATATGCCAGTAGATTTTACCTCATTGGCATTTTAACAAGTTTTGAAATTATGGTCAACAGACTTCTCTTCTCTAGTCCCTTAAAGCATTACATAAAATACTTGTCTGTCTAGCTGCTTACTTGATAGATCTACCTGGTTAGGTAAGGGTCCTCAGTAACTTAAATGCACAAACAAAAAGTCTACTTTTTCCTTACTCCTCCCTCACCCCTCTAAATGCCCCATTTCAGTTCACACATAAAACCTACAAGTGTGTGACTTGAACTCTCCTCCATTTCTTTCCCCTCTCTGTACATTCAGTGTACCAGCTAGAGTCCTGTTAACTCTGCTTCAACACACCCCAAATTTGTGAACTTATCTGTATTAAGCACTACCCTCATCCAAACCACCACCATGTCCTATCTGGAATAGCTGCCTTCTAACTGGTCACCATATTTCCACTTTTGCCTCGTTGCTCACCACTCCCAACCCCTCACCCAACCCCCCTTCTTTATACAAAAGTTAGAATGATCTGTAAAAGATAAAGATATAAATTAGATGAAGTCACTCCCTGCTCAAAAACCCTTCAATGGCTTCCCATTACATTTAGCATAAATTCCAAATTCCTCCTTCGAATCCAGGAGGCCTTAGATAATCTGACCCTTTCCACACTCCTGACCTCGTCCCCTGTCCCCTGCTGCTCTCTCCTTTGGTTTCTAGGATTAAAGCACTCTGACCCTCTTTTGGCTCTATGCTCAGGCCTCTTCCCTTTGCCTGGACCCCTTTTCTCCCTGAGATCTCTGCACTCAGGTGTCAGCTCACACGTCAGCTACTTGGAGAAGTCTTCCTTGACCAGGCAATCTAAAGAAGTACTTCCCTACCCCAGTCACTCTATCACATGATTCTCTGCTTTATTTCTTTATAGCACTTAACATGATCTTATAGCACTTAAAATGAGCTCTTTTGCTTACTTATCATCTGAACTCTCCGCTCTAGAAAACTAATTCAGTGAGAGCAGGGACTCTCTTTTTTGATGCTTTAGCTCTGTCCACTAGAGAAGTATTTAGCACAGAGCAGAAACACAAATTGCATATCCCTCTACATATGCTTAGAATCTATTTCATTTTACCAGCTTCTCCTTAATGTTTCATCAGACTTCCTTTGAAACAAAAGCCTTAGCTTTTTGAAAAGAAGCCTTAGCTTTAATCTAATGCCAGAAAGACCTCAATTGAAGAACATTCTATTAAAATGGGAATTGATTACTCTTTATTAAAAAATGACAAGCTGCAAACAATTGTCCTGTCCCTAAAAACCTGGCATGGTCTTGCCTTATCTGGAAAGCAGTGCTCAAATAAAGGTGTTTAAAAAGTTGCACTGGACTTAACTAATAGCTTGAGACACAAAAAACAAAGGTCACAGAGGTTGCTTCTACCCCATCATGACTAGGATGTAAATAAATGCATTTTTCCCCATGATAAAGTGATTAACTACCCAAATTTATGCTATTCAAACCCAGCAATATTATAGAAAAGATACATCCTGATGAATGACCCAAGGAAAGATAAGCTGTGATATTTTTGAAATAAATACACTGTTAAGGAACAGCAACAAAATATACCAAATCAATCTTTAAAAAGAACCCTGAAGATACAGGAGATATGAACATATAAACTTAGAATTTTTTAAATGAGCAACTATGTGTTAGCTGCAATTATATTATAGCCCAAGTTGGAAAGGAAATCAAGATTTAATAATAAAAAACTTTCCAAATTCCTCAATATTTGAGTTCCTGATTTCCTTCAATCAACTAATTCTTGCTGACATGTCATAAGCAGTTAACTCTCATAAATTAATGTGGAAACGATACAAAATATTATTCTCTAAGTTAACCCATATACAACAGAACCTCAGAAAAACATTGCTCTAGAGTGGCACATAGTATAAATATTGTAAATAAAATAATAAAGTTTTATTGGAACACAGCCACAACCATTCATTTATAGATCATCTATGGCTGCTTTCACGGTACACTGGCAAAGCTGGGTGTTTACAGCAGAGACCATATGGACCATAAAGCCTAAAATGTTTATGCCCTGGCCCTTTAAAGAAACAGTTTGCCAATCCCTGGTATAAAGGGTAAGATGCGTAAAGCTGAAGAAAAATCTTAATTAAAGTATCCTCCACTGCACAGATGAAAAGAAGAGCACCAGCAGGACATTTAGTGTATACTTTACTAAAAACATGACTCTTTCTAAACAAAAAACTGGAGTCCAAGCCCTGCTATGCCTATACCTTATTCTTCAACCCCATCACTTGCCACATCTGCTCACTAAGAGGATACGCAGTGCGTTTATCCTCCTGTGACAGGAATCACCTCTCTTTCTCTCTTCTCCTGTAGCTTCTGTTCCTCCTCTTCTTTCTCTCTTCTCTGCTGTTCTTCCCATTCTTCCTTTAACTTTCTCTTTACAGGGGGGAAAAAGAAGGAAAAATAATACTTTTTCAGACTCACTTTTTAAAACATTTAACAAACAGAGCAAATAAGTGAAAAACTTTTTTACAACTTTGGTAAAATGGATGATGTCCATTTTTTTAAGTTCAAGATACATAACTCTTAATGAGTTTTGGTTAACTAATTAGTCAACTGATTATCTGATTAATACTGTACCTCCTGTTCTTCCTGCCGTTTTCTAGCTGCTTCTTCCTTTTCCTTTTTTATTCTGAATTCTTCTTGTGCCTTCTGTTCCCGCAGCAACCACTCCTCGTGTAATTTTTGCCTATCAATGTGATAACGTAATCAAATAAAAGAAATGGGCAATAATCTATAAATACACACACACACAAACCCAGTAGTAAAAATGACATGTTTGGAAATGATTAAACTATTATGAAAAACATTTTCTAGACAGCAGTTAAGTGGGAGTAAGAGGGTCAGAAGACATGAGTAAACAATCTTAGAAAAGCACTATATTTAGAAAAGCACTACATTTCAGCAACTATCTTCCTAGAGAGTAATAGCTTAAAATCACTACTTCTACATTTCGTATCTGTGACATCTTTTACATAAAATGATGACACAACTTTTCCTGTAGGTTGACCATTGTGATGTTTAAGTGCCAATAAAGTAAGTAACAAGTTTCAAAGCCACATTTAGCTTTTCACATTCAGAAAGTGTTACCCTTCCTATTCTGTGCATTTTAAAAGTAGCAATTGCAGGACTGCAGCACTAGGAAAAACCAGCATCTTCTGCCATAAACCTTTGGACTGCTACTCTATATACTTAAGAGACTCCCGTTGTTTGCCTCAAGCACTGAAACTGCTGAAAGAAGGAAAATAAAACTACATCATGATCATGTCTTTAAAATGAAGAAAGCTATAGGTTTTAAGAAAAGATGACAAGGAGTTATAAAAATAAATTAGCAGGCGTCTAGTTTATTTTAAAAAAATGACCAATTACAAAGAGTGATGCTATCTTAAAATGGTACCTCGGACATCTAATACACAAGTTTCTAATTTAGAGATGGGTTATATTTCTAAAGTTTATTAGCCAACTGGGTGTTTAGAATCTAGACTGCATTTCCCCACTGAATCTGGAAACGGGAAATGAAATATGAGAAATTGTGCTATATGTCTTTAGTAACATTAGGAGTTAAATAAGGTTTTATGTTTAGCCTGGGGACCTAACCACAATTTCAAATACTCTATGGGGGAAATATATTCTGTTTCCAACGGCAGATTCTAGGAACACGTCTTTTTAGCCATGGTAGAGACTGGCATATTGCAAATGTCAAAAGTTATACATGGATTTTTGACTGCGCAGGAAGTCGGTGCTCCCAACGCTCACATTGTTCAAGGATCAACTGTGTAACATCATAACAGAAATCTATAATAATAAGAACTAGAGTTATTTCACAACCTCCTATCTGCTAACACGATGTTAAGCACTATGCACTTACCACCTCAGCTAACTGCCCCGATTCTATAAGGTAGGTTCTATGATTGACTTTATCACCATATTTAAGGCAAGGAAATTGAAGCTTAGAGAGATTAAGCAACTTGAACATAGCTAGTAAGTAGCAGGGCCAGGACTGGAATGCAGGTCTGGCTGAATCCACTCCACGTTCCCAATCACTATTACATTTTTTTTCTTTTTGGCACTTTGATAATTTCACCTATTTGTATGTTTAGGTAGATAACAGGAATTAATTGTAAGAAAAAAGCAACATTTCCAGTGAACACATTAAATAGCTAGAGAGTGTCTATCAAGTTTTTTTTTCCTTTAAAAAATTTTTTTATTGTGGCAAAATATACCATAAAATCTACCATTTTAACCATTTTAAAGCGTACAAGTGAGTAGCATTAAGCACATTCACATTATTGTGTTTAACTTTAAAAAAAGCTACCCCTGAAATGAAAAATACTGACAGTAAAACACAGAATATTTTCGCCATCTTGGGATGGGGGAAGCTTTTTCAGTCAGACACCAAGGCCAGATACCATGATGAAAGTTGACAACATGAAAATCAAATTATGGTAATTAATGCTGTAAGCCAAGTAAGGACTGATGACAAATGAGAAAAAATATACATCACACATATGCCAGATAAAGAATCAATATCCTTAATCAAGTAATAACACTGCTTACACAACAAACTTAAAAAAAATACCAAAAGAGAAAGATGCAAGACTTAAGTAAGCAATCTACAAATAGGTAATAAAAGATATAAAAAGATACTCAACCCTACTAATTAAGAAACGTACATTTGAAACAATGAAATACAACTTTTGACTATAGGAATTTATAAAATTGGTAATACCTAGTGTGAGTGAAGGTATAGGGAGATGGGCACCTTGATTCACTGTTGGAGGGGCTGCAGACTGCCAACTGGGATGCCCTTCCTCCTACCTGCCCATCTACATTGTATGTGTATTATCCTTTGACCCCAACTATTTCATTTCCAGGCATTTTCCTATGGAAATAATAGGACAATTATCAAAGATATATATAGTCACTGCAACTTTTTTTTTTAATCCTCACCAGAGGACATGTTTTCCATTGAGAGAGAGAGAGAAACATCAATGTGTGAGAGAAACACTGATCAGTTGCCTCTATATGCACCCCAACTGGGATCAAACCCACAACCTGGGTATGTGTCCTGACTGGGAATCAAACCTGCATCCTTTTGGTTCACAGGATGACACTCCAACCCACTGAAACACACTGGTCAAGGCTTTTTTTTTTTTATTCCTTACCCAAGGACACTTTTTTATTTATCATCAGATAGAGTGGGAGGGAGGGAGAGAGAGAGAGACAGAGAGAAACATTGGTGTGATAGAGCCACATCGACTGGTTGCCTCCTGCGCGATCCAACCAGGGCCAGGGATGAACCACAACTGAGGTACGTGCCCTTGACCAGAATCGAACCCGCGACTCATTGGTCTGTGGGCCAACGCTCTACTGCTGAGCCAAACCAGCCAGGGCAAGGCTTGTTTTTAATGCAACTTTTTATAATGGTAAAAAACATGAATGTAAATTAATGGTAAATTAATAGTACATAATAAGTAAATGTTATTTAATAGCAAATAACCTAAATGTCCATTAGTAAACTATAAATTATGAATGAATAATAAATTATGCTATATCTATACAATGAATACCATGTTATCATTGAATTGGTTGAATTAGATCTCTGGATCAGCACTAAATAAATGGCCTATATATTTAGGAAAAAAAGCAATTTATAGAAAAACATGTTTAAATATCATCCAATTATAGAAATATACATGTACAACATCTACACTTTCTTTCTTACATTCTTTTTTTTTAATTTATTTAAAGAAGTCATAAACAGCATTTATTACCTTGGTACATCACACCGGTCTTGCTGCTGTTCCTTCACATATAATTGGTTTTCCATCTTCCCTCCCTCTTCCCAGTCTGGCTACACAGTGCATCCTTGAACAGTTAGCTCACAGAAGGAAATAGGCTTATTCCACATCTCTGACACCATTCATTTACATAGTCCAAGTTCTGGTCCACAAACCCTTTCCTGCAGGAAGGCCAATGCTTGTGGAAAGAATTTGTAATAAACCAGGCCTCCTAGGATGGCTATCTCCAGTAAGATGACAATGGAAAGTAGTAGCTTATTGGTTGTCATTTTTCTGGACATTGACCAGAGAATCGACTTTTGCTCATGTTTTCACTTGTATTTACTAGTCTATTCTTGTTACGTTCCAACTGGTCATGTTGCTCTCTCAGCTCCTCTATGATTTCTGAGCCAATCTGGTCAGTGTCTGTGGCAATCGGATGAGAAGGCTCAATACTCTGGGTGGCCTGGTTCAGGCTGTCAGGGCCTTGCAAAACCAACGCCCTCTGAGACTGTACCAGTGGTTCTCTACCTTCCTAATGCCACAACCCTTTAATACAGTTCCTCATGTTGTGGTGACCCCCAACCATAAAATTATTTTCGTTGCTACTTCATAACTGTAATTTTGCTACTGCTATGTCTTAGGCAACCCCTGTGAAAGGGTCATTCGACCCCCAAAGGGGTCGCGACCCACAGGTTGAGAACTGGTGCTAGCCGATTCATATGCTCACTCTCTACAGTGCCAAATTTCATGTCTCCTCGGCCCTTAGATGTGGCTGTCAAAGGTGTGCTTCTTACTTTCGGGTGAAGTTTGGCAAGATCCTTCTGGTAGGTTGGAAGCTCAGACATCATAGGGTTAAGTAAAGATAGGGGTGCATACTTACCTCCTCTTCCATCTCCGCCAGCCGTTCCATTTGCTTACTGTTGCTTTTCATCAAAATCTCTGATCACTTTCTTCTTCTCTTCTGTCCCTCCAGTCCTCAGGGTCCCCAAGCCTGTTCCTACCCCAGTGGTCAGCCACCCAGCCCCGCAGGCATCACGGTGACCACCCAGACCCACGTCCTCCACCTCGGCCACCATCGCCACCGCCTTGGACAAGGCGCTTCCAGGGAGACTGGGTCCTCCCGAGCCTGAGCGCCCACTCCCTTCATTCTATCCCCGAGGAAACGCCCACACGAAAGCCTGAGAAATCAGGCGACAGTGCTGCTGGTAAGAGCAGTGGGGCACCGGGCTAGCGGCAGTCCCGGAGCTTTGGAAATATCCAGTGCTGGTTTGGGGAGAGTGCCACAGCAAAAGGGACTGTGGGGACCCACAGGACGGCCACTACATTCTTTTTTTTTTTTTAAATCTTTACCCAAGGATGTGTTGTTGTTTTTTTTAGTTGATTTTTAGAGAGAGAGGAAGGGGGAGGGGGGAGAGAGAAACATCAGTGTGGTTGCCTCCTGTATGTGCCTGGACCAGGGATCGAACCCAAACCTGGGTATGTGCCCTGACCAGGAATTGAACCTATGACCTTTCTGTGCAGGGGAGGATGCTCCAACCAACTGAGCCACACCAGCCAGGGCTCTTTCTTAAATTCTTAACAGTCACTATCTTTGGGTGTACTGAGTTCATTAAAGCCCTTTCACTTTTTTTTTTTTTTTTTTTTATCCTCACCCGAGGACACTTCTCCATTTTTTGTTCAGATAGAGTGAGAGGGAGAGAGAGGAAGAGAGGAGAGAGAGAGAAACATTGACGTGAAAGGGACACATGGAGTGGCTGCCTCCCGCACGACCCAACCATGGCCGGGGACAAACTGCAACCGAGGTACGTGCCCTTAGCGGGAACCGAACCCGGGTCTCTCTGGACCACAGGCCGACGCTCTAACCGCTGAGCCAAACCGGCCAGGGCCCCTTTCAACTTTTTACACTTCTTAATTATTTGGATTTTTTTTCAAAAACATTTATGAATTAGCAAAAACAGTGAAAAATACTTACATTAAAAAATGAGATCTAGTTTTATCCTGTCAACTAGAAATTTAAATAAATTATCCAAGGTATTTTATATAAGACCTATTTTGGATAAGGTTTTATAAAGACCCACACTCATTAGTAAAGATATAATATTCAAATGAAATAAATGACTTCACAAGAGGTGCTTCAATCAGTGCTGACCTCTCTATCTCCAACAGCTTCTCTTCTCGTTGTTGTTCAATAAAAACTTCCTCCTCTTCCTCATCCTTCTTCTGTGAGAGTCCTGAGGGAATTTAAATGTTTTATTAAACTATCTGAGTATTACAAAACCTTAGGCAATAATTCAGGAAAAAACTTTCTAATAATAAATCCCCAACTGCTCAAATTTGGTACAATCTGAGCATCAAAAAGAACAATATTGGTAGTTGATAACACATTAAATTTAGAAAGTTAATCAGTGGTTCTACAATGATACTCAAAAAGGTGGTGGGGATGTGGGAGGAAACATCCATCTTTGCAGAAGAGTGGTGACTAAGAAATGTAGAAAGACTTCATTAGAAAAGCCATCACTTTTGCAACCCCCAGTATAAGAACTAATTTAGATAAAGATGTAAAAACATTGGATAAAAGCTTGCTAGGAAAAGGATATCTATTTACACCATCTCAACATATCAGCCCACAAATGAGTACTAATTATAAGGGGGAAACACTCTTTACAATGGAGCCATCTGATTGGCAACACTGAAAGCTAATCAGGAGAAGACAGACTAATCCAGAATGCAGGGCATTTCAAAATAATCACATCTTGGTTTGAGAAAGTTTAATGGCCTATACATCATATCATTGAATTTTTGTTCCTTGAGTGCAAGTTTAGTATTGTGGTCCTCATATTTTTGAGATGCAGGCTGAAGTATTTAGGGGTGAGAGGTCATGATATCTGCAAGTGACATGCAAAGGGTTCAGAAAAAATGTGTATGTATGTATCTAATGTTAACAACAGGCAAATCTAGGTGAAAGGTGCATGGATGCTTATGGTAGTATTTTTTCAACTTTCTGTACATTGGGACATTTTCAAAATAAAAGCATGGGAAAACAAATTTTAATATAATAAACACATATCCTGTCCTGGCCAGTGTGGCTCAGTGATTAGAGCGTCGGCCCATGGACCAAAGGGTCACAGGTTCAATTCTCAGTCAAGGGCACATGCCTGGGTTGCAGGTTGGATCCCCAACTCTGGTCCGGGTGCATGTGGGAGGCAACCAATCTATGTGTCTCTCTTAAGACACATCAATGTTTCTCTCTCCCACCTACCCCCTTCCACTTTCGCTAAAAATCAATGGAAAAAAATATTCTTGGGTGAGGATTAATAAAACAACAATAACAACAACAAAACATACATCCTTTCCTCTTCAGAATTAAATTTGAGGGGAAAAAATGAGGAGAACTAAAGCGATCTTAAAGAAATGTTATAGGAGATCTCAGGCTTAAAGGAAAAATATTTTGTCTGTCACACATATTGAGTTTAGGTCTAACCAAAGGTTCACTTCATCTTAGATAATTTACTTTTCTTAAGCAAGTAAATTTTATTTTTCCAACACCTGAAATTAAAAGAAAGTTAATAAAAAAATTTAGGTTAAGTTCTAACTCACATAGAATAATATCTAATGATTCAACCCGGCCGGTGTGGCTCAGTGGTTGAGCGTCAACCCATGCACTAAGAGGTCACCGGTTCAATTCTCGGTCAGGGCACATGCCCAGGTTGTGGGCCCAATCCCCAGAGGGGGGCATGCAGGAGGCGGCCAATCAATGTTCTCTCTCATCGATGTGTCTATCTCTCTCTCCCTCTCCCTTCCTCTCTCTCTAAAGATCAATAAAGAAAAAAAAAATTAAAGAAATATCTAATAATTCAGATAATTAAATGAGCTAATGTAAATAAAGGGCTTTCGCCCTGGCCGGTTTGGCTCAGCGGTTAGAGTGTCGGCCTGCGGTCTGGAGAGACCTGGGTTCGGTTCCCGCTAAGGGCATGTGCCTCGGTTGCAGTTTGTCCCTGTCCCTGGCCCTGGTTGGTCGTGCGGGTGGCAGCCACTCGATGTGGCCCTTTCACGTCGATGTTTCTCTCTCTCTCTCTCTTTCTCTCTCTCCCTCCTACTCTATCTGAACAAAAAATGAAAAAATGTCCTCGGGTGAGGATAAAAAAATAAAAAATAAAAAAAATAAAGGGCTTTCCAGAGAACCTGGCAGAGGCTATGATTGACTGACTTACAGAGGTATGTTTAGGCTAGACAATGCCTGGACACAGCCAATACACAAAAACATATTGCCTGATTCATTCAATCCCCCATCATGTCTCAAACCAAGCTCACACACTCCACAGAGTGATCACTAACAGTTTTGGGTGTAGCATTTTCTCTACATATATGCATCCTTGCATACATTTGATCGTACATGTACAATATATCTAATTGTATTATAAATGTAACTATATATGGAATCATGCCAGTTTTACAACTGGCTGACAAGGCAGCTCGTTTCAGGTTAAGTAGAACTGGTTGTTAAAGAGGCTACCTGTAATTGAGAGGTTGACATTCCAGAAATTTCTACTAATCATTTGTTAACTCACTCTTATAGCAATTCTTTAGAATATCTCTATATTCTAGCCTTCTGGATAATGTTTACCCATCCAATGTGTGCTACAAGGACCAGCAGTATTTGGTAGGCCACAGTATTCATGAAGAACCACTAAATAAAGAATTGTGAGTTGGAGTGGACAAAAGGAGGAGCAGTAATCCAGAGACAAGCACTTAAATCTTAGATCTGCCTTTAGCCATATAATCCTGAACAGACCTGTGACCTGCATCCTTCAACTGACTAAACTGCCAAAGGACATTACGCCCGTCTCTCTACAAAGGCTCATTCTGAACGCACTTTCTAACATCAAAGCAGGGTGGGGGGGAATCAATGCAAAACAAACAACAGCTATAGGGTTTAAAACAGAAAAATATGAGACTTTTAAAAAAAATGTTAGAAGAAAACAGGTTAATGAACAAAGGTAGCTGAGAACTTTAAGGGGGTGGGGAATCCCTAAGAGTATCAATAACTTCAACCTACCCTGTTTTCCCTTTTATCCCTGATGCTTTATTCTGCCTCTATGGACCAGTTTTGAATGAATAAAAAAAGGAGGTGCTAACAAAGGTTGCAGTTAAATACACTGCTCTTTCCATTATAATATTCCAAGCATTGCCACTAAAATGATTACTAGGCAATTCCAATAGTAAATAAAACTTCTATGGCTATGTTTCTCAAGGTCCGAGAATCCTGGTTACTTGAGGCCATGGTCTGTGAACTTCAAGAATTGTCAGGATAAGTTAATAAGCATATTCTGGATAACCTGGATGGCAACCATTACAGCCCAGTACTCCAGTGTGATTTCAGTGCTTCAAACTGCATTTATAACTACTATATAATTTTATAACTCAGTAGTACTAATTTCATTATATTAATATACTTATATACATTTAATATATAAATGTTAGATTCTGACATGTGAAGGACAAATGACACCATGGCCAGTACAGATGAATGTCCCACAGTATTTTAACAGGAAAAAAAAAGTAAATAACCATAGGGCAATAGTATTAGTAGTATCATTTCAAACTCCAATCAGTGCCATATTCATGTTGTGAGTATCTGTCTCCCACCATCCATAACATCATATTAATGTAGATGTGACTTTTTGTTGTTAATACTCACCTGAGGATATTTTTCCATTGATTTTTAGACAGAGTGGGAGGGAGGGAGAGGGAGACACAGAAACATCGATGTGAGAGACACACATCCATTGGTTGCCTCCTGCATGAACCTGATGGGGGCCAGGGATCGAACCTGCAACCCAGGTATGTGGCCTAGACCAGGAATCAAACCCAAGACCCTTTGGTCCGTGGGCCGACGCTCAAACCACTGAGCCAAACTAGCCAAGGCTAGATGTGATTTTTACTGGATCTGTAATGTTACTTGGTTTTGTAATTTGTATATAGGTTGTTTTATACTTAAATAAGAGTTTCATAACTAGTTTTATGCTTATATATTTCAATAATTTATTAATAATAACCTGAGTCAACAAAAGGCCTCTTATATTACTCAAGTTTGAGAGAAAATTGCAAAATGTCTAAAATCCTCAACTCCTGCTGGTTTTGCAAAGAAAAAAATTCACCAAATACTTACCATGTGCAAGGGCTGGGTGCTTCTGTAATAGTAGATAGTTCATAAATACTTACACATAATCAGTGGGTGATGATTTGCCATGACTTTTTGCCCAGCCTTGAGTACCGTTACATTGTTTCTGTACTTGGGAGGCAATAGCCACAAGCAATTCTTATCAGATACAGTTCTTCGCATCCTTTTGACACTGTATCAAGTTCGGGCGGAAGTGGGGAGAACAATTTCTTTCATACAGAGAAAACAGGATAAGGAGTCTGTTACCTGAGTCTCTCAACCGAGCGAGTTCCTGCCGACGTTTCTTTCGTTTCTCCTTCTTCAGGGCGGCCCGGTACTTTTTGTGGCTGGAAACAGGAGACAAGCACGCTCCAGCGTCAGTGGCGGCACCTGCCGCGCTGCCTGCCTGAGCTCCCCTCTCCTCCGCGCCCAGTGACAGGAAATCGCTCGGGTGCTCGGGACTGAAATCTTGCTTCCCGTGTTTTGATTACAGAACATCCATGCCCAGACGGCAGGTCTTCTTCATCCCGCCACCTGTTTCCCTCCTCGGCCCCCTGAACCCACAGACGTTCATGACAGTTTGGATCGCGCCGCGGGAGGGCTCGAGCTGCCGCGGGGGCTCGCTTGCTTGGCCTACATCCCCTTTCCTTCCTGCTCAGACATCCTCCATGCCCAGACTCGGCCCGCTCCATCCCCTCTCTGGTCAGCTCATCTCCATCAGCCCAACTTACCTCAGTTTGTCCGGAAGCATCACTGTCTGAGGCGCTGCCATCTTATCAGCGCCACCACGCCCACAAGAGCCTGCCGGAAAAGGCGGTCTTAGGAGAGTGCGCAGCCGCGCGCTGGACCACGTGTCCTCTTTCGGAAGGGGGTGGGGCGTGCCTCTGGCCAGGCGGGCCGAAGAGTGAAAACGGGAGGTTTCCCTATGTGGCGCGTCTTTGGAAACCCTGCACAAATAAAGGTCTCCTCTAAAATTCCTATCCCACCCTGCAAGTATTTCTTCCGTCCTACCGTTCTCTACACCATAGTCTAATGGCTTGTGGCCAGGAGGTTAAAGTCACACTTCTCCCTCCTTTCGCCTCATCCACTCACGAAGCCTCACTCTACCCAGAGCAGCTTCCCAGTCCGACTTCCCCAGGCTCCTCCCCCTTCCGCGGTTCCACCTATCAGAGCCTCACAAAGCTCCAGACTCACCCCCTTCCATTCACACCTGCTGGCTCCGGAGGTGAATTTAACTCCCTGCCCTCCCTCTCTCCCCCCTCCCCTGCCCCGCTCTCCTCCAAATCAAAATTACTGAGCTACCCGATTTCTAAACGGCCCCGGCTTCCCCTAGTTCCTCCTTGGAATCATTCAACAGAAGCCCAAACTCAAATAAAGCCTGTCCTTACTCCCTCTTACAAAGACACCCGGAGTAATACACTCCAAATTGATCTTGTCCAGCTCAGTGCATCAGGAACCAGAGGCATAGGCTATGGAGTTGGATGGACTAAGAAACTCAAGCCTTGGCTCTCTGATTTTGAGTAAATTACTTAATGTCTAGTCCTCAGTTTTCTCACTTGTAAAAATCGAAATGGTAATAATAGTTTCCAAAGGTACGCTACATGTTGGCATAGTGCTTGGCAATAGTTACGGTCGCTGATACATTTGTTACTATCATCGGCGTGAGAACTTCCCGGCTGCCTCAAGAGTGAGTTAGGTATTTGCCCTGCCTGCAATCCCAGCATAGTTATTTCACCTTTCATAACACCTATCACACTATATTGCACTTTGTTGCTTTCACAAGTCTGCTTGTTGCGCTGAATCTTAAACTCCTTGAAGGTAGAAACTTGCTAGTTTTATTCCCAAACTAGAGAATGCCCTGAGTGAGATATAATGTAGCTATGCAAATCACCATTTTGCCATTTCCTATGACCAGGACTTACGCTATGCTAAGAATCACTGCCATTCTGAAGGTATCAGTATTTGGGTTGCTGTTATAAATTGCACCAGACTTTCAGGAATAACAATAAGAAAGAATGTCTTCTAGGAAGATACTCCTAATTTAAAAAGCCAATTCCTTTTTCTAAACAATAGTTATCATCATTTAAATTGGTAAATCACAACATAAAAATAAGGTAATTTAATGCAAAGATACATTCTATGTTTATTTATTTCGTTTTTAATTTTTTTCCTTTATTGATTTGAGAGAGAGAGAAAGGGAGAGGGAGAGAGATAGATAGAAACACTGATGAGAGAGAACATCGATTGGCCGCCTCCTGCATGCCCCCAACTGGGGATTTGGCCCACAACCTGGGCATGTGCCTTGACGGAGAATCAAACCAGTGACCTCCTGGTGCATGGGTCGACGCTCAACCAGTGAGCCACACTGGCCGGGCTGTTTATTTATTTCAATAAACACAACAAGGTTATCTTTATTCTGCAATATAATATATATTTCTTATTTTTCTTGGTGCCTGAAATACATCTACGTATTCTCCTTATTCTCAAATATGTATATTTCAGTTTATCCCCCTTCTATGGGAAGATGCCTACATTTTTATTTTATATTGTCAGTAGAAAATAGCTGATTACCTAAAAAAAGAAAATATTTTACTTATATAAATGATGTAGTAGATAATGCTATTACTGAATACGAGTGTTAGTTATTATAAAGTGACCAAAGGATAATCTATAAATGTGCTTTTGTTTTTGTTTTTGTTTACTGAAGGCATAAAAGGATAGCAAGAAAAAAATATCTACTCTCTGAATGCCAGGTTTGGACTCTTTCAATTAGTTTTTATTTTTCTTGCTCTAGTAGGACAATGGTATTAGGATTCACTCAATGGTCAATGCAGAAATCCTCAGGAAAGAAAACTTCATTCTTTACCAACTATTAATTTCAGTATTAGATTTATTCAAGGACATACAGTGGGGTCTCAAGTCTCTCCAACCCTCATTGATATGCCATAGGCCTCATATACATTCCAGATTACAGTTATAACTTAAAATAGCAAGATAAAATACTTATGAATGCATATTAATGTGAAAATGCTGATTTGTAAGAACTGATTAAAAGTTTTTGTTGGAGGAGAGAACTATCTGTTGATTCTTTTGTCTAGTGACAAGGTCAAAGCAACACAACTGCTGGTGGTTTCAGAACAAATGGTGGCAGAGCTGATCTCCCCACCTAGAACCCAAACCAAAGTACTACCATTTCTGATGACTGGTTGAATTTAAAATACAGGAATAAAAATGTACATATACTGACAATGTCTTAGTCAGTTCTGGCTGCCATAACAATATACCAGAGACTGGGTGGCTTATAAATAACAACAATTTATTTCTCACAGTTCTAGAGGCTGGAAAGTCTATGATCAAGGTGCCAACACATTCGGTGTCTGCTAAGTGCCTCCTTACTGACTCATAGACAGCCATCTTCTCACTATGTCCTCACATGGTGGAAGGAGTGAGAAAGCTCTCTGGGGTTTCTTTTATAAAGGCACTAACCTCGCCATGAGGGTCCTGCCCTCATGATGTAATCACCTCCTGAAGGCTCTACCTCCGAATACCATCACTTTGGGGGTTAGGATTTCAACGTATGAATTTTGTGTGGGGGCAGGGGGGACACAAACAGTCCATAAATACAACACATTACTATTTATCTGTAAAGTAGCCGGTATTGTTTATATGTACTAATTATATGGTAAAATTAGAGCTTATTCACTTAAATGAACTATATCCACTTTGATCAATAACATTTTACATGAAAGAACTTAACGAGCAAAGTTGAATTAAAAAGACATTAAAAGATTACATAGAGTAAGTATCAAGTAAATCATGTTGGTTCTTCTAGTGAAAAAGAAAAATACCTAAAATGATTATGATACTGTATTTTTGCTAATAGCATGCCAAAGAATGTGTCTCCCAGAAAGACATCTTCCTAAACTTTTTTGAGGTGGATGGCTGGTTTTAGAATAGCCAGCATTATCCTAACCCATGTAGCCCTGGGAAAGGAGAAAGGGACTGGCAGCTTGCCCTATTGGTAATGTCAGCAGATCATGTCCTGGTTTCACAGAAAGAGGTGGGCTGAGGAGGAGCAGGTGGTTCTTTCCATTCCTGCCTCTCTAGTAAATTCCTTATGAGTTTTCCAGTCACTTTCTGATCTACATGTTAAAAGATGTCTCGCTAATTTTACAGACATCTTCCACACTCAACACAACTAATAGGAAGAAAACTTCATTCAACAAATATTAATATTATTAAGATACGGTTTTATTAATCTAGCATTATTTAATGAAGATGAGCAGCAATTTAAATACAAAATTCTTTTTCAAGCTCTTTGACAGATCTCAGGCCCATTTTTCCCCTTCAGATCTAGGAAGGTACAAGTAAAACACTTTTGGAGGCATAAAAGTCATAAAACTTTTCCTGCTAGGGTATATCAGTAGCCAGGGAATCTCTATTATTCCTTTTGGGGACAGGATGCACGCATGAAACCACACCCCCAAGGCAGTTTCCATAACCTCTGCAGGGAAGGTGACCAAGAATTTATTATGCAAACCAGGACATGGTTCAGAGTGAAAGAGGGTGCTGTTAATAATTACACCAGAACACGAGGTGTAAGTAAATCATGAGTGGCAAACTGAGAAACACCCTATAAATACAAGATGGGGCAAAATTAGGTTTACAGTTGTGAGCATGCGAAACACAGAGTTTATTCTTGTATTTATATTTATTAATTAATTGTATTCTTTCCTATACAAACAACTGTAAACCTACTTTTGCCCCACCCTGTACATTGTTAACCCTTCAACAATGTGGGGGTTGGGGCACCAACATTGTTGCACAGTCAAAACTCTGTGTATAACTTTTGACTCCCCCAAAACTTAACTACTAATAGCTTACTGTTGACTAGAAGCTTAGCTGATAATATGAATCGTTGATTAATACATATTTTGTATATTATATACTGCATTCTTACAATAAGTAAGCTAAAGAAAAGAAAATGTTAAGAAATCATAAGGAAAACACATTTATAGTACTGTACATATTGATTGAAAAAAATTCACTTACAAGTGGAACCACACATTTCAAACCCTGTTGTTCATTCAACTGTACATCCTTTGTACCTCTAAGATGTAAGGGTAAGTAGGTGTTATGTACATTGTTTCTTGCTCCAATTTGGAAGACTCACCACAATACAATGTTGCATTAAGAGTTTGCAAGAGGCCTTAGCCAGTGTGGCTCAGTGGTTGGAGTGCTGGCCCGTGCACTAAAGGGTCACGGGTTCAATTCCTGGTTAAGGGCATACACCTGGGTTGCAGGTTCGATCCCTGGCCCCAAGTTAGGGTGCATATGGGAGGCAACAAGTTGATGTGTCTCTCTCACACTGATGTTTCTCTCTCTCCCCCTCCCTCCATTCCTCCCTTCCACTCTCTCTAAAAAAAAAAATGGAAAAAATAGCCTTAGGTGAGGATTCACTAAAGGAAAAGACTTTGCCAGAGGCCTAGGAGGGAAGTCAGCGTGAGAGGAATAATGTATATATTGTGTGTTTAAGCTTTTAAAGGTAACTGTGGTTTGAAACAGATCAACTACGTTAACATAACCCCTCCCCATTTATCATTTTAAGAATATCGTTCATTTCCCAGGATATACTGTTTCCCTTTCCCCAAAAAGGCATGTACCCTAGAAAGAAATGCCTTCACCACCCCCACCCCCTTCCAACCTTCTTTAGAGCCGAGATATCTCCCCAAACTTACACATATAATTCCAACTCTACATTTTCTTCCCACTGAATTATTATTTATTTTTAATTGTGGTAAAATACACACAGCATAAAACTTACAATCTTAACCTTTTTCAGTGTACAGTTCAGTAGTGTTAAGTACATTTATCCAACTCTATCTTACAGACCAGATGACTAGCATATTAATGAAAGAAATACTACTAGTTAATGCAATATTGAGTCTGAACACAGGCTTACTGGCAATTAGAGACATTTCAAGATATTTACAAGCAAGAGCAACAGTGGCATGGATTCTGCAGAAAATGCAGAATTATCTTGATTTTAGCCTGCCTGACAAGTTTCTCCCCTATTACTGTAGCAAAAATCTTCTAAGCCACTGTATAAATTAGGAGATTTATTTTGATCACCTGCCTTGCATGGAACCTCAACTAAGGACATAAATAAAGTTCAGACAGTTTTAAAGGGAAGCCAAGATAGTTCTGACATTGTGGAAAATATTATCATAGTCTATGAAACAGTGTACAAATAATGCAAAATAATATTATAAACTATAGATTATTATATTACTAGTCATTTGAAAAATACTTCTGTAAATATATCATGAAATAATTTTAAGTTCTAGGTACTTCAAGCATTTTCTTTAAAATGTTCTATACTGTATATGCTTTCCATATGATCAAGCCTTTAAGTAAACTATCTGATCTTCAGAAATACAAAAGGATTTCCAGATATCAATAAATCCTTGTTTTCCTAGGATTACAAAATATTTTTTTCTGTATCATAAATTGATAGTAAGTAAGTAATCATATCATGTACTAGTATGATAACTAAAAGGTTAGGGCAAATTGAGAAGGCCTTATGAAAGAAAACTCATCCATGTTTTGAAATAAAATGTACCTAAAATCATGGCCAGTGTCCAGCCAGAAAGTACCAGTCTGGGCTCTGTGGCTGTTTCTGAAAGGTCTGCATTCTGGATAGTCAGCTATGCCTTCCCAGTGGTTAAATATTTTGATTACCTACTTACATCTCTATATCTAATTATAACTCTATATAACCACTAACTGATAAACATACAAAGACAGTTAAAAAATGTCAGACATAAAAAGATATTATAATAACTAACAGGTTGCTCTAAGAGAAACTTGTGTCTCTTGCTACTACTTCAGTGATAAACATCATTATCAATAAAAGACTGAAGGAGCACTGCCAGACCAAGAAATGCATATCTATAATTAGTATTAAATGTAGGTGTTTAGAATTGTCTTAGTTAACAATTTTTAAAAACCTATTATGTATTAAAGCAAAACACCACGTAGGTATGGGCGTCTTAGGGGCTTGCTTGGCTGGTCGACGGCTTGGATTTCGATTGTATATTAAGGACATAATCATGACGGAAGGATGAGCGGACAGTGCGATTCATGAGGGGCTGGAGGGGGCGAAAGTTGTCCACCATCCTTTTTTCTTTCTCCCCCTCGGAAGTGAAAAGCAGGGTCCGAAATTGCTCAAGCTAGAAATAGAAACAGGAAGCATAAATAATTTCAATGGAAAAACAGCTTCACTGCATGAATAAATTACTTTCATCTTTACAATTCTGAAACATTCCTCTAAAATTGAACACAGGAGAACTTATTTCCGGGTAGGAATGTCTTCACCGCTGGACAGGGAGGAAGATGTCATTGTGTGGGGAGGAGAGCAGCAGGAGGTGGTGAAACCAGCTGGGTACTTGGGACCCAAGGACTGGGGGTCAAAGACCTTGTATGTCCCCCCAGTATTAACCATTTGCCAAGAACAAGTTACTTTACCTTTGATTCCAGGAACCTCATCTTGAAATGGGCAAAACAGCAGTCCACATAATGAAAAAGGAAAGGCCTGGTGCATAGAGTTACAGTGTCAAAAATTTTGTTTTTTTCAAATTGTAACTGAATTGTTAACACAATGTATTCTTGATTGCTGACCGTACATGGACACTGTGGGCAAGGCGATGCATGTGGGATATCTTAACAGGCAGTGTCCAAAGGAACTTTCTGAAATGATGGCAAGGTCCTCTGCAGTTCATTAGGGTAGCCACAAGCCATATAGAGCTACTGAGTGCTTGAATGGTGGCCACTGTGACTAAGGAAGTGAAGTTTTAATTTAATTTTCATTTTAATGTATTTATATTTAAATGGCCACATGGCGCTAATAGCCAATGTCTTGAACACAGCAGCTCAGTACAAAAGGAGCAACCCCAAACAAAGGGTTCATTAATGTGGCAATAGCATCTTGGCTTTCTGAACAACTATGCTGTGGACACTGGACTTCAAGCCAGCCAGAAAACCTGTTCACAACCTTTCTCATTATTCAGCCAGGTGCACTATGGTTTGGAAGACAACCTGAGGCACAGGAGGCAAGTCTGTGAAAATTTGTTTGAATCAAAGACTTCAGACCAAGTAGAGCTACAGAGGCAGGACTGGGACCAGAGGCAAGCACCAAACAGTTACCGTATTTTCAAATTACATGTATATCCTCACTGATTAGGAATGTGTCCAAGTAACTATGTTTACTTTTATTTGACAAGTTGCAAAGATTAGAAATAACCCAAACACCAATAAATTGCACTAGATCTATAAAATGGACTAGTACATAGCTATTAAAAATGATAATGAAGGTAATGTTTATTATCTATAAAATGTTCTAATACCATTAATAATCTGGTTATTATTTTTAACAGGAAAGGGGTGAAGGGGAGACTAAATAATATAGGCATGCCATTTATACAGCTTTGTCAGAAAGCTGAAGTTAACATTCTCCAAGTCTATACCCTACTAATGGATGGGGGAAGGGATGGGACAAAGGCAGTTTAGACGCATGCCTAGTAAGGTCTGAGTGACATAGGAAGGTGCCTACCTGTCTGTCACACCTGGGAACAAGTCAGTGGCCAGAACAGGCATAGCCGCTGCAAGGACATGAACTCTGAATATTTAAGCAACTGAACAAAGGAATTTCACTTTCTTGGTGCTTGGCCCTTAGATATGTATTGGTATTAGTTATCCTGTCTTCATAAAACATATTTTGGAAGCTTCTGTTCTTGTGAAAATGATACCATTGTAATTAGCTAGTTATTAATAATAGGAAAGGAGCAAAAGGGAGGCTAGACATTACAGGCATGTCATTTGGGCAACTTCACCAGAAGCTGTGACTTTACACTGCCCAGGGAACCACCAGTCCATTCCCTGAAGATTATTGGGGGAAGGGACTGGACACATGCTCAGTAAAGTTGGGGTGATGTAGGGAAAGTGCCAGTCAATGAAACCTGGGAACAGAGATCATTGGCTAGAGGGGGCAGGGCCACTGCAAACCTGTGAAAATGTGGGTATCTATAATCCCCTAGACAAAGGAACTTGCTCTCTTGGCTCTTGGCTCTTGGCTCTTGTGTGACTCTTGCATTTACCCATGTTCCCTTCATGCAGACGCTATACACAATGGACTAATGGACTGCAGCTAGAAACACAAACTAAGCTATCCTGATGCTGGACTGGAATACTGCTCCAATATGGAATGGAAACTCTGGGCAACAGCTTTAATCCTAGCTCTGTTGAAGCCACAGATACACTTCTTTGATGGGATGAAGGGAAATGGGACCTTGGAAACTCAGGGGTGTAATTCCACAGAAATAAAGCTTTCTACAATATCTTATCCTCCTGAGTGAGTCTCAGAATATTCTTTTTCTCATGATATTGCAAGAAGCCTACTCCCACCAGCAAATGATGGGGACAAAGAGAGCTCCCTACCAATAACAAAAATGTTTCATAATTAGTAAAAATACCATAAAGCAAGCATGACCAGATATTATTGTAGTTTACATATATTATGAATTAAACAGGGTTTTGTGTATTGACATAATAAGCACCATTTAAACTTTGTTTCTAAGGAAAAATTAAATTCTAAATTCAGAACAACTGACTTAAAATTTCTAGACAGACATTATTGGATTATGTCTTTCTCCTGATATTTCAAAGCAAAATTACCTTAAGAAAATTAGAAGGTTTCAAGCACATCCAATCTAGCTTTCATTCCTCCCTTTAAAAGGGTCTTGTTTAAATAGACATTCATATTTACATATAAAATATACAATGCATAAAACACATGTCATTGCCAAGAATGAAAGCATGAAGTTTATGTTCTATGTTTTAACAACTCTCTCTGGTTAGCTGAAGCATTTCCTAATGTATATCCAAATTAGAAGAGAAGTTAGCACATTTTAATAAAAATGTATAAGCATTTTGTTAAAAACTGATCCCAAAGTTTGAGCCAAGCATTGTTTTGAAGGGGCAGACTAGAATTTTCTTATATGAAAACGTGGAAAGAACATACCTGATCATGATCAACCTCTACAGGCTGCTTCTTAATGATCCAGGTGACAGACTCAGAGAGTGGTGGGGTAGTCAGGGATCCCGAGTAGGTCCAGTAATCCGGGCAGGTGGGCATGAGGCAGGCAGGGTTGAATGACCCAAATTCCACTAGGGTGTCCTGCCCAAGAGAAGGGGTCACTGAGCTATCATTTCATGGTGACAACTACTCAGGAATCAGTTGACAAGGCAATGATTCTAGGAGTGTCTGGGGACCAGCAGTGGCCCAGAGGAGCTCCTTAGGCCCTCTAGGCACCTTAGGACTGAATCACACCCATGCCTTGTTTCTGCAGTTAACTGTGTATTTCTGACACTCCTCAATGGGAACACAGCACAACCCATTTTCTCCCTCCATTCTACTGAGTTTCCAGCAGGCAGTCTCCTCTAAACTCTTGGGAGGCATTAGGTGGTGGCTGGTGCATAAATAAGGAGGCTTTCTTTTTCAACAGACTAATTGCATTCTCCTTTCTAAAACGCAATGTAGCCCTGGCCGGTGTGGTTAGAGTGTCGGCCTGTGCACCAAAGGGTTGTGGGTTTCATTTCCAGTCAAAAGCATGTACCTGGGTTGCAGGTTCGATCCCTGGCCCTGGTCAGAGCACATGTGGGAGGTCTCTCTCACATTGATGTTTCTCTCTCTTACTTTCTCCCCCTTCCTCCCTCTCTCTCCTCTCTCCCTCCCTCCCTTCCTCCCACTCTCTCTAAAAATCAGTGGAAAAAATATCCTCAGGAGAGGATTAAAACAAACAAACAAATAAATAAATAAAATGCAATGCAAATTAGGAGGAGCCAGGATCCTGGATTCAAAGGGGAGTGAGGGAGAAGAGGGGAGGAAAAAGAGGGAGATGGAGAGGGGGGGAGAGGGAAAGAGACAGAGAGTATATGGACTTCCAGGGAGCGGCCCCTTTGGGATTCTGAATATTGAATGACTGATCTTGGGGCTGGACAAAGGTATCCATCCTGAAGGATATGGGCAACTGTTCTTTAAAGGGGAACAAGCCAAGTTTCTGTCCAACTTTTCTGTGCTTCCTGCCTGAGGGAGGGTAGTCAAGAAGAGTCAAGAAGGCTGCTCTGAGTGTTTCCACAAGGACTGAGAAGGAGCAGGTATCAGGAGCAGAGGAGGGACCCCATTATGCTCCTGAGTCCTCGAGTGCTCAGTGGCATGGCAGCAAAATCAGAGTGTCAGTGCCCACCAACGGAATCCCTTTTGTCCCCTAAAAGGTGTCCCAGAGCTAGGGGTGCTATCAACACATAAGCATCATAAATGCCAAGTTGTCATCTGGGGAACTTTCAAAGAGAACCTGAATTACACTGAGATGAATGACATTTCCCAATGCAAAAGGCCTTGTTAGTATTTCCACTCTGAGACTGAAACATAAAATATATTTCAAGTGCTTTTGGAAGAAAATATTACCTTATGCTTAATTGATGGCAATGTATCCACCAATTTCTGTAGCTCTTTATGATTTTTCCCTAGCTAAAGAAGAAACAATGAGAAAATTTTAAAAATAATTGACATCTCACTTTTGAAATTATAACAGAATGTGAATTAAAATTAACCACCTGGTGATTACATAAAAACAAACGAACCATACTACTTAAACCACACTTAAACTGGTAATTTAGAATGTTATAAACATCACTGAATTAAATTAGACACAGAACAAAATGAGCAGGCTGTTTGCTGACAGGGTCAGCATGCCTACAGGGAAGGATGACCCTCCATTTAACTATAAGTTTTTAAATTTAAATTTAAATTCATTAAAATAATTGTTCCACAAAGTAACCATATTTCAAGTGCTCAATTGCCACATGTGATTTATGAGTAGTCTATTGGATCATGCATTTTTACACCATTTAAAATATATTCATAATAAGCTTGTATTTTAATCATTGTTCATTTTTATCCCAATATTTTTAGAACTTAGTATTACAATGTTGTCTTTTCATCCTAGAATACTGCACATTAATTAAAGTTTGTAACTTTTTTTTTACCTTTAAAAATACTCCTATCACAGCCAAACCATTTTCTTCCAGTGCTGCATCCTCAAAGTTTTCAAATTTGACTGCATTCCAGTGTACCAGGTGCAGCTGAAACACCATTAAAAGGTTTGACATATGAACACATAGGATTGCTCAAAAATAGACAGCTTTATTCAACATATGATATTTTAACATGTTTCCTCACCCAAAATAAAGCCACTGGGAAAAGCATATGACAGTGTACTGCAAAATGAGATCAAAATAAAGAAAAAGAAGAAATTAATATTACTTTGGAATAGAGACACTTATTTGGGGAGAAAATATGTATATAGCAGAGTGAGTAACATTCCAGTGAAGGAACAACATTTGTCCATTCCCACCCTGATTTGCATGAAACACTCATATTCCAAATGCATTTGCATATAAAGGAGAGATATTTATCTTGAGAGAAATAGATTCTCCCTATGTGAATTAGATGGGAGTTGAAGACACATTTCTTTGAGAGAGAACAGTTAAAATGTGTTTCTTTTCAAGGTAACACTTAAAACTAAATTAGGGGAAAAGTTGTTAGAAGAAATTCTGTATCCTCCCTATATTTCACTACAAATCATCCCTCATCCATCATTCATGAATGCTTCCCCAGCCTCCCAAGTGAGACTCTCAAGGTCATGGTTATCCCTTTCCTCTCCTCTCCAGAGGACCCCGCCTCATGTCCTGTTGCTCTTATTTCAGAAACACTTGTTAAATATCACCCTGTTTCTCTATTTCTATGGATGCAGCCTTCACTTAGGTTCCCACCATCTCTCACTTGGATTAATTGGACGTGGTGGCCCTGTACTGGTGCCTGGATTTTCACTTTAGCCTATGATTTGAACTTAGCTTAGAATTCTGAAAGAATTCCATTTTGGAATCTTAAGGTTCACTTCTGCTATATTTTTTGAGAGGAGGGCAGTTATCATTTTACATGTAATAACTGGGAATCATCTAATATGTCCCTGAGAGAGCTATTTAGATTTGTAGGAATCACCTGATGCTTCCAGATAATTTCTTCGAACTAGAAACTCAGAACTATCCTCACTTCGTCGCAGTTGTCACTATTCCCAAGCTTCTCAACATACCTCTGCCGGGTAACATTTGCTGTCCACAGTATGCTCGGAGCCCCAGGCATCGATAGCCCCCCAGTGAAAATGGAACTGCTTCAATCGGTAGTTATGTTCCAGGGGTCCTCCCTTGATCACTGCAATGGCACATCCAACAATTTAGGGGACAGTTTTTCATACCGTGAAAGATGGGGGGAAAGGCCAAGTCTGTGGGTGAACCTTCTATATGAACTGTCTTAAATGGAGCACACTGTATTGTATACAAGTGTTTATAAACGTGATTTCCACACAGTTAATACATGTCTAAGGGGAAAACCTGTACTCTGAATGACACCGAGACATAACTACACTCCAAGCTATATACAATTGTTAAAGGTCAATTCTTGAGTTATTTTTAATTTTTTAATTTTTTTTTTTATCCTCACCGAGGACATTTTTGCATTTATCTTGAGGCAGAGCAGGAGGGAGAGAGGGAGGAAGAGAGAGAGAGAAACATCGATGTGAAAGAGACACATGGAGTGGCTGCCACCCACACGACCCCAATCGGGGCGGGGACAAACTGCAACCGAGGTATGTGCCCTTAGCGGGAACCGAACCCGGGCCTCTCTGGTCCGTGGGCCGACGCTCCAACCGCTGAGCCAAATCGGCCAGGGCTTGAGTTATTTTTATATTCCACATTTATTGTGCCCAGTTTTTTGTGGGTAGAGTAAAATGCATATTTCTCTTAGCATATTTATCCAACCTAATCTCATTCAACTGAAATATGGGGCAAAAGATACTCTATTTTTTATGCACTGATACTTTGTTTTTCAATTTTCATAGATACTAGATTTTCTTTTCCTTTCATTGAAATGGAATAGGAAATGTGTAAGTTAAAAATTATCACCCATCTCCCTTTGGACAGAGTGAACAATGTGAGTCATCCACACACTTCACCACTAGTTTCATCATGTAGGATAATAAATACCTTTTGTTTAGACTAAAGTTTTCTGAAACTAGTGAAATCAACACATTACAGTATAGACAAAATATTTGATGTGAGTTTTTCAAGTCACCCTTCCTCAGATTTTGGGTGATGCTAATTTTTTTCTTTTGCTTGAATTTGCTAAAGCATTTTAGTTCCTCATTTCTTCCATCTAATCAGACCCTGGTGATGTCTGTCCATGGTTAAACCAATACAACAATGTGAAAAACATCTGTCTCACCTATCTTAATGAATTTTAGCATTTATTGCATCATTCATTGCATCTTATGTACACGAATGATTGAGTACAGCAATCCCAAGGACCAAATACACTGGATATGTCATACAATGGTCGGCTATGTATTGTGCTGGCTTTTGAAAATATTTTACCTAACTTCCACTTTAAAAACATGGGGTTTTGTAAGAGGTGAGCAAAGACACCAATGGCTACTTTTCTTTGGGGGCAGGGGAGGTGCAGAGAATAATATCACATGATTCACTAAATTAATAGGACGATGGTACTATAGTGTAGTGATATAAAAATAAAATGTCTCCCCCAAATTCTTATTTTTCTATGCCAACTCTATATTGTGAGCATGACTTTGGCAAATATTCAATCTAATCTGTTGAATTCAGTTGAAGTTCTGGTCCCAAGTTAAGTGACCAGGGCAGAGGAGAGGGACAGCTTTTCTCTCCTATCCCCAGAAACACACTGGCAATATTTCCTGGACACTTACTGTGTGTCTCCTCCAAAGATTATGAGCAAGGCAGAGAGGAGATGTCACCAATGGCTGGTTTCAAGGGAGTGGGGCAGAACTGATCTTCAGGTGTGTTTGGATTCACCCACGTAATACTAAAGACATTTTTACATTCATTGCCCACATTTAAATCTGGATGATTTCACATAAAAATCCACACTTTCAACTTAACTTGAAAATGAGATGCCTTGACCATGTTGGGCATGCGCTCCCACTGGGTGACAATAGACTGGACAGGAGAAATGGTCACCCCCTTTAGATGGTCCCACCAGTTCTGTCTCCCCACAACTCTGTAAGTTCCTTAAAGGCAAAACTATCCCTTCTTCTTCTTTGTATTCTGAGCACCTGGTACAGTGGAGATCCTCAATGAAATAAGGAACTAAAAAATAGACTGTAAAGTGTTTGTTGGGTTTGTTAGTTGAAACATCACTTGTAACCTCATCAAGAGCAAGGAAAAGGGTAGGGTCAGGCAGGGCAGATTCATGGATGAGAAGGGCAAGTACAGTTAGCAAAAAATGGGGCAGAGAAAGGAGACAGAAGATAGTGAATTAGAAAGCAGACCAGTCATAGATATATCAAATAATTATATACTTATTTATTTGAGGTTGTTGACATTTTGTTCTTTCTGAGCTCTAAGATGAGAAGAGATTAAACTTACAAAAAATTAGATAACAAATATAAAACACCTGGCATAGTGTCAGGTAAGCAGCCTATGTAATGTTCACTCCTTTCTTTTGCTTTTAAAGTGGTGGTGAGGGAACTAGCAGAGAAAGGAATGGTGAAGGGAAAGGTAATACACAAGCCCCATACAAATGAAAGGAAATGCAGGAATGGGAATGAAACTTTTTGGGATGATGAAAATGCTCTAAAATCAGATAGTAATGATGGTTGCACCACTCTGTAAATATACTAAAAATCATTACATTGTTTTTTCCAAAAAAGTAGATGTAGGACCAAAAATAGGGAAGGAGACCTTAAAATGTTTGTGAAAGCATTCGTAGTAGGTTCATTGGAGATGCTCCTAAAAGTGTCAAGTAAGTGAAGCCAGATGGGGCAGGAAGCATCCTTAGGAGAACAGGACTCATCTATCCTTCTCTTTAAAGCCTGGTGATATTGTTGAGGAGAGTAATTTCAGAGGAGGTGATAATTTACAAGAATCATCCATGAGACTCAGCCCAGATATAATTCAGTGCCCTTTTCTAAAATATTTTGCATCCCTCATATGTACTCATTAAATAACTGTGTCCTATTCAGGGGAGCCCAACAACACAACACCATCCAGCAGAAGGCAGTGATATGAGATGCTCACATACCTCTCCTTATCTTTTTAATTTCTGTGAGGCTTGTTGTGATGTCCCCTCTTTCATTCCTGATTTTAGTATTTTGAACCTTCTGTTATTTTTTTCTCTTGGTCTACCTAGCTAAACATTTGTCAATTTTGCTGATCTTTTCAAAAAACCAACTTTTAATTTCACTAATTTCGGCTCTTTATTATGATCTTCTTTCTGTTTGCTTTGGGTTTAGTTTGCTCTTCTCTTTCTAGTTTCTTAAGGTAGAAGGCTAGGTTATTGATTTGAGAAATTTCTTCTTTAATACAGGCATTTTCATCTATAAATTTCCCTCTAAGCACTGCTTTTGCTGCATCCCATAAGGTTTGGTATGTTTTGTTTTTGTCACATACTTTCCCCAGCTCCTTCCCTTGCACACTTTATCCTCAGTTCTTTATAAAGCACACTGTAACAGCATTTCCTACTTTTTGGGGTGAAATTTATAAACATTGATATTTATTAGATCCTTTCTTTTCTAGAATTAGAGTTGTTTCTTGCCTTCCTTTCTAGGATGTCTTTGCTTTTTTTATTTTTCATGTTCATTCATTCTTTCTTCCTCTTTGAATGCTACTGATTATTTTGAAATGGCATGGAGAAATAGCAGTGAAGAATAAGCAGGAGATAGGAGGCAGTCACTGAAATATGAAAAAAGAAAGAGATAGAGAATTAGGTACTTATTAAAGATTAATGGTATCTTAAAGAAAATAAAGCATACTGAAAAGGAGTTACCTATTTTGGTCCTTCCTGACAAAACAAGTGGAGAATAAGCAACCTCTCTACAATTTTTCTTACATTTTATAAAAAACTGTGAGACTGGCTTACCTAGGGAAGGTAAAATTAAGGAATGATTTAGTTTTTTTTAATGTTTGGAGGTATCTAGAGAGCTATTATAAGGAAAAGGTTGGTCACTTGTTTTTTCATATGAGATTGCCCATGCAAATGGGTGGATGAAAATTCTTGGATCTATCATTGAAATGAGAAAAGTATGACTAAAAAATAAAACAAAAAGCTATTTGCCTTGAACGATCTTGGGATTAACTCACTAGATTAAGAAACCCATTAAACAACTTTGTAAGATTTTTAACTCAATAAAGCAATAATATATCGGCAATAGTCCCTAGACTATCTAAGTCATTAGAAGGCTGATCACCGTTTAGGATCCTCATGTTACTATCGTAACTATCTAGTTTATTAATATTAATAATAGGAAGAAAGCAAAGGGAAGGCCAGACATTACAAGCATTGTCATCTAGGCAGCTTCACCAGGGAGCCACCAGTCCATTCCCTGCAAATCACTGGGGGAAGGGGCCTAACAAAGGGGAAGATGGGTGCATGCACCGTGAAGTCAGGGTGACATAGGGAAGGTGCTTGCCTGTCAGTCTAACCTGGGAACGAAGATAACTGGATCCACTGCAAGCACGTGAAATCTTGGAAGGGTAAAATCCCACAAATAATCCTCTCTTGTTCCTCTTGCAGCTTGCGCTCCTGTTTTTTGCTTGCTCTGTGACCCACACTCGCCATGTGCCCCCATAGCCATGCGGACCCCACATGCAATGAACTGCAACTGGGAACACAGCTAACCTAGCCAGATGTCGGACTGGACTGTGCAAATATAGAGCAGAAACTCTGGGCAATGGCTTTGATCTTAGCCCTGCTGAAGACAAAATGGGACTTTTTCCGTGGCAAGACGAAGAGAGATGGGATCTTGGAAAAGAAACCCCTTAATATTATCTCATCAATAAAGCTTCCCACAATACCTCATCCTGCTCTGGGGGCCTCAGGAAATTTTTATTCCCATAGCACCCAAGAAGTCCACTTCCACCAGTGACAGGTGGGGACACACAGAGCACTCCACCAATAACACTCAGAAGAAAAGAAAGAAGGTTGCCAAGGACCTAGCTGGGACTGATACTAATTAATTGAGAGGATTGCTATGCATCCAGAGTGAATATATGAGAACAAGTATTCTGTAGATTGGGTCTGTCCATTACTCTAGCTCTGGCAGGAGTAATGGTAGAGCTCTAAGGTAGGCAAGTAGAGCTCACCACAGTGCAATATGGTCATCCAGAACACAGGACTTTAGCTTGCTGTTTTGAAAATTTCTGGAATCCTTATACAAAAATGTAATATTATAGGCTTCCAGTTGAGATGGAGCACACTCTGGGGTTTAGAAAAATTATGAAAGGCACTGATGAATCTGGAGGAAAAAAAGTAATTTCTAGTTTGAGAAATGTAAATATGATGTTTAGGGTTTTGGGATCACGTAATACCATGGAGGAGAAAGAAGTAAATGGGGGACAACATAGACACTTACGCCCTTAAGGATAGACTCAAATATGTCCTGAATCACAGCAGAGAAGTATGTCAGAGGGAAGAGAACCAGAGAGAGATGAACCCATTACAGGATCAGTCTGTTTGCACTTGTGTCAGAAGGCCATGTCTAGGTATCAGAGCATCACTAGGAAAATGCAAGGAAAACCAAGATATGGTTGAGAATCCTAAAGCCAGGATAAATACAGGAGTGAACACCTATATTTATGTTTTTAAGTTATAATCTTATTTCATTTATGAACACTTTCAGAATAGTTTACATCTAGCTAAGAGGAAAAAAAGATTAAAAAGCAATATGTTTGAATTTTAAAATATTTTAAAATTGTGTTTCTTTTAAACTAGATAACATTGCTTAATTAACAAAATTAACAGGAGGGGAGTTTCCATTTTTCTAATATACTACTAGTCTTAACTAGTTGTTAAGACTAAAACCTCATGCACGCATGAATATTCTTTTTGCTATTTCAAAGGTATTGAAATCTGATCAGTTAAATCTGATTAAACAGTATTACTATCTAACATAAAAGTGTCTTGTAATGTCATCAAGCACAGAAAATTAGTACATATTCATAAACACATACAAAATAAATTTTGGACACAGCTTTAATTTCACACCCTATCTTCCATATCAATTATAAATCTATACTCACAGATATGCTTATTTAGTAATAAAAAACTACCTAAATTAGAAGAAAATATCCATAAAAACTAGAAGGGACTATTTTCATATATTAAAAAGTAAATCCAATGTGTCCCATCATTGCTAACAAAAGAGGTCCATGCTCACATGGGCACAGTGCGATTTGGCCTGTGCCTTCAATTCCAAATGAGACTACCAGTCTGGCTCTCACCAGATTTATCTGTAGAATCTTCAAATTCCACAAGGAAAGAGTATCCATTATTCCAGATGTGTAGGCAGGTGGTCGGGTCATAAGAGATGATGAGCGGTTTTAAGTCAGGATCGTAGACACTGTCTCTCCACCGGATGTTGATGGGTGACTGGCGCTCACCCCCTGGGACCAGGTCCATTCTCTCCCAGAGTGGGTGTACTAGGAGAAAGCACATTAGGACTGCCATCAGGATGTCCCTTATCTGGGATCACACATCAGGCAGTTCTATTTGTGGAGAGCCTGTTGAGGCTAATGGAAACTAGAAGTCTCAGGACTTAGCTGCTTAGAGGCTTCATGGACTGACTAAAGCAGAGGACATGGACATGGGCAGGTCAGAGAGCCCTTTGCAGAGCAGCAGCCTTTGATGTCTTGTCAAACTGAAGCCTCTCAGTTGACCTTCTAATTTCACCTAAACCAAGTGCAACCCAGTCCTATTATAACAGAAAAATGCATGGAGATTAGTATTGATAATTTCTTGGGCCCCACCTGCTAAACTAGTTCTTCTGGGAAGAAGGCATGACCATTTTATTTTTACTTTTTTTTCAATTTTATTGAATTTATTGGGGTGACATTGGTTAATAAAATTATTTAGGTTTCAAGTGTACAATTCTATAATACATCATCTCATCTGTATATTGTATTGTGTGTTCACCACCCCAAGTCTAGTCTCCTTCCATCATTAGGAGGGTTGAGAACCACTGGTCTAAGGATTTGAGAAAGTGACAAGGCAGCTGCTATCCTGTCAAATCTCCCTTTGTATGGCAGAGTCTATAACACTTCTCTTTTCATTAAAAAACAATACAACAAAAAACAGAAATTTGCCTCTGGTTTACTCTTCCAGAGGAAACATTCTTCTTTCTGAGGTAGCTGCCCAAAGCTGGAACTGCAAGATCTTAACCTTGTCTTCTTGGGTAAAAGTGACCCAGCAGTACAGACATAAAGCTCTCCTGGCAGTTTCTAGGCCAGTAGTTCTCAACAGAAGGATTCTGTCCTTAGGGGACATTTGGCACTGTCTAGAGACATTTTTGGTTGTTATAACTGGAGGAGGGCGCTACTGACATCTAGTGGGTGGAGGCCAGGGATGCAGCTAAACATCCTACAATGCATAGATTATCTGGCCTCAGATGTCAACAACGTCAAAGTGGAGAAATCTTGGTCTAGAGCTAGAAGTAAAGGCAAACTCAGAGTATTCTTTTTTTTTTTTTCTTTTTTTTCATAAAATGCAGTACTCTCATCTCTAGAGAGGTCTGAAACCAATGTTTTGGGTTTTCTCCCTTAATATGAAAGAACTTGTGAAGAACAAGAACTTTCTGTTTCAGAAATCTAAAATGGAAAATGGATATGAGTTGGTACAATATAGTCATGTTATAATTGGAATAGACTGCAAAAACCTTGCAGGCAGGAGCCATATATTTCTCCTTTCTTGCTGTCTTGAAGTGCCTTATTGGATATATGCCCTTTAATTTGAGTATTGAATTGCTATTTTGGGGATAAAAAGCTGTATTTGATTGTGTGATGTTTTTAAACTTCTAGAAACACCTCTGAGATATTCAGACTTGTGGCTGAGGACTTGAGAATTCACATTTGTTGTGTATCAGTTTGACATGATCTAAAATCTACTTGTTTATGACAAAAATTGAAGTTTTTAAGAGTGAAGTTGTTTTGATCTAAGAATGAAGTTGTTTTGACATGAGTGACATAAACTGTGTCAGGATGTTACCTCATTTGTTCTCATTGATAATCAGTAGCTTCAGCTGCTGAGGAACACCACAGCAGCTTATCTATAGGAGCCTATGAAGAAACAACCAACTATGGCAAGGGGACATTTAGACTACAAATACCCAGAGTTTGTGAGGGCTACAGAGGGTGTTTGTTCTTGGTAAGGTGGTGGTTTGGGCCATTTTGGGGAGTTACTCAGTTTTCCTGGGTCTCTCCTATGTATACAGGAGGAATCCATATTATTTTTTTTAGAAAATATGTTTTTAATATTTTATCTTATCTTTGCATTTATAACATAATTCACTTCAACAATCACCGAATCTTTTTTTTCCAATGTCACAAACTGTATTACAAATGAAACTGGTACTGCTGGTTATCAAAATATACAAGACAATTGATGTTTTATATAAAACCACTTTATATGTTAACTTATTCCCAAACTCCCCACCCCACCCCCTTTTTTTTATTTTTTGGCCTGGTATCCAAGTTATTAAAATTCTGTTTGTTTTCTTTGATTAGTCTGTCTTTTATTATGGGGACGTAGGGCTCAGCCAAGAATTCAGAAGGGTAGATTGAAAATAATTTGTCCTCCCCTACACATATATGTGTAATTATCTGCCTCCCTCGCTGCTCTGCAAACCAGAACTGAATTGGCTTTCAATCACTTGTGGATTGAATGAATAATAAAGAACATCACTGGGAAGGTTTCATGCTCCTTTTATCTTTATTTAATATTGCCCTACTGAACACATTATTTTTTCTTTAAAAATCTTTCAGGGTTAGCCCTGGCCAGTTTTGCTCAGTGGTTAGAGTGTCTGCCCATGGACCGAAGGATCATGGGTTCGATTCCCAGTCAAGGGCACATACCTGGGTTGCAAGTTCAATCCCAAGCCTCGGTCAGGGTTGTGCGGGAGACAACCAATCGATGTCTCCCTCTTTCTCTCTGTCTCTCCCTTCCTCCATCCCTTCCACTCTATCTAAAAATCAATAGAAAAATATCCTCAGGTGAGGATTAACAACAACAGAAAATATTTCATGTTTATCTGTTTCTTGCCTTGCCTATAAGCAACAGTCTAGTTCAGGTCTCTACAGCCCAGACTTCATACAATACCTCTTGGCTGCTTTGAGTCCTCTCTCACTCCCCTCTATTCCATCTTCCCAAACTCCAGTCTTGACATTTTCTGCAATCACTCTGACCTTTCCTTCTGCTGAACTCACACTGCATTCACTCTCACACCATTTAGCATCTAACCATGTCACATGCAATGTGCATTTACTTTATCTGCTCAAGGGGCCTGTGTCAATTCTAAGCCCTAGGGCCGGAGTTCTGTACTTTTTCTACAGACCCAGGGCTGAACTTGGTACCAGGCAAAAAGGAGGCACTTAATGCTTATTTTACTGATAGGGAAAACCAAACAAGTTGACACCAAGGCTCTCTAACCTTACCTCTCACCCATAGTCTCTCCAACCAGGCAAGCAGGTGTAACAGGAACACCTCCTGCATTTACATGATCACATCTGCATGTTTCTTTCTCATTTCTGGAAATCCTACCAGCTCTCGAGGTCAGTTCAAGCCCCTTTCCTGACAGCCCCACATTACGTTGAGTGTCCTCTCATCTGTTGTCACTCCTAGTCCACTGCTCTCTGTATCTGCACTGTCTGACATGGTGACCACTCATCCACTGCAACCAGTTTAAATTGAAATGTGCTGCAAAGTAAAACACTGAGGCACCTTGAAGACAGTGTAAAACAAAGAAAGTGAAATATTTCATTCATAATTCTTACATTCATCTTACTTTAAAGTGATAATATTTTGGATATATTAGGTTAAATAAAATATATTAGTAAAATTAATTTTACTTATATACTATATTTCACCTATATTTTCTATAGAAGTAGAATTGATTTCACAAATGAACAAAATATTCTCCCCCCAGTTTTATTGACATGTATTTGACAATTTGTTCATTTTTAAATATGATTATGAGGAAATACAGAATTGCCTAAATAGCTCACTTTTGTGGCTTACATTACTTAACTACTAGAAGTGTTAGGACTTAACATCATTCAACTTTCTGTTGAAAAACTAAAACTTTATTAACTAGATAAATAACTATTTTTTCCACCCTAAGCCTCAAAGTGCCAGTGTTGAGAATAAGTCAGTCTGGGTAGGATGTGGGCCTGCTGGTAGGAAGCCACACCCAGCAACCAGAAATGCATTAAAACCCTGGGCAGGTCATTTTACTGAGAACATGGTCAATGTGGGAGGAAACAAAATACACTCTCGATAAAAATATATTTACAGAGCAGTTTTAAGTCCTTGGGTTTAGCTAGATTAGCATTCCTAATTTACAAGCATTCCTTTCTTACTTATTTTTTTTATTATGTGCAAACGGGGTCAAAAGAGACTAAACCCAAAGAGAAAAAGTAGAGAATCCTAGGCCTAGAAGCAAGCCAATATTTGAAAACTCTGAGTCAACCCCTTTAATATAATGGAAAATGTGAAAAATTCCTCTTCAACAATATACCAGTCCATTTCATCTCTCCACAAATACACAGGTCATCCTCTCCTATTATGGCAACGGTTCATAACCAGGGGCAGTTTTGTCCCCCAGAGCTCATTTGGTAATGTGTGCAGACATTTTTGGTTGTCACACTGGGTGGGGATATTGCAAGCATCTAGTGGGTAGAGGTTGGGATGCCATCCAACAGCCTACAGTGCACAGGACAGTTCCCGACAACACAGAACGACCCATCCCCACGTCAGTGGTGCGGCAGCAGAGACTCCCTGCCCCACAGAGACAAGGATGGCAACTGGTCTTTCAGCAGGGGGATGAGATGTGAGAGGTTTCAGCAAAGACAATCTGCTGCCTCACTTGATCTGCTGAGTTTACAGCAGAACACACACTTGACAAGCTGGTCGGCTAGAAGTAACTGCAATGTGTAACTCGGGAAAGAGTATTCCAGACTGTGACGCTACTGTTCTAAAGTGCTGGTCAACATTAATATGCATCTTCCAGAGTGTTCAGATTCACAGAAATCATTCACAGTCTGTGGATCAACGTTAATAAAAAGATAACTGACAACAAGAAACAACAAAAAACAGGTATTTGGAACTAGGATACATCCCTTGTCCTATTTCTGCATGACATCATTTTAACATGTTAAAAGTGGTCAAGAAAAGGACTTTCCAAACTTGACTGTGGTAATCATTTTGCAATATACACATGTATCAAATCACCCTGTGGTAGGTACACCTTAAACTTACACATGTTCTGTGTCAATTATATCTCAGCGAAGCTGGGGGAAAAAGAACTTTCCACATTTCTTTTACAGCACAGATAGAGAAACAAGTAATTGATTCTCACAGCAACTGACATCCTATCCACAAATCCAAAACACACGTGACTGTCATGACACAACAAGCTTCCTGCTCTCCTTAAGGCAGCAGTGTACTCACAGGCTCGGTTCCGGGTTTTGTAAGTGCAGGTGTAGAGGCTGCAGGGCCTCACTGGCATGGACCTGGGAATCTGGAATCTTCTCCATGGTGGTTTGCACAGAGAGGCTTGAAGAATGACCCTCAGGCTATTCATCACCACAATCTTTGGCTCCAAGTCAGTTTGCAAAGAACTTGCAGGAACCTAATGACCCAGAGGCAGGAGGAGAGAGGAGGAAAAGCTGTAAACAGTAGAGACTGAGGATCATGTGGAATCCTCTATAAGACCACAACATTCAGACTATCAGTACACACCGTGGGGATGAGGGAGGACTAAATGAGAGTCAATAGTTTATCCACTCTTGTTCCTCAAAGTCTTTGATCACCTCATTGGCAGGGTCTGGATGACTCAGGTGCCCTGCCTTCCCTTGGGATCAGCAAATATTAGAGGTCCAGAGAAAAGACCCTCTTGAACCACAAGAATGAATAGAATGTTTACAGTACAGTGTCTTAAAATTTAAAAAGATATTCACTTCCTGAAACCCAAATTGTCCAGCATGATATTTGCATATAAGAAGTAACTAATTTTGTCAAAGAGTGCTCTACCGTACTCTCTGACATATTCTTCTAAAACCACTGATTCTGATTCTGCAAATTCAGATGCTGGAAATGACCAAATTCATGCTGCACAATAATGACAACTATATCAAGACTGCTACCAGGCAGGGAGATTGTAAGAGGCCAAAGATCATCAAATACACTCAATTTCAAAGATGTTAAAAGTGAAAAAAAAAATACATTGTAGGAGAGATCAAATGTAGCATATAAATCACAGTGTCTGTACTAAGCATTTGCTCATTAAATAGTAGATATAACAGTACTCCAAAATACTCAATTTGGAGAGAATAAAGAATGATGATACTCCTAGCAGTAAAACTCCATCATTTGAAAAGAGGATCCAATTTTGATGGAAGCCTGCAAGTCTTAGCTTTTGCATGTTGAATTGGAAGTGAAGGCAGGTCATCAGAACGCATGCTAAGTTAGTGGCAGTAGCTTTGAACTACTCTTGCCTTCATTTCCTTCTTTTCCAAACCAAATCGTGCATGACAAATTTGCATTGAATTATATTCTGTTTTATTATGCAACTTGTTTCATTGTGTTAGTCTTGATTCCTCATTAAACTTTTAGTTTCCTTAGGGTAAAAAAAAAAAAAGTAACTAAAGATTAAAGCTCCCTCCAGGCAGCTAGAATAAAAAAAAAATCATTCTGCATCTGAATTGCTTTAAAAACAACCACCCAAGATACATCCTGCCAAAATGGTCATGGGTGATTTTGAAATCTAAGCTTGAATATAATCTGTGACTCTGCCAATTTTAGGTGTAACACTAGTTCCCTTGGTTAATGGGGGAAATGAAGAAGGTTAATCCTGAACTAATCTACAAGTAGATTCAATTTGAATATTCATTTATGACTGCACTGATGACCTCTCTTCCCCTCACATGTTCACAGTGGGGAGTCTCACAACAAGATGCTTTCCAAGGCATTCACCATAGTGTTCTGAAATTATGGTAATGTTAACTTTGAATGCTTTGTCCCCAGTCCCCACACAATATTGCTTCATCCACTTTTCCTAAAAACTCCTATCCCTGTACCAAGTAAGCAAACAAGCTCAAACATGAAAAAGAAAAACATTATTTTTCTTGATTATACATTCACTCCACCATAGATTTCAACGTGTTCAGAGTAATTACTTGAGATGATTTCAGACAACAGTTCAGAACATTTGAGCAACAATGAATATGGTTTGGTCGCACAGCTGAGGGCTTTAGCTCTGCTGACCTCTCAGCCTCATGTCAATTCACACTCCTGTCTGCACACCAGCCACAAGGACTTTGGTTCTGCCAACTTCTGATGCTCCCTCTAGTCTCAGGGTTTATGCAGGCGCTCCTCCTTCCCTGAACTACTCTCACTCCCCCTGTGCCTGCTTAACCTATCCACCCTTCCATGACCACATCCAACATTACTTCCTAGAAGTCTCCTCTAACTGTGGCCTCTCAGTGAGCCCAGGGCCCTCTTCTTGGTCACAGTGCTCAGCACAGTTGAATTAAATACCTCATTAGGAATGTAATGTAGGACTCCATCTCCCCAGTATCTAAGCCCCACGGTGGTAGGGACTATCTCTGTATCAGTCACGGCTGCATCTCTCAGGGACACAGTCTGGCACATGATGTCTACTTAATGATCTGAGTAGGGGGAGGAGACCTTGATGCTAATTTCAAGAATTGAGAACAGTGAAGTGACTGCTAGTGCGTTCTCAGTATTAATGGTTCTTCCTTTTCCTACATGCCACCATCACCCCTTTGTAGGTTTATTTATACACTGGAAAGACTTTTCAATGTTTGTATTTTAAGAGGTGGGTATCATATCCCTTCCCATAAAATCTGAAGTACTCTCGAAGTTCTGCCTGATCAGAAAGAACCTACCCAAATATGAACCTAACCTGGTCTCACAGTGATGGGAATTCTGTCAGTAATCATTTTCATTTAAACATTTATTATCATACTGTTTGCTCCAGACACTGTGTTGGGTGCTGGAATGAAAGATGAACAAGGTTATAAAAAGGAATTACGTCCTGATACATGCTTCAATGCTGATGAATCGCAAAAACATGATGCCAAGTGAAAGAAGTCAGACTCAAAAGGTCACCTAGGGTATGATTCCACTCATATGAATACTTAGAAAAGGGAAATCTAGGAGACAGAAAGCAGTTTGGTGGTTGGCAGGGGTTGAGGGAGGGGGAAATGGGAAGTAATTGATTGACAGGTACAAGGTTTTCTTTTGGGGTGATGTAATTGTTTTGGATCCAGAAAGAGGTGGTGGTTGAACAACATTGTGACTGTACTAAATGTTTCTAAATTATCCATGTTAAAATGGTTAAATTTATGTTATATGAATAATAAAATAATGCAAATCTTATGGGAAGGGAAACACACACCAATCCAGTTCTCAGCAGGTGTTAGTGCCTCCTCAGATTCTGCCTTTGGCCTACTGAGGACTCTCAGCAGTTTGGCACTGCCAGGGGAGGGCAGCTGCCAAAAGCTCAAAAAGAGCAACTGATGGGACATTAAAGACACATGTCACTTACAGACTTGAATTTCATCGTTCATACTGTCCTTCCAAGAAGAGTATAAGATATAAAAAGCATATTAGGATCTCCAGGGATGCAGAGAAAGGAGGCACCCGTTGCGATTTCACCCTCCCCTCTCCGTGTACTTCACTGCCATGAGCTGGCTGAGAACTAGCTCTTTCACCATTGACTCTGCCAGACCTGGGATAGAAGGCAGAAGGCTAGACCCAAAGGAAAGGTGAGGTGTGTCCAGTGAAGGCAGGAAGCAGTTACTTCCTATTGCTACCCTGAAAAAAAACAACGGAGGGCTCCAGGCAGAACTCTCTTTAACCAGCTATTAGTCCACGTGTGGGACAAGGATTGTATGTGCTGTGTGCTGCTGTCCTTCACACTTTGCCAATGAACTCACTGACCTCAGGGAGTGGAGATGCACGTCACCACATGCAAAGGGAATGGTAGGAAGTTCTTCAACCCCACAGAGGCTCCTCACCTGCAGGCCTGACTCTCTACCTGGGGTCCTTATGGCAGTGACACCCAAAGTATGTCTTCATCCACATAAGAAGCTGGGAATTCTCAAACCATGTGAAAATCACTTTTGTTCATAGTAGTTTCATGTGTGTGTTTGCATACATACAATTTTGGAGGGAGCAGGTATGTCAAAATGTACCTTAATTCTGTTCTTCTTTCTACTGACTTCTTGAATTGAAGCAATAATGAGCAACTATCACATCCGAAGCACTGTGCTGGGTAAAGATTAAAAAGTCATGTTTTCTCACCATTTCCAGAAGCTTGCAATCTATAAGGAAAAACTATTTAAACAAACAACGTCTGGTCTTTTTAGTTACCTTTTTTTTTTTTTATTGTGGTAAAGAATACATAATAGTTACCATTTTCATTTTAAAGTGGCATTAAATACATTTACAATGGTGTGTACACATCACCAGTATCAATACCCAAAACCTTATCATCATTCCCTATATAAACTCCACTCATTAAAAAATAACTCCTCATTGCTTCTGATGACCCAAACCCCAGTAACCTCTGTTCTACTGTCTCTATGTATTTGCCTATTCTACATACTTCATATAAGTAGAATTATATATTTTTCCTCTGAGTGTGGTTTATTTCACTTAACATAATTCAACAAATACTTCTTGCTCAAAGCCACATGTGATGACAGCCCCGACTTAATTCAACGAGAACAGAAGGCACAGGCTCTAAGTTTTAGAAGGAGGTGACATTTGAACCACGTGTCATAAGAGACTATTTTAAAGGACGCACAAAGATAGAGATGGACAGGGGTAATGTAAGCAATGATGAGGACATCTTGGGGGAGGCAGGGTGCTCAGGAGCCAAGGTCAGAGAGGACAATTGAGGTTGAAGAAGGCAGAACCTTGGGTTTATTCAGTAATCAATCCCAGTGTGAGGGGAAGGTGAGCAAACATGTGGGAAAGGACTCCTTTCTTGCTTACAATCTAGATTGAAAAAAAAAGCGACTGTGTATGTTCCGGGAACACAATGCCTAGTACAAGATATACTCAACAGAAGAGACCTGCTAGTCTGTCCTTCAAAGAGAATGCTGTGATAAGACAAGGCTAGCAGGATGCCTGACCACGAAGGGAGTTGTACAAATGAGTGAGCATGCTCTTGGCCCTGCACAAGACGCCATGGGAGAGTCTGAGGCCTATCACCAGGGCACCCAGAGTAGTCTGGGTTACTGATCCTGGTCCAGCTCCAGAGCCATCAGGACAGCCCTAAGGCAAGGCTGAGCTGACCTCCAGGGCTATGCCTTGGGGACTGCTCTGCATTCTGCAACCATGCTGTCTGTGCACAATGCCAAGGCTGGCACCTGATGACACCTCAGCCAGAAAAGTGTCTCTTGCCTACTTCCATACTGGCTCTCTAGGACTAGGAGGACACAAGAGCTCCAGAAGGCCTGACGTCAACCCTATCTTCTAGGTCATCCTCCTCCACAAAGCTCACCCATCGTGGGCTGCACATAGTGGTCTGGAAGTCTGTTTGCCTCCTTCTGTTTGCCTCCTAAGAATACTGCTGATCTCACTGCAGGGGACAATGACTCTGAAGATGACCTGAGTTTTTGGACAAAAACAAAATCCTGTTTTTTGTAATGAAGCCAAATGTATCTGTACTTTCCATAATCACAAGTCTGCTATGAATATTTGCTAAGGTATTGGCCAAGAAGGTGCCCAGGGGACACAGTGGAAAGTAGGAAACTTGGGGATTTGAGATTAATTCAGAGAATATAAACTTCCAAGAAACTGGAAGGCTTTCAGATATTATTCCACGTGTTTGAGAGGAAGCACTGATGGTTCCTGATGACTGTCAGCACAACGCAGGATGGATGGGAGTAGAGCCAGGAAAGTCAGTGAGGAGGTGTTTCTTCCACCACTTCATTCAATCCCATCAATCTTTTATTCTTTCATTCATCAAGACATCAATCAAACAACACTTAAATGCTAAACACTATTCTAGGATCCACAGGGTAATAAAACAAAGTCTCCATCCCTGTGGAACTTACATTCTAGTGGGGGGAGACAGACAGTAAACACCAGTTTAATACGTAAGTCAGTTGTAGAGACATATTAAAATATATTCAGTGAAAAGTAGATCAGGATTGGGTGAATTTGGAGTGCCACTTGGAAGGGAGTATTGGGTTTTAAATAAATTGCTCAGGAGAGGCCTTACTGAAATGGTGACATTGAGCAAAGGATTGAGGGAGGTGAAGGAATTCATTATTTGGCTATCAGGAGGAAGCACAGTCCAGGCAGAGGGAACTTCCTGTGCAAAGACCCTGAGGTGGGAGTGTGTCTGGCACATACAAGGGATGATAAGGCCAACAAGACAGGAGTGGAGTGAACCAGGAAGAGGGTAGTAGGAGATGAGGTTGAGAGGTAATGGACACCAGATCCAGTAGATGTCTAGGCCTTTGTAAAGGTTCTTTCTCTAACAGGTTTCTCAATCTCGACGTTGTTGATATTTTTGACCAGAGAACACTTGGCAGGGAGGGGGGGAGCTGTCCTATGCATTGTAGGACCTTTAGCAGCATTCCTGGCCTCTACCCACTAGATGCCAGTGGCATCCTTCTTCCAACTCTGACAATCAGAACCGTCTCCAGACATTGCAGATGTCCCTTGGAGAAGGGGGATCACCTCTTACTGGGAACCAGTATTCTAAGTGAAATGGGAACATGATGAGGTTTTGGAGCAGAGGAAGGACATAATCTGATTTATATTTTCAAGAGATCATTCAGGGTGCCCTATTGGGAATTGACTGGGATAGAAGGCAGGAAAGAAGCAGGGAGACCATTCAGGATAATCCAGGAGCTGGAACTAAAAATGTCACCATGGAGGTGGTGAGAAGGGTTTGGGTGCTGGCTATAGCTTGGAAATACAGCCCATAAGATGTGCAAGAGAGGAGCCAAGGATGACTGGAAGATTCTTGGCCTAAGTCAACTGGAAGAATGGAGTTGCCATGAACTGAGATGAGGCCAACAGGGTGTGGAACAGGTTTTGGGTGGAAATCTGTAGCTCAGAGTTGGGCATGTGGAGTCTGAAATGAAATGCCAGAGAGAATATGAAGCACTGAACTGGACAGTGGCAGTAGAAATGAGCAAGGCACTTTGTATTTAAGAGATTGCCATTTTGATGTAAAACAAACCAAACACATAGGGTTTGTACTCAACTGGAGGAGAGAAAAAAGAAGGAACTGAAGAAGGCATTATGATTTTACAGCTGGATGATGTTGGTGGTAGAATGAGGATAAATCCCTGATCAGAGAAACAGAACCTGGCACAAGGTGCGGGTGGGAAGGCAAAGATGGAGCTCCTCATCTAATTATATATTGGATGTGAGGTCCAAGGTAGAGCTGAGAGAAAAGGTCTAGAGGAGTTGGCAATGCGGCTCTGGCTTTCTAGAGAGTCTATGAGACTAGAGAGCAAAGGCACACCCGTTCCCCGAAGGAGCAACAGGTGTAGAGGGAGACTGAAAAAAAAAAATGGAATGATTATGGAGGCCAAGAGATGGAGAAGGAACAGTTAAAGGCAATCAAGGAAGCAATGGAGCATGGAAGGTCAGGGGCGAGAAGGGTTCCAGGAAAATCCAAATAAACAGAAACTTTGTTTAGCTAATGCTGGGCTACAATATCTGTAACAATACATAAGATTATTTATACTCAAGCCTAAAGCAAATCTCCTCTGTTACATTAAAAGTTATAGAGGTGGTTATTTAAACTAGCCCAAGATCTCATAAAACCCAAGCTTGAGAAACCGCAAATAATGTTTAGTTATCAAACATAATACATAACAATGAACTACTACCATGCATTACTGGATTTAACAGGATATTTGTCCTAACTTAAGTTTGTTGTTAAAGATGGGACTGTTAGCATAGAAATGAAAGGTTAAAGTGAGAGGCAACAAGGGTTTATTTGAGATTCAATAGAACAACTAGTCTGGAAGCTGATTCAGGCAGAAACCCAAATAGTGTTCTGATTAGGAGGTGAAGACGGGGTTTTTAAGAAAAAGGAAAGGGGAATAAGTGCAGGAATAGAAGAAATTTCTGTGAGTGTTAATAAGCTATGGAAGGAATTTCCATAGTTGCAGATAAGCTAACATAGTGATGCTAATTTTAAATAATGTCTTTCATTTCAGTCATTAGTCATATCTATTTTCCTATTAGCTTTTCAAACAGTTGTTTGAGATTCAATGCCATAGGTCCTTTCCAAAGGTTATTTACCCATTTTTAACAATCCAAACGTTTGAGGAGTAAGATGGAAAAGGCAGTTCCTTTGGGATAACAGCTCCGACTCCATTTTGAAGTGGCTATGTTCACATTAATTTTTATAGAACCATGGGTTGGAAGGGGCCCAGGAGGGGTAAGTTTTCTGTACTGTATTATTTTGCAATCACTAATTATTTATGTATGTCTTTGGATTTTACTAACATGTCCCTTATCTGCTGTTTTGCAGACTTAGAAATGTGTGAAAAAGATTCTGAAAGCCTTGAAAGAATAATTCATAAATCACGTATTTATTAAATGACAAATAATTTGAACTCTGCTTGATTAAGCCATTTGTACATATGCAAAACAGCCAAAAAATAACCTACTTAAGGTAATTACTACATTGAAAAAATTCCTTTATTCTTATCAGATTGACTCTTGATTTTCTCACCTTCTGATTTAGAAGGGAAGTCAGCTTGCAATTCTCTGAATTTAAATTAGAGGTTATGTTTCCATGTCTTGACAGAAAGCTCAGCTTCCTCCTCTCACCCACTTCTTTTCTGAGAGTATGCTTCTAATCTGGGGTTGCCAAAGGTTTCAAAATACATTTTTAGTAACTGCTTCGTGTGCTGCAACGAACTGCCCAAATGTGGCCTATCCTCCTATAATCAGATTTCTAAAATATTCATGTTCACTCATTCACTCATAATTCAGTCAGTCTTGACTGGGTTCCAACTGTGAGCCTTCACAGCCTCTCCCCTGGTTCCAGGAAGGTGAGTACAGGCACAGAGAATGGTGCCCTTGCTGCTCTTGATCTTTCAGTGAATTTCAGTCCTGGTACTGATGTAAAAATTACCCAAGGAAAGGAGGACAGCCTTACATAGCTGAAAGGTTTCCCATTTCCAACATATCCAAGAACAGTGCCGGTTCTAAGGGATGTACAGGGGCAGATCAGGGGTAGGGTCTGAGGCAGCTTCCCTCACCAGAGAAATCTGGCTACTCCTTTCCACATTCCAGCAAGACTTTAAATAGCAGAATAAAGATGACCAGATTATCAGTAAAGGAAGTAGGGGAAGCAGAAAGCAATGTGGTTTTCAGTGGCTGGGAGAGAACAAGTTCTATCCAAATTAAGGTGTACACATTAACTTCTTGTACCTCTCAAACTTTCCCAGTTAAAATCTATGGGAGGGGAGGGCACTTACATGAATATTAACCAGTTGCCATTGGCCTCAAGGCAGTAGCATTTAACACTGAATGCCACAAAGACTCACAGCCATCAACATTTGGAATTCGGAGGTTCTCCAAGTCTGGGGCACGGCACAAAACAAAAAGGCTAGAAGGAATTGCGGAACTCAGAAGGCTGAGATTTGTCCCCAACACACATCTGTGATGCTGACTCCCTGCCTTAGGGTGGGGCGGGGGTGGCTGTGCCTCCGTCCACAGACCGTGGCATAGTCAGGGGAGGGAAGAAATACAATGCTGACCCAAGTCAGTCCCAGTTTATCGCGCCTCGGCTTGTGGAACAGCAATCTCAGATTTGTAGTACTTATCCCTGTGCCCAGCAATTTCACAGCAGGTTGGACTTTCTTGATTATTCACATCCAACCTGCCCTGACAACTCCCTCCTAAAGAACTGTCCTCACAACCCTCACAAATTCCTTGGGACAGCTGTTTTCCCGTCAAGTGCAAATAACCCTAAAGGAAGTGCAGCCATCTGGTTGGTGACACCCATAGAAGAAGAGGGATGCGGAAGAGGAGCAGGAAGAGTGATGCCCTACCAGCCAACCCAGTCCACCAGGTCTCCCGCGGGGACCCTGGCAATACACTCAAAAGCTGTTCTGGCTCCAAGACCCGGCAGGGCGGTGCTGGGGTATGAGGAAGGTCCAGCCCTCCCCGAGTGGGCCAGCCCCTGCTGTATCCCCTCTCCACTTGGCCACTGGCCCTTACCTGAGCGGTTTCCCAAAAGCACGAACCTCAGTCCCGGGACCCCTGCTTGCAAACTTGGCCATCATAGCCACACCCCCTCGTCATATTCCACGACCAGGGCCACGCCCCTCGCCTCTAGGCCATGCCCCACTCCACCTCCACGTTCTCACTTGCTGCTCTAGCCGTGCCACCCCGAACGGTGCCCCTCTCTGCTTTCCTGCCTGGCCACCCCCGCTAACGCCAGAGCCACGCCCCTCTATCCGGGCCACGCCCCTGAGCTCGTTCTGGGCCCGCTCCTCCCCCTTGGTTTCGCCTCCGCGCTTCCCGCCAGCTCTGCGGCTCCCGCCCCGCCCAGCTCCAGGCCCTCCCTCGCCCCCGGGCGGAACTTGATCGCAGGAATTCGATGTCGCGTGGGTGGCCCCCAAACTTGTCTCTAGAGAAACGCTCCCGGGCCCAAGAACTGAGTGCTGGCGTCATTTTGTCGGGTGAAGTCAGACTGCAGGCTTAAGAGCCTAGTCTAAAAAATGGCTTTCCCCGGGTTTTTCCGTTTCCAAACATCAATACGATATACTGAGAGCAGGTGGCTCAGGAGGGAAATGCGAACACTGGACAGGTCATGCAGCCATGTTCCTTCCTGCTACTTTTCATGTCCACTTCACCTGAGTTTCTTTGAGGCAGTTTTCACGTCCTCTGAACTCGACTTGTGAACCAGTATTCTTTCTAGTCCTTCAGGCAGATGAGTGGAGTAAACAGAACTCCTGTATTTCCTGATGTCTCCTCCAGATGAAGTTTCCTCAGCATCCAGTGAGCTCCTGCTGTCTAGGGTCTTCCGAGACAACACACAGACTGAAATTCTGGTTGCAGCTCTGCGGGTGCTCAAAGATTACTCTGCTTGCCTTACTCTCTCCATTTACAACTCTGGGCCCACAGGAAAAATGTGACGAGGTTATAACCAGCTTTTCTACCCCTGTACAGAAATCTCTGATTCATCCATTCAAATCATATTATTCATTACATGCTCCCCTGACAAATAAGACGAGCCTCAAGGAGCTTACAGTATAAAGTTGTCCCAACATGAGTTTAGATGTGACAATTATGACAACAACATTAGAAAAGATGTGGCAAAGGGTTGACAAGTGAAAAAGGATTTGGCAATCACAGGTCTTGAATTGATTAGTTGGAACGCTTTTGGGTAGCGAACAAGAAGCCACTTTTATAGGACTTAGTATACTTCTTTAAGCAATAAATCTTCATTGACTATTTGCCCTTTTCACATGTGCAGAAAGATAACATTATAACATTTCCCCCCTTCCTGGCAGTAAGATTTTCTACTTTTATTTCTTCATATGTCAACAATAAAACTTTTATAATAGCATATTTAGTTACTCTTTTTCTTCCCACCCTCCATTGCACTTCTGGCTTAAAGACAGTGGGAATATTCAAAATGTTGTGCTAGAAGGAACACGGAGAAAAGATTAAGTTTGACTAGAACACCCTGACCCTGAGAACTCTGACTCATTTATAAAATGTTTCAACTGTCAGTCATTTTTGCCTGAAAAATGAACTCACAAAAATTAATCCAAACACAACCGATATAAATTACTGCGTTGATTTTTATACAGTTAGTTCTACCTCATCTTCTTCCACAAATTATTTGAGTCAACTTACTACAATATAGACATTACTAGATAAAAGAAATAATTGAAGGAGCCAAGGAAAGGGGGACTTAATGGAAGGAGCATAATGCAGCCAATGATCAGATTAACATTTATATATTCTGGCCATCAGATCCAAAAAGAGTTGTTTAAGGTGGGTCAGAGATTTTTAAAACTTTTCCAATAAAAGTTGACATACAATAATATATTAGTTCCAGGTATACAGCATAGTGATTAGACATTTATATAACTCATGAAGTGATCATCCCAATAAGTCTAGTACCCATGCTATCCTTGCTTCCTCTATTTACAATTCTGGGTCCAGAAGGAAAAAAAATGGAAGAGGTTATAACCAGCTTTCTTTCCTGTCCAGAAATATCTAAATGGGCACTTCTGGGGGAAGGGCTCTCTCCATTAGCCATTCAATCACTTTATTAAGTCAAAACATCTTTATCAAGTACTATATTCCAGTGACAAATAAGACAAATCTCAAGGAGCATACAGCCTGAAGTTGCCCCAACTTGGATTTTGATACAATAAGAAATGACTAGAAAGGAAGGTGTGTAAAGGGGGTTGATAGATGAAAAGGACTTGGTAAAAGTTAAGTTCATTTTTATGTCAGGACCCACAAAATGGAGGCCACCCCAGTGACCCAGCCCATGACACAAATCTAAACCTAAGTCATCCTGCACTTATGAGACACACCTTATAAGGAAACCCAACACACACCTATCATAATTGTCCAAGTCAGCTCAGCTAGTTTACCATACCCTAGAAAATAAGAACTGCTTTGTCCTATAAGGAAATCTCCGACCTCCTAGCCCATCTTGCCCTGTTTCCATGTTGCCTCTTCTAATATTCTATAAAACTCAATCTTGCCCAAAAATCCCTCGGGAAGAGCCCTCCTCCTCTGGTGAGGCACTGCACTCCCCCAATACATGGATTGTATTCCCTTGAATAAAGGACACCAAACTTGTTACTACATTGTTTTGTCATTTGACAGTAACCACAGGTCTTCTTGATCTGATTAGTAGGAATATCTTTGGCCAGAAAACATAGGAAGCCACTTTTATAGTACTTACTACAGCCCCTTACACAATAAATTATCAATAAATCTTCACTGAATGTATGCCCCTTTAACTCATGTAGACTGCTACATTTTCCCCTCCACAGATTAGCTACATATAACTAACTCTTCATATGCCAGCAATAAAGATTTTAAGATCACATATTAGTCCCCTTCTCTTCCCTTCCCACCTCCATCTCATTTCTGCCTTGAAGACAGTGGGAACATTGACAAATGTTGCACTACAAGAAACACTGAGAAAAGAACAATGTTTCATCAGAACTCTTTCATTACGCTCACTCTGACCCTGAGAACTTTGCTTCATTTATATAAAATGTTTTAAATATCATTCATTTCTTGCCTTAAAAAATAACAGGAAATGAGACCAAATACAGACTGTGCAAGTTACTGTGTTTAATTTTTAGGAAGTTGGCAATAGCTTACTTCTTCACAAATGATTTGATGCAACTTATGAAAATATAGGCAATACTGGATGAAACACATAGTTGAAGGAATCAAGGAAAGGGGAATTTGAAAAAAGAGAGAATAATTCAGCTAATGATAAGATAAACAAGTAGGCAAGCCACTGGATCCTGAGCTTTTCCTTGTGAGCACAGAGGAAAATGTCCTTGTTAAAGGGGAGCCAGAGATTTGACTGTAAACTTGTGAATGCCCATTGAAAGAGAGAATGACAATCATTTTAAGGTTTTCCTGTGTTCATAAGATATAAAAGCTAGGGTTTTTGTTTGATATATTTTTAGTACAGTTTTTCTTGATTTTTAGTACCAAGAGAAATCCTGATCCTTCATAAAGGTGATGTGAGCTAACTGGGAAATAAGTTTCATAAGGAATTAATTACACAGTTCCCCTCAATGGAAACCGTTGCTACAATGACAAAGCACAGTGCTTTAAATCAATGCTGTGTACTATCCAAACTTTCCTGTTCAGCTGAGTAAGGCACACAAGTCCTGAATGGTCTCTCCGAATCCAGGGTAGCATTTAGATTATTGCTACCCAAGATGGTAAGTAGATTTCAACTTGCATTTCAACTCTGATTCATTCATAGAAGCTTCCTGAATAACTGTGCTGGGAAGTTTTGTGGCTGAATCCACACTCTGAAGGAAAAGGTTTTGTGATTAACATTACAGGATGGGTGAGTGGCTGCAAGCAACAACCTATCTGGCATCTCTGATTTGTAGGAATAGAGATCTTGCATGCAGATCTTTTACAGCCCTCCAAAAGTGACATTTCTCATTATAGGGTGTTGAGAATTATCCTATGTGGTAGAGAGTACAAGGTCATTGTCACTGGCCAAAACTTCAGGGCAGAAACTTTGAGATATTGATTCATTCATATGCTTTGAGGAGGAAGGTAGTTTAAGGTTCTGTTATGAAAATGAGAGCATCTAACCAAAGTGATCCAATGCCACCGTCACCTCTTTATAAAGGCTGGCAGAGGAAGTACATATGGGCAAGGCTAAACACTTCTGGGTAAACTCCAACAAGCAGCCTATTAGGCAATTAAAGAACAAAAAGTCTTACTAGATTTTTCTAGCTGCAAGGATTTTAGCTTAGAAAAATAAACATTGTGTGCTAAGACCATGAAAAAACTTTCAATGTAACATCCAAGAAGCATTGTAAATATTTAAACATCTACAAGGAAATATCAGAAGACTCAGTGTGAATCTTGCTTTTACTACATGGAAGACATTATGATTTATTTGTCTTCACTCCCAGGATGAGACACACAGAGAGGCACACATGCATTCCATTTAAGTAAGTGCTCTTTAAATTCCCACTTTAGGAAAATAATGCTGGCAAAATCACACTCATTCAGTTTGTCTAATTTTTGTTTCCAAGCAATAGTGATTAACTTTCACTGAAGTAAAAAAGTGTTAGCCTGTAAAAAAATAAGCCAAAGTTAATAATGGTTATGGCTGTTAATTAACCTACACATTTTGATGAGCTGTTTGAATATCCTAGTTTCATAAGATTTTCTCATCTTAAAATAGAGCATAAAATATCAGGATGAAGGCAAAAATATTCCAAAGCCTTGCTTATGACAGATTCTGACAGTGTTTTTTTTTTCTTTTTCTTTCAGTTTAGGAATGAGAAAAAAATGCAATGTTCCTCAAGACACTTCACTCCCAACAGTTTCAGGCTTCTTAGAAATCCAGTTTATGGTTATGATTAGTCAATTCAATTATAGACAACAATCCAATACTGATGGCCATGAGAAATGCAACCCTTACATTATCAAGAATTTTTAAATCCTATAACCAATTATTCTTATTTTCCAGCTAGATCTTTTGGAACCATGTGATACATCCAAAGCTACACAAACTCCAATTTTCCATCAAAAATCTGTAACTTAACAGCTCTGGTCAGGGTGTGTGGGGGAGGCAACCAATTGATGTGCCTCTCTCACATCGATGTTTCTCTCTCTCCCCCTCCCTTCCACTCTCTCTAAAAATAAATGGAAAAATATTCCTGGGTGAGGATTACCAACAACAAGAAAGAAAGAAAGAAAGAAAGAAAGAAAGAAAGAAAGAAAGGAAGGAAGGAAGGAAGGAAGGAAGGAAGGAAGGAAGGAAGGAAGGAAGGAAGGAAGAAAGAAAGGAAGGAAGAAAGAAAGAAAGGAAGGGATATGTAAAGGGGGAAAATCTGAGTATAAATTTTATATTAAAAATTGAATCAAGATTTTTTTCTATGATTTAAACAGAAAAATAAAATAAAATTTTGATTAGGCAAGTCAGATAAAGTAGATGAGGGAGGGTAAAATTAATCAGTTATGGTAAAAGTGATCTGGAGATTTAATTAGAAATAAGATAATAGGTTTGATTATTCTCTATAATTAGCCATCTTAATAAGATAAATAAACTTATTGTAATAGTAAATTCAGAATATAGAGCAAATGATAAATTATAAGCTTATATGTGTGGTAAAAATTATATATTATATATATTAGACTGATCTGTCATTTAACTGGTATCCCATAAGTTTATTAAATGGTAATCTTTAGAGAAACATTAGTTAGGCTTTTAACTGGTCCTTTCTTTCTCCTTATTGTGTAAGTGGAAATAACCTCAAATAAGAAGAATGGGAGTTAATAAAGGGAAACAAAGATTGATGAAATTTACAAATTGATAAGTTATGCTGGTGGTGGCAATGTGAAGAGAAAACTTCATAAATATAGAGCTTTGAACAGCCAAAATGCTGTAGTCACCATCGGGAAAAAAATTTTAAAAGAGAAGAGACTTGGGTCAAAGTCAAACTTCACTTCCACAAGCAGTGTAAAAACTTAATTAAAAGCAAACTCGTTGCATTCTTTCAATATAATACTGGTGTGTCTAAGTTGAGAACTCTTCAAGGTAAACTGTGCACTCCTAAGTAGCTTGTACCCAGCAGTCAAGACTGAACCCAATCATTGGTACCTACGTAGGTAATGAGAAAACTCACTACACCTACAGCTAGGAGGTATTCCTGAGAATATGACATATGGCTTATTTATTTATACATGTGAACAATAAAAGTAATGATGCCAACTTACCAAGTGTTAGCACCAACTATTGTCTCCAATATACTAGATTCTAGGTTATTGTTTCTGATATTGGGAAACTAGGAAAGAATACGTGGTTCCTTACCCAAAAGCATCTGCACAATGAAAGTGGCACCATTCTTTACCCTAAAACAGGGTTCCTCAGATCTGGGGCTGGATAACGCTTTGCTGTGGGGGCTGTCCTGTGCATCATAGGATGTTTAGCAGCATCCCTGGTCTCCACCTACCGATTAGATGACACAGAACTCCCAGCCCCCTGAAGTGCTACCAACTGAAAGTGTCTCCAAACATTTTCAAAAGGTCTTTGGGGGCAAAACTGCCCGATTGAGAACCACTGGGTTAAAATATAATAGGTTTGCGCCTGAAGCAAAAATCTTTTATCCCCATATATATCTTAACCTGATGACAGCTTAAAGAGAGTAGAATAATTTGTTATCTCTTTAATTATTCTGAAAATATTGGGGTAATTATTATAAACCTCTTGAAATTATTTATTATATACCAATTTCATTCCAAATAATTGGTAAAGGATCACATTTAATTAAAACTCTACCACTTCTACTTTAGAAAATTAGTGAGTGATGCTAAATAATTGTAGTAGATGCTAGTTTTAAAAGTGCAGTTTTTAAAAATTCTTATAAAAGTTTCTGTATTCAGTGACTAAAGGTTTTATTTTATTTCTTTTAATGTGTCACAGCCAGATATATTTCCCCAAACCTAAAAATGTACAAAGTAACATCATATTTTCAATGGTTTCACAGTTTACTGTAGATTTAGGTGCTTTAGATTTAGTAAATTTCTGTTTGTGATAATTGGGGTAAAAAATCAAAAGTAATATCAGTTCTTAATACCTCTTGTTTTATTACAGGTTAATGAAGCATACATATGCCTACATGTTTTTAAACTCTGATAAAGTTTAAAAGGCAACTCAAATGAGTAAAAAGAATGACTCACATGTTTTCTTTTTGTCTGATCTCATATTTAATTTACCTTCCTGAGCAGTGGATCAATAGTTATGTGCTGAGAAACTGCTTTTTAATAGTGTTGTGGAGTATGAAAAAAAATGGAGAAATCAATTTCTTTTTCCTGTCTCAGGAGACCTGGTACTTTTCGTAATGCTCATGGTAAACAGTAATCGCAGCTTTTTATCTGTGTTCTCTAAACTTGGGACATTGGAAGTCAATATTCAGAATGATTGAAACTACTTTACTTGCCATCATTACTACTGTTACTAATAAGTTATTAGGCTCTTATATGTGGAATTGCTGAAATGAGAATTGTATGAAACAAGTTACAAGGATACGTATCCTGTGGACATTCACTACTTAAAACAAGTACATCAAAACAAACACTAAATTTGTGCAAGATTTTGGAAAGTATAAGAAAGTAAAGACAGTATGTTGAGAAGCAAGAATCCTAGAATGTAGCTTTCTTTTTCACCTATTTTATTGAGATTTCCATCAAGCTATTTAACAATTAATTCATTTTTAGTACTTTCTATGTGATATATGATGTGTGGTGTCTTTGGATTTGACAGTTATTGACAGTGTCTCATATTTGTCACTTGAAGTTTTGTCTTTCTATTCACCTGACAGAACCTATAAAAGTAGATATTTTGAATCATGCCATGTTGGACCACACATCTGACAATTTCTTTTGTTGTTGCAAAACAAATCCAAACATAAGCACATCAGCACAATCGTCAGGAATTTGCTTTACCCTGATATCAAAATCTTACTACCCTGAGAAATTTTCCATTTCATAGCTCTTTAATATTATGATTGATCTACTTTAAAACAATATGGAATACACACCAAATAGGGGAGCAGCAACATATATTAAAAAACTCCTGGAGGACTTCAAGGGAGAGATCAATAGCAATGCGATCATAGTGGGTGACTTTAACATGCCACTGACACCACTGGATAGATCTTCTAAGACAAAAAATTAACAAGGACATAGAGTCCTTACAAGACAAACTAGATCAGTTGGAATTCATTGATATTTACAGAACATTTCACCCCAAAGCTGCAGAATATACATTCTTCTCAAGTGCACATGGGTCATTCTCAAAGATAGACCACATGTTAGGACACAAAGCAAGTCTCTACAAATTCAAGAAAATTGAAACCATATCAAGCATATTCTCGGATCACAGTGGCATGAAACTAGAACTCAATTACAATAAAAACACACAAAAACATTCAAACACTTGGAGGCTAAATAGCATGCTATTAAACAACGAATGGGTTACTAATGAGATCAAGGAAGAAATTAAAAACTTCCTGGAAACCAATGAAAACGAACACACAACAACACAAAATCTATGGGACACAGCGAAAGCAGTCCTGAGAGGGAAGTTCATAGCATTACAGGCCTACCTCAAGAATCAAGAAGAATTCCTAATTGACTTTCTAACCCTACAACTTAAAGAACTAGAAAGTAAACAAAAAGAAAAACCCAGAGCTAGTAGGAGGAAGGAAATAGTAAAGGTCAGAGCAGAAATAAATGACATAGAGACTAAAAAAACAATTCAAAAGATCAATGAAACAAAAAGCTGGTTCTTTGAAAAGATAAAGAAGATCGGTGGACCTTTAGCCAGACTCACCAAGAAACAAAAAGAGAGAAACCAAATAAACAAAATCAGAAATGAAAGAGGAGAAGTAACAACTGACACAACAGAAATATAAAGGATCATCGAAATATATTATGAACAATTATACGCCAAGAAATTGGACAATCTAGGAGAAATGGACAAATTTCTAGAAACACACAGCCTCCCAAAACTGAACCAGGAAGAGATAGAAAACTTGAATAGACCAATAACAACAAAGGAAATTGAAGATGTAATTAAGAAACTTCCAGCAAACAAAAGCCCAGGCCCAGATGGCTTCACCGGGGAGTTTTACCGAACATTCAAAGACGATCTAATACTCATTCTCCTCAAATTATTCCAAAAAATCCAAGAAGACGGAACACTTCCAAACTCATTTTATGAGGCCATGATAATCCTAATTCCAAAACCAGATAAAGACACTACAAAGAAAGAAAACTACAGGCCAATATCCCTGATGAACACAGATGCCAAAATCCTTAACAAAATATTAGCAAATTGGATCCAGCAATACATCAAAAAAATTATTCATCATGACCAAGTGGGTTTCATCCCAGGCATGCAAAGATGGTACAACATTTGCAAATCAATAAATGTGATACACCACATAAACAAAATGAAAGATAAAAACCATATGATCATATCAATAGATGCTGAAAAAGCATTCGACAAAATCCAGCACCCATTTCTGATAAAAACACTCAGCAACGTGGGAATAGAGGGATCATACCTCAACATAATAAAGGCCATACATGAAAAAACTTGAAAAAGCCAACATCATACTCAATGCACAAAAACTAAAAGCATTTCCCTTAAGAACAGGAACAAGACAGGGATGCACACTTTCGTCACTCTTATTTAATATAGTACTGGAAGTCTTAGCCACAGCAATTAGACATGAAGAAAAAATAAAGGGGACCCAAATTGGAAAGGAGGAAGTGAAACTGCCATTACTTGCAGATGACATGATATTGTACATAGAAAACCTTAAAGACTCCATCAAAAATCAACTAGACTTAATAAATGAATTTGGCAAAGTAGCAGGATACAAAATTAACGTCAAGAAATCGACGACATTCTTATACACCAATGATGAAACCACAGAAAGAGAAACTAAAAAAACAATCCCATTTACCATCGCAGCAAAAAAATTAAGATACCTAGGAATAAACTTAACCAAAGAAGTAAAGGACCTCTTCACAGAAAACTACAGGTCATTGAAAAAAGAAATAGAGGAAGATATAAAAAAGTGGAAGCATATACCTTGTTCATGGATTGGAAGAATTGACATCATTAAAATGTCCATATTATCCAAAACAATCTATAGATTCAATGCAAGCCCCATCAAAATACCAATGACATATTTCACAGAACTAGAACAAACACTCCAAAAGTTTATATGGAACCAAAAAAGACCCCGAATAGCCACAGCAATCTTGAAAAAGAAGAACAAAGTAGGAGGGATCACATTACCAGATATCAGGTTATACTGCAAAGCCACTGTAGTCAAAACAGCCTGGTATTGGCACAAGAACAGGCACATAGATCAATGGAATCGAATAGAGAACCCAGAAATTGACCCAAGACAATATGCTCAATTAATATTTGACAAAGGTGGCAAGAGCATACAGTGGAGTCAAGACAGTCTCTTCAATAAATGGTGTTGGGAAAATTGGACAGCTACTTGCAAAAAAATGAAGCTAGACCACCAACTTACACCATACACGAGAATAAACTCAAAATGGATAAAAGACTTAAATGTAACTCGTGAATGTATAAAAATTCTAGAAGAAAATACAGGCAACAAAATTTCAGACATCATATGCAGCAGAATTTTCACTGATACAACACCTAAGGCAAGAGAAACAAAGGGAAAAATGAACACATGGGACTACATCAAACTAAAAAGCTTCTGCACAGCAAAAGAAACAACCATCAAAATGGAAAGGGATCCCACTATATGGGAGACCATAATCGCCAATGATGCATCAGATAAGGGGTTAATTTCCAAAATATATAGAGTTCTCATAAAACTCAACAAAAGGAAGACAAAGAACCCAATTAAAAAATGGGCAGAGGACCTAAATAGACACCTCTCCAAACAGGGCATACAAATGGTCAAGAGACATATGAAAAAATGCTCAATGTCACTAATCATCAGAGAGATGCAAATTAAAACAACAATGAGGTATCACCTCACACCTGTCAGAATGGCCACCATCAACAAATCATCAAACAACAAGTGTTGGCGAGGGTGTGGAGAAAAGGGGACTCTAGTACACTGCTGGTGGGAATGCAGACTAGTGCAGCCACTGTGGAAAACACTATGGTGTTACCTCAAAAAGTTGAAAATTGAACTGCCATTTGACCCAGTGATCCCACTTCTAGGAATATACCCTAAGAAACCTGAAACACCAATCAGAAAGAATATATGTACTCCTATGTTCATAGCAGCACTATTTACAATAGCTAAGATCTGGAAACAACCTAAGTTTCCATCAGTAGATGAGTGGATAAAGAAGCTGTGGTACATGTACACAATGGAATACTATGCAGCTGTAAGAAAGAAAGATCTCTTATCCTTTGAGACGACATGGAGGGACCTGGAGAGTATTATGCTAAGTGAAACAAGCCAAGCAGAGAAAGACAAATACCACATGATCTCATTATTTGTGGAATATAATGAATTAAACAAACTGATGAACAAAATTGACCCAGAGACATAGAGGTGGAGTACAGACTGACAAGCCTCAGAGGAGGGGGTGTTGGGGGGGGGAGTTAAGCCACAGAACTCATATGCATGTATGTATCACCAATGGACATAGACAACAAAGTTGGGGATGGGGCCGGGGGGATGGGGAGGAGAGTGTCAATGGGGGAAAAAGGAGAAACATCTGTAACAAAAACAAATTAATAATAAAAAAAATAAAACAATATGGAATAATCGCAGATAATGCTTTTATAATTATAATTACAAGAAATTTAATAGTATAATGTTCATTCATGATTCCTTTAAAATAATAATATTAGATGCTTATTTTTAAAATAAAACTTATTTGGAGATAATGGGCAAATTGTACAGACTTCCTCTTATAAATTCTAAGATTAAAAACATATTAATGCATTTGAGACTAATAAGAATACTATTTAAAATATAATATACACATATATTTATAGTTAAATCTGAAAAGTACTTTGAAATTTAGAAAATACTTTTCTATGTAATTACTGGGTAATAGAAAAAAATGAACACTGTAATTACAATTATTTTGAAAATTTATAATAATGAGATCACTGTACTTCTACACTTCTTATGTCATGTGGCCAGACCACCAGAACTCAGAGGAAAATTAATAGCCACAGATGCTTTCATTATTAGCTAAGACCAGAAAGAAATGAGCTTATTAGTCAATTCAAGAGTTATTAAAAGGATAGCAAAACAAGTTTAACAACTGGAGGGGGGACTCAATAGATGTAAACAAGATGGATAAATCAGAAAACAGAAAGAATAGGAATGAAAATTCATCCAAGAACATGTTCTTTGAAAATACAACAACAAAAATAGCAGGACTTCTGGCAAGTCTAATGGAAAATAAGAAAAAACATTAATGTATTCAGCCCTGGCCAGGGTGGCTCAGTTGAGCGTCACCCCATGCACTGAAAGGTCACCGGTTCGATTCCAGGGCACATGCCTAGTCTGCAGGCTCAATCCCAAGTAGGGGGCATGCAGGAGGCAGCTGATCGATGTTTGTCCCTCTCCCTTCCTCTCTCTCTAAAATCAATGAAAACATATTTAAAAAACATATTAAAAAACATATTTTAAAAAAAATTAATATATTTACTACCAAATATATAGAGAGCAACAAATATATTTTATGGGAAATATTCTATAAAGTTCATGAGAATACTGGAAAATCTGAATGAATTAAATGATTTTATTAGAAATTATAAGGATGCTAAATGGATTTTAAAAGAAGTGTAAATGTCCAGCTCACTGGTTGAGCGTCGACCCATGCACCAAGAGGTCACTGGTCAGGACACATGCCCAGGTTGTGGGCCCGATCCCCAGTGGGGGGCATGCAGGAGGCGGCCAATCGATGTTCTCTCTCATTGATGTTTCTATCTCCCTCTCCCTCTCACTTCCTCCCTCTCTAAAAAATCAAGAAAGGAAAAAATAAATAAAAGAAGTGTAAACACTGAAATGACTAAAAATGGAAAAATTTCAGAGAACTCCTTGCCCCAAATATGCAAAGTCCAGATCATTTACCTGTGAAGTTTTTATTTCTCATGCTTTTAAAGTATTTCTCCATATAGAAAATGTTGAAACTATTTTTATCCAATTTTCAAGATGGTAATGTAATGATTTAAAGAAGAATCATCAAGAATTAGCACCTGAAAAGGAACTCATGTGTTATTCTTTTTATAAAATTAGATCTAAGAATTCAAGGGGAAAAAGTACCAAATAAGTTAAGTAGCATGTTAAACATCATCAAAACGAGTTTTTCTAAGGGTTTGATAAATGTAAAGACATTTATTAGTATAATGCACCAAATGGTTAAAAAGTCAGTGATCATACTAATATATACTAAAAATGCAGTTGATAAAATTCAGTATCAATTATTGATAGAACTTTTAGTAAACTAGGAATAAAAGATACATTTATCTCAAGACACATTATATTGAAAGTGACTCACCAGATACTGTGGAAGATCGGCACTCTCATTAGAGTAAGGAAGGTAACAAGGCTCCATGCTATTCTCACCATTATGTTGTACCTATTTTGAAAGGGCCATTACAATGAGACAAAACAACAAAAACATAGAGAGTTAGGTATTACTGTTGAAATAGGAGATAAATTAAAAATGATGTGTAGATGGCATGAAATATAGGATTCCTTACCAGGAAAATGTAAGAGAATAATCACATCAAATTGAAAGGGGAAACTAATAACTGACAAAGAATGTCTGCACACACACATTGGTACAGAAAATTTGAGAAAAAAATGAACACTTTTGCAGGAAAAAAGGACAAAGCATTAATAAGCAATTTACCAAAAAAAAAAATAAGAAAGACCATTTCATATACAATATTCAGCTTTACATGAAACAAAAAATTGCAAGTCAAAACAGTATTTGTACATTGCTGTACCATTTCTTTTGCCAAGAGTTTTAAGGACATCGGAAAATGAACACACATATAATGCAAAAGAAAATATGTACACAGACATAACACTTTTGAAAAGAATCTTACATTTTTGCATATCATTTGATGCAAGACACTGGAAAATAAACACATAGTGCAAAAAATATATGTACACAGACATAACCCTTTTGAAAAGAATCTTATACTTTGCACATTATTTGCCTCCAAAATTTAAATTTTAAGAGTTTATACCAGATATATTATTACAAATGAGCAAAAAATTGTTAGCATCCAGGATATTTATTACAGCAGTTTTGTTATAATAAAAAAGAAAATAAGAAATTAGATTTAAAGGCGTAGGATTCATTAAAACTGCATTATAGAGGAATACTTAATGATGTGGAAATATATTGAAATTAAGTTCAAGAAAGAAGGTGACAAAGTTTTATAATAGTATAATTTCAAGTTTTTTGAATGAGATACCATAGAAACAACATGGTATAAGTTTAAGGTGTACAATGTGTTGACTTGATACATTTATATATTGCAATATGCTTACTATCATAGTGTTAGCTAATATCTCTATCATATCACATAATTATCATTTTTTGTGGTGAGAACAATTAAGATCTAGCCTCTTAGAAACTTTGAAATGTATAGTACAGTATTGTTGTTGATTATCACTGTGCTGTGCCTTAGATCCCCAGGACTTATCTACTGGTTGCAAATTTCTACCCTTAAACACCACCCCAATTCCCAGTTTTGAGAGAGAGAGAGAGAGAGAGAGAGAGAGAGAGAGAGAGAGAGAGAGAGAAAGAGAGAGAAACTCAAGGCTAAGAAAGATATGTTCCAAATATTTGGGCAACATTAATAATTGATGCTGGTGGAATCACAGGTGATTTCTACTTTTCTCTTTTGGCTTCTCTGTTATTGTCTACAAAGAATTTGCATTTTTTTTCTACCTTTAAAAAATGATGCAACAGCCCTGGCTAGTTTGGCTCAGCAGCTAGAGCGTTGGCCTGTGGACCAAAGAGTCCCGGGTTTGATACCAGCCAAGGGCACGTACTTCGGTTTCGGTTCGTTCCCGGCCCCAGTTGGGGTCGTGCGGGTGGCAACCAATCAATATATCTCTCTCACATCAATGTTTCTCTCTCTCTCTCTCTCTCTCTCTCTCTCTCTCTCTCTCTCTCTCTCTCCCTCCCACTCTGTCTGAAGATTACTGTAAAAATATCCTTGAGTTAGGATTTAAAAAAAAATGATGCAACAAACTTTGGGAAATCATAATTCAAAAGAGAAGAGATTTTCTTCTCATTTCAAATGAATGGCTTAGACTACAATTCAGCATTTCACTGTCTTCAATCCTACTTACAGAGATGATTAAATAAAAGCAAAAGAGAGACATTTGATATTTTTATGAAATTTAAGGTTAAAGGAAAGCAGAATCGGATTTCTGTCTCTAACATGGCTTTGTTCCTTGATGCCAGTTATCAGTTTTGTTACAATCTCTATCTATTGGCTTTTCCTTCCCATGATGACTTTACCTTGTCTAATATTTGCCAAGGTAACTTGATCTAGTCTGACCTTGTTTGTAGGGGTTAGTTATGTGAGCTCTTCCTTGTAGGAAATTTCCATTTAACCTAATAGTGACATTTCTAGAATGACTGGGCTCCCTTGTGGCTGCCTCTCCCTCTAGTACAACTTCTGACTCTGTGCCCTCGCAACCAAGCTGAAGGAGAGGCGAAAAGCTTCCTCAGGTGCAGTTAGTGAACACAAATGGGTCATCTATGATAAAATACCACCCTAACTAGGAGGGGAAATGACATGACTCTCAAAGTGTTGACATTTTTCTCATTGTTGCTTTAAAAATCCAAACTTTGTGTTTAATATCAGGGTCACCCAACCTAATTTTTCCACTCATGGTTTTCAAGCAACAAGGTAGAATTGGGGGACCAAATTCATGAAGAGGCAATGTGGTAGAGAGGAAAGCCCTGACATCGGGCCTCTGTGGGGGCTTCTACTGGTCTCTGTAGAGTGCCCACTAGGGAAAGATTCTTTTCCTCTGTTTGTGTTACTCAGAGCATCTCTGAGGTTTTGCTGCAATTTCAGTTTTTACCAATGATGACCTGAGATGCAGTGTGGTTCCGTGTGGTGGAGAGAGGGTTCGAGTGACACCTAGTCCACCCCTCCCATTGCCACCAATGCCTCGGACACCAGAGCCTTGATTTCCTCATTGTAAGATAATTATAACAACAGTACCAATGAAGTGCTGTTTGGAGGATCAAGGAAAGAACCCAGAAGACCTAGGTCATGGTAGGTCGCTCTTAATTGCTGCTCTATAGCTTCACGACCAAGGTACTCACTAGCCACACGTGGCTACTTAAATTATTCCAAAATTCCACTTCACAGCAGCACTAGCCCCCTCTCAAGTGCACACCAGCCACCCATGCCTACTGGCCGCCACATTGTATAGTGCAGCTACAGAACATTTCCATCATCACAGAAGGGTCCATGGAACAGCCCTGCTCTGTATCATCAGCTGTGGTTTTGCGCAAGTGCCACACCTCAGGGCTGATCAAAATCATTCCCTTTGAATTGGAAGCTCTGCTGGGATGTTTACCTGCAGAAGTGTGAGTCAGGTAAGGCCATTCTTGTAAGGCCTTTGTTCACCAGAGATAGAAAGGAGTGATATTAGCTTCCCAAATGAAGATAGCTTATCTGTCAGCCAGATAAGATGGCTGAAAAGATGGAAAGTTCATGCCAAGGGAAAAGATGGCCTGAAAAGATGGAAAGTTCATGCCAAGGGAAACCTCCAGAGAAGACTCAGTTCTTTCCACCCTGCACTTAACCAAACAACAGAGTGGCAAAGGGGGGTGGAGAGGGATTCTGACTTTGGGTCAGCAGAAGAAACATTCTTTCAAGGTCGAGTTTGCAAAAGACAGTTAACCTGTTTTCCAAACAGGTTTTCGTAAATAACTGACAGGAGATGGGCTGCTTCTATCAAAGTATTAACCCAAGTGATGGGGGTTAATCATTAAACCTTGTAGCTGGTGGCTTGCTTGTTTCTCTGATATTCTAACCCGGGTCACAGAATGGCTAAGGCAGCTTTAAGTGGAGGGTGGATTATTTTTCCCGTGGTTTGTCTTGTGTTTTCCTCTCTGAAAGAATGTTGTGGCTGTTCTTTTTTCTGGTGACTGCTATTCATGCTGAACTCTGTCAACCAGGTATGTCACCATGAAATTTAAAAATAGATTAAGTTCTCTGTTGTCTGATTTGCAAGTCTTTGACTTAAAGAACTAGCTGTTTTTCTAAATTTGCAGCTATGAAGGCTTGAAAGTTGAGCCTGTTTTATAAATTTGGATAAAACTATTAAATCATCTATGATGATTGAAGTTAACCTTTTAGGAATATTTGGGGCCAAATATTTGTAGTTGTGTTTTCTGGTCACTCCTGTTGCATTAACTATTAGGATTTAGCAGGCTCTGTTTGGCATATTTCATCATCATATGCTGCTCTTTCAAGTGCTCAATAGCCACCTATGTCTAGTGTCTGCCATATTGGACAGCACAGATAGAGAACATTTCCATCATTTCAGATATGTTCATTGGACAACATTGTTCTATATTATTAGCTTTGGTTTTATACAACTACTAGAACTTAGCATTGACCAAAACCATTCCCTCTGCAAGAAAATGCTTTTAAAGTGAGCTTAGTATCAGACCAGCTTGGGGAATAAAGCAGTAAGTGGAGCATCTGTGTGTTCCTTTAAATTTTTTTTTATTTTTAGAGAGGAAAGGAGAGGGAGAGAGAGATAGAAACATCGATGAGAGAGAACATCAATTGGCCACCTCCTGCATGCCCCCGACTGGGGATCAGGCCCACAACCTGGTCATGTGCCCTGACTGGGAATCGAACCAGTGACCTCTTGGTGCATGGGTCGACACTCAACCACTGAGCCACACCGGCTGGGCTGTGTGTTCCTTCTTAAAATTTATTTTCTAATAACACTCTGCATAGTTATCTTAAGCTTGAATTAATTATTCCAAAGACCTTGCTCTGATATTTCATTAAAGTAATAATGGATTCAAATGGAAGTTGTAATAAAATTGTTTTGCTTAAAGGATTTATGCTAGATATCCAAATTGATGTATAAATATATGCAACTAGTATGTGTTACTTGATTTGTGAAGCCACATGTGAGATATAAAGATGTGTTCCATTTAATTTCACACATTCATTGAGCACCTATTATGTGTCAAGTATATGCACAGCAGGCAGCTAAGCTGCTATGAACATTCTTGTCCGTGTTTCAATATGCTTTCTTTTTCTTGGGTATGAAATTGCAGGTCATAGAGTATATATAAGTTTAGCTTTAGTAACTCTTTTGTTATCCTCTCTTAAATTGTATATTTCCATTCCTTTTATGCATGGAGACTATCTCTTTGAAATGTTTTGAATGCTCTAGTAGAAAAGTGTTACATCCAAGGTTTCAATCCTTTAACACTTACCAAACATAAATTGTTCTATTGGCAGGATACTTAATCTAGAACTATGACAATCCTGTTCTAATCTAAATAGTATGAGGCTTTGGTTCTGTGAACAAAAAACTCCTGCCCATCACCAGGCAGTTTACGCTCTTGGAATTAAGAGGAAGAAATGAAAGGACAGAATATCAGGTAAAATGATCCCCACCATCTGAAAAACAACTTAATCTCATGCTCCAAGTAGAGTTGGCTAGCATCTTCATTTACATCTCCTGCATTGAACATATCATTCTCATCTTCACTTGAGCAGGCTTACCCCCATCTCAGCATTCTGTTAATAAGCCTTTCCTGTATGAATAGTGTCTGTGTTGATCCCTGACCAACAATGTTCTTTTTTCATTTTTAAGTTTGTAGACATGAAATCTTTCCACACTTCAGCTCTTTAAGCAGGTAAGGGGAACCAAGGGGAGAATGAAACTCAAACTCATTTTTCCTTATATTTATGAAAGTCACTTTGAGGAAAGAGGATCTTAAAATTATTCACTAAAATGAAGATTTAGGTTTTATTTGTAATTCAGCAAGTCATTCTTTTTCTGTCTGAATTTATTTATTTATTTTTTAACCCTCACCAGAGAATATTTTTCCATTGATTTTTAGATAGAGTGGAAGGGAGGGAGAGAGAGAGAGAGAGAGAGAGAGAGAGAGAGAGAGAGAAGCATCGATGTGAGAGAGATACATCTAGTGGTTGCCTCCCACACAACCCCAACCGGGCCAGGGATTGAACCTGCAAGCCAGGTACATGCCCTTGACTGGGAATCGAACCCATGACCCTTTGGTCCACAGACTGATGCTCTAACCACTGAGCAAACTGTCCAGGGCTCTGTGTGAATTTATTATAGGTAGTAAAAGAGAGCCTATCTAAACCCAGTCTTCCTTCATGCTCAGAGAGTTGTTTCACAGCAGTGTAAATTAGTTTTAAAATCCATCCTCTGAGTAAAATAGCCATTACCAATAGATATATGAGACAGCCCTTCTGGTTTCCAGTCAATAACAATGCCTCAGACACAGTGGTGGCTTCAGATTTTGTCTATTGATGGGTATGGTGGGGAGGCTATGAGGGACTTACGCTGAAATTACAGACAAGCTCCCCTTTCACTGAAATCTCCTATTTATATAGACTGTCTATGAGAGAGGTGCTGATGGAAATTGCCATAGGCTAAATTTCCTCCAGATCCTCCCATGGGGCCACTACTGTCTACATATTTACTCCTTTACTTGTGTTAAGTTGCACACACTAAAAAAAAAGAGTAATAAAAATGTGACACAGATGACAGCTGTTGCTACATGTATGGTACACAAAATTTTCCAAACCCAAATTGGACAACATGGTTGACTACAATGAATGTCCTTAGGAAATGCTCATCGTCTCTGCAACAAGTGGAGAGATTGGTGGTAAACATGTGTTATGAAGGAAGAGAACTGACTACTTTGAAAATAATAGGGTGGGGTGAGGGCTGCTTTATGTTGAGTGATCAGGGGTAGACCTCTCTGAAGAGATGCGATTTAAACAGACTGGATTAACAAGAAGGAGCCTGTAAGGGGAGTAATGTCCCAGGCAGGAGGAGCTGGCTCTTGGCAGGACGCCCTGGAGGAGGGACTAGATGATCTCACTGCCAGGCAGTATGAGTACCAGCAACACTGCTGTTGGGGCTGAGTGACAAGTCTGCCTAATGAATCAAGATGTGTTTAAAATGCAATTCAAAGTGTTGGATCGACTTCTACATATGCTGCCATAAAGGAGGCTTCGTATTTACACAAACAGGCTTCCCCTATGGGAAAGGGCACCACAGAATGCTAGATGGGGTTGAAGACAACTTTGCAGAGAGGCAGCCACATCCAGTGTGGTGGGTGGATGGAAGACACGTTTGGCAAGTGGGTCAGGTTTGAAATCTTCTGCCTTTCAGAGGTATTTTGATGCCAATGTGGGGAAGAATAAATTCTGGAGGGTAGCTGTTAAGGAATGAATTGTGTCCCCTCAAAATTCACATGTTGAAATCCTAGCCCCCAGTACCTCAGAATGTGATTGTATTTAGAGACATGGTCTTTAAAGAGGTAATTAATGTACAATGAGGTCTTATAGGTAGGCCCTAATCTAATACAAATGGTGTCTTTAAAAGAAGAGGAAATTAGGACACAGGTACAGAGGAAAGACTGTGTGAAGAGAGGAGAGGAAAGCCATCAACAAGCCAAAGAAAGAGTCCTCAGAAGAAATCAACACTGTCCACATCATGATCTTGTACTTGTAGCCTCCAGAACTGTGAGAAAATAAATGTTTGCTGTTTCAGCTATCCAGTCTGCAGTATTTATCACAGTAGCCATAATAAACGGAGTAGCAGACATCCATTTCTAGGATGGCTTCAGGGATTCAAATCTTGAACATTTGCTGTCTATTAATTATTTCATCCACCCTATTATTGCTTATTCTATGAATATTACAGAAAACTTGAAGAGCCCAGCCGGTGTGGCTCAGTGGTTGAGCGTCGACTCACGGAACGAAAGGTTGCCAGTTCGACTCCCGGTCAGGGCACATGCCTGGGTTGTGGGCTCGATCCTCAGTGAGGATGTGCAGGAGGCAGTCCATTGATGTGTCTCTCTCATCAGTGTTTCTATCTCTCTCTCCATCTCCCTTCCTCTCTCTCTAAAAATCAATAAAAACATATTTAAAAAGAAAACTTGAAGATACTGAATTGCACTGAATCAAAAATGTAGAGTAACTCACTAAAGATAGTCTAGAAATAACACAGAATAATGAATACTCTCATTTTCATCCTACCTTCTGCCTGGTCCTTACTATAGTATCTTTTATATCAACTCATTCACCTCCAGTGACACAGAGCTCAGTATCTCCTGAGGACGTCCTGGTACATTTGGAAACCTACAATTGCCATATTCTTGATGCCAAATTCTCTATGAAAGAGAATTTCCTTTCTAAAGAGAGGCCCTGGGTGCATCCATGCAGGACATGCTGAGAGCTGAACTGCTCCAGTCACCATCACCCCAAGCAGGCAGTGGAAGAGAAGGCTGGAAGGTTGGAGAGGCAGAGGGTGTGAGTATTTGTGGTGGGAATACTTACGACCTAGTCTGTTCACAAGTTTGATGTTTACAATATAGTATTGTTGTCCATCATCACTATATTGTGCATTAGATCTCTAGGACTTATTAATCTACTAGTTGTAAGTCACAGGGATATTATAATGTTGAAAGTAGTTTCTATAGAAAATATAATCTAAGAGACTATTTCCCAAGTTTACTCAAATGTTTTCTTAGAATAATTTATTTTTTACAATAGAAGTAAAAGTCTAATTCAGGCATAGTATTCTCTGAGTTAAATGGTGTAGGGCATGGAATGAGTTTCCTCCTCTGCCTACTTATTTAAGGAACAACGTGCTGCTGTATCCATGGTAAGGGGATTAACAGTCTTGTGCTTGTAAGACAGCAGCCCAGCTCCTATTTAGTCCTTTTGATTTCCAGAAACAAGAGCCTGATTCTTACCATCCCTTGGATGCAGTTGGCCCTGTCTGGCGCCATTGATGAGAAATGGCAGTGTGGCCAACTCTTAGAGAATCACCTTCTGTCCAGGGCTCCCCACACTTGAGGAAAGGCAGTGGACACTTTTACCTTTTGAGTGATTTGCTGAAAGAAGCCACTTGTGTATGGTTAAAATCATTTCTTGGTAAAAACAATTGATCAAAATGATCATTGAAGTAAACTTAAAGAATCCCATCAGACCCACCTATATGTATAGTCTGAAAATGTAGATTTTCTGTTTAGTTGTGCTAATGGCATTTCAGTGTATTATATTAAAATATACTTTAAAAAGCATATTTAGCTCAATAAGTGCTTGTTGGTTGATTAAGTTTTCAGTTTGTGCAAAACTTAGAGGAACTTGAGTGTGGTCCCATTTGGATGAAAGAACATGGAAGAAGTCACCTTATTTGCACACAATCTATAAATGGAAGGAATTTGTGTCCGTTGGTTGCTAGGTTAACCACTAAAGTATAATCAGGGTTCATGTTACTTCCATTTTAGCACCAAATTTCCTCACATTTACGCTTCCTCTTGGCTACCTCTATCTACACTATATTCAGGAATCTTCTTACACTAGAAAGTAATCTGTGTTACTATGTTGTCTGGATATCTCTTGAGTGGGTAAATGAAGTTCTGTGGAAGTAATCTCCCTCCTTCCCTTTCACCCTTTTTTATTTTTGCAGCCCTGACCCAATTTACTTTCTGTTTGTCCCTCTTAGAATAAAGCACAGTGAGTAGAAACAAGGGAGTTTATTACTCCATTCTATAATTCATTCATCCATCCATTCATTTCACAGTCACTGAGTGCTCACACGGGCCACACGTCAGGAATACTGGGGCTCACAGGGTAGGACAGATCTGGGCCTTGACCTCATGTCCCAGGGCCCAGAGAAGTCTTGTGTGGCAGATGACAACATCTTTGATAGTCTCCCTGGTGACCCTCAGCTAATAAATTTTAAAGGGATGGTCTTTGCTTGGAGACAATGAAGTTCCAGTCTGGGCAGGGATGAGAGATCCTTCTGACAATGACTGTGTACAAGCCACCTGAAATTTAGAAGCCCTTTGCCCTCCCCACCGTCCTGGGTCTATTCTTAGACAGGGAATGGAGTCCTGTGTGCAGATTCTGGCATCTCAGGACTTATTGGCTTCCACTTTGGTTTCTAATCTTCTGGTGGTCTCAGGACATTGTGACCTTGGCCTTCATGAGTCTTAGTAGCACTAAACTCCTGCACCTGCCACTTATGGGCAGGGTCATGGAATCTAAATGTCCTTGCAGTATGAACTCTTTTCCTAACCATCCCTAACCATATTGCCTAATCAATGTTAGTCTTCAGTAAACATTTGTAAGTTAATGAAGCATGCTTAATATCCTGGCTCTTAAACCAGGGGCCTGTCTTTTGGGGCACAGTGGACACAAACAGTGAGTCACCCACTTATTTCTCCTTCTTCCACCTTGGTCCCCTGGGAGGATACTCCCCTGGTGGATATGGTGAGAATGGCCACAGTTGAAGTAGCTCCCCACTGCCTGGGTTTTATCTCTTGTTGGGCCTCAGTTCCTTACTCTTGGGGGAGACAAGACATCAGTTGATTTCTCAATGCATCATGCAAACCAGGAGGAAGCCCCAGTCCACGTGCGTCCCCATCTTATTCTATGACCTTTGCCTTGCAGCTCCCTCCAGAAGCAATGGTTTGCTTCCCCTGGCGCTTCCCCACACCTAGCTACTTTAGGAGGTGGGCTTACTCATTACTAGTTCAACTGCCTGTATCTGAACAACATATAAACACATCTCTGTAATTATATTTCTATGGTTGGTATTTGTTGAGCACAAGTTGACTTTTTTGTTGTTTAACGTCTTAGACTTACTTTTTTTGGTGGAAGCATCATGCAGGAGGGATACTTAGTATTCTGTTGAAGAAGACCCTAAGCAGCCTAAAAGTATTGCCCTTTTTTGTTAATGTCAGTCTTGGGTAAATGATGGAAATGGGACTTCCTAAGACACTAGTACAGTGGGATGTATCCTAATAAATACTTGATACAGTTGAATATACAACAGAAAACATTTTTTAAATTTTATCTCAGTATTTAGACCACCCTTATGCTGATGAATGCCAATATCTTGCATTTATATGTAGCTCTTTTTTATTCTCTAATAAATGTGTATCAATGATGAAAATGAGAATTCTTATTAATGTATTGACTGCTTTCTGTTTTGTCACATCTATGTTCATTATATAGTACCCAGACAACTTTTTCAATTACTCTTTATCTCTTGCTAAAATATATTTATATATTAATTTATGTGTGTATGTATATATACATATATACATATATATGTTTTATTTGAAATAATTTTAGATTTCAAAATGAGTTATACAAATACAGAGAGTTTCTGTCTAATAATGGTTCTCAACCTGGGACAACTTTGTACCCCAGCCTCATCCTAGGATATCTGGAAATATATTAGGACATTGTTGGTTTCAAAACTGGGGTGGGTAAGGTGGTATGGTGAAAGAGAGGTGGTATTGTAATGTAGTTGGCAGAGGCCAGGGATGATCAAAACTTCCTACAAGGCCCAGGACAGCCCCCAACACAAGGACTGGCTCCAAATGTCAAAGTTCTGAGGTTGAGAAACCCTGCTCTAGACCCACCTTCCCCTAATGTTATTATTTTACCTAACCAATGCATTAATCAAAACTAAGAAATTAATGCTGGATCAATACAATTGACTCCAGACTTCACAATTTGATATTGCCTGATGGTTTCTCATGATTTACCAGAGAATAAGGATTTTTGGAGAAGAGAATCACAGAGGTAAAGGAGCTTCTTACACATCTGGTGTCAGGGGTGCACCATGTCCACATCACATCACTGGTTGATGTTGACCTTGATGCTTTGGATTAGGTAGCATCTGCCAAGCTTCCTTTTTCAACTTGTATATATTAGAAGCAAGTCTCTAAGCCCACTGAGTTGTGTCCCAATGGGAACATTAAATACAATTAAACAATTTCAATTCATAGTAAAGGACAGTGTAGTTCCATGGTGAGGGGGACAGAGGGAAGCATTTGTGGCCACAGTTGTGTTCATGGAGTGTATGTATTCCTCTTCCTGTATTATTTTTCTTTATAGCACTTCTCCCCAACCGGCATTGTGTGCATTTATTTATTTGGTTATCTTCTGTCTCCACCCCTTTAGAAATCAAGCACCACAGGAGAAGGGACTTTTTGTTTGTTTACAGCATATTCTCTGACTCTCCAAAGAAAAATACCATGAAATTCATGTTTGAGTAGTACTTAAAGAGACTTTAGATGGAAAGAAAAACATAGGCAAGTGTCCAAATGTCCTCTTACCTGGCTCCTGGCCCCCTCTTTTATGCCAGCAGTGCTACTTTGTATTTGTTTAATTTGTATAAATGGCATGTGCTACACATAACATTACACTTGCCACCCTTTCCATTCAATAGCGTAATTTTGAGATGTATCCTTTTATTTAAAAATGTGTAGCTCTAGTTCAGTAGCTTCCCTCTAGGGGTGACTTTTGTCCTTCAGGGGATATTTGGCAGTGCCTAGAGACATTTTTGATCGTCACTACTGGAGGTGGCCTAATGGCAACTACTCCATAGAGGCCAGGGTTGCTGCTAAACATCCTGCAATGCACAGCACAGCCATCCAACACAGAATTGTGTGGCTCAGTAGTCCAGACGCCCTGAGCTCTTTCTTCCCTTGAATCTGTGGACTAGTGCTCCTTTGACAGCACATACCAGATTTGCTTGATCCATCCCCCTACTGGTGGACATTGAGGTTGTTCCAGTTCTCAGCTCTGACAAAGAGTTCAGCAAAGAACATCCTCACTGATCTCTCTCTCTGTCTCTCTCTCTCTCTCTCTCTCTCTGCACCCACGCCCCAACCCACAGATTTGCTGGTAGCTGCACGCTGTTCTAGGAGACACTTCCACAATGGCTGGACTCACTGACACTACAGCACTGCCTGGGGTTACAATTCTCTGCATCTTTATCAGCATTTGTTGTTATTTTACTTTTTAACTTTTGCCAACCTGAAGAGCTTAAATGAGTAGCTCATTTTTTTAAAAAAAAACTTTACACTGTCTCATTATTAATAAGGGCAAAACGATGAATAATTCACATGCTACAGCATTCTATAAAATTGGGGGAAATATTTTTGCCAAGCACGCACCACTTCATTTTGTTCATCTCTGTAACTTTGATATACTTTAAAATCACACATTTTGGGAGACCAAGCTTGACTGTTTCTGCCAGTAGAGGTCACTGTCCCTCAGTGGTTTTCCACCAGTGTGACTTTCTCTCTCCCTCTCTTCCTCTCTCTCCCTCTCTCTCTCTCTCTCTCTCTCTCTCTCTCTCTCTCTCTCTCTCTCTCTCTCTCTCTCTCTCACACACACACACACACACTCCCCTCTCCCCAAGCCTCCACCCCTCCCCCCCGGAATATTTGGCAATAACATTATTTTCACAATGTGGGTATGCTGCTAGCACCTAGAGGGTAGAGACTAGGGATTCTGCTGAAACCCTACAACGCAGAGGACAGCATCCAACAAACAACAAAGTATTTGGCCCCAAATGTCAACAGTGCCAAGGTGGAGAAAGTGAGTGTGAAGAAATCCTATCTTATGAATCTGTGCTTATATACCTCCCCAATTAGCTGCTCAGGTAGCTGCCCATGATCGTGGGGCAGCAGGGTTGGCATCGTCCAGGGGGGATTAGGCTCCCAGACATTCCTGCTGTTTGGAGATTCTAAGTGGGTAGGGCTAGGCTGACTGCTGGTATCAGGGTGCAAGGACAGTGGGTGGGGTGTTGACCTGTGGGAACCTTCTGTGCACTAGGTCCTGCACGTACCAGGCCAGCACCCTGCACACAGTGTAACCTCACGGAATGCCCCCTGCTCTCTGAGGCCAGGGGAACTTCCAGCTTCCCACTGCTGGCCCCAGGTGCCTGGCTCTAGGCAGAGGGGTGGAAGAGGGCTTGACTTCTTTATTTGACATTTGAAGGGAGAAAATATAATCATTTCTATCAGGTTTTGAAATGTACAGAAAATTGATAGAAGGGCACTTTCTTTCATTATGGTAAAAATGAACATAATATACTTGTATGCTATTTTAAGGGAAAACAACGGATTTACTTTTAGTAGAAAGGGAATTCGTGTTTTATTCTTCTAGAATGGTTGCTAATTTCACTTTCTGCAATTTTGCTCTTAAGGAAGTGGTGAAAGCCATTCAAGATTTTATGTTTTAGCACCAACAACATTGTTTTAATGTGAATTCTCACACAATTTTCCATCTTCATCCATTCATAGATAGATTTGTTGTTTGTGAATACCAATGCCATTTCTCTCCTTTCATTTCTACTGGTTGCTGGAGCAAAGTGAGGCATGTTTTCCACCATCGTTGGAAACATTCAAGTTCAAAAACAAAGCATCCAAAGGCTCTGGGGAACTGATTATACTGCTTAGCTTTGGCGGTTGCTTCAAGGTGGTGTGAATTAATCTCTTTTTGTGAAAAATTTCCTCAAAAGCTCATGCAGAAGGCATCACAATGCCCGGATGGGAGATAGACAGAAAGTAAAAGCCTGCAATCAATCAAATCCAAGAGTGGGCAACAGATTCCATCCAGCTCTGAGAGGTGGACAGCTGAATGGTGAGGATACTAAATAGACCTTAATGAAGGAGAACTAGATGGTTTCTGAGGTCTGAGATAGGCTAATCATCTTGGGACACATGGGTGTGGCCAGCTGGTGGGTACTAGGGAATGAGATCCCTAACACTCTCCCCTCACAGATGAATTTTTTTTTTCTTTTTTGCTACTTTCTTATTTAAGGAATGATCCCCAGGTATATGATTGTGAAAACAGAAAAATTCTTATGGTATAATTTTCTTAAGACATTTTACATGGTAGAATGACTCTTTATAGATATCTAACGTATCTCTTAAGGTGGTAATAGCATCAGACTGAATGGTCTAACACCACTGGGTATGGATTTCTTATAATGTATTTTTTCCAATGTCTGCAGAATTTCCCGCATCTTACCTGCAATATAACCCAGTGGCTGTTGTTCTGGTTTGAGGCTAATGACCCTCTGACAAACCAGTCTTCTGCTGGTAAGCTACAGGCATAAATGAATCATCCATATGCTTTTTCTGGTAAGTCACCATGTTGATTAGTTAAAATTCATTTTCATAGCCATTGAGGATGTCTGTTTTGTTTCTTCTTCTCATGCACCATGATGTAATAGACTTCATTAGTTAGTAGATTTTGGAGATTAGCATATATCAGTGATACTCAACCAGGGGTGAATTTGCAATAGACGTTAAAGAATGACAAGATATTGGTTGTCATACTTGGGGGTACTACTGGCATCCAGTGGGTAGAGGCCAGGGATGCTACTAAAGATCCTACCACAGGACAGCCTCCCACAACATAACCATTGGTATGTTTATTGGGACCACATAAAATTTATGGAGAATAAACAATTTGTGGAGAATAACAACTTAAGGGAAATTGACATTAAAGATGTCTTTATGATATCTTCCTATTCAATTACATGGTATGAATTTTATTAATTCAAGTTTATTGTATCCCTTAGGAATGTTTTACAGTTTTCTTGTTGACATTTTTTTTTTTATCCTCACCTGAGGACATTCTCTCATTTTTTGTTCAGATAGAGTGGGAGGGAGAGAGAGGAAGAGAGAGAGAGAGAGAGAAACATCGACGTGAAAGGGACACATCGAGTGGCTGCCACCCGCACGACAAACCAGGGCTGGGGACAAACTGCAACCAAGGCACATGCCCTTAGCGGGAACTGAACCCGGGTCTCTCTGGACCGCAGGCCGACGCTCTAACCGCTGAGCCAAACCGGCCAGGGCTCTTGTTGACATTTTACGTTAAGTTCTTTCCAAGATATTTCAGTTATTTAGTTTCCATTATAAGTAGGGCTCTTTCTTCCCTTATATTTTCTAATTGTGATTTTTATACATCAAAGGAATTGACTTCTATAAATTAATATGGGACTCCACTAATTGTTTTTCTAATTTCCTTTATCTTCTTTGTCTAACTTTATTGGCTACTACTGGAATTTAATTCAATTTAATATTTAATATGCTAATAATAGTGGAGTTTGTAGGTACCCTTTCCATTTAGGCATACTATCTACTTTCGAGCTGAGATTAATCTAGTTTATCAAGTTAGGGAATTCCTTTTCATTTCTGTTTTATTAAAATTTTTTTTTTAAAAACAACAGATGGTGAATTTTGTCAAATGTGTTTTAGGAATCTATGGAAATGAAAATACGAGTTTTTCCTTTAGATGTGCTGAGGGGATGAAGTATATTAATCTCATAACTGAATCATTCTTAATACCGAACCATCCTTGTAATACTGAAAAAAAGCCTACATTTAGACAAAGTATATATTTCTTCTGATGTACTCTGGATTCTGTTTCTAATATTTAATTTAGTTTTCTTTTTTCCCTAAATATTCTTGAGATACTGGCCTGTTGTTTACTTTTGGGGGGTTCCCAATATTTGGTGGGTTTTGGTTTCATTGTTACATCGCCTTTAAAAAAAGTATTTGGAAGCTTTGTTCTTGTGAAAAAAATTCTAATCAATAAAAATCCAATATAAACAAGTAAAAAATTATAATTTAGTTAGTTTATTAAATAGGATTTTGTGTGTTGATGCAGTAATCGCCACTTAAACTTAGTTTCTAAAGGAGAAATAAATAGCAAGTCGAAACTCCTAACAGTATAAAATTTCTATATAGGCATTATTGGGTTGTATTTCTTCTGAGATTCCATAGTAAAATTCCCTTAAGGAAACTAAAAGGTTTTAAACACAGCTACTTCCAGCCTTTACTTTTTCCATTTAAAAGACTTAAGTTTTACAGAGATTCTAACCAATGCATACACAGTAAAACACATGTCATTGTCAAGAATGAAAGCAAAAACCTTATGTTCTATGTTTTAACATCTCTCTCTGGTTAGCTGAAGCATTTCCTAATTCATAACCAAATTAGATGAGAAGTTAGCACATTTCACTTATTTATTTTTTTAAAATCCTCACCCGAGGATATTTTTCCATTTTTATTTTCTGAGTGGGAGGAAGGAAAAGAGAGAGAGAGAGAGAGAGAGAGAGAGAGAGAGAGAGAGAGAGAGAGAGAGAGAAACATCGACTTGAAAGAGACACATGGATTGGCCGCCTCCCGCATGACCTCGACCAGGGCCAAGATCGAACCGCAACTGAGGTATGTGCCCTTGACTGGAATCGAACCCAAGACTTTTTGGTCCTCAGGCCAACACTCTAACGTCTGAGCCAAACCAGCCAGGGCAGAAGTTAGCACATTTTAATTAAAATGTATAAGCATTTTGTTAAAAACTGATCCCAAAGTTTGAGCCAAGCATTGTTTTGAAGGGGCAGACTAGAATTTTCTTATATGAAAACGTGGAAAGAACATACCTGATCATGATCAACCTCTACAGGCTGCTTCTTAATGATCCAGGTGACAGACTCAGAGAGTGGTGGGGTAGTCAGGGATCCCGAGTAGGTCCAGTAATCCGGGCAGGTGGGCATGAGGCAGGCAGGGTCGAATGACCCAAATTCCACTAGGGTGTCCTGCCCAAGAGAAGGGGTCACTGAGCTATCATTTCATGGTGACAACTACTCAGGAATCAGTTGACAAGGCAATGATTCTAGGAGTGTCTGGGGACCAGCAGTGGCCCAGAGGAGCTCCTTAGGCCCTCTGGGCACCTTAGGACTGAATCACACCCATGCCTTGTTTCTGCAGTTAACTGTGTATTTCTGACACTCCTCAATGGGAACACAGCACAACCCATTTTCTCCCTCCATTCTACTGAGTTTCCAGCAGGCAGTCTCCTCTAAACTCTTGGGAGGCATTAGGTGGTGGCTGGTGCATAAATAAGGAGGCTTCCTTTTTCAACAGACTAATTGCATCTTCCTTTCTGAAATGCAATGCAAATTAGGAGGAACCAGGATCCTGGACTCAAAGGGGAGTGAGGGAGAAGAGAGGAGGTAAAAGAGGGAGATGGAGAGGGGGGGAGAGGGAAAGAGACAGAGAGTATATGGACTTCCAGGGAGCGGCCCCTTTGGGATTCTGAATATTGAATGACTGATCTTGGGGCTGGACAAAGGTATCCATCCTGAAGGATATGGGTAACTGTTCTTTAAAGGTGGACAAGCCAAGTTTCTGTCCAACTCTTCTGTGCTCCCTGCCTGAGGGAGAGTATCTAGAGTCAAGAAGGCTGCTCTGAGTGTTTCCACAAGGACTGAGAAGGAGCAGGTGTCAGAAGCAGAGGAGGGGACCCCATTATGTTCTTGAGTCCTCAAGTGCTCAGTGGCATGGCAGCAAAACCAGAGTGGCCAGTGCCCACCAACGGAATCCACTGAGGTGAATTACATCTCCCAATACAAAGGGAGTTAGTGTCTCTAGTCTGAGATTGAAACAGAAAATATATTTCCAGTAATTTATAAAAAAATATTACCTTATTGATGGCACAGTATCTACCAATTTTTGCAGCTCTTTGTGATGTTTGTGTAGCTAAAGAACAATAAATGAGAAAACACTGAAACAACTGACATACAATTGTAATAGAATGTGAATTAAAAGCAGACACCTGATGACTACCTAAAAAACACTCCCCAGTACTAACACTGCACTTAAACTGACAATTTAGAATGTTATCAACGTCGATGAAAGTAAATATTAATACAAAACAAATGAGCAGGCTGTTTGCTGACAGGCCACAGCCCATAGTCTGGAGGGAAAGGTGTCACCTTCTTCTTTAGCTCCCCGCTCTGAGCCTCACTGGCACTTGGCCCACAGCAACTCCATAGGCTGAAGCTGTCAGTCAAGCCAGAGTACAGTAAGGCCCAGCTTTCATTTCAGCTCAGGCCACTGAATCCTCAAGGACTCTTTCTGGGAGCCTCAGTGTAATAGCCACGTTTTCTAGTTTCTGTATTTGATGCTTAGATATCTGAAGACTTGGTGAACTAGAGGGGTTGCCCCTTCCAGGGTTAGCTAATTCTTAGATAGACCAAACAACTGGGAGCATACCTTTCATTTGCAAACCAACCAATCCAGAGTCCAGACCTCAACCACTGCCTTTATAGGGTTCTTAAACTTGGGGCCACTATTCCTCTGCCCTAATCAACCCAGGGCCAGGTCCCAGACAACTATGGACAGCCTCTCTGCCCCAGAACCCACTGAAATTATTCAAAGCACCCAATCCTAAACCTGCTTATGCGGTCTCTCCCATTCCTTCCCATGGAATCCACAATAAAAGCTCTGTCCATGCCTTCTCTTTCTCTCTCTGCTTCCTGACCATTCCTGGTGCTGTGCCTCCTGTTTTCAGGGATCTGTGAGTATAATAAAATTCTTCCTTCATGAGAGTCATTTCCGTGTCTGTGGGTCTTATTGTATCTGATTAAACCAAATCCTGGGTCCCCTTAAAACACTCAGTCTCCAGAGTGAACCAAAGCAGGGAGCTTGCAGGAGGCCTGCAGCTGTGGCAGCTACAGGAGCTCAGAGGCCCTGTGCAGAGTGTAGGCCCCAGATTTTCAATCCAGTTCTCCAGTTGCTAGTTGTGTGACTTGGCAGGAAAATACTTAACCTCCTTGAGCTTCACGTTCTTCATCTGAAAAACAGAGATGACAGTATTGCCATCAGAGACCTCTTGGGGGAACATAAACAAAGCACTTAGCAAGAGTATAGTCACACAGCACTCATAAATATTACTTCCTTTCATGTTCATTTCCCATAGTTGTTTGCCTTTATCTTTTTTATTGCATTTAAAATATATTCTTAACATTTTAAGCATTATTTATTTAGGGTTATTTGCTTTTATCCTTTTACACTAGTGCTTAAAAACAGAAATGTAATGCCAACCACAGAGGTAATTCTAAAGTTTCTAGGAGTCACATTTTAAAAGTTTTTTAAAAAAGTGAAATTAATTGAAAACATTTTTTCTTTATTGATTGTAGAGAGAGAGGAAGGGAGAGAGATAGCTAGAGATGAGAGAGAACATCGATTGGCGGCCTCCTGCATGCCCCCCACTGGGGATCTGGCCCACAACCTGGGCATGTGCCCTGACCGCCGGCGACCTCTTGGTGCATGGGTCGACGCTCAACCACTGAGCCACACTGGCTGGGCAAAATTAATTTTCATAACATTTTATTTCACCAAATACCTTGAAAAATATTGTCATTTGAACATGTAATCAATATGAAAGATTACTGAGGCAGTTTACACTTTTTCCCATACTTCTTAAAAATCTGTTATCTTACATGTATAGTATATATCAATTTGGATGCTAAATTTTCATCAGAAAAACTTGATTTGTATATAGATTTCTATGTAGGTCACAGTATATCCTTTATTTATTTATTTTTAATCTTCACCTGAGAATATACTTTTATTGATGAGAGAGAGAGAGAGAGAGAGAGAGAGAGAGAGAGAGAGAGAGAGAGAGAGAGAGAGACATTGATTGGCCGCCTCCCATACACGCCCCGACCAGGGATCGAACTCGAAACCTGAGTATGTGCCCTGATCAGGAATCGAGCCCATGAGCCTTTGGTGCATGGGATGACGTTCCAGCCAACTGAGCCACACTGGCCAGGGCTCACATTTTATCTTTTGGAGAGCATTACTTTAAACGCTTGTTAGCTTTTTTTCCCTGTGCCTTGCCCTGCACTGTCCTTTAACTTGAGATGTGCTATTTCCTCATCTAATTGAAGACCATCCTAGTAGGCCTAGAGCTTAGTGCAGTGACTGGGTATACAGGGACCCTCCATGTGACTTTGTGAGGATGATCATACTAAATTCCCTCATTAGAGCATCAGGGCTGTAAAAGGCATTTTGATGCTGAACCCAAAACCACAGCACACACATGCAGTTATCAGCACAGGAGACTCAAGACTACATATCCCAGTGGTCAGTTCAGCCCTATTTGTTAGTTCCCTGTAGCTGCAGATACTCCTGAGATTGTTACTATAATCCCAAGGGGCTCTTAACCAGCCCATTGTTTCTCAAGACTACTTGAAAGTTAATGGAAGACAACACAGGCTGGATGTCCTGGTCTATATTATCTGGGGATTGACAGAATTCTTTGTGAAGAAGACATTGCAAAACAAGCTTTTTAATAAAGTTAAGTCCTTAACACAGTTCTTGGAAACTGAGACTTTAAACAAAACAACCTATACGAAAACAATTTCACCACAGGCTCATTAATATGCAGAAATATACCATAGAAACTTAACTCTTATTTACTATATCAATGAGCCTATGGTAAAATTGGTTAGTCACAGTTTAAAAGAACCCATCTATGATGTTAGGTGAGGATTTACTGTACTACTGTTCTCCAGGCTTCATTTGTGTTCTTCACAATTAAATGGAGAAAACAGAACAACTTACCAATACAGTTCAGTTATAATATAGACTAGTCCTGTCAAACAGAACTTTCTCTGACAATGGACATTTTCAATATGGTAAGTGCTAGCCACACATGGCCATAAAATTTTAATAAATTTATATTTACATGTAAATACACACATGAGACTAGTGGCTACATACATACAGTGCCATTCTATTCCAAGTTGTCCTAAAAAAATGTTTCTCTTCTTTCTAAAAGTAGATCATGACGTTAAGAATCACTGGAATAATGACAACTCTGTACTATTTCCATTTTAGATGAGTCTTTGTATTTCATTAAATTAAGAATTAACATAATTAAATTTATTTTCGTGTGGGCTAAGATCTCATGCCTAAATTTCTTTAATGTGATAATCAGTCTAAATTTCACGGGATGATACACTAAGTGAAACTGATTTTATTTTCATCTTGGTTAATAGGTGCAAGGCTTTTATCTTTATTTTATCATGCTACCAGTCCCCAGTTAAAATTGTCAACATTTACTGTCTGCTACTTGAGATAACAGCAAACAGCAATTTGAGTTTACAGCCAGTGATTAGCTGGGGGAGGGTGGGCAGTGAAGGTAAAGCAGGGAGCACAGGGCTCTAATGAAATGCTGCCTTCTGAATTTGCAATATCTTCCTCCTTCAGTGCCAGCTTAATCTGCTTCACCCCATCCTAAATATGGTCAGACTGAAACACTCAAGGGAGGCACTGAGCCTATGATGATGAGAAAGGTGGTGATAGGGATAACAATCCCCAGACCAGAATAGCTGCCAGCAGGGAGTTCTTTGTGTGGTAGGCATAGCTAAGGACTTGCCAATTATCTTTGCTAACCCCTCAACACTCTTGGGCCACTCATCCTTGGTCACAAGTGAACACTGGGCCTTCTGCTTGGGTACTGAGCTGCCAGAAACAATGAGTGTTAGCTTTACACCAGGATATCAGAACAAGACATGCTCACTGGCCCAGGGCAGCAGAGACCAAAATATTCTCCTGGGTGAAAACAGGGCTGGTGTCATATGACAAAAGAAAAATCAAATGGTGACTGTCACCTGTTTTTCTTAGCAACTTACCCAAAAGAAAATCTGATGTGGGAATTTAATCAAGGGAAACTATCCCAAGCCACCACTTTTTTTTTTTTTTTTTTTTTTTTGGCAGCAGAAAAGAAGCAAAACTATCCTAAAGATATGAGCACATTGGATTTTAGACTTACACCTTTCAACTCTCTGTTTAAAAAGTTAAATTTTATTAATTAGATAAATATGACTATTTTTTTCCACTCTAAGCCTCAAAGTGCCAGAGTTGAGAATAAGTCAATCTGAGTAGGATGTGGGCCTGCTGGTAGGAAGCCACATCCAGCAACCAGAAATGCATTACAACTCTAGGCAATTCATTTTAATGAGAACATGGTCAATGTGGGAGGAAACAAAATACACTCTCGATAAAAATATATTTACAGAGCAGTTTCAGGTCCTTGGGTTTAGCGAGATTAGCATTCTTAATTTACCTATTTTTTAAAATTATGTGCAAACAGGGTAAAAAGAGAATAAACCCAAAGAGGAAAAGTAGAGAATCCTAGGCCTAGAGGCAAGTCAACATTTGAAAACTCTGAGTCAACCCCTTTAATATAATGGAAAATGTGAAAAATTCCTCTTCAACAATATACCAGTCCATTTCATCTCTCCACAAATACACAGGTCATCCTTTCCTATTATGGCAACGGTTCATAACCAGGGGCAGTTTTGTCCCCCAGAGCTCATTTGGTAATGTGTGCAGACATTTTTGGTTGTCACACTGGGTGGGGATATTGCAAGCATCTAGTGGGTAGAGGTTGGGATGCCATCCAACAGCCTACAGTGCACAGGACAGTTCCCGACAACACAGAACGGCCCACCCCCATGTCAGTGGTGCGGCAGCAGAGACTCCCTGCCCCACAGAGACAAGGATGGCAACTGGTCTTTCAGCAGGGGGATGAGATGTAAGAGGTTTCAGCAAAGACAATCTGCTGCCTCACTTGATCTGCTGAGTTTACAGCAGAACACACACTTGACAAGCTGGTTGGCTAGAAGTAACTGCAATGTGTAACTCGGGAAAGAGTATTCCAGACTGTGATGCTACTGTTCTAAAGTGCTGGTCAACATTAATATGCATCTTCCAGAGTGTTCAGATTCACAGAAATCATTTGCAGTCTGTGGATCAACGTTAATAAAAAGATAACTGACAATAAGAAACAACAGAAAAACAGGTTCCAAGGTATTTGGAACTGTGATACGACCCCTGTCCTATTTCCGCCAAGACATCATTTTAACATGTTAAAAGTGGTCAAGAAAAGGAATTTCCTGCCCTGGGCACATGTCTTGGTTGCAGTTTGGTCCTCAGCCCTGGTCGGGGTTGTGAGGGAGGCAACTCTCACGTCAATGTTTTTTTTTTTTTTTTCTCTCTCTCTCTCCCTCCCTCCCACTCTGACTGAAGATAAATGGAAAAATATCCTCGGATGAGGATTAAAAAAAAAAAAGAAGAAGAAAAAAGGACTTTCCAATTCTTACTGTGGTAATCATTTTGCAATATACACATGTATCAAATCACCATGTGGTAGGTACACCTTAGACTTACATATATTCTGTGTCAATCATATCTCAGCAAAGCTGGGGGAAAAAAAAACTTTCTACATTTCTTTTACAGCACAGATAGAGAAACAAGTAGTTAATTCTCACAGCTCTTAAGGCATATAAATCCACTCTGGAACTCCACTTTCATCCTATCCACAAATCTTATGGGAAGGGAAACACACACCAATCCAGTTCTCAGCAGGTGTTAGTGCCTCCTCAGATTCTGCCTTTGGCCTATTGAGGCCACTCAGCAGTTTGGCACCGCCAGGGGAGGGCAGCTGCCAAAAGGCTCAAAAAGAGCAACTGACGGGACATTAAAGACACATGTCACTTACAGACTTGAATTTCATCCTTCGTACTGCCCTTCCAAGAAGAGTGTAAGATGTAAAAAGCATATTAGGATCCCCAGGGATGCAGAGAAAGGAGCCACCCGTTGCGATTTCACCCTCCCTTCCCTTTGTTTTTTAAATCCTCACCTGAAGATATTTTTCCATTTTCTATCTTCAAATAGGGCAGGAGGGAGAGAGGAAGGGAGAGAGAGAAACATCGATGTGAGAGAGACACATCAATTCGTTGCCTCCCACACGACCCCAGCCAGGGCTGGGGACAAACCGCAACCCAGGTACCTGCCCTTGGCCAGATTCCAACCCGCGACTCTTTGGTCTGCAGACTGATGCTCTAACCCGCTGAGCCAAACTCGCCAGGGCTCCCCTCTCTTCGTGTACTTCACTGCCATGAGCTGGCTGAGAACTAGCTCTTTCACCATTGACTCTGCCAGACCTGGGATAGAAGGCAGAAGGCTAGACCCAAAGGAAAGGTGAGGTGTGTCCAGTGAAGGCAGGAAGCAGTTACTTCCTATTGCTACCCTGAAAAAAACAACGGAGGGCTCCAGGCAGAACTCTCTTTAACCAGCTATTAGTCCACGTGTGGGACAAGGATTGTATGTGCTGTGTGCTGCTGTCCTTCACACTTTGCCAATGAACCCACTGACCTCAGGGAGCGGAGATGCACGTCACCACATGCAAAGGGAATGGTAGGAAGTTCTTCAACCCCACAGAGGCTCCTCACCTGCAGGCCTGACTCTCTACCTGGGGTGCTTATGGCAGTGACACCCAAAGTATGTCTTCATCCACATAAGAAGCTGGGAATTCTCAAACCATGTGAAAATCACTTTTGTTCATAGTAGTTTCATGTGTGTGTTTGCATACATACAATTTTGGAGGGAGCAGGTATGTCAAAATGTACCTTAATTCTGTTCTTCTTTCTACTGACTTTTTGAATTGAAGCAATAATGAGCAACTATCTCATCCAAAGCACTGTGCTGGGTAAAAATGAAAAAGTCATGTTTTCTCACCATTTCCAGAAGCTTGCAATCTACAAGGAAAAACTATTTAAACAAACAACGTCTGGTCTTTTTAGTTACCTTTTTTTTTTTATTGTGGTAAAGAATACATAATAGTTACCATTTTCATTTTAAAGTGGCATTAAATACATTTACAATGGTATGTACACATCACCAGTATCAATACCCAAAACCTTATCATCATTCCCTATATAAACTCCACTCATTAAAAAATAACTCCCCATCCCTTCTGATGACCCAGACCCCAGTAACCTCTGTTCTACTGTCTCTATGTATTTGCCTATTCTACATACTTCATATAAGTAGAATTATATATTTTTCCTCTGAGTGTGGTTTATTTCACTTAACATAATTCAACAAATACTTCCTGCTCAAAGCCACATGTGATGACAGCCCCGACTTAATTCAATGAGAACAGAAGGCACAGGCTCTAAGTTTTAGAAGGAGGTGACATTTGAACCACGTGTCATAAGAGACTATTTTAAAGGACGCACAAAGATAGAGAGATGGACAGGGGTAATGTAAGCAACGATGAGGACATCTTGGGGGAGGCAGGGGTGCTCAGGAGCCAAGGTCAGAGAGGAAAATTGAGGTTGAAGAAGGTAGAACCTTGGGTTTATTCAGTAATCAATCCCAGTGTGAGGGGAAGGTGAGCAAACATGTGGGAAAGGACTCTTTTCTTGCTGACAATCTAGATTGACAAAAAAGCGACTGTGTATGTTCCGGGAACACAATGCCTAGTACAAGATATACTCAACAGAAGAGACCTGCTAGTCTGTCCTTCAAAGAGAATGCTGTGATAAGACAAGGCTAGCAGGATGCCTGACCATGAAGGGAGTTGTACAAATGAGTGAGCATGCTCTTGGCCCTGCACAAGACGCCATGGGAGAGTCTGAGGCCTATCACCAGGGCACCCAGAGCAGTCTGGGTTACTGATCCTGGTCCAGCTCCAGAGCCATCAGGACAGCCCTAAGGCAAGGCTGAGCTGACCTCCAGGGCTTTGCCTTGGGGACTGCTCTGCATTCTGCAACCATGCTGTCTGTGCACAATGCCAAGGCTGGCACCTGATGACACCTCAGCCAGAAAAGTGTCTCTTGCCTACTTCCATACTGGCTCTCTAGGACTAGGAGGACACAAGAGCTCCAGAAGGCCTGACGTCAACCCTATCTTCTAGGTCATCCTCCTCCACAAAGCCCACCCATCGTGGGCTGCACATAGTGGTCTGGAAGTCTGTTTGCCTCCTTCTGTTTGCCTCCTAAGAATACTGCTGATCTCACTGCAGGGGACAATGACTCTGAAGATGACCTGAGTTTTTGGACAAAAACAAAATCCTGTTTTTTGTAATGAAGCCAAATGTATCTGTACTTTCCATAATCACAAGTCTGCTATGAATATTTGTTAAGGTATTGGCCAAGAAGGTGCCCAGGGGACACAGTGGAAAGTAGGAAACTTGGGGATTTGAGATTAATTCAGAGAATATAAACTTCCAAGAAACTGGAAAGCTTTCAGATATTATTCCACGTGTTCGAGAGGAAGCACTGATGGTTCCTGATGACTGTCAGCACAACGCAGGATGGATGGGAGTAGAGCCAGGAAAGTCAGTGAGGAGGTGTTTCTTCCACCACTTCATTCAATCCCATCAATCTTTTATTCTTTCATTCATCAAGACATCAATCAAACAACACTTAAATGCTAAACACTATTCTAGGATCCACAGGGTAATAAAACAAAGTCTCCATCCCTGTGGAACTTACATTCTAGTGGGGGGAGACAGACAGTAAACACCAGTTTAATACGTAAGTCAGTTGTAGAGACAATTAAATTAAAATATGTTCAGTGAAAAGTAGAGCAGGATTGGGTGAATTTGGAGTGCCACTTGGAAGGGAGTATTGGGTTTTAAATAAATTGCTCAGGAGAGGCCTTACTGAAACAGTGAAATTAAGCAAAGGATTGAAGGAGGTGAAGGAATTCATTATTTGGCTATCAGGAGGAAGCACAGTCCAGGCAGAGGGAACTGCCAGTGCAAAGACCCTGAGGTGGGAGTGTGTCTGGCACATACAAGGGATGATAAGGCCAATAGGACAAGAGTGGTGAACCAGGAGGAGGGTAGTAGGAGATGAGGTTGAGAGGTAATGGACACCAGATCCAGTAGATGTCTAGGCCTTTGTAAAGGTTCTTTCTCTAACAGGCTTTTCAACCTCGGTGTTGTTGATGTTTTTGACCAGATAACATTTGGCGTGGGGGAGGGGGAAGGAGGCTGTCCTATGCATTGTAGGACCTTTAGCAGCATCCCTGGTCTCTACCCACTAGATGCCAGTGGCATCCTCCTTCCAACTCTGACAATCAGAACCATCTCTAGACATTGCAGATGTCCCCTGGAGAAGGGGGATCACCTCTTACTGGGAACCAGTATTCTAAGTGAAATGGGAACATGATGAGGTTTTGGAGCAGAGGAAGGACATAATCTGATTTATATTTTCAAGAGATCATTCAGGGTGCCCTATTGGGAATTGACTGGGATAGAAGGCAGGAAAGAAGCAGGGAGACCATTCAGGATAATCCAGGGGCTGGAACTAAGAATGTCACCATGGAGGTGGTGAGAAGGGTTTGGGTGCTGGCTATAGCTTGGAAATACAGCCCATAAGATGTGCAAGAGAGGAGCCAAGGATGACTGGAAGATTCTTGGCCTGTCAACTGGAAGAATGGAGTTGCCATGAACTGAGATGAGGCCAATAGGGTGTGGAACAGGTTTTGGGTGGAAATCCATAGCTCAGAGTTGGGCATGTGGAGTCTGAAATGAAATGCCAGAGAGAATATGAAGCACTGATCTGGACAGTGGCAGTAGAGATGAATAAGGCACTTTGAATTTAAGAGATTGCTATTTTGGTGTAAACAAAACACATAGGATTTGCACCCAACTGTAAGAGAGTAAAGGGAAAAAGCTGAAGAAAGTGTTGTGATTTTACAGCTGGATGATTTTGGTGGTAGAATGAGGATAAATCCCTGATCAGAGAAACAGAACCTGGCACAAGGTGCGGGTGGGAAGGCAAAAATGGAGCTCCTCATCTGAATTATATATTGGATGTGAGGTCCAAGGTAGAGCTGAGAGAAAAGGTCTAGAAGAGTTGGCAATGTGGCTCTGGCGTTCTAGAGAGTCTATGAGGCCAGAGAGTAAAGGAACACCCGTTTCCCGAAGGAGCAACAGGTGCAGAAGGAGACTGAAAAAAATGGAATGATTATGGAGGCCAAGAGATGGAGAAGGAACAGTTAAAGGCAATCAAGGAAGCATGGAAGTTCAGGGGTGAGGAGGGTTCCAGGAAAATTCAAATAAACAGAAATTCAGTTTAGCTAATGCTGGGTACAATACCTGTAGGAATACACGAGAGAAATCCAGGTGTATGGTTCAGGAAGAAAGATGTTTATCAGAAAAATGTTCATGAATTTGCACCTACAGTATAAATTGCAAAGTTTATCATTAAAAATATACTAATAGGTCCATCAGGTGTGGCTCAGTGGTTGAGCTTCGACCCATACACCAAGAAGTGGCAGGTTCGATTTCTGGTCAGGGCACTTCCCATGTTGTGGACTTAATCCCCAGTGGGGCATGCAGGAGGCAGCTAATCGATGTTCTCTCTTATGGATGTTTCTATCTCTCTCTCCCTCTCCCTTCCTCTCTCTCTAAAATGAATAAAGAAAAAAAATTTAAAAAACATACTAATAGTAATTATAAAATAGGCTTCAGGTAAGTCCTGGAATGTATTAACGCAGAATAAACTTTCTCAATAAGTTATATTTTTTAGTACAGGTTCAGGAAAAATGGATAACACTGAAGAAACTTGTAACTTTTATATTGCATTTGATCACTGTCTATGAATGAAAAATAGTTCATTGGATAACATTTTAGAACAAATATACTTTCCTTTCTCAAAACCACATATTTAAAATAACAGGATTTCAAATATATAAAATAATGCTTACCATGTCAAACATTCAGTAATTGCAAGTGAGTTATGGCCTTTTGGCTTTTTTTTTTTTTAACTTATCTTTATTGTTGAATGTATTACAGATGTTCCTCATTTTTCCCCCATTGCCCCCCTCCTCCCCCATTCCTGCCCCCCTCCTGCCTTTCCCAACACTGTTGTCTGTGTCCATTGTTTATGCATATATACATATAAGTTCTTTGGTTTATTTCTTCCCACCCCCCAACCCCCCTTCCCTTTGAGGTTTGTCAGTCTAACAACCAATTTGCACTTCTTAATCCCTTCACCTTTTTCACCCATCCCCCCAGCCCCCACCCATCTGGTAACCAACAAAAGTCCTCTGTGTCTATGAGAATGTTTCTGTTCTGCTTGCTCATTTTGTTTGTAGATTCAATTGTTGATAGATATGTATTTATTGCCATTTTGTTTGTTCACTTTTTTTATCTTTTTCTTCAAGAAGACCCTTCAACATTTCATATAATAATGGTTTGGTGGTGATGAACTCCTTCAGCTTTTCCTTGTCTGGGAAACTCTTTATATGGCCATCGATTCTAAATGACAGCTTTGCAGGATAATCTTGGTTGTAGGTTCTTACTTTTCATCACTCTGAATATTTCTTGCCACTCCCTTCTGGCCTGCAAAGTTTCTTTTGAGAAATCAGCTGACAGTCTTATGGGAACTCCCTTGTAGGTAACGAACTGCTTTTCTCTTGCTGCTTTTAAGATTCTCTCTTTGTCTTGAACCTTTTGCATTTTGATAATGATGTGTCTTGGTGTGGGCCTCTTGGGGTTCTTCTTGTTTGGCACTCTCTGTGCTTCCTGGACTTGTATGTCTGTTTCCTTCACCAAGTTAGGGAAGTTTTCTGCCATTATTGTTTCAAATAGGTTTTCAATTTCTTGTTCTCTCTCTTCTCCTTCTAGCACCCCCAAGATGCGAATGTTGGCATGCTTGAAGTTGTCCCAGAGGCTCCTTACACTGTCCTCATTTTTTTGGATTCTTTTTTCTTTTGCTGTTCTGATTGGGTGTTTTTTGCTTCCTTATATTCCAAATCGATGGTTTGCTTCTTGGCTTTACCTACTCTACTATTGAATCTGTGTAAACTATTCTTTATTTCAGTTAGTGCCTCCTTCATTTCTAACTGTGCATCCTTCATTTCTGACTGGTCCTTTTTTATGCTCTTGAGGCCCTTACTAAGTTCACTGAGGTTCTCACTAAGTCCATTGAGCATCCTTATAAGCAGTATTTTGAACTCTGCATCTGTTAGGTTGCTTAACTCCATTTCACTTAGTTCTTTTCCTGGAGTTTTGTTCTGTTCTTTCATTTGGGACCTGTTTCTTTGTCTCCTCATTTTGGCTGCCTCCCTGTGTTTGTTTCTATGTATTACTTAATGAGAGGTATGGGGCTAGCTGAGACCAGATGCTGCTCATTTGAAAGAATTTAGGAAAAGCTGAAGCAGGCTCCAAGACAGGCCAATCCTATGGTAAAGCAACTGGCAACAGCTTGGGTGGGCCTGAAAGTTGGGTGGGGTGGGATGGGGCGGGGCCTCAGGGAATTACCAGGGCGGGGCAAACAGTGTGAGCCAGGTAGCTGGAGGCCCAGGGAAGGGCTCACCAAAGGAACAAAAGCCTCTGATAGCACCTCTGTCCAGGAGAAAGCTGCCTCTCCAGCCCTCGCTCCAATGCCAAACAGCGTAGTTCTTCCCCATATAATTCTGGTGCCTTTCAAGCTGCCTCCCGCTTGCTGGAGCCTGGAGGGAACGAGTCCGAGTAAGTCAGTGTGTGGGCCCTTTAAGAGGAGCTACCGAGGGCTCCAGCCGCCTCAGCCTCAGTTCCCGCTGGTTTTTCCAGCCAGAAGTGATGGGGATTCTCTTCCTGGCACTGGAATCCTGAGCTGGGTGCCTGGTGTGGGACGGGGACCCCTCAGTCCTCAGGGAGAACCTTCTCAGCCGAGGTGTCCTCCTAATTTTTATCCGCCACACGTGGGTGTGGGACCAGTCCATCGTGCCTCTGCCCCTCCTACCAGTCTCGATGTGGCTTCTTCTTTAATTTTGTAGTTGTGGGACTTCCATTCAGCTTGATTTCAGGCGGTTTTGAATGATGGTTGTTCTGTAGTTTAGTTGTAACTTTGATGTGGTTGTGGGAGGACGCAATACCGCGTTTACCTACGCAGCTATCTTGACCGGAAGTCCGGCTTTTTGGCTTTAAGATCAAAATTATACACCAAGACATAAAAAGTCAGAAACTTTAGAGATGAGGTATATACTGTATAAGATAAGCATTGCTGCCTAAAGCCATCACAGTTCTTAAATTAAAAGTACCTGTTTATCGAGAGGTGGTTATTCAAAATTATCCACAGATCTCATACAACCCAAGATTGTGAAACCACAAATAATGTTAATCCTCAAACATAGCACACAACAATGAACTATTAGGCTATATTACTGGATTTCAGAGAACTTGTCTGTCCTTAAGTCTGTCAATAAAGATGGGACTATAGGCTGGATGGGTAAGCTTTCTGTGCTATATGCCCTTTGCTATCACTGACTATTCATGTATGACGTTAAATTTACTTACACATTCCTCATCTGTTTTGCTGACTTAGAAATGTGTTTAAAAGAAAAGAGTCTAATAGCCTTTAAACATCATTTATAAACCATGTACTTATTAAATGCTTCAGCTCTTGACCTATCATATATATATATGACAGACAGCAAAAAAAATATATACCTACTAAAGCTTACAATTACATTGAAAAAAATTCCTTGATTCTTATCAGATTGACTCTTCATTTCCTCACCTCCTGATATAGAAAGGAAATCAGCCTCTTGCAATTCTCTAAAATTTAAATTAGAGGTTGTTTCCAAGTCTTGATTGAGAAAGCTTAGCTTTCTCCTCTCACTCACTTTTTTTTTGAGAGGATGTTCCTAATCTGGGGTTGCCAAAGGTTTCAAAATACATTTCTTAACCTGTTTTGTGTGCTGCCCCAGTGGAGCCTATGATATGAAATGCACTTTCCTCTTTCCTTAAGATTTTTGCAATATTCACCTTCAGCCAAAATTCACTTAATTTTTACTGTGTTCCAACTATGAGTGCTGGCAACCTTTTGTATAGCAGGTGTGTACAGGCACAGGAATGGAGCCCTTGACGAATTTGGTCTTTAGGTGAATTTCAGTCCTGGTAGTGATTTTACAATTTCTGAGTAAAGGAGGAAAGCCCTAGAAAGCTGAAAGGTTTTCACTTCCAAAATATTCAAGAACAGTGCAGGTCTTTACCAGGGCCCGGAAGGGAAGGTGGGTAGGGGTGAACTTTGGTTCACTGTAGATGCCAATGCAGGCTAAGAACTGTAACCTTTCTGAGGGATGTGCAGGGGCAGATTATGGGTAGGGTGTGGGGGAGCTTCCCACCAGAGATTTATGACATCTCTCCATATTGCAGCAAGACTTAAATAGCAAAGTGGATAGCCAGATTGTAAGTAAAGGAAGAAGAGAAAGCAGAAAACAATGTGGTTTTCAGTTTTCACTGTCTGACAGAGAATAAATCCTACCTAAATTAAGGTGTACACGTCTTCGTTATCTCCCTATGTTTCTCAAGCTTTCTCAGCAAAAATAAACGGGGGCGGGGGTATTACACTGATTATAACAACGAGTTTCCAGTAGCCTCAGAGCAGTAGCTTTTAACTCCTGCCACAAAGAATCACGGGCCAACAACGTTTGTATTTCGTAGGTTCTTCCCCTCCAGAACCTGGGACGGGATACAAAAGAAAAAGGAAAGAAGAAAGAATTGAGGAGAGAAGGCTCAGAGTTGTTCCAATGACACAGCTATGCTGTTGACCTTTTGCCCTGGGGGTGGCTGTGAATCTTTCCACAGCTCTGGGCACAGTCAGGGGAAAGATCACTGCAGGTCTGAGTGAGTCCCAGCTTGAGGGGCCTTGAGAATTGAACCCAGACTTCTCAGCTCCTGGGACAACGCTCAATCCACTGAACCACACCGGCCAGGCCTGTCCTACTTTTAAATGAACAGAACTCTAAGGGGGTGTAGCTGTCCAAAGACATTCAGAGTGGAGAAAAAGGGTTAGAGTAGAGAAGGGCGATTCCCTGCTCCCTTCCCACCTTTCTTCAGAGAAGTCCCGCGGGATCTGTGGCCATTCTCGCGAGATCAACAGCTGTCCCGGCTCCGGGACACATCGCAGAGCGTGATCGTGTATGTGGGAGGGTCCCCTTGCTGCCCACGCTCCACATTCCCGCAGACCCTTACCCGAACGTTTCTCTGAACGCAAACCTTTGCACTCACTACGGAGAAGAGGTTCATGCGCGCGGCCATCTTGGCTACGCCCCCTTACGCCTCACTATGCCCCTCTCGCCGGGACACGTCATTTCGCTTATCACGTCACGTCCCCGTCCGCCCAGTAATCCTTAAGCCCCGCCCTGGCCATGCTCCCTACTCTGCCTCTGCGGGGTCGCGCGCCTGCGCCCTAACTTGGCCCCGCCCCTGCACTCCGCCTGGGTCCAACCCTCCTTCCAGCTAGAGCATCTTTGTGACGCCTCTGAGAGCCGCTAAGCTACGCCTCACGGACTGGCCGCGCCCTCACAGTTTTGGTACGTCCTTGCGCTCCGCCTACAACCACGTCCCTCCTTCCTGTTACGTCATTTGTGTTCCGTATGCTACTCCGTGACCCCGCCTCTCCACTGGTGTTTACTATCATCCTGCTTCCACGTCTCTCCCTTGTGCCCATGTTCCTGCTTTTAACTCTAGTAATTCCGCTGCCTGAGTTTACCTCTCCCGCAATCTCAACCAACTTTGTCAAGACCTTACTAGAGGCCACACCGTTCACACTCCTAGTCCCACTTTTTTCGGTCACACCTCTGGGCTACGCCTAGGCCACGCCCCTACCGACAGGGCTGGCGCCGACGATCCTTCCCACGGTTCCAGGCCCCGCCCCTCCGATCCGGGTCCCATTCCTTCCCTAGGCATGCCACGTGCCTCTGTCCTGGCCAGTCCCGACGTTCTGCCCCTGATACGCGGCAAGACCCATTGGCTAGGCTCATCCAGCCCTTGCGCGTTTTCCGGCTTTAGGTCCTGGCCGCTCCCTGGGTTCCCAGGCCACCCGTTTTTGGTTCCACGCTGACCAAGTCCACGCCTCCCGCTCTCCCTCCGCTGGCAGAGCCTGGTCCTGGCTAGCCACGGAGGAGTGGGCGGGGTCCACGAGTTTCCAGAGAAAACCTCCCAGGTCTGAGAGCTACACGTCAGCGGCATTTATATAATGGAACAAGCCTGGGGATCCTAGATCCTCGTCTAATTGACTTCATATTTCTCCCAGCTCCAAACATCACAACTATGAGCAGAATCCGGATAGGAAACATAACGGGGAACCTACTGGAACTGTGTTTCTACCAGTCCCTCACCTGACCTTTAGTGCTAGGCAGCTGCACGGAGTAAGCACGCTTCTCTACTTCTTAATGTGGCCTTCAGGTGATCTTTCCAAGGTACCTAGTGCCTTGCTGTTGTCTAGGGCCTGTGGAGACAACACTACACTTAGACCTCTGCCTATGGCCTTCTGCTCCGAGATTAATCTTTACTTCCTCCAGTTACAGTTCTGGGTCCACAAGAAAAAGTGAAGCGGTTATCACTAGCTTTTTTTGTTTGTTTGTTTTCTCTCCCGAAATTTCTGAAAGAACACTCCTGAGGGCAGGGCACTTTCCATTAGCCATTCAGGTATTCATTAGTTTAAATTGTATTTATGAAGTACTATGTTTCAGTGACAAATAAAACTACAAGAAGCTTACAACCCGAAGCTTCCCCACTTGAGTTTGGATGGGACAAGAATTGATGAGAAAGTTAAGGAAGGTGTGGTATGGGGGTTGGTTAATAGATGGAAAAGGACTTGGTAAGTGCTGGTCTTTTTTAAAATTGAAATAAATTTGACGTATAATGTATTAGTTTCAGGTGTACAATATAATGATTCAATATTTGTATATACGTCAAAATGATCATCACAATAAGTGTAGTTAATATACATCAGTACTCAGATTCTTTTTCTTGTGATGAGAACTTTTAAGATGTACTCTTTTAGCAACTTTTAAATATACACTACAATATTATTAACTATAGTTGCCATGCTGTACATTACATCTCATGACTTAATTATTTTATAACTGGGAATGTCTACCTTTTGACTCCCTTCACCCATTTCACCCTCCCTACCCCTTACCCCACCTCTGTCAACCACAAATCTGTTCTCTGTATCTGAGTTTGTTTTTTTGCTTTTGTTAATTTTTTTTGATTCCACATATAATGGAGATCATATGGTATTTGTCTTTCTGTCTGACTAATTTCACTTAGAATAATGCCCTCCAGGTCCATGTTTGTTTGTCTTTGAGAAATACAGTTTTTCTTGACTTTTAGTCCCAAGGGAAATCCTGATTCCTCATCACAATATCATGAATTAAGTAGTAAACAAAGTATCTTAAGGAGTTTTATATAGATACCCTCAATGTAAACCTTTGAAACAACCACAAAGCACAGTACATTAAATCAAGTCTATGAAACTCCCAAACTTCCTTTTCATTTGAGGTCACAGGCTTTATTCAGGGCAGCATTTAGATCACCATTCCCCATGATGGCAAATAAGTTTCAACTAACATGTTAACTGACTGAATAACTGCTGCCTGTGGAAGTTTTGTGGCTGAGTCCTTGCTCAGAAGGAAAAAGTTCTGTAATAGAGTGACTATGTCTGTGGTGGATGCAGGATAGATGAGTGGCTGCAACAACCTATCTGGCATTTCAGATTCGTAGTAATAGAGATCTAGCCTGCACATTTTTTAGGCCGTTCTCAAAAACATTTCTTACTATAAGCTTTTGATGATTTTCAGACAATAGAAGGATCAAGGTCATTATTGCTGACCAAACTTAAGGACAGAAACTTTGATATGTTGATTAATTCATATGCTTTGTATAGCAACCAGAATGAAGTTAGTTTAAGATTCTGTTATGAAAAGGAGAACATCTGACCAAAAAGACACATGGCCCATTGGCCCCTCCAACTCTTTATAAAGGCTGGCAAAGAAAGTACCTATAGACAAGGCTAAACGTGATGGGGTGACACTAACTGCTAGCCAAATAGAGGATTGAGGGTGGCAAATGCTACTCCATAGAGCATGGCTGCAGTAATTTTAGCCTAGAAAAAAAAATCATGACTACCAAAACTGTGAGAATACTCTTTGTATAACAACCAAATAACATTGGAAAGAGTTAAGCATCTAGGAAGAAATGTCAGTAAAGTCTTGCTTTTACTACATGGGACTCATTGTAATGTATTGGTCTTCATGCACAAGATGAGGCATGCAGACAAGCACACATGCGTTCTGTTTAAGAAAGTGTCCTTTAAATTCCTACCATAGGAATATTAAGTTGGCAGGGTTACATTCACTCCATTTGTCTGAATTAATCTTTATTTCCACACAGTAGTGATTAACTTTCTCTGAACTAGAAAAATGTTACCCTGTGAAAAAAAAGACAAAGTTCACAATGGTTATGGCTTTTGATTAACCTACAACATTTGATGAGCCTTCAGATTTTATTTTTTGTCATCTTAAAAAGGGCATAAATTATGAGAGTAGAAAGAAAAATATTTCAAAGCCCAGGATTTCTTGTTTATCAAAGATAATGAAGTTGTTTTTCTCTGGCTAGGAATGTAAAAACAAATTGCAGTGTACCTCTCGATACCTCATTTCCACAGTCTCGAGCTTCTTAGAATGCCATTTTATAATTTATAGAAGTCAATTCAGTATTATTAAATTATCAAATATTCATGGGCAATGAGAGATACAGAATTGACCAAATATAGTCCCTGCCCTCGAGGAACTTAAAGTTTGTAGGATACAAAAGTAAATCATGTTAGTAACAGATGCATGTACAACTATGAACAAAATGCTATGGGAATTCAGGAGAAGGAGAGAATAGAAAGTATTAATAGATTGGACAAGTCTACAGCAAATAAAAATCTATAACAAAAACAAAAGAAAGTTTTCTCAAAAGAGATGAATTGAGATAGGCCTGTAACAATGGCTAATATGTTTAAAGGTAAAAAAAAAATTCAGGGGAAAGCTCACAGTATTAAAGTTAAGGAAATAGTGTGAAAACAAACACACAAAGAACGGAGGTAGGACATGACCCACTTGCAGGGACTAGCAGGCAGAATGGCTGAGAAGAGATTGGGGCAGGGGCACTAGTGTAGTACAGCTGAAAAACCCAAATTAGGTTCAGATCTTACAGGTTCAAGAGTTTGGATTATCTGACATAGACACTGGGCTGCTAATGAAGATTTTAATGTGTAAATGACTTCAATGTAAATGACAAGGAGAAGAGGGACAATGGAATGTAGAAACATTCCATGACAGTGAGTTTTAGATGTGTCTGTGCTTATTAATCATGGGCTGTTGGACTGGGTCCAGCAACCAGGCAATTATTCTTTCTTATTAGCCATCTCAATAAAAAGATGAGTTTATTTTAATAATAATTTCAGGATATGGAACAAATGATGTTAAAATCGTATTTATGCTTGATTTTACACACACACACACACACACACACACACACACTTGGTTCCCTTTTATCTCCTGTTCTTCCTTTTGTGAGTTATTTCCATTAACTCAAATACAAGGAGAAAAAGGTACCATAGAAACTCTTTTAGAAGAAAAAAAATCCACCACCCCTGCCCCCATTGACAACCATGAGTTAAAATATAATATTTTTCACAATAGACAAAATACTTTTATCTTCCCATGCATCTTAACACTGAAAATTTAAAGAGTAAAAAAAATTTTACCTCCTAATTATACTGAAAAGATTAGGCTAATTACTATAAACATCTTGATATTATTTATTTTATAGTATATCAATTTCATTTCAGTTTAAATGAAGAATCACATTTATTCAAAATTCTACAACTTCTAGAGAATGAGTGAGTGGAGCCATTAGTTTAAAAAGTACAAGATTTATTAAGGAAGAACCGCTTTCTGAGGAAGAACCATGCACCAGCACAGCAATTCCTAGTCCAGAGAAAAAGAAGAAAAAGAAAAAAAAGAAAGATAATGAGGACTAATTGAAAGAAATCATAACTGGATCACCTGAATACATTGTGCTTAAGATTCAGAGAAGAGTATACCAGAGATGCTCCCTAAGATAATCAAGGATGAACAAAGGTTGAATGAAACAAAGTGGTTACTCATCTAGAGCTTTTCAAACCTATTTGTGTCTTGACATCAACTCTGTTAACTTTATATTATGTCATTATTTCTTAGTCTTTGTTATACAAATAAAAATATTTTCTTTGTATTTAAAAAAATAAAAAGTACAAGATTTTTATCTTATAAAAACTTAAATGTTCAGCTATTAAATGTTTGATTTCTTTTAGTGTGTCACAGCTAGGTACATTTCTCAAAACCCAATAAAAATGTACAGAGTAAAGTTATATTTGAAATGGTTTCACAATTTACTAGTTTTCAGTGTTATGGTTTATGAATACCTGTATGTGATAATGAAACAAATTATCAGGGTCAAAATTTAAAAGCACCACTCGTTCTTCTTACCTCTTGTTTGTTGAAGGTAAATGGAGTATACATATCCCCACATGCTTTTACAGCTCTGATGATCTTTAAAAGGCATCTCATATGAATGAAAAGAATGACCCACAGGTTTTCACGTGATGTCATATTTAATTTACCCTCCAGAGCAGTAGATCAATAGTTATGTGCCGAGAAACTGCTTTTCAATGCCATTGTGGAGTATGTAAAAACATGGAAAAATCAATTTCTTTTTCCTGTCACAGGAGACTCAGTGTGTTTCCTATTGCTCATGGCAACAATAATCTCAACCTTTTATTTATGTTCTCTAAACTTGGAACATTGGAACTCAATAGTAACATATTCAGAATGATTGAAACTGCTTTATTTGTCATCATTACCACTGTTACTAAGTTATTAGGCTTTTATATGTGGAATTGCTGAAATGAGCATTGTATGAAGCAAGTTTGATGTGAATTCTCTGGAGGTTTAATACTTAAAACTGTGCATGAAAATAAAGACTAAATATATACAAGATTTTGAAAAGTATAAGAAAGTTAAAGACAGTGTGTTAAGAGGCAAGAACAATAGTATCTAGTTCTGTGTTCTACCTATTTTATTGAGCTATCAAGCTTTTTATTAAATCATTTTTAGCATGTTTGAAGTGATCCATACATTGTAAAAGTCTTCATATTTTAAGTCAATGTCTTACTTTATAGTTTCGATTTCTCTTTCTATTCTCCTGACAGGACCTATAAAAGTTGATATTTTCAATCAATTCATTTTGAGCTGCTGTTTCCTTTGTGACTGTCAAATACTTTTCAAAGCAAATACTGAAATATAGAAAAATTAAAACTGTAATTATAGACTTTTTAAAAAAGGAGATCACTGTACATCTATACTTCTTATGTCACTTGCAAGAAGAATACTCCAAGGAAAATTAATAGCCACAGATATTTTCATTATTAACTGAGAAAGATGAAAAAGAAATAAGCCTATTAACCAGCTCAAGAGTTATAGAGCCCTGGCCGATTAGGCTCAGCGGTTAGAGCGTCGGCCTGTGGTCCAGAGAGGCCCAGGTTCGGTTCCCACTAAGGGCACGTATCTCGGTTGCAGTTTGTCCCTGGCCCTGGTTGGTTGTGCGGGAGGCAGCCACTTGATGTGTCCCTTTCACTTCGATGTTTCTCTCTCTCTCTCTCTTCCTCTCTCTCCCTCCCACTCTATCCTGAAACAAAAAAGGAAAAATGTCCTCAGGTGAGGATAAAAAAAAAAAAAAAAGAGTTAAAGAAAGAACAAGAAAACCAGTATAATGACAACCGGGGTAAGGACTTAATGATGGAACCAAAAAAGACCCCGAATAGCTACAGCAATCTTGAAAAAGAAGGACAAAGTAGGAGGGATCACAATACCGGACATCAGGTTATACTACAAAGCTACTGTAATCAAAACAGCCTGGTACTGGCACAAGAACAGGCACATAGACCAGTGGAACAGAACAGAGAATCCGGAAATTGACCCAAGACATTATGCTCAATTAATATTTGACAAAGGTGGTAAGAGCATACAATGGAGCAAAGACAGCCTCTTCAATAAATGGTGTTGGGAAAATTGGACAGCTACATGCAAAAAAATGAAACTAGATCATCAACTTACACCATACACAAGAATAAACTCAAAATGGATAAAAGACTTAAATGTGACTCATGACTCCATAAGAATCCTAGAAGAAAATGTAGGCAACAAAATTTCAGACATCATACGCAGCAAAATTTTCACTGATATATCACCTAAGGCAACAGAAACAAAGGAAAAAATGAACACATGGGACTACATCAAACTCAAAAGCTTCTGCACAGCAAAAGAAACAACCATCAAAGTGGAAAGGCAACCTACTGTATGGGAGAGCATAATTGCCTATGATATATCAGATAAGGGACTAATTTCCAAAATATATAGAGTGCTCATACATCTCAACAAAAGGAAGACAAAGAACCCAATTAAAAAATGGGCAGAGGAACTAAATAGATACCTCTCCAAACAGGACATACAAACGGCCAAGAGACATATGAAGAAATGCTCAACTTCACTAATCATCAGAGAGATGCAAATTAAAACAACAATGAGGTATCACCTCACACCTGTCAGAATAGCCGCCATCAACAAAGCATCAAACAACAAGTGTTGGCGAGGGTGTGGAGAAAAGGGGACTCTAGTACACTGCTGGTGGGAGTGCAGACTGGTGCAGCCACTATGGAAAACACTATGGTGTTACCTCAAAAAATTAAAAATTGAATTACCATTTGACCCAGTGATCCCACTCCTAGGAATATACCCGAAGAAGCCTGAAACACCAATCAGAAAGAATACATGTACCCCCATGTTCATAGCAGCGCTATTTACAATAGCTAAGATCTGGAAACAGCCCAAATGTCCATCAGTAGACGAATGGATAAAAAAGCTGTGGTACATATACACAATGGAGTACTATGCAGCTTTAAGAAAGAACGATCTCTTATCCTTTGCGTTGACATGGGAGGACCTGGAAACTATTATCCTAAGTGAAACAAGCCAAGCAGAGAAAGACAAACATCATATGATCTCACTTATTTCTGGAGTATAATGAACATAACAGTGTGAGGAGCAGGGTAGTCCCGGGGACGTGGAAGTGGGGTACAGGCTGACATCTGCCGGAAGAGGGGGCGGGGGAGGGGAGCGATGAGCACAGAACTTGTACGCATGTACTCATAACCAATGGACATGGACAACAAAACGGGGACGGGACAGGGAGGGAGGGGGAGGGGGGTATCAAAGGGGGAAAAAAGGAGAATCATCTGTAACATAAGTAAATTAATAAAAAAAAAAAAAAAAGAAAGAACAAGAAAACCAGTATAATGACAACCGGGGTAAGGACTTAATGAATGTAAATATTGATGAATCACAAAGAAGAAAGAAAATAATTAAAAATTAAATTCAAGATCTTGTTCTTTGATTAAACAACAACAAAACTAGATAAATCTCTGGCAAGATAATGGAAAAATGAGAAAAATATACATACCAGAAAATATAAAGGGGATATAAACAACGAATGTAGATACTTCATGGAAAATATTATATGAAGTCCATAAGAATACTGGAAAATCTTAATGAAATGAATAATTTTCTTGAAAATTGTCAATAGCCAAAATGGACTCCAAAAGAAATATGAAACATACTATAAATGACAGTACAGGAAATGAAACTTTTGAAAGAACCCTTCCTCCAAAATATGTGTGGTCCATATTTTTCAACTCTGCACTTTGTATTTTTTCTGCATTTTAAGTATTTTTAAGCATAGACAATGTCAGAAATCTTTCCATAACATTTTCAAGATGGTAATGTAAGAGCAGGAAAACAAAAAACAAAAAAACAAAACTTCAAGAACCAGTACTTGAAAAGGAACCTACGTGATATTCTTCTATGAAAATAGATTTTAAAACTCAAGGTTAAAAAAGGCAGCAATTAAGTCTAGAAGCATGTTAAAAATCATCAAAATGAGTATATTTAAGGGATCAATGTAAAGAAATTTATTAATATAATGCAACAAATGGTAAAAACTCTAGGATCATATTAAGAGATGCTAAAAAGACAGTTGATAAAATTCAACATCAATTATTGATAAAATAAATTTTTAGTAAACTAGAAATAAAAGGAGACTTTTATCTTATGATGCATCAAATTTAATGTGACTCACCAGATCTTGTGGAACAGCAGCAGTCCCATTAGAGTAAGGAAGACAACAAGGTCCATGTTATTCCCATTACATCACCCTGTTCTGATAGTGCTGCTACAATGAGACAGAACGACAGCAACATCACACGAGAAGATCCAAGGCTAAGGAAGGTGTGTTTCAACAATTAAAATATATTAACATTGGTAATCTGTGCTAGTGGCATTATGGGTGTTTTATACTGTTCTGTTTTGCTTTTCTGTATTTTCTGTACAGAACTTGTATTACTCTTTTTATATTGTTTTTAAAATGAGATAAACATTGAAAAATTGTAGCTCAAAAGTGAAGAAATTTTCTTATATTCAGGTGAATGGCTTAGACTGCAATTCAGCATTGTACTGTTGTCAGTCCTAGATGATTAAGTAAAAGCAAAAGAGAGACATTTGATACTCTTATGAAATTTAAGGTTAAAGGAAAGCAGAATCGGATTTCTGTCTCTAACATGGCTTTGTTCCTTGATGCCAGTTATCAGTTTTGTTACAATCTCTATCTATTGGCTTTTCCTTCCCATGATGACTTTACCTTGTCTAATATTTGCCAAGATAACTTGATCTAGTCTGACCTTGTTTGTAGGGGTTAGTTATGTGAGCTCTTCCTTGTAGGAAATTTCCATTTAACCTAATAGTGACATTTCTAGAATGACTGGGCTCACTTGTGGCTGCCTCTCCCTCTAGTACAACTTCTGACTCTGTGCCCTCGCAACCAAGCTGAAGGAGAGGCGAAAAGCTTCCTCAGGTGCAGTTAGTGAACACAAATGGGTCATCTATGATAAAATACCACCCTAACTAGGAGGGGAAATGACATGACTCTCATTGTTGCTTTAAAAATCCAAACTTTGTGTTTAATATCAGGGTCACCCAACCTAATTTTTCCACTCATGGTTTTCAAGCAACAAGGTAGAATTGGGGGACCAAATTCATGAAGAGGCAATGTGGTAGAGAGGAAAGCCCTGACATCGGCCCTCTGTGGGGGCTTCTGCTGGCCTCTGTAGACTGCCCACTAGGGAAAGATTCTTTTCCTCTGTTTGTGTTACTCAGAGCATCTCTGAGGTTTTGCTGCAATTTCAGTTTTTACCAATGATGACCTGAGATGCAGTGTGGTTCCGTGTGGTGGAGAGAGGGTTCGAGTGACACCTAGTCCACCCCTCCCATTGCCACCAATGCCTCGGACACCAGAGCCTTGATTTCCTCATTGTAAGATAATTATAACAACAGCACCAATGAAGTGCTGTTTGGAGGATCAAGGAAAGAACCCAGAAGACCTAGGTCATGGTAGGTCGCTCTTAATTGCTGCTCTATAGCTTCACGACCAAGGTACTCACTAGCCACACGTGGCTACTTAAATTATTCCAAAATTCCACTTCACAGCAGCACTAGCCCCCTCTCAAGTGCACACCAGCCACCCATGCCTACTGGCCGCCACATTGTATAGTGCAGCTACAGAACATTTCCATCATCACAGAAGGGTCCATGGAACAGCCCTGCTCTATATCATCAGCTGTGGTTTTGCACAAGTGCCACACCTCAGGGCTGATCAAAATCATTCCCTTTGAATTGGAAGCTCTGCTGGGATGTTTACCTGCAGAAGTGTGAGTCAGGTAAGGCCATTCTTGTAAGGCCTTTGTTCACCAGAGATAGAAAGGAGTGATATTAGCTTCCCAAATGAAGATAGCTTATCTGTCAGCCAGATAAGATGGCTGAAAAGATGGAAAGTTCATGCCAAGGGAAAAGATGGCCTGAAAAGATGGAAAGTTCATGCCAAGGGAAACCTCCAGAGAAGACTCAGTTTTTTCCACCCTGCACTTAACCAAACAACAGAGTGGCAAAGGGGGGGTGGAGAGGGATTCTGACTTTGGGTCAGCAGAGGAAACATTCTTTCAAGGTAGAGTTTGCAAAAGACAGTTAAACTGTTTTCCAAACAGGTTTTTCGTAAATAACTGACAGGAGATGGGCTGCTTCTATCAAAGTATTAACCCAAGTGATGGGGGTTAATCATTAAACCTTGTAGCTGGTGGCTTGCTTGTTTCTCTGATATTCTAATCCGGGTCACAGAATGGCTAAGGCAGCTTTAAGTGGAGGGTGGATTATTTTTCCCGTGGTTTGTCTTGTGTTTTCCTCTCTGAAAGAATGTTGTGGCTGTTCTTTTTTCTGGTGACTGCTATTCATGCTGAACTCTGTCAACCAGGTATGTCGCCTTGAAACTTAAAAATAGATTAATGGTCTTCTAATGTTTGATATGTCTTTGACTGAAAGACCTCTTTATTTTTCAAAATCTATAGATGTGTTGTGGCTTGAAACTTGAGCTGTGACTGTTTTATGAGTTTGAAAGAAAAATTTAGGCCATCTAAGGTGATTACAGTTAAAGTTTCAGGAATTTTGAGGGCAGTTTAATTGTACTTCTGTGTTCTGTTGACTTGATTTGCATTAAATATTAGGATTTTTAGGCTCAGTTTTGTCAGATTTTATCATATACTGCTCTTTTTTTTTTCTGGCAGATGCAGAAAATGCTTTTAAAGTGAGACTTAGTATCAGAACAGCTCTGGGAGATAAAGCAGTAAGTGGAGAACCTGAATGTTCATTTTAAATTTTGTTTGCTAGTAACATTTTACTTCCTCTAACAATGAGCCTCTCTGCGTAGTTATCTTAAAGTTGTATAGATTGCTTCTAAAGACCTCAAATCTGATATCTTCTTAAAGTAAAAATATTAATGTAAAATCGAAATTGTTAATAAAATGATTTTGCCTAAATTACTTTATCTACAGTTTATGCTAGAAAATATGTGAAGTTTTGTATTACACAAAACAATTTTGCACCCTTGAATCCAGCATAGTGCAGTAAAGGGACCTGAGTTAGGCAGTTAGGTCTGGGTTGGAGTCTGTGCTTCAAAGTTGTGGTCATTTGAATTTTGTTATCCTCAGTTTCATAGTCATTGAAAAGAGGTCATGTTACACCCACATAAGATCTTTCATAGCACAATATTTTCAAATTCTAATGTGAAATTTCTTTAATTCTTCTTAAATATAAAAATAACATGAAATATATACTTACGAGATTGAAATTTAGTAAGTACTCATAGAGCTCATGTAGTTACAGGAACAGTAAAGAGTGTCGAATTAATAAGATGGTATTTTGTAATTCTATTTTCAGTTTTCCAGTATAGTCTATGAAAATTGCCCCCAATAGAAGGTGATATTGAGATACCTTAGTCTGGAAACAGTAAAGGAGTGGTAAAGAAACTTAGAGTTACTCTGTTTGGAGGCAATATTTTATTTTATTCACTCAATGAGTAATAATCGTTAATGGCAGCCAACATTTATTGAGAACCTAGTTTACTTTCTAGCTGAGCCCCTTCTAAGCACTTTGCTCACATAAGCTCATTTAGCCCTCATAACAACCCTTTTAGGAAGGTAGTACAGGTATTCTTATTCTCATCAGGTGGATGAGAGGTGCAAAGAAATGAAGTGATCTGCTCAAGATCTCATGTCAGAGAGTAGCAGAAGTAAGATTTGAACCCAGATAGCCTGGCTGCAGAATCCACTCTACCGGTGTATAGGCTTGGTTATCCCAGGATCCTCTGAGAGTGGGCACCATGCTGGATTTTGGGGATGCAGAGCAGCTAAAACCGGGCTTGTCCCTGCCCTTGTGGAGCTTATAGCAGTGGGAGAATTGGTTGTCCATTAAATGGTGAACTGAATGCAAATGTGCAATCTGGACAAGTATTACAGGAAGGAGAAGTACAAGGGGGCTTTGGCCTCATCAGGAGCCTCAGTACTTGACATTTGCTGTGAAGTCTGAAGCATGAGTAGAAGTGAACTCAGGGTTAAAAGAAAAAAGGGCAGAGGAAACAGTATGTGCAAAGGCTTATTACATGAAGGAACTTGGTGAGAGTGAGGGGTGGAAGGAAGACTGAGGTGTCTGGAACTGGAGTAGTGAGGACGAGCATGACACATGATGAGCTTAGAGAGAAAGGATGGGTCAGGCCAAAGAATATGTGGACTGTGTTGGGGAATTTTGATACCTTTAAAGCAAGTGGGGGTTTTATGGAAGAGATGTCATGATAGAATTAGTGTTTGGAAGACAATTTAACCACAGTGTGGAAGACAGATTGGAGGGCACTAGAGTAGAAAGGTAGCACCAGTTAGGAGGTGATTGGAATAGTATAGGTGAGAGGTGATGTTCATTTGAAATACAGTATGTTGGTGGAGAGAGTAGTGAAGGGATTCGAGAACCACAGGGATGGTATGACAAGGAAAGGGAGAAGGAGGAGTCAAGGATGAAGCTTTTGTTTCTAATTATGTAACTGGATGGGTAATGTCCTATTCATGATCAGGCAACCAGGTAAAGACAAGAACAGGCTTTAATTTTTAACTTGTTGTGTTTGAGCTTTTATTGACAAATAGGCAAAGACAGAGCTGGCTTGAGATATACATTCCTGAGTCATTTGCTCTAAGGTGATAATGGAAAGCTTGAGTAAATAACAGTGCGAAGGGGAAAAGTACAGAGTGCCAAGAGAAGAGAAGCTTTGCGTTTCTCTAAAATTTGAAGTCCTTGTAGAAGGGGGTGAAACTGTAAGGGGGGCAAGGGGCAGGAGGAAAACCAGGAAACTCTTGTATCATAATAGAGAAGAGAGTGCTTCAAGATGAAGGGAGTTTTCAAGAGTGGCAAATACTGTTGAAAGGCCAAGCAAGATGAGACTGAAGAATGCTCATTGTGTTAAGCAATGTGGAGGTCACTGATTACTTTAGAGAGAGCCATTTTTTTTTAGAGTGGCGGAACTGGGAGGCAGATAATGAAGAGGGTTACGAAGAAGTTGGTGGTGAACATATAATGAGAGTGGTATGGACAGCTCTTTCAAGAATTTTGGCTGTGAAGGACCAGAGAGAAACAGAAGTAGGTGGAAAAAGGAAGATTGAGTAAAGTAATTTGGTTTTGCTGTTCTTTTAATGGGAAAGAATTGAGTGTGGTTAAAAGTCAATGGACAGGCTTAAGTCAGCATTGAACAACATGAGGGGGAAACTGATATTGTTTAGATCCTGAGAAGGGCAGAAAGGAAGTGTTCCTAATAGGGGTGGGTGGAACAGCTATTGACAGGAAGAGAAATACCACATCTCACCCTTCAGGGAAGGATGTGGATAGGATGTGTGTCTATGGAGGAAGTTTTGTATTTGGTGACAAGAGGATGGGGGAGTTTAAACTGATGACTTGAGATGTAGCTATAAATTATGAAACAAGAACATCTCGTGAGAATGAGATGTGAGGGAAAGCAGTGAGATTTGGAGGGCCTGAAGAGGGCCTGAAATAGTCACTGTGAACCATGAGAGAGAGAGAAAACTGATGGGGAAACCTCAGGCAGTTTGGGAGTAGGTTACCATGAATTTAGAGTTAAACCTACAAACCCTTTTGTGACTTTCTCCAGTAATACTTGATTACTCATCTATAATGTGAGGTCGGCCACATTAGTTTACTAGTGCTGCTGTAACAAAGTACCACAGATTGGGTCACTTACACAGCAGCAGTTTATTTTCTCTCAGTTCAGGAGGCTAGAAATCCAAGGCAAGGTGTCATCAGGGTTGGTTCCTTCTGAGTTCCACGAGGGAAGGATTTGTTCCAGGCCTCTCTCCTTGGCTTGTAGATGGTTGTCTTCTCCTTGTATCTTCACATGTCTTCCTTCAGTGTGTGTCTGTATCCAAATTTCCTCTTCTTATAAGTACACCAGTCATATTGGATTAGGGCCTACCTTATTGATCTCATTTTAACCTAATTACCTTCATAAAGATACTACCTCAAAATATGATTACATTCTGAGGTAATACTGGGATAAGACTTAAAAATTAATTTTTGTGGGAAGGGGGCATCCCAATTCAGCCCATAACATGCACATATACTCAGGTTTCCAGCTAGGAAAATAAAAAGAAAATTTGTACTGATGTTAATAAAGGAAGGCAAGCTGAGACAGGGAATCATGTTCTGAGGCAAGGGAGAAAGGGAAGAAGGGAACTGACTGTATTTGTTCAGGATGAGATGTTCAAATGTCCTATTTATTGACCGGTTACTAATACCACAGATTCTGAAGAAGGTAATGAAGTGGGAAACATACCACACTTGGAATGATAGAATGTCCAAGAAACTCTATGCTGAACATTATGGTGACATGACTTATCATAGTGTCCAGTCTCTACTATGAGAGAGAGAGAGAGAGAGAGAGAGAGAGAGAGAGAGAGAGAAAGAGAGAGAGAGAGACCCCCCCCCCGACACTGTGGCCACAATTAGAACCCAATGTACCATTTTTTTTACCTCATGCCTCTTTGCTTTTCATTTTCTGTTTTACTTCTCTTCAGTATGCCTGGGATACTAATGAAGAATATCTCTTCAAAGCGATGGTGGCTTTCTCCATGAGAAAAGTTCCCAACAGAGAAAAAACAGAGTAAGTAAACAGTGACAAATCTTAATTGATAACTTGCTGTATTATTTGAGATAGTGCAGTAATTCAAAACTTGATTTGGAAAATAATTTATTCATCTCATTTTACTAGCAGGGGTGGGGAACCTTTTTTCTGCCAAGGGCCATTTGGATATTTATAACATCATTCTTGAGCCATACACAATTACCAACTTAAAAATTAGCTTGCTATATTTGGTCTGGCTAATTTGGTGGGGCATGTGATGTAGCTGGTATTGATTTCTCAGACCTTACCAGACCTTACATGGTCCGGGGACCAGATGTTCCCCACCCCTGTAAGGGATCCACATTTTTGCTTAACATTAAAAAAAAACAAACTTGTAATCTAGCTCAGCTTACAGTTTATGTCATGTTTAACAATGCTCTTCATTCAGTGGGCACTATGAAGACAAATATTAAAACATTGTAGTCATATGTCATAAGCTTTCTACATTTCTATTGTATACATATTTCTCTTGATGATGAATAAATAGATAGGATAGATAAGAACTCTACTCTCATTGTATTAGTCAGCTTGGTCTGCCATAACAAAATACCACAGACTGGGTAGCTTAAACAATAGAAGTTATTCCTCACAGTTCTGGAGGCTGGAAAGTCCAAATTCAAGGTGCTGCCAAGGTAGGTTTCATTCTGAGGGCTCTTCTTTTTGGCTTGCAGGTGCCACCAGATCATTGTGTGCTCATGTGACCTCTTCTTCATTAAGGGGGAAGTGGAAGGGGAAAGAGTGAGCTCTCTGGTATCTCTTCTTCAAAGGACACTAATCTTGTATTATCAGGGTTCTACCTTATGATCTAATTTAGTCATAATTACCTCCTGTAGGCCCTGTCTCCAAATACAGTCACGTTTGGGGTTAGGGCTTCAAGATATGAATTTGGAGGGAGGGGGACAAATAAGTCCATAGTACTCATTTTGAAAATAAATATGTATAGGTTTGTCCTACTGTTGGTATCTATCATAGCACCTTGTTTATTTTCTTAACAGCTGTAGTACAATTTTAATAGCTTTACATTTTTATCTATTCTTCCAGAGGAATTTTCTCTAGTTGTGATGGTTCCTACCATCTCTATCTGTGATTAAGGTAACACACCTGGTTTCTCTCTATTCTGTCCCTTATTCTTCCCTTTGAGAGGTGAAATGACTGATCTGATTGGTAAGCTGGAAGGAGAAATTGGGCATGGGTTGCCTTCTCTTTCAGAGCCTTCCTGCCCTCAGACTGCAGCTATTTTTCTGTGCAGCTTCCTATGCTAAGTACAGAATCTGGCCCTGCATGGGTAGGTGCATACCCCTGGAAGGCTGTGTGTGTTGGTTACAGCTGAGGACTGTTTAGATTGGTAGGTGCAGGTCATAACGTGTTTAATATCTTGCATACGACTCCAGTATGTGGCGATACTTGCCTTAGTTCAGTTCTACATGGGACACTGTAGAGGAATTGATCTCATTTCAGGATTTTTTTTTTAATTAGGAAGGAAATTTGTCTGCTGATTAAAGTCATATCCTCTAACCCAGCCTTTTATTTTGGTCTCCTATTTGCTTCATTCTTTTGTCTTAATTTTATAATGCTTTAGAAGCTGGCAAAGAGGATTGCTATTTATTGGTCTCCCTCAAACCTACACAATATATGATACATGGGCTGTGAACACAAGGAATAAAGTAGAAGAGTGGAATTTGGGGGAGCAAAATAAATATACGATCCCATGTATTTGTGTGTAAATACACACACATCTAAATGCATATATATTTAAAAATAGGTAATATATTCACGATTCAAAAAATTAAAAGAACAGGTTCTATAGCAAAAGAAAATTATGCCCTAAGTGAACTCTACTCCTATTTTATAGATTTTTAGAAAAAATGTATTTGCTTTAATCTTATGCCATTAAACTTTAGCATTCTTTCCACAACTATTTATAATAACTTTTTCCAATAAATATTACATAATAGCATTACAAAATTTCAAAAGAAAAAAATATAAGGAAAAAAGCTACTGGTCATCTCACAATGCTAATCCCTCAACTAGTCTCTTTTTATTTTCTAGTCCTTCTTGTTCAGCAGGTTTTATATGTTGCTGTGTTGTTTTTACTATTATTTCCTCCAAGTGCCTACATTTCACCTTGTAAATGACTATGTTAAATGAGATGGTTCCATTCTTAGAAAAAGTTCATTTAAACATTTCAGATTAATTTTGAGGAATTCACTTTTGAAAAAAATTTTCCTCAGAACCTGGGGCATTGTAGTACAGACATTGTCAGGACTATTTCCAGCTGCCACCAGAGCAGCAGCACTTGGAGTCCTAGAGGTTATGATGCTATCCCCAGTCATTGAGGGTATACTGTGGGACAGAAACTGGTACCTGCTTTTGAGCCGGACAAGTCTAAGGTGCAAGGATGGCTTCAGCCTCCTGTGACTGGGGTGAGAGAGGGCAGCTTTGTGAGTAGTCTGTACTTGAATGTGCTCCTGTGGCCAAGTGGAAGCCTGAAGGGAGCTGCATGGAGTCACTGCCTGTTGGGGCCGAGAACCAATTGCAGGACAAAGAGAAGGCAGTAGAGCGAGGCTGGAAGTCACCCTTGAAGGCAGAGTATAGGGTGAGATGGAACAAGTTGGCCAGAGTGCCGCACCCATGTCAGGGGAAGGTGCACTGCAGGGGTCCCCAGACAGGTCTCCAAAGGGCCCACAAGTGTACTCTGAATGGAGAACATGAGGACACCCACCATAACAGCGAGAGAGGCCACAGAGAGCTCTGGCTAAGGAAAAAGGACTTTGCTTTTTCTTCTCTGACTCCTGCCCTCTCCCATTTCCCTTTTCCATCCCTAAGTGAGCCAGAATGGGGGGTGGGTGAGGGGTGATGTGCAGGAGGACATGGAGCACTGAGAGTAAAAGAATGGAGCAGACCCTCAGGCCAGTACCGCTGGAAGGAGAAGCTGTGTGTCAGAGTCGGGAAGACAGTTTTGATCTGAGTTTTGATCAGAATGCCCTGAACTTTTTAATAGCCAGAAGTGACAGGCTATCCAACTGCTCCAAATGCTGTCAAGCAGTGGGGAAGCAAGAGCTGACAGAGGGCCCATAGGAAATGGTGTGATAAACATGGACCTCTTTCTTTATGGTGGTCTACTGAGGCCAGCCTGTTGAACCGCATTGCTGTGGTTGGATCCACAGAATTTAATTAAGAATTGAAAGTGTACTAGGTAGTCGGCACTGATATTTAAATGATGAGTAAAACCAGGTTTCACACAGCATGTCCCCCCCCCCCCCCCCAAGAATCTGGCCCTGGCAGAAATTATAGGAGGATGGACTAAATACGATTCTTTTGGAATCATTACTTACAAATCTTGATATCAAGTAGGTTTCTTGCTATTTTTGGATTTTCTTAAAAGCAAAATGGAAGAGGGATAGAAAAATGTAAATGATAGAAAGTTCTGGTTTCATTATGTCAGGTTACTTGAAGTTTTCTTGGGACTTCGATTAAAGATGACAACAGTGTTTTCAAGATTTTACAATAGATTTACTAAAGTAGCTTCACAGGAACTTTAAAATATTGAAAGTCATTTCTATGGAAAATATAATCTAAGTTTAAACTTTAGTCTGTTTCCCAAATAAACTGGAAATTTATCTGCCTCATTTACTCAAATATTGGATTTTAAGATAATGTATCATGTTTAGCAAGAGAGGTATAAGTCTAACTTAGGCATGATATTTTCTTTCTGAGTTAAATGGTGTAGGGCATGGAATGAGTTTCCTCCTCTGCCTACTTATTCAAGGATAAGTCTTATGATCTAAAAAAGGAACAACGTGCTGCTGTATCCATGGTAAGGGGATTAACAGTCTTGTGCTTGTAAGACAGCAGCCCAGCTCCTATTTAGTCCTTTTGATTTCCAGAAACAAGAGCCTGATTCTTACCACCCCTTGGATGCAGTTGGCCCTGTCTGGCGCCATTGATGAGAAATGGCAGTGTGGCCAACTCTTAGAGAATCACCTTCTGTCCAGGGCTCCCCACACTTGAAGAAAGGCAGTGGACACTTTTACCTTTTGAGTGATTTGCTGAAAGAAGCCACTTGTATATGGTTAAAATTATTTCTTGGTAAAAAAAACAATTGATCAAAATGATCATTGAAGTAAACTTAAAGAATCCCATCAGACCCACCCACCTATATGTATAGTCAGAAAATGTAGATGTTCTGTTTAACTGTGCTAATGGCATTTCAGTTTATTATATTAAAATATACTTTATTTATTTATTTTTATTTTTTTTAATCCTCACCCGAGGATATTTTTCTATTTATCTTCAGATAGAGTGGGAAAGAAAGAGATAGAGATAGAGATAGAGATAGAGATAGAGATAGAGATAGAGATAGAGATAGAGATAGAGAGATAGAGAGATAGAGAGATAGAGAGAGAGAGAGAGAGAGAGAGAGAGAGAGAGAGAGAGAGAGAGAAACATCGATGTGAAAGAGACACATCGACTGGCTGCCTCCCGCATGACCCTGACCAGGGCCGGAGACGAACTGCAACGGAGGTATGTGCCCTTGACTGGAATTGAACCTGCGACTCGTTGGTCCATGAACCGATGTTCTAACCACTGAGCAAAACTGGCCGGGGCTAAAATACACTTTAAAAGCATATTTAGCTCAATAAGTGCTTGTTGGTTGATTAAGTTTTCAGTTTGTGCAAAACTTAGAGGAACTTGAGTGTGGTCCCATTTGGATGAAAGAAAATGGAAGAAGTCACCTTATTTGCACACAATCTATAAATGGAAGGAATTTGTGTCCGTTGGTTGCTAGGTTAACCACTAAAGTACAATCAGGGTTCATGTTACTTCCATTTTAGCACCAAATTTCCTCACATTTACGCTTCCTCTTGGCTACCCCTATCTACACTATATTCAGGAATCTTCTTACACTAGAAAGTAATCTGTGTTACTATGTTGTCTGGATATCTCTTGAGTGGGTAAATGAAGTTCTGTGGAAGTAATCTCCCTCCTTTCCTTTCCGCCTTTTTTATTTTTGCAGCCCTGACCCAATTTACTTTCTGTTTGTCCCTCTTAGAATAAAGCACAGTGAGTAGAAACAAGGGAGTTTATTACTCCATTCTATAATTCATTCATCCACCCATTCATTTCACAGTCACTGAGTGCTCACACGGGCCACACGTCAGGAATACTGGGGCTCACAGGGTAGGACAGATCTGGGCCTTGACCTCATGTCCCAGGGCCCAGAGAAGTCTTGTGTGGCAGATGACAACATCTTTGATAGTCTCCCTGGTGACCCTCAGCTAATAAATTTTAAAGGGATGGTCTTTGCTTGGAGACAATGAAGTTCCAGTCTGGGCAGGGATGAGAGATCCTTCTGACAATGACTGTGTACAAGCCACCTGAAATTTAGAAGCCCTTTGCCCTCCCCACCGTCCTGGGTCTATTCTTAGACAGGGAATGGAGTCCTGTGTGCAGATTCTGGCATCTCAGGACTTATTGGCTTCCACTTTGGTTTCTAATCTTCTGGTGGCCTCAAGACATTGTGACCTTGGTCTTCAAGAGTCTTTTTTTTTTTTTTTTTTAAAGATACCACTGTTGCCCTGGCCGGTTTGGCTCAGCGGTTAGAGCGTCGGCCTGCGGTCCAGAGAGACCCGGATTCGGTTCCCGCTAAGGGCACGTACCTTGGTTGCAATTTGTCCCCGGCCCTGGTTGGTCGTGCGGGAGGCAGCCACTCGATGTGTCCCTTTCACGTCGATGTTTCTCTCTCTCTCTCTCTCTCTCTCCCACTCTATCTGAACAAAAAATGGAAAAATGCCCTCGGGTGAGGATAAAAAAATAAATAAAGAATACCATTGTTTTATTAACACAAAAGAAAAACAGGTAATGACTTGGGATTATAAAATGTCTGGAATGAGTTCTCCCAGTCAAAGGCCAAGAGTCCCAGACTGGATCTAACCACAGAAGGACAGCCTGGTAGGGCATTCTTAGGGGAAAAGAGTGCCTTTTTTTAATTGTTGAAAGTATTACAGATGTGCCCCCCTTTTCCCCCCGTTAACCCCCTCCTTCCCACTCCCACCCTGCTCCTGCTTTCCCCAACCTAATGTCTGTGTTCGTTGGTTGTGCACATATGCATATAAGTTCTTTGGTTTATCTCTTCCCACTCTTCCCCCCACCCCCCATCCCTCTGAGGTTTGTTAGTCTGTTCCCTACTTCCATGACTCTGGATCTCTTTTGGTCAACAGCTTATTTTGTTTATTATGTTCCATAAATAAGTGAGGTCATGTGGTACTTGTCTTTCTCTGACTGGCTTATTTTGCTTAGCATAATATTCTCCAGGTCCCTCCATGTTGTGTCAAAGGGTAAGAGATCTCTCTTTCTTACAGCTGCATAGTGTTCCATTGTATAAATGTACCACAGCTTTTTTTATCCACTTATCTATTGATAGATACTTAGGTTGTTTCCAGATCTTAGCAATTGTAAATAGTGCTGCTATGAACATAGGGGTGCATATATTCTTTCTGATTGGTGTTTCAGGCTTCTTAGGATATATTCCAAGAAGTGGGATTACTGGGTCAAATGGCAGTTCCATTTTTAATTTTTTGAGGAAACACCATATTGTTTTCTAGAGTGGCTGCATCAGTATTCATTCCCATCAGCAGTGTACTAGAGTCCCCTTTTCTCCACACCCTTGCCAGCACTTGTTGTTTGATGATTTGTTGATGGCAGCTAGTCTGGCAGGTGTGAGGTGATACCTCATAGTTGTTTTAATTTGCATCTCTCTGATGATTAGAGATGTTGAGCATTTTTCATATGTCTCCTGGCCATTTGTGTGTCCTGTTTGGAGAAGCGTCTATTCAGATCCTCTGCCCATTTTTTAATTGGATTGTTTGTCTTCCTTTTGTTGAGTTGTATGAGTACTCTATATATTTTGGATATTAACCCCTTATCTGATATATCATTGGCAAATATGTTCTCCCAGAGAGTGGGTTCCCTTTTCATTTTGATGCTTGTTTCTTTTGCCGTGAAGAAGCTTTTTAGTTTGATGTAGCCCCATTTATTAATTTTTCCCTTTGTTTCTCTTGCCCTAGGCGATGTATCAGTGAAAATTCCGATACGTTTGATGTCTGAAATTTTTCTGTCTACATTTTCTTCTAGGATTTTTATGGTTTCACGAGTTATATTTAAGTCTTTTATCCATTTTGAGTTATTCTTGTTTGTGGTGTAAGTTGGTGGTCTAGTTTCATTTTTTTTGCATGTAGCTGTCCAATTTTCCCAACATCATTTATTGAAGAGACTCTCTTTTCTAAATTGTATGCTCTTGCCTCCTTTGTCAAATATTAATTGTGCATACTGTCTTGGGTCAATATCTGGGTTCTCTGTTCTGTTCCATTGATCTATATACCTGTTCTTGTGCCAGTACCAGGCTGTTTTGATTACGATGGCTTTGAAGTATAACTTGATATCTGGTATTGTGATCCCTCCCACTTTGTTCTTCTTTTTCAAGATTGCTGTGGCTATTCAGGGTCTTTTATGGTTCCATATAAACTTTTGGAGTATTTGTTCTAGATTGGTGAAATATGCTGTTGGTACTTCAGTAAGGATTGCATAGAATCTGTAGAATGCTTTGGGTAGTATGGACATTTTAATGTTGATTTTTCCAATCCATGAACATGGTATATGTTTCCACTTTTTTGTATTTTCCTCTATTTCTTTTTTCAGTGTCCTGTAGTTTTCTGAGAACAGGTCTTTTACCTCCTTGGTAAAGTTTACTCCTAGGTATTTTATTTACGTTTGTTGCAAAGGTAAGTGGATTGTTTTTTTAGTGTTCATTATTGGTGTATCAGAATGCCATTGATTTCTGGATGTTAATTTTGTATCCTGCTACTTTGCCAAATTCATTTATTAAATATAGTAGACTTTTGATGGAGTCTTTAGGGTTTTCTATATACAATACTATGTCATCTGCAAATAATGACAGTTTCACTTCCTCCTTTCCAATTTGGATCCCATTTATTTTTTCTTCTTGTCTAATTGCTGTGGCTAAGACTTCCAGTACTATGTTAAATGAGAGTGGGGAAAGTGGGCATCCTGTCTTGTTTCTGTCCTTAAGGGAAATGCTTTTGGTTTTTGCCCATTGAGTATGATGTTGGCTGTAGGTTTTTCACATATGGCCTTTATTATGTTGAGATATGATCCCTCTATTCCCGCTTTGCTGAGCATTTTTATCAGAAATGGGTGCGGGATTTTGTCAAATGCTTTTTCAGCATCTATTGATTTGATCATATAGTTTTTACTTTAATTTTGTGTATGTTGTGTATCACATTTATTGATTTACGAATATTGTACCAGCCTTGCATTCCTTGGTCATGGTGAATAATTTTTTTAATGTATTGCTAGATCCGATTTGCTAATACTTTGTTGAAGATTTTGACATCTATGTTCATTAGGGATACTGGCCTGTAGTTTTCTTCCTTTGTAGTGTCTTTATCTGGTTTTGGAATTAGGATTATGCTGGCCTCATGAAAAGAGCTTGGAGTCTTCCTTCTTGAATTTTTTGGAATAGTTTTAGGAGAATGGGTGTTAGTTCTTTAAATGTTTGGTGAAACTCCCCTGTGAAGCTGTCTGGACCCAGGCTTTTGTTTGCTGGGAGTTTATTGATTTCAACTTCAATTTCCTTAGTTGTTATTGGTATGTTCAAGTTTTCTATCTCTTCCCCATTCAGTTTTGGGTGACTGTGTGATTCTAGAAATTTGTTCATTTCACCTAGGTTGTCCAATTTGTTGTTGTATAATTGCTCATAGTATTTTTTAACAATCCACTGTGTTTTTGTGGTGTCTGTTGTTACTTCTCTTTTGTTTCTGATTTTGATTATTTGGGTCCTCCCTCTTTGTTTCTTGGTGAGTCTGGCTAAAGGTTCATTAATCTTGTTTATTTTTTTCAAAGAACCAGCTCTTTATTTCATTGATCTTTTGGATTGTTTTTTAGTCTCTATGATATTTATTTCTGCTCTGACCTTTACTATTTCTTTCCTTCTACTTGCTCTAGGTTTTTCATTTTGTTTACTTTCTATTTCTTTAAATTGTAAGGTTAGATAGTCTATTAGAAATTTTTCTTGTTTCTTGAGGTAGGCCTACAGTGCTATGAACTTCCCTCTCAGGACTGCTTTTGCTGCATCCCATAGATCTTGTGTTGTTGTGTGTTAATTTTCACTGATTTCCAGGAAGTTTTTTATTTCTTCTTTGATCTCCTTGGTAACCCATTCATTGTTTAATAACATGCTATGTAGCCTCCACGTGATTGAATGTTTTTGAGTGTTTTTATTGTAATTGAGTTCTAATTTCATGCCATTGTGATCTGAGAAGACATTTGATATGATTTCAAACATCTCGAACTTGTAGAGACTTAGTTTGTGTCCTAACATGTGGTCTATCTTTGATAATGTCCCGTGTGCACTTGAAAAGAATGTGAATTCTGCTGTTTTGGGGTGTAATTCTCTGTAAATATCTATTAAATCCATTTGATCTAGTGTATCATTTTGAGTCTCTGTTTCCTTGTTAATTTTTTGTCTAGAGGATCTATCCAGTAATGTCAGCAGGGGTGTTGAAGTCCCCTGCTATGATTGTATTGCTCTTGATTTCTCCTTTGAAGTCCTCCAGAAGTTTTTAAAAATATTTTGGTACTCTTATTTGGATGCATATATGTTTACCAAGGTTATATCCTCCTGTTGGATAGATCCTTTCAATATTATGTAGTGGCTTTCTTTGTCTCTTGTTATGGCCTTCATTTTGAAGTCTATTTTATCAGATATGAGTATTGCTACCCCAGCTTTTTTTTCTCATTTCCATTTGCTTAGAAAATTTTTTTCCATCCCTTCACTTTCAGGCTGTGTGAGTCTTTTGTTGTGAGGTGGGTCTCTTGTAAACAACATATATATGAGTCATACTTTCTTATCCATTCAGCTACTCTGTGTCTTTTGATTGGAGCATTTAATCCATTTACATTGAAGGTTATTATTGATATGTACTCATTTATTGCCATTTTAATTTATGATGGCTGTGTTTCTCTCTCTATTTCTTCTGCTTATTACATCAGTCCTTTTAACATTTCTTGCAGTGCTGGTTTGGTGTTAATATACTCTCTTAGCCTTTTTTGGTCTGGGAAGCTCTTTATTTCATCTTCTATTTTGAATAATAGCCTTGCTCGATATGGTAGTCTTGGATTCAGATCCTTGTTTTTCATTACTGTGAATACTCTATGCCATTCCCTTCTGGTCTGTAGTTTTTCTATTGAGATATTAGCTGATGGCCTTATGGGGGTTCATTTGTAGGTTACCTGTTGCTTTTCTCTTGCTGCCTTTAAGATTCTCTCTTTGTCTTTAATTTTTGGCATTTTAATTATTATGTGTCTTGGTGTGGGTCTCTTTGTGTTCTTCTTAGTTGGGGCTCTCTGTGCTTCCTGAACTTATATACCTTTTTCCTTCACCAAGTTAGAGAAGTTTTCTTCCACTATTTCTTCAAATATATTCTCTAACCCTTGCTCATTTTCTTTTTCTTCTGGTACTCATATGATGCTCATGTTGTTACATTTTATGCTGTTCCCCAGCTCTCTTAAACTGTCAGCATGTTTTTTAATTGTTTTTTTCTTTTTGGTTCTCTGATTGGGTGATTTTTTCTACCCTGTCTTCTAATTCACTGATTCAATGCTCAGCTTCCTCTGATCTGCTGGTTATTCCTTGCATTGTGTCCTTTGTTTCTGCTATGTCATTCTTCATTTCAGCTTGGTGGTTTTTCATTTCCAATTGGTTGATTTTCATTGTTTCTATATCTTTACTCATGATGTTGAGCTTCCACATAATCATTACTCTGAACTCTACCTCTGATAACTTGCTTAATTCCATTTCATTTATCCCTTCTTCTGTAGAATTCTCTTGTTCTTTCATTTGGGATTTGTTTCTTTGTTTCACCATTTTGGCTCTCTCAGCAGGGTTTGGAGCCTGCCAAATCTTCCCTGTGAGTGTTGGTGTTCCACTGATTGTGGCTTCCTCTGCTGGGTTTGGATGAGTATGGAATGGACCATGCTAAACACCAATGTCTAATCTTAACTTCCTGGGTAGAGTCACAGGCCAAGCAAAGATTCAATTATCCCAGTTACTTAATGAGCCTCAGGTCGCACTTCTCAGGGCTGAATGGTGTTAAATTCCCGAGGGAGGAGCAGTTGCTTCTCCTTCAGACTAAAGCCGCTCTGGGAAGGGGCTTCTTGAGTAAGATGGCTACTGTCTTGTGGGGGAGTGACTCAGCATAGAACTCCTGATGGCCTTCTTCCCAGCTCTCTCCCCAGTGCCCCAAACCCTTGACTCTCCTCACACAATTCCAGTCCAGTCCGCCCTCCCTCTGCTGCAGCCCAAGGTCAGTGACTGTAGCTGTAATTTAGTGCACTGGCCCTTCAGGGATGTGCTGGTGTTCCCTGTGCCTCTCCCTGCCAGACAAAACCTCTGCACTGGTGATTTTCTCAACCAGGTGTTATGTGGGCACCATTCCCTGTTCTGCCACTCTGTCCTGGGGAGCTGGCTTGGGTTTTAACCCCCGACTTCTCAGAGAGAACTGCTCACAGCTAAGACAGCCCTCAGCTGCTGCCCATGGGCACCAAGCTAGCCCTCTTGCATCTTTTCAGCTCCTACTTGTCTCGATTTGGGGTCCTCTTTATATTCCTGGTTATAAGGGTTCTCTCCAGCTGCTCTTCAATTGATTTTTTTCCAAATGACTTCTCTTTATTTAGTTGTAATTCCAGTTTGGTCCTGGGAGACGGTCTATGTAGCTTCTTTTCATTCCGCCACCATTTTTCTAGAGTCTCAGTTTTTGAGAGTCTTAGTAATACTAAACTCCTTCACCTGCCATTTATGGGCAGGGTCATGGAATCTAAATGTCCTTGCAGTATGAACTCTTTTTCTAACCATCCCTAACCATATTGTGTAATCAATGTTAGTTTTCAGTAAACATCTGTAAGTTTATGCAACATGCTTAACATCCTGGCTCTTAAACCAGAGGCCTGTCTTTTGGGGCACAGCAGACACAGATAAACAGTGCCTCACCCACCATTTATTTCTCTTCTTCCACTTTGGGCCCCTAGGAGGATACTCCCCTGGTGGATATGGTGAGAATGGCCATAGTCGAAGTAGCTCCCCACTGCCTGGGTTTTATCTCTTGTTGGGCCTCAGTTCCTTACTCTTGGGGGAGACAAGACATCAGTTGATTTCTCAATGCATCATGCAAACCAGGAGGAAACCCCAGTCCATGTGCGTCCCCATCTTATTCTATGACCTTTGCCTTGCAGCTCCCTCCAGAAGCAATGGTTTGCTTCCCCTGGCGCTTCCCCACACCTAGCTACTTTAGGAGGTGGGCTTACTCATTACTAGTTCAACTGCCTGTATCTTAATAACATATAAACACATCTCTGCAATTTTATTTCTATGGTTGGTATTTGTTGAGCACAAGTTGACTTTTTGGTTTATCGTCTTAGTCTTACTTTTTTTGGTGGAAGCATCATGCAGGAGGGATACTTAGTATTCTGTTGAAGAAGACCCTAAGCAGCCTAAAAGTATTGCCCTTTTTTGTTAATGTCAGTCTTGGGTAAATGATGGAAATGGTACTTCCTAAGACACTAGTACAGTGGGAGGTATCCTAACAAGTACTTGATACTGTTGAATACACAACACAACACATTTAAAAAATTTCCATAGTATTAAGGGCACCCTTATACTGACAGATGCCATTATCTTGCATTTGAATACAGCTCTTCCTTGTTTTTTAAATACATGCATGTCTGTTATTTCTTTATCAATGAAGCCAGGAAGAACTATTATTAATCCATTGCCTTATTGTGTTCTTGTACATCATTTTAATATGCCCAGGGAACTTTAAAAATAACTGCTTTGCTCCTGTATGTGTGTGTGTTTGTATTTAATTTTGGGGAAAAAAGTATATTTACATAAGGGTTGCAAAGACAATACAAAGAGATTCTGCATACCAACAGTCCTCATCCTGAGACTATTTTCCCCTCCACTGCTTCTGAGGACATTGGAAATGTCTGGAGGCATTTTGTTTTTCACAATTGGATGTAGTCTTGACATCAAGTGTGTGGAGCCTAGGGATGCTCCTATACATCCTTCAAAAGAATAAACAGCTTCTCACAAGCAAGAGTTGTCCAGCCTGAAATATAATAGCACTGAGGTTGAGAATTTCTGCTCTAGACCCTTCACCCATTTTCCTAATGTTATTATGTTAAATAATCATGGTAGATATATCAAAATTAAGACATTAACATTGGCTCTATATTATTAAACTATGGCAATTTTTCAGATTTTCCTTTTTTGGACTAATGTTCTTGTTCTGTTCTAGAATCTATTCCTCTTTAGGCTGATCCAATGTGATAGTTTCTCCATCTTACTTTGGTTTTTTATGACCTTGATACATCTGAAGAGATTTATAAGTGTTTCTCATCTGGGTATGGTACTGGTGGTAGCATATCCAGGTAGCATTTGGAAATGTGGTGTTTTGTTGGGTTATATCTATGACTGGAGATTGTTGTGGTATTGAGAGGGTGGGGATGAGAGATAATCAATGTGGTACCAATCTCAGGACATTTCCACATAACGAGGAATTTCCTATTCAAAATGCCAGCAGCACTCTCATTGACAACGCTAAGGTCTCAAGCCCTTTCTAGTAACTCATGTAGAGTGAAATGCCTAGTCTCAAGTCTAACAAATGACAGGAAGTAATCTTCCAAAGAAAAGCTTCATTTGTAGAGTTTCAATCAAAGACTATTTGTATCTAACAGTAACTGTCTTCATTGAAAATGATGGGTTTAGTATTTTCAGCAGCATTTTAATCTTTTGGAAATCTTTATTTCGAAATTTACAAAATAATTTTATTTTATTTGTCACGGTGCTATATTAAAGCATGAGTTGGCATGCAAAAGAAACACTAAATAAATAACTTGAATTCATAGTAAGGACAGTGTAGTTCCATGGTGAAGGGGACAGAGGGAAGCATTTGTGGCCACTGTTGTGTTAATGGAATGTATGCATTTCTCTTCCTATTTTATTTGTCTTTATAGCACTTTTCCCCACCTGGCATTGTGTGTATTTATTTATTTGTTTATCTTCTGTCTCCACCCCTTTAGAAATCAAGCACCACAGGAGAAGGGACTTTTTGTTTGTTTGTTTACAGCATATTCTCTGACTCTCGAAAGAAAAATACCATGAAATTCATGTTTGAACAGTATTTAAAGAGACTTTAGATGGAAAGAAAAACATAGGCAAGTGTCCAGCTGTCCTCTTACCTGGCTCCTGGCCCCCTCTTTTATGCCAGCAGTGCTACTTTGTATTTGTTTAATTTGTATAAATGGCATGTGCTACACATAACATTACACCTGCTACCTTTTTTATTCAATAGCGTAATTTTGAGATGTATCCTTTTATTTAAAAATGTAGCTCTAGTTCAGTAGCTTCCCTCTAGGGGTGACTTTTGTTCTTCAGGGGATATTTGGCAGTGCCTAGAGACATTTTTGATCGTCACTACTGGAGGTGGCCTAATGGCAACTACTCCGTAGAGGCCAGGGTTGCTGCTAAACATCCTGCAATGCACAGCACAGCCATCCAACACAGAATTGTGTGGCTCAGTAGTCCAGACGCCCTGAGCTCTTTCTTCCCTTGAATCTGTGGACTAGTGCTCCTTTGACAGCACATACCAGATTTGCTTGATCCATCCCCCTACTGGTGGACATTGAGGTTGTTCCAGTTCTCAGCTCTGACAAAGAGTACAGCAAAGATCATCCTCACTGATCTCTCTCTGTCTCTCTCTCTCTCTCTCTCTCTCTCTCTCTGTCTCTCTCTCTCTCTCTCTCTCTCTGCACCCACGCCCCAACCCACAGATTTGCTGGTAGCTGCACACTGTTCTAGGAGACACTTCCACAATGGCTGGACTCACTGACACCACAGCACTGCCTGGGATTACAATTCTCTGCATCTTTGCCAGCATTTGTTGTTATTTTACTTTTTAACTTTTGCCAACCTGAAGAGCTTAAATGAGTAGCTCATTTTTTTAAAAAAACCTTTACACTGTCTCATTATTAATAAGGGCAACACCATGAATAATGCACATGCTACAGCATTTTACAAAATCGGGGGAAATATTTTTGCCAAGCATGCACCACTTCATTTTGTTCATTTCTGTAACTTTGATATACTTTAAAATCACACATTTTGGGAGACCAAGCTTGACTGTTTCTGCCAGTAGAGGTCACTGTCCCCCAGTGGTTCTCTACTAGTGTGACCACACACACACACACACACACACACACACACACACACCCTCCCCGCAAGTCTCCCCCCTCCCCCCCCGGAATATTTGGCAATGGTATGAAAGTATTTTCACAATGTAGGTACGGTGCTGGCACCTAGAGGGTAGAGACTAGGGATTCTGCTGAAACCCTACAACACAGAGGACAGCATCCAACAAACAACAAAGTATCTGGCTCCAAATGTCAACAGTGCCAAGGTGGAGAAAGTGAGTGTGAAGAAATCCTATCTTATGAATCTATGCTTACGTACCTTCCCAGTTAGCTGCTCAGGTAGCTGCCCATGATCGTGGGGCAGCAGGGTTGGCATCGTCCAGGGGGGATTAGGCTCCCAGACATTCCTGCTGTTTGGAGATTCTAAGTGGGTAGGGCTAGGCTGACTGTTGGTATCAGGGTGCAAGGACAGTGGGTGGGGTGTTGACCTGTGGGAACCTTCTGTGCACTAGGTCCTGCACGTACCAGGCCAGCACCTTGCATACAGTGTAACCTCATGGAATGCGCCCTGCTCTCTGAGGCCAGGGAAGCCTCCAGCTTCCCACTGCTGGCCCCAGGCGCTTGGCTCTAGGCAGAGGGGCGGAGGAGGGCTTGACTTCTGTATTTGACATTTAAAGGGAGAAAATATAATAATTTCTACCGGCTTCTGAAATGTACAGAAACATGATAGGACACTTTCTTTCATTATGGTAAAAATGAACATATAATATACTTGTATGCTATTTTAAGGAAAAACAGTGGATTTACTTTTAGTAGGATTCGTGTTTTATTCTTCTAGAATGGTTGCTAATGTCACTTTTTGTGATTTTACTCTTTAGTAAGTGATGAAAGCCATTCAGAATTTTATGATTTAGCACCGACAACGTTGATTTAATGTGGACTCTCACATAATTTTCAACCTTCATAAATTTCATACATTCATATATAGATCGCCTCCAGTCTAAACACTAATGCCATTTCTTTCTTGTCATTTCTGCTTGTAATCCATGTATATAAGTAGAGAGAGGCACATTTCTCACAGTTGGAAAGCAGGTAAATGCAAAGTCAGTGTTCATAGGCTTATGGTAAACTGATTATAGCTCTTCAGTTTGGAAGTCTATTATTGGTCCAGTCCCAATACTATAGTGGGAGAGGGACAGAAATAGTGGCCATCAAGAGCTACTACTGGATGAAGAGTGGACAACGGATTTATCTGTATCTGAGAATCTTCTGTGGTTCAGAGAGGCCAGGTGTTTGGGGGCCAGGGGTGCTGTCAGCTAACAGGTGATGGAGAATGAGGTCCCTAAAACTCTCTACTAAGTAACTCCTCTTGTTTTTATTTTTTGGTAGGTTCCTAATTAATAGAATGGTCCTCAAGTACATGATTTTGAAACAAAGGAAATTTCCTATATAATTTAATTCTTTTTAAAAGAAATTACTGTGGGGATGACCACAGTCTTTCTTTTTTTTAATTTTTAATTTTTTTATTAATTTATTTTTGTTACAGATGTTTTTCCTTTTCCTCTCATTGACACCCTCCTCCCCATTCCGCCCCCCCATCCCCAGCATTGTTGTCTATGTCCATGGTTACTCATACATGCATGTAAGTTCTGTGGTTTATCTCTTCCTTCCTCCCTGACCTCCTCTTCTGAGTTTTGTCAGTCTGTACCCTACTTCTATGTCTCTGGGTCTGTTTTGTTCATCAGCTTGTTTTGTTCCTTATGTTCCATAAATAAGTGAAATCATGTGATATTTGTCTTTCTCTGATTGCCAGACCTTTCTTCATAATGGTAGAAATGACTTTTCATTTATTGCTAAGACATCTCTTAAAATGGCAATTACACCAGAGTGGATGGTTTAATGAAATTTGGTATTATTTACTTATAATGTTTTTTTTTTCTTCCCATTATCTGCAGTATTTCCCATGTCCTACTTTGCAATGTAACCCAGCGGGTGTCATTCTGGTTTGTGGTTACAGATCCTATGAAAAACCACACCCTTCCTGCTGATGAGATACAGTCAGCAATAAGGTAATCACTGAAAAATCTGCCTTCTACCAGTAAATCAACTTGTTGGTTCATTCAACTCTTTTCATAGGCATTAAAGAATTTTATCTCTGCATCACAATATTTATTAATTAAGATATCAAAGATTTTATTTTGTTAGTTTGTATTAGAGATGAATATAGATCAGTGGTTCTCATCCAGATGTAATTTTGCCTCCAAAGAGACATTTGGCAATGTTTCCAGCCATATTTGTTGTTATAGTTGGGGGGAGGAGGGAGATGGCCACCAGGCGGTAGTTAGGGATGCTGCTAAACATCATACTATGCCCAGGACAGCACCTCACAACAAAGAATTATTTGACTCCAGATGTCAATTGTGCTGTGGTTGAGAGACCCTCGTTTAAATATTAGCTAAGAATGGTCAGTACTATCTTCTTTTAGCAAGAACACCTTGTATAGCACTATTGTGATGGTTCATCACATGGATTCTGGAGATCCAGTGCTTAGGTTATTAATTCTGGTTTTGCCTCTTGCTAATTATTTGAATATAGACAAATTACTTCTCTTTTTGTTTCCTCTAATCATTTATAAAATGAGAGTAATTATGGTACCCCTCTCTCACGGTTGTTGAGAAGATTAAATGTAAGGTGTATTGAGGCACATGTCATACCGCTGACTTTTATTTTAATATTTTTTCCTTTATTGATTTTAGATAGAGAGGAAGTGAGAGGGAGAGAGAGATAGAAACATCGATGAGAGAGAACATCGATCGGCCGCCTCCTGCATGCCCCCCACTGGGGATCGGGCCCACAACCTGGGCATGTGTCCTGACTGGGAATTGAACCTCTTGGTGCATGGGTCGATGCTCAACCACTGAGCTACACCAGCCAGACCTGACTTTTATTTTAAAACCATAAAAATATACACATTTCTTGGGTCTCTAAGAACTTACCTTCCTTAGTCAATGTGCAGTCTTTACCTTTAAAAGATACCTTTTAATTTTTAATTACAGTTTACATTTAATATTATTTTGTATTGGTTTCAGGTGTACAGCATTTCAGGTTAGACAATCATATACTTTACGGAGTGGTCTCCTCTATATTTCTAGTACCCCTCTGGCACCATACATAGTTATTACAATATTATTGACTATTCCCTGTGCTGTGCTTTACATCCCTATGACTGTTTTGTGGCTACCAATTTGTAAAAGATACCTTTTAAAAAAATAAAATTATGATTCGTACAAATAAATAAATGCTATCAAAGACTATATTATTTCATTGATTAATGAGGAAACTAGTAAAATGTTAAAACTAGTTCAAAGGAGACTTCAAGAAAGCATGCATACACAGGAATCGAGGAATGGTGATGTTCATTTACAAAAACATTCACCCATCTGTTCATCAGGTAGTCATCAATCGTGTTCCACTAGACACAATTCACTTGATTTTCTGTGGATAGGAATAATTTACATTACGTTAGTTTTATATACAACTTGCAGACTTGCAAAGTAACTCAAAGGCAATAAAAGGTAGAAATTGTCCAGAAAGGTGTTCTTGCCAAATACTCACTGGTATTTTTTACCCATTTCAAGATTTATAATTTTTCCTGACAGTTCCCCTCCTCCTCTCCTTGTGATCATAACAAACTTTCAAAAGTGAAATGTAGTCTTTCCTTCAGAGAAGCAGAAGGATGCAGTTTGTTTTTATTTCAATTACTGTGCACTTCATGTATCAAAACTTCAAATCCCACACATGATTGACGCTGGGCAAAGGTATATTGGAAGAAACAAACTATTTCCCAAAAAAGAAAGAATGAAACAAAGTAACTCTCTTTGCAAAGGATTTATAAGTTACTAAAATGCATATTGTTCTCTTTACAAAGGAGAAATACTTAGTGAGAGAATTCATTTGCTTTCTGTAAAATATTAACATTTAAGATAATGAGCATATAATCAAATGCCAAAGGTTTTGTGTGAACAATCTATTTCCCTTGCTGAAGCAAAGTCATTGGTGATCTATACCAATGGGAAATGATTTAATTTGCTTTAACAAGAGGGTTTGAATTAAACTGTTTCTACACTTTTGCTACTAAAAATACTGCTAAGACCCACCACTTAGGTAGTAAGAATTAGGAATATCATATTTCATGTGAAAAGGGATTTTATTCAAGCCCTGTGATTTGGGAGGGCTACAAGGACAGTAGAGGCACTGTGGTTAAACCAGGCTTCAGTTCATGTGAGGAGGAAGAGTGAATGTTTGGGGTGAAGGTCAAGGATGTAGATGAATATGTTCACAACAAAATGTCTGTTTCAAATAGCAGAAGAAACTATTCAGGGGATGAGGATGGCTAATAGAATGGGAATTTATGTCAGGGAATGGATAGGGCTCATCAGGATTGTATGAAAATAAAGGAAACAATACCAAGAGGGAAGGATGAAGTGAAAAGAAGGAGGTGGTACTTAGCGCACGGGTAAGAGGAATTTCAAGGCTGAAGAATCTCCTTGGTTGGGCAAAATACTAGTTTCACCTAATATTTGCATAACACTTTTTGATTCACGGGCATGTTCTAATGCATCTGTGGCATTGAATACCAACGCCAGTCATTTTTGAGTCATTATTTTTATTCCTCGTTTATAAATGGGGAAATGGGGCTCAGGGAGATTGATTTGCTAAGGCCACCATGCTAGAAAAATAAATAGCGAGGACTTGAACTCAGGCATGCTGCCACCACATCCAGTGATTTTGTTCTCTCTCTACTAGAGTGTTTACACCTGTGGAATTAGGTGAGGGAATGACTGACCAGTTCTAAGATGTGTGTTTTAGCTGTGTTGTGAGGGCCTGCCCTTATTCAAGGCCAATCTTGTCTAAAAGACATTCTTGTTGACTGATACCTATTGGAGATTTTAGTGGTGGACTGAGGTTTAGTCTGTACTGAACTAGAACTTCTAATCAGCCTGAGAGGTGATAGAATAGCAAAGTGTTAACCAACCCGGTAGATAGAATGAGAATGCAGAGCAACTTTTCATTTTACTCTGAGTTAGACTTTAGTAGTGGAGTTCACTATTTTATGGAAGGCTTTGTGTTCCCAGGTTATCAATATTAGGTCATAAAAAAAGAACACATCCTAGTTTGGTAAAAATTACATTGAAATTATCCCCTGCTGTAGATTATCTGGTTGAGATTTTCCTTTATAGTCATGAATAATCATGCCTCAGCATAGATTTTATTTGCTAACGGAGGTCTTTCCTGATAGCTTGGTACAGATCTGCAGAGATTCTCAAGCCTTTACTGTCAAGTTCAATACCCACACTGTTCAATTTAGTAGTCAGTAGCCATATGTGGCTGTTGAGCTCTTGAAATGTAGCTAGTCCAGGATTAGATATGCTCTAAGTGTAAAGAACACACTAAATTTCAAAGACAGTACAAAATAAAACGTGAACTAAGTCAATTTGATTATATGTTGAAATTGTATTTTCTTAGATATATTGGGCAAAATGTATTACTAAAATTAATTTCACTTGTATCTTTTTACTTTTTTAAAAATGCAGCTCCTAGAAAATTTTGTTACACATGAGACTCACATCATATTTCTATTTTTCAGGGCTGCTCTAGAGGTAGATGAAGTCAGTTTGTCTAGTGTGAATTCAGTAAAGGCCATACAATATCTCCAAGAAATCTTCTCATCTAGTTTTCAAATTTCAGTTAGAAATGAACTTTTTTGATTTCAGCCAAATAAGTCCTTACTACCAACCCTTCCCTAACTGCTACCACCACCAAAAATGCAGATTTTCCCTAGGAAAAGTAGCCCATTTACCGTTATGTTTCCTAGACTTTTGGTCTCCTAAGGCACCGTTTACTTTCATTATACGGAACGACTTGCAGTTTACTGAGAAAATCACACTATTACCATGTCTCCATTTCTGTGTTCACGACACACTTTGGTATAAAGAACTCCTGCTTGTTCCTCAAAGCACAGCTCAAAACTTGCCTTCTCAGGAAAGCAGCCCTGACTTCTCACTATGATGTATTTAACCCTCTGCTGTGCTCCCACACTGTGCCCATATTTGCCTCTTTCATAGAAAATTTTGCATTGCAGTATGATTGTAGAGGGGCTGATCAGTCGTTCTTCTAGACTGTAAGGTCCTTAGTATTTTTATTTCACTTTGTATCTGTAGCACTTAGCACAGTATCTGGTACTTAGTAAGTTTTCCATAAATGATTATTGAATTAATAGGAAAAAAAAAAAGATCAAACTGATGGATTTGCAGCTGCTCCTGGATTCATTTTTCCCCCCTCTTCCTAGTTTTCTTTTCTTCTCATGTTCATCACCCACTTTTTAACATATAATTTTATATTTTTGGGCAGTTGATATTTATGTAAATCACCTTAAATAGAGTCCTGTCATTTTAATCTAGATGCTACCTCTCAGGAAATAAAACATGGTGGGCAGAGCTGAAAGTACAGGACTTCTAGTTACTTCTAGGACATTTGTAACAATGGAGGGCAGTAGTGCATAGAAGAGCACCTGTTTTGGCAGTGAGCACAGCAATTTATGAAAAGAATACCACAGCATAATTGCCCTCATCAAACTGTCTATTGAACCTGAAGTCTCTTTCTAAGGGGATGCTCTGATTATACAAAGAGTTATAATCATGGAGAGATAGGTCTGCATCTTCTGTTCTGAATTCTTTTCTCCCTGTCTTATTTTGTTTGTTTTTATTGTCATTGTATTTTAGAATGAATAGGAACCGGATCAACAATGCCTTCTCTTTGAATGACCAGACTCTGGAATTTTTAAAAATTCCTTCTACTCTTGCACCACCCACTGACCCATCTGTGCCCATCTGGATTATTATATTTGGTGTGGTATTTTGTATTGTCATAGTTGCAATCACACTATTGGTTTTATCAGGAATCCGACAACGTAGAAGGTAAGATATTGAAAGAGAATGATTTAAAGAGTGTTTTTCTATTTGTTCATGACTTAGAAAAACAAGGAGAGGATTTGCCCCAACCTGAAGATAATGCCTTATATCTGAAACTTTGAAAAAAGTTGGTGGTTTTCAAAATAACACTTATGTTCTTGTTGTTAGAGGCTTTTTGGAGTCTAGTGTCCCTTACTTAATTATGGCTCTTTCCATTACCATCATTCTCTCTGTTCTGCACCATCTGAATGTTACATATCCAGAGTCAAGTTTAATATATGTGTTATGCTTTTGTAAGCTGTATATACAGAGATAAGCAGACTTTTTGGGTAGGCAGAATTAATCTTTGATAGTTATCCACCTCCAAATGCTAGCAGTTCCTCAATTCTTTCCATGCCTCCCCACCTTGGCCTGCTTCTTCTTGGCCCAGTGCCTGCAGCTGCCATCTGATCCAGGATGCTTTTTTGCTGCTTTATACTTCCTCCCTTTGGTAGACACTCATCCCTCTAGTGCTTAGAATATGATGTAGAACTGTGTTCCTCAAAGTGGCCTTTGAATCAACTCCCTGCATCAGAGTCACCTGGAACACTTGTTTCAAATGTAGGTTCCTTGGCTCTATCATAGACCCACTAAATCAGAGTCTCTGAGTGGGATGCATTTTAGTGAATATTCAGGTTATTCTAATTCACTTAGTTTGAGAGCTTCCAATTTAGTGACTTATGTATAGATTCCTACTCCTCCAGTTCATTTACCTGGATTCTGGGACACTTGCAAATTTTGCTGTCAAAATGATTGATATTACTTCAAGAGATAATTTCAGAACAGTGGGAGAGTTACTAAGGTTGTGGGGCAGAGAGAGAAGAGACAGGATTTCTCAGCACGATGAAAGGAGAAAACTTTGTTTACAAGTACCTCTGACCTAGAGGGGAAGTGGAGGAAGGCCTCAACTCTTCACCAGACACTTTGGTGCTTCTAAACCTTTCCTTCTGATACCAAGAAAGTGGAATTCTGGTAAGTGGGATATGCATTGTTTTCAAAAGGGTTGATGCCCAGATAGGACACACGAGATGTGTTTGGCCAAGTATATATTCAACTAAATGTTTCTCCTGAGGTTTACTACTTTCCATGTTTCACATTAGTTACTAAGAGAAGGGAATCATTTTAAATCATGGGCTTTGTAATTTTTTCACAAATGATAAGTGAAATGCTGTGGAATAAATGTTATTTGTGTCTAGTCCCCAAATTCAACTAAAATATTAAGATCAAGTTGCGCTTGCTTGATTTTCTTGAGCTTGGCATGACATGTGATGCAAAGAGACTTGGTACAAGTTATTTGTTATGGTTTTTAAAAAATATTAAGAGCCCGACCGGTGTGGCTCAGTGGTTGAGCATCGACCCATGCACCAAGAGATCACTGGTTCGATTCCCGGTCAGGACACATGCCCAGGTTGTGGGCCCAATCCCCAGTGGGGGGCATGCAGGAGGCGGCCGATCGATGTTCTCTCTTATCGATGTTTCCATCTCTCTTTCCCTCTCCCTTCCTCTCTCTCTAAAGTCAATTAAAAAAATGTAAAAAAATCTTTAAAAAAATATTAAGACATATTCTCTTGCAATATTTGCATACCTACATTTAATATTTTAAAGTTTTGTATTAATCCTAAAATGCTATAATTCTATGGTTTCTATTGATTGTAACCTTTGTGAATTGACTTCTTGTTTTCCAATTTTTTCACTAGGACAATATGGTATAGGAGTTAGAAAAATGGACTCTGGAGATAAACTGCTTAGATTCCAAGTATTTATCACCTAATTCTGCTCTTATATATAATCCATTAACTGTATGGATATCAGGAAGCACAGGCAATGAGTCAGGGAAATCAAGCTCAGGAGAATAGGATTTGTGGCTCTGGAGTCAAGTTGGTTAAGTTTTTTTTTTTCTTCTCTGTGTATAGATAACTTTGTTAGAATGACAGCAAGGTATACTGGAAGTAATTAACTTGGTGGGATAAAAAGAGTTAATATAGTAAAGTGCTTAGAGTGGTGCCTGGCATACAGTGAGCGCTCAATAAGTGTTAGCTGTTACTATTATTTTATTATCCTGCCATTTGCTGGCCTTTCAGCTAGTTTGTGCTGGGATCAGCTATCTCTTTCCTTCTGAGCAGATTCTACAGTAATATAGTAATTGGGTGTGTAGTATCATAATCTGTTGCCTGGGAGAAGTGAGGCTGTTGTCACAGCTTTGCCTTCACAAATTCATTTCATGTTCAAACTAGGAAAACAGATGGACAAATGTCTTTGTAAACCTGGAGAGCATCAATAATTAGCAAATATAGTCAGGACTATTATGACAACATTCTGAAGATAAATTGATTTGTTGTGTTTTAAGTTTGATACAATCTGTGGTGGGTTTCTGTTGCACAAAGTATTACTTCAAAGTGAGGAGAGGGTGCAGTTTGAAGTGGGGAGAACCCTGATAATTGTGATGAAAGCCCTTTCTGATCATGAAAAAGATATGATTTGCCCCCAAAACCTTTAGTCTTGAGGGAGACAAGATGAACTGCATATACTTCACAATGATGTCTCTACTAGATCTGTGTCTAGCCCCAGTCCAGAAGTAGATGTTTTAGTTCTCTTGTCAGCCTTATGATGATGGTGGTGGTGATGGTAGTGATAATGGTGATAGTGATGGTAGATGATGATGTCGACAATGATGGTTATAATAGTGAGGGTGATGTGATCATGGTAATGGTGATGATGTTGATGATTTGATGTGTGTTTTAGTAGAAAAAACACTGGATCAATACTCTTGGTTTTGGGTTCCAGTCTCAGGCCCTGGCATTTATTAGCTGAGTGACCTTGAGTAGGTCACATATGGAAAATGAGAATAGTATTTTTTACCTAGCTCCCCAATTGTTGCAGAAATTTTAGAGCTAAGCATTGATTTTTTCTTTACTGTTTTTAAATGTACATACTCCAAGTGTCCATCAGTAGATGAGTGGATAAAAAAAGCTCTGGTGCATTTACACAATGGAATACTATGCAGCTGTGAGGAAGAAAGATCTCTTATCCTTTGAGATGACATGGAGGGACCTGGAGAGTATTATGCTAAGTGAAATAAGCCAGAGAGAGAAAGACAAATATCACATGATCTCACTTATTTGTAGAAACTAATGAACAAAATAAGCTGATGAGCATAATAGACCCAGAGACATGGGAACAGGGAACAGACTGACAAAATTCAGAGGGGAAGGGAGTGGGGGCGGGGTGGTAAAAAATAAACCAAAGAATTTACATGCATATATGCATAACCAATGGACACAGGAAATACTGTGAAGGTGGGGTGGGGGGATGGGAGCAGTGAAGAGGGTGTCAATGGGGAAAAAGGAGGGGCATCTGTAACAAAATAAATAACTTAATTAATTAAAAATAAATAAATAAATAATAAATAAAAGGAAAAAATGTACATACTCAGTAGGAATCAAATATGTATTTTGAGTGAAGACCGAGAGACTAGAGTTCTAGGTCTACTCCTTTCACCAATCTTGTTCCATTCTGAAAGACAATTTACATATTCGAGTGTGAGCTCCTTCATCTGAAAAACAGGGATACTAATACAATCTTCATAATATTGCAATGGGAATTAAATGAGATGATGTATGCAAAGCACTGGTTTCTGCCATGGAATAGATACTTATTATTATTGGTATTACATGACAGATATAAAGTGACCTGCTTACAGTCATATAGTTAGAAAATACTAGTATCATTGTTTAAAACCAGATGGGATTGATCCCAAAGCCCAACAATCTCACTGTGATGCAATGCCCAGTGAAATTGTTCCAGCAAGACGATTTTCCCCAGGAATCATTCCTATTGATTATGAGGACAGTCGCAATTCTCCAATAATTGATTCTGTGTTTAAAAATCATATTTGTCTGTCCTCTATTGTTTTTCTGGCTATTCTTGGGCCTTGGCTCTTCAGCCCTGTCTTGTTGAAGGAAGACAGAAGTACTCTTTCTGTTTTTATCCACCTCTACCTTATCTTGAGCAAACCCTATTCATTAAGCCCCCCTAGTTCTAAGGGCTACTCTATACTTCGGTACTTCTTTTGTCCCCTCTTTTGCCCCTCTTCTGTCTGGATCTGTGGGAGATTATTCACTTTCAAGGCTCCTAGGAGATAGTTTCAGGTATTTTAGTCACTTTTATTTATTTATTTATTTTTGTTACAGATGTTTCTCCTTTTTCCCCCATTGACACCCTCCTCCCACTCCTTCCCCGCCCCGTCCCCAGCTTTGTTGTCCATGTCCGTTGGTTATGCGTACATGCATATAAGTTCTGTGGTTTATCTCTCCCCCCTCCGCCCCCTCTTCTAGGGATTGTCAGTTTGTACCCTACTTCCACGTCTCTGGGACTACCCTGTTAGTCACTTTTTAAAAAAAAATCCTCTTCCGAAACTACCTGAAATTGCAGGAACAGCGGAAGCCATTAACACTCCATTTTATTTTTCAGGAAAAAGAATTCATGTTTTTGGCAGAACATCAAATCAGAATGATTCAGAAAGACAGTTAAGTTTTATTATTCTTAGTAAGAGCAATGCACAGGCAGTGAATCAGTTTATTACAGTACACACTACGAAACGTGACAAAGTGCTGTATTACTACTGTAAGATAACCTTTGAGCTGCTTATCATGTCCACTAGTCAGCACGTTACTGACACTGCAATTTGTGAAGCCCAGCAATACTGAGACTCTGTACAACTAACTGTAAGGTCACAAAAGAACAATATGTACCTACTTTGCCACTGACACAGCTTAATTTGCTACACTTCCACAGCAATTTCAGTCAGAGTCTTTTTGGTTGAGGAATCCTTTCTCTAAAGAAAAACGTATCCTCATCTGTTTACATCTTCCCTTTTTGCTCCTCCCCATTCCTTTGTGATATCTGATGGATTTCCTTTGTGATTGAGGAGGGGGGGGGGCAAGATTCCTTGCTGTGATCTGCCTGGGTTCACCTCTGCACTTTTTCTTCTAACTCCAAAAAACATTTTTTAAGTGAAGAAACTAGTAAATAAACACTAGCAACCCTTATTTCTAAGACTGTGTTGCATTTGCCATCTACTTCAGACTGCCCCATGTTAAGTATGACCATACAGAAATTTTAGGGTAAGATTAGACTGTTTAATCTTTATTTATTTAGAATCCATAAAAATGGTGGGAGGGAGCATGAGTAAAATTTGGAGTTTTGCCTTTTTATTGAATCCTTTCTTTTCACTTGAGGACATGGACTGTGTCTCTTCCCATATAACTTAAAACATAGTTATTGAATGAATGTTGGATACTATGAATGAAATGATGTGATTGATGGTTATAGAATGTCAATTGCTTTTGCTTTCTGGAGGACATGGAAAATACGGATACTCCTGTCTACAGGAGGAGGGGCCAAAGTATTCTAATTTTCTGATAGGTGACTGCACCTGGCTGGAAGACCTTCTTACCACATGAAATCTGTGCCCGCCCCAACCTGCACTGATCACTAAGGATGGAAAAACACAGCAGCCTATCATTTCCTAGGTCTCTGGGACTATAACTGCCAACTGTCAACCCAGCATTGGGTCTTCAGTGACACATTTGACAGTGGCACATACAATGGCACAATACTTTCAAGTGATGACAGTGGGATCTATAATATTAGATACTAGTTTACCTTTCAGTATAAACTCCAGCTATTTGAAATGATCTAATAAATCATCAGCGAAGCCTGGCAAAATCTATACTAACTCCTAATTCCTAAGGTAGGATAATGAATATTTTCCTCCATCCATTGGAAAAAATAACAAGAGATAAAAGAAATATCACGTGTGTATGTTTCCTTCCTTCCTTCCTTCCTTCCTTCCTTCCTTCCTCCCTCCCTCCCTCCCTTCCTTCCTCCCTTCCTTCCTCCCTTCCATCCTTCTTTCTTTCTTTGTTGCAGTAGATCCAATTCAAGATCTACCTTGGGCTTCTGTCTGAGTAACTGTCTGTACCATTAGTCCATCCATCTATCAATTTATTATCCAGCCAATCAGTCATTGATATACATTCATTGATCCATTCATTCATCCATCTGTCTGTATAACTAGCTAGCCAGCCACCCATGTGTCTGTTCATTCATTTCTAAGCCTATTCTGTGCTGAGTCCTGATCAGCTGTTTTATAAAATATCTGTAAATTTGGATTTTGATTTTTCTGATTACATCCTCCTGAGAGATTAAGGTAAAAAAAGACAGTGATGGGGTGGGGCAAGAACACAGAATTAAATATATAATACGTAATTTTAGTGTGTCACATCTGTAGGCACTTGTCAATTTGTCTTGGTTGTTGGTGATGTTCACCAGATTCCTCCCTTGACAAAATGCAAATGTCTCTTTATAATTAGTACATTGTTTGTGGAGGTGATACACTGAGACCATGTAAGTGTCCTGTTCCCAAACCATTTCTTACTCAGTTGTTCAGTATCCATTGATGAGCCTCACCAGAATCAAGTATTATTATAGTAGTGATTTTCTGTTTCTGTTACTCCTTCTATATTAGCTGCCATTCTTTTGTAAACTTGAGCTCTCTCTTCCTACACCATAGTCTTTAAAGCATATTAAAGTGGACTTTCATATAGGACTTATAGGAAACTACTTCAGTCATCATTGGGGCATCTTCACTACCTCCTCACCTGCCAGAGACTCACTAAGGTTCTAAGGCACTTTCATGGTGGTGGGAGTCTGTCCTGGTCACCACAGCAATGCCCGTCATCCCAGCCATGTGAACCATTCAGATCTGCCTCTTGGGAGTTTTCTTAGATTCCCGAGTCTATATAATCTTTGGTAAGTTTGGGAGCCGTATGTTTAACATCATGCCCCAACACCTAACTTGTGATAAGCCTTAGGGAAACTCTTTCTCCCTGTAGTTGCCTAGAGGTACCCACCTCTCATTTTTGACCCCAACTTCTATGATATCAAGCATAATTGGCTCAGCTGTTTTGGTCTTTTACAAAAGACAGGAAGAACTTTTGACTTAAAGGCTACAGCTTTTCACAAAGAAATATTAAGAGTCTGGTTACCACTTGGGTTGGGGTAGCAGGGTCTACAAAGGGTCTGAGAGTAAGAAACTCAAAATTGATCCTGTCAAGCATGGAGGGACTTGGAGAATATTCTTCTAAGCAAAATAAGCCAGTCACAGAAAGACAGGTATCACATGATCTCACTCATATGTGGAATCTAATGAACAAAATAAACTGACAAACCAAATAGATCCAGAGACATGGAAGCAGGGAACAGACTGACAAACCTCAGAAGGAAGTGGGGTGGAGAGGGTGAGAAGAGATAAACCAAAGAACTTATATGCATATATACATAACCAATGGACACAGACAACAGTGCAGTGAAGGTAGGAGGGGGCAGGAGCGGGGAGGAGGGTGTCAGTGGGGGAAGAAAAAGGGGGTCATCTGTAATACTTTCAACAATAAAGATACATTTAAAAAATTATCCTGTCATATGGTATTTTTTGGAATGACCTGGAATTTTAGCTATGAGTTATAATATAATCAGTAAAATGTGCTCTGAATTCCCCAAAACCTGGCTTACAAATGAACACAATTGTTTTGTAATGAGTAGAGCCAAACAGTGATACCTACAATTTATAATGGTTACTTCCTTTCTACAAAGTAATGTGAGTTTACTTCTTTGTTTAAAAATTTTTTTTTCTTTATTGATTTTAGAGAGAGAGGAAGGGAGAGGGAGAGAGAAATAGAAACATCGATGAGAGAGAACATGGATTGGCCGCCTCTTGCATGACTCCCTCTGGGGATTTGGCCCACAACCTGGGCATGTGCCCTGACTGGGAATAAAACCGGCGACCTCTTGGTGCATGGGTCGATGCTCAACCACTGAGCCACACAGGCCGAGCATGAGTTTGCTTCTTGATACCTCATTTCAATTTAATTTTCACTCAACATTTGCAGACCATTAATTTGTCAAATCTTGTGAGAGCAATGTATTACTTTTTTAAATTCAATTTTGTGAAGTTCTCCTAGAGTCAAATTTTTTAACTTGCCAATTTACCATACATTTTCCTTATATTCCTTAATGCAAGTTATGTGTGTTAATGTATATGTATATATGTGTATACAAACATATTCATTAATATAAATGTATATATACATTCATATACATATTAATAGATATTTATTTTAGTATTCCAAGTAAGGCCACTCGTTTTGATCAATATGTATATATCATCCTTGCAGACTTATGATCTTGATCTCATCAGCTCTTTATGATCTTTGAAACTTATTTGAAAATACACAGGCATCAATTTTTCATCATTCTAAGTTTCCTCTTTCCTTTCCTGCTCTCCCTGTTTGCGCAAAAGACCATGCTTTCTCCTCCTGTATCCCAATCATTCTTTTTATGTGCATTTAGGAAGAACAAAGGACCATCTGAAGTGGATGACACTGAAGATAAGTGTGAAAACACCATCACAATTGAAAATGGCATCCCCTGTGACCCCCTGGACACGAAGGGATGGCACATTAATGACACCTTCATGACAGAGGATGAGCGGCTCACCCCTCTTTGAAGGGCTGCTGTTTTGCTTATCAAGAAACTCAACACATGCTTCCGTGTAACTGTTGAGCATCACAAATTATCAAGGGCAGATTACATATTTTGTTTCACCATTCTTCTTTTGTAAGAAATTTTGAATGTGTATGAAAGTTAAAGACAATCAGTTATACCCATGAAGACCATTGGAATCATAAGCTGTTGACTACTTCAAATATTCTAAAATATTTCCCTGACAATACAGTGTGTAAGTGTAGTCATGTGGTGTTTGTAATCATTGATTTAAAAATCCATCAGTACTTAAGCATTTCCAGAAATAAGGTCAGGCCACTATATATATTTTACACTCTGAAGACCTAAGGAAAAATATTTTTCCAATTATAGGAAAAAAAATTTTTCCTATAATATGGTGTGGAAATCATTATGAATATTGTTTATATACTCTGTATATGACTAAGTAAGCAAGAATAAAAGTTATTAAAGTAATTATTGTAAATGGGATGGATAAAAATGAGAGTGTTGATAAAGAAGGTGGAATTTGATCCTGTTATCATACCAACAGTTGCTTATGTCTTTTCTATAAGTCTCTAATAGCGCAGCTCTACTTGAGTGTTTCTGCAATTTGTAAAAGTACAATCTATGCTAATTTAATAAAGTGCTAATTATCTCCTTTTGATTATGTGACTGATTGTGGTCTGAAGTTTATTTTCACACTGTAAAACACAGCCTAAGTTTTATTAGTTATATTTAATCTGTTCTGGAGACCTAGAAGTGAATTATTTTTGTTGTGTGTGTCCTTGCTTGAAGACACCTTGTAATTTTTAGAATTGGTTTTCCTTTCAGATAGGCTGTGTGTCATTCTAAATTCTAATAATGATTAGTATACATTTATTAATAGAAAGAAAATTTGTTGTCCAGTCTTCCACTGCTATCGCCCATAGTTGGTGTTATAGCAACAGTTTCTAGCTCCCTTCCTTGCCACCAGTATTGCTCCCTGGATATCAACTCTAAGATGGATAGTTGCATGCAGAAGGTTTACTGAGGCCTGCTCTCAGGAAATACACCTGTAAGAAAGAAGTGAGGAAGGCAAGTGTGGCAGACAGACTTTAAGGTATCTGCCATCTCTTGATGTTTACACCTTCAGGCAATCTGCACTCCTTGAGTGAGGATGGGACCTGTGACTTGCTTCTAATGAATAGAATACAGCAAATGTGATAAAACATCACTTCTGCAATTACTTTATACTAGTTCTGGGTCTGTCTTACTAGCAAACTTGTTCTAGAGACTCTCCTTGGTGGCTTGATTGTAGGTGGCCACTGTTGGGAAAGCCCACATGAAAGAAGCTGTGAGCAGCCTCTAGGAATTGCTGGTCGCCTGTTGGCACTGAAGGCAGCCTCCAATCAGTCAACAGCCAGCAAGAAGCTGGGGTCCTCAGTCCTACAACCACAAGGAAATGGATTCTGTCAATAAGTGGAATCAAGTCTCTAGATAAGAATGCAGTCTGGCCAACACTTTGATTACAGAGGACTCAGTTAAGCTGTGCCCAGACTCTTGACTATGGGCATTGTGAGATGATAAATGTGTGTTTTTAAGTCACCAAGTTTGTCTCAAGATGTTATGTATCAATAGGGAACTAATAAAGTAGGAATAGGCAGAGGAAGAAGTGACCAGCAACATGCTTACAACAGAGGCCTCAGCCAGTCCTTCACGGAGCTTAGGAGCTGAGTTTGTCCCTGACTGAGATAAGATGGCTGGGTCTTTGTATCTCATTGGCCAGTTATGGTCATGGGTGCTGTCTGGGAGAGGGTCTGCCCTTGGGAAAGATAGTTCCCTGTGGCTGGGGGCAATTCCCATTAAAGGACTCAGCTGTGAGCCTTCAAAAACCAATATTTCTAGAAGCTGGGGATGGGTACATGGGCCCTGAAGATGAGGCCTTGTGGAACTCCAGAATATTCACCATACCCTTTTCAGTCCATTGGCTAGTGTAGCTTGAATGAATATCCAAAATGCAAAACTAATGTTGTTGGTTCTTAACATAAAAGCTTTTATTTTTATTTATTTTTAAAATTATATTTATTGGAGGTGACATTGGTTGACAATGACATCCTATAATTTTCAGTTGTACATCTTTATAATTTGACATCTGTATACTCTATTGTATGCTCACTAAATGGCTTCTTTTTATCTTTAGGATAAAACCAGACTTCTTAACACAGGGCCAACTGTGGTTTGACCTTCATTTTCCTCTCTAACTTAATCTCTCACCTTCTGTCTCTTTGCCTTTCTTTCATCAATCATAATAGTTCCCTCACTTCTGGGCCTTTGAACAATCTGTTCCCTCTACCTAGAACACTTTTCCCTGTCTCTCAGCCACTCTTCTAGTTTATCTTTAGAGTCTCTCTTACTTAAACATCTTGCCTTCCTGGAGGTATTTGCTGGACCTCCTGGTTATGTGCTCCTAGAATGCTCAGATAATTATGCTCATCTTGTTGTACTATAATTATATTTAAATGTATTTTATGGAAGAAGAAGACCATAAACCAAGAGTGCTCTAGGGCCCACAAAAGTCCTAATATAGCCTTGTCTCTCTAAAACATTTTCATGACCCACTTCAGTTTGCTCCCATCTCTAATCAGATAGAATTAACCACTGCTTTGTAACCTCACCATATCTATACAACTTTTTAATTATAATGATTTATAATATTTCATGTTATTTATTTGTTTACATATCTATCTTCACCCTAAATATAATATTCTTAGAGGTAGTCTTCAAGTCACTTAGCATACTGCTTTGTCTTCCTCTTTCCTTCTCTTCCTTTCTCCCATCCTTTTTTATTTCTTTTATTCTACAATAGTGAACAAAATTGAACACAATCCCTGCCCTCATAGAGCTAAAATTCTATATAGTCAGAGCTCAATAAAGGTGTACATGAGATGGTAGCTGTTGCAAGCTCATAGTCTTATCCTTTCTGAGAGCAAAGGCTGCCCCTATCTCTGTACATGGAGGAGTTTGAATTTGTGGGTGCAAGATTTTTGACTTGGACACCATTTTTACTTGGGAACCATATGCTCTTTAATACTATTAGAGCTTCCTTATTTTTAGCAGAGGAATGAGATTTGATCTCTCGGTTGACAATATATGATTTACTAAAGAACAATTTTCTTACATCCGCTTGAGTTTTTTACTCCAGAATAGGGTAGCTTGCATGTAGAATTGATGAAACATCATCTAAACTCAATCAGTTTATACTAGGAAGCATAATACAAGACATCCATTGTCAAGAGGATGGAAATTGTTCTTGGTTGGGAGAAAAAAGTTTAGATATTACAATGGTTTATAGTCCTCCAAAGGACCACAGTACATAAACAGATACAAAGTATATCTATGGTATTAAAATTTCATGAGTGATTTCAATCTTCTTGAACTTGTAGAGACTTCGTTTGTGTTCTAACATGTGGTCTATCTTTGAGAATGTCCCATGTGCACTTGAGAAGAATGTGAATTCTATAGTTTTGGGGTGTAATTCTCTGTAAATATCTATTAAATCCATTTGGTCTAGTGCTTCGTTTAGAGTCTCTGTTTCCTTGTTAATTTTTTGTCTAGAGGATCTATCCAGTGATGTCAGTGGGGTGTTGAAGTCCCCTGCTATGATTGTATTGCTGTCAATTTCTCCTTTGAAGTCCTCCAGAAGATTTTTAATATATTTTGGTGCTCCTATATTCGGTGCATATATGTTTACCAAGGTTATATCTTCCTGTTGGATAGATCCTTTCAATATTATGTAGTGACCTTCTTTGTCTCTAGTTATGGCTTTCGTTTTGAAATCTATTTTATCAGATATGAGTATTGCTACCCCAGCTTTTTTTTCCTTTCCATTTGCTTGGAAGATTTTTTTCCATCCCTTCACTATCAGCCTATGTAAGTCTTTTGTTGTGAGGTGGGTCTCTTGTAAACAACATATATATGGGTTATGCTTTCTTATCCAATCCGCTACTCTGTGTCTTTTTATCGGAGCATTCAATCCATTTACATTTAAGGTGATTATTGATATGTACTTATTTATTGCCATTTTTGTTCAGTGTGGTTCTACTTTCCTTCCTATTTCTTCTACTAATTACAGCAGTCCTTTTAACACATACAAATGGCTAAGAGACATATGAAGAAATGCTCAACATCACTAATCATCAGAGAGATGCAAATTAAAACAACAATGAGGTATCACCTCACACCTGTCAGAATGGCCGCCATCAACAAATCATCAAACAACAAGTGTTGGCGAGGGTGTGGAGAAAAGGGGACTCTAGTACACTGCTGGTGGGAATGCAGACTGGTGCAGCCACTGTGGAAAACACTATGGTGTTACCTCAAAAAATTAAAAATTGAATTGCCATTTGACCCAGTGATCCCACTTCTAGGAATATACCCTAAGAAGCCTGAAACACCAATCAGAAAAAATACATGTACCCCCATGTTCATAGCAGCACTATTTACAATAGCTAAGATCTGGAAACAGCCCAAGTGTCCATCAGTGAATGAATGGATAAAAAAGCTGTGGTACATATACACAATGGAGTACTATGCAGTTGTAAGAAAGAAAGATCTCTTATCCTTTGAGACGACATGGAGGGACCTCGAGAGTATTATCCTAAGCGAAACAAGCCAAGCAGAGAAAGACAAATATCACATGATCTCACTTATTTGTGGAATATAATGAACATAACAGTCTGAGGAACAGGGTAGACCCAGAGATGTGGAAGTAGGGTATAAACTGACACCCCTCAGAAGAGGGGGTGGGGGGGAGGGAAGAGATAAACCACAGAACTTATGCGCATGTATGCGTAAGTGATGGACATGGACAACAAAGCTGGGGACAGGGTGGGGGATGGGGAGGAGGGTGTCAATGGGGAAAAAAGGAGAAACATCTCTAACAAAAATAAATTAATAAAAAAAATATATATATAAAAATAAAATAAAATAAAATTTCATGAGTGAGCTATTAGGAAAATATGTCTAAAAAGTCTCAATAATGGGAAAAAATGTTTGAGAAATACTGATCCTAGAAAGGCTTCTTATTTTTAAGGCATAGATAAACCAATTTGATCACTAAATCATTTTCTTCACTGTCTGTTTATTCTGATGCCAAGGGGAATTTATTCCAGTTGCAAAGGTCTGTTCCACTAAATATACTTGTTGGGGAAGTCTTCTATGCTAACAAAGATGTGCTGTAAACCTAACAGTCAATATAACAGCAAAATGGAGCTTATGTGTCCTGCCTACTGCCTTTGGCAAACATTCTGGGTAATTAGAGAGCAGCAATCATCAACTACACCTTCCATTTTTAATTTAATGATCCTGTTATGTGCCACAAGGGAACACATTGTGAGGTGATATGTACTGGAAATAAAATGTTGTAAAGCAATTGGGAATATAGCTGTCATTCAAGTCTCCAAGTCCTTAGCAAAAATTTCAATGAAACTGGAAAGATGGAAGTGTCTAAAAGCCAAGTCATTACAGAAAAAATGAGCTGGGATGGTGATATCTGGATTTGTTTTACAGAAGTGTTGTAAATGCACAGTTTTTGGGGGGTATAGTTTTCTCTTCCATGTTTTTCATAAGGACTAACCAATACAAAATATCACTATATAAAAGATGCTATGAGTTCTTGAATTTAGAATGATACATGATTAGATTTCAAATGTGAATATCACCAAGTGAAATATGCACATTTATCATTACTAGATAAGGAACAAGGAATAAGAGAGAACCCAGGTTAAGAACCAAAAATAGTAAAAAAGTCCTTAGAGTCCAAATATCCAGTCCTTATTTCAAATTCATAAGACCCCTTAACAGTATTTTATTTTCCATTTTACATCTTGTTTTCCTTCATAAAAATGTCACATATCTAGTTACCTCAATTATATAAGCAAATGTATGGAAGTTTTCTTTCCTTCTTTCCTACTATCCTTCCTTTGCCCTTTCCTTCCTTCCTGCCTCAAGAATTTATTGATTGTCCACTCGATGTAAGATATCATGTAAGGTTCAGGAAACATAAACAGAGAAAGAATGTCCTAGAAGGGACCTGTTCATTATTTATGACAAAATTAAATTTGTTACTAAGAATACTATTCTTGTTTGGGAATTTTGGCTTGATGAATGAATGAACAAATGAATGAGTGAATAATGTCTAGTTGTTATTTTGCTCTTTATTTCATAGCATTGTTTTTAAAAGATTTTTAAAATCAGTTATGTGTACAGAGTAAGAGCCAATTTATAAAGCATGGTATTTGTTCCCTCTTTATTCTAACACAGTGGAAGCAGTAGTAGTTGGTATAAGTCTCTATGGTGTTACTGGGCAATAGGAGAGTTTGGCCAGTAAAGAAATGACAACTGTGTCCCTACATGTCATTTTTCCATAGTTGTTCCTTGAAGGTGCTTATATTTTTTGAAGATTAGTGAACATATAACAATAATATGGATGTAGGGTACTGGATGAAGGGAGACATTTAATCAGACCTAGAGAGAGAGTGATACTAGAGAGAGAGTGATACTAGTTTTTTTTTTGTAAGTGTCTAATGTCTTTTATCCCAATCTGTAAGTAGGTTCCCAGAACAACAGGGAGAGGTCATATCCAAGCCCATTGGAAAGGATGGAACAAGAGCTCTTGGGAATGGCATAGAACAAAGGTCAGCACTGGCCACTGGTGGTAGGCAAGCCTGGAAAGTGCCATTATCAGGCACCTTGCTACAGTGAACAAATGGCCCTTGTAAAATTTAGCAAAAATTCAATTAAGACTCGTGTCTCAATTGCTCTTGGACTCCATTGGTCATCCTAAACCATTGGTTCACAGCCCACCATAATTAGTGAACAATGAAGTGTTGTGGCAATATTCAGTTTTTATCAATGTTGTATTTGAAAACTTATGAGGTTGAACCATATGAAATTGCTGCTATGCAAACACTTTTGACCTAGAAAAATGATAATTTCTTATGATCAAGCAATTAGTTTGCTAGTCCTTTGGAATTTTGGAAAGATGTTCCTAAAGATGTTTCATATAAATATGTCATGTAAGACAGCCTTCAGGCCAGCTCACAGGAGCATATTAACTCATGATATAGTTGAAATAAACATTTATGATGTACAATATTAGACAAACTGTTATAATGCCAGAAAGTCAATGAAAACAAAAGAAAAAAAACAATTTAATAAGTACCAGCTTTGGTTGTATTTTGATTGTCAGTGCTTGAGGAAAAGCAGGTTTTAATGAAAGAAGAAGGAACTACATGGAACTAGCAAAAAGAACTTATAGACATTCTGAAGACATTTAAAGGACATTGATTCTGGCTAATTAAAAATTAGGTTCAGCCCTGGCCGGTTTGGCTCAGCGGTTAGAGCGTCGGCCTGCGGTCCAGAGAGACCCGGGTTCGGTTCCCGCTAAGGGCATGTACTTCGGTTGCAGTTTGTCCCTGGCCCTGGTTGGTCGTGCGGGTGGCAGCCACTCGATGTGTCCCTTTCACGTCGATGTTTCTCTCTCTCTCTCTTCCTCTCTCTCCCTCCCACTCTATCTGAACAAAAAATGAAAAAAATGTCCTCGGGTGAGGATAAAAAAAAAAAAATTAGGTTCATATTTATTGTCTTGGCTTCACCATCATCCACTTGCTCCCCAACTTTTGCATTTTGGCTTCCATTCCCATAACACTGAGGAAACTGCTCCCTTAAAGGTCACCAGTGAGTTTCTGGTTGTCAAGGTCACAGCTTCTTAGTCGTTATCATTCTCCTAAATCTCTTTGACTCATTTTACAGTGTCAGGGGCACCCTGAACCCCCTGCTGGACACACTCTCCCTTCTTGAATTTTCTGTAATATGGAGAAGTTGAAAGAGAAAGAAGTAAACAGGTGATAAATTGAGTGATTTTGTGTAAATTGTAGTCTAGTTCTCAGTAGTGAAAGAAAGAAGAGAATTGCTGCTTGTGCATAATGAAGGTGATATAGAAAATACTTGGGATTAATTATTCTCTCTCATCATCACCAATAGGTTTCTATCCAGAGACACCTTGGAGTAAGAGAGAAAAGGTGTGCAAGTAGTCATTGTTTATTAAATGATTAGTTTCTTCACATAGTGGTGGAGAGTACCAGGGCTAGAGGAATACATATCCACAATCCCTTATCTGCAACTTCAAATTCCAAAAACCTCAAAACCATTTGGCAGCAACACCTGACCTGAACACATATAATGTTCCATATGATCTTTATTTATTGTACTTGATATTATTGAATGTTGACATATTTAAGTTGTTTGGTAATAGGATTCTAGTGGGAGTAGATTAATTTATGGTATATGCACAGTGTCACCTGTACCGCCTGAGTTCTAATTCTAACAACACCATTTGCTAATTGGGTGACCCCAGGTGAGTAGGAATTCATAAAAATGGAGAGAAGGCAATCCAGTGAAATAGCTTGTCTCCATTTGATGTCAATAGACTAGCTTTAAGAAGGAACTAATACTTGCCCTATTTGCCCAAAGGGTTATTGTGAGACTAGAATGAAATAAATAATAAAAAAGCAAAATTAATAAAGAAAATGCTCTGTGAATAAAATTTTTATTTCTTAAAATTGATATTGAGACTACTCAACTTGAGGCCATAAAGAGGAATAAAATGGTTCATTCAAGGGAAATCTTTTACTATATAAATAAATAAATAAATATATATATACATATATATATGTATATATATATATATATATATATATATATATATGTTAATATCTACAGTGGTTGAATTTCAGAAGTAGATAACCTAACCACCTATTAATAGAAAGACACAACCACATGTAGATCTAGTAGGGGGCCAGAGGTTAGGCATTTTCAGCACAAAGAAAGAAAGAAAAGAAACCCCTACAAAAACTCTGCTAAGAAAATCTTTCAAGTACACATCACTCCTAACCCCAATAATACCATAATTAACCCCCCCAGAGGATATCAACCTATATAATCTCTAAAGAGAGAGACAGAGACAGAGAGAAACTTGTGATAACTCAGCTAATTATCCCAGTATTAACTTTAACTCAATTAGGTAATCATGTTTTTATTTATTTATTTATTTATTTATTTATTTATTTATTTATTTTTTATTAATTTATTTTTGTTACAGAAGTTTCTCCTTTTTTCCCCATTGACACCCTCCTCCCCATCCCCCCCACCCCATCCCCAGCTTTGTTGTCCATGTCCATCAGTTATGCGTACATGCATATGAGTTCTGTGGTTTATCTCTTCCCCCACCTCCCACCCCCTCTTCTGGGGGTTGTCAGTCGGTACCCTAGTTCCACATCTCTGGGTCTACCCTGTTCCTCAGACTGTTATGTTCATTGTATTCCACAAATAAGTGAGATCATGTGATATTTGTCTTTCTCTGCTTGGCTTGTTTTGCTTAGGATAATACTCTCGAGGTCCCTCCATGTCATCTCAAAGGATAAGAGATCTTTCTTTCTTACAGCTGCATAGTACTCCATTGTGTATATGTACCACAGCTTTTTTATCCATTCGTCCACTGATGGGCACTTGGGCTGTTTCCAGATCTTAGCTATTGTAAATAGTGCTGCTATGAACATGGGGGTACATATATTCTTTCTGATTGGTGTTTCAGGCTTCTTAGGGTATATTCCTAGGAGTGGGATCACTGGGTCAAATGGCAATTCAATTTTTAATTTTTTGAGGTAACACCATATCATGTTTTTAAATGATTACTCTCTTTTTGACTTTATGACTATCATTGAATCAGTTGACATTTATTGAATCAACTAGCCTACCAATCAATTCAGTTAAAAAATTCTATCTGACTGGATGGACAAGCTGTTTCATTGAATTAACTAGTCAATATGATAGAACATTGTGTATGCAGTCAAATTCTAATGATATTTAGACTGCCTTATGTTGAGAATTGGAGCCTGTGACTTATCTGCCAGGTATGTGGGGATGAGTCACCTATCCTATTTTTTTTCCCCATGTCTTGGAGCTCTTACAAGCAGATTCAAAGGTCCATGGGAGGACTGGGCCACAGCTAGCAGTGGAACAATTAATTCATATGATAAGACTTTGCCTTTTATTTAGTACAATTCCATGGACGATCTAACATGTTCTTTGGAGAACTAAAGAAAATTTAAACAAATGAATGTAAGAAGTGAATCTGCTTGCTCAAAAGTGACAGAGGCTTGGCAATGTTAATATCTTCGGCATCGTTCCCAGGGTGATTGAGGCTCATGTTAAATTCCCATCACATGTTATAGTTTGTGCTTGTTAGATTATCATCTGGTTAGCCATAAAGGGGAATACCAAGGTTCATTTTAGTTGTACAATCATTGCAGAAAACCTCAGGTGTATAGTTTCAAACAAAATGCTTTGACACAGCACATTCCAATAGATCAGCTAAAATGTCATTTACAAAACCTTCCCAAGGATTATACCAGAGTCCTCTTTGGGGGGAATTGAGGATAATGTGGGGGCTAGAAATCAGTATTATTGGCAGTTTTCTTCATAGTTTTGTATTATAGTTCTTTTTTTTCTTTGTGTTGGGAATCCAAATAGGTGCCTTATATATATCTATGTAGTCACTTTCACCATTTCCCTGCCAGTTCTATGTTTCTTTCCAGATACATAACTTATCTTACTTGTAAGATTTAGTCGTTGTGGATATGAATATTTATCCAAATAGTAAAATATTTTTTTTGTGGACTTGTTTCAATATCAGTTTTTATAAATAATATAAAAGTTTTATTGACAGGGTTCATTTTATTCACTAATTTTTACTATTTATTTCATTCAATATCAAGTGTTACTAATCTTACTTAAAAGAAACAAAGGTTAAGCCAATTTAAATGCCTTGACCAAATTATACAGTATTTAAAAATGTTCATACTTGTATTAAAGGATTCGTAGCAACTGATTCTTTCAGTTTCCATGTTTTAATTATTAATGTTCTACTTTTAGCTTATTTCTATTAAAAAGTACTTTGTCATCAACTCCTCTTCCTGGAATAACTTGCACATATCATCTATGCCGTGCCAGGTGTGTACTCAATGAAGGACAAGAACTAGGATTGCTGTGTCTGAAACTCCACGACTGAGTAATGTGCAGGGTGATCCCTAGGATTATTCTTGGTCCAACCTGAACACTATACCATGGGCAGTGGCATGGAGAGAAATCAGAATCTTAAATAGATTGGATATATTTCACAACTGGAAATTTTAAAAAATGAGGATCATATTTTGGCTTCACTATTTATATAGCACTTTCAATTTTGTTGGCCATTTCTGTACTACACTTGATTTAGGTCATTTGCTATTTATGCTTTGCTTGTGGGTAATGCAGAGCATATTTTAGAGGCTACAGTAACACTGCAACCAGAACTATAACTTTCCTTTTAAAAAATTAATTTATTTTTAATTATAATTTCCATATAGTATTATATTAGTTTCAGGTGTTCAACATAGTGATTCAACATACCTTACAGAGTGATCACCACAAGTCTAGTAACCACCTGTTCACCATAGCTATTGAAATGTTATTGACTCTGTTTCCTATGCTGTAAATTACATCCCCGGTATGTAATTACATCAGTGCATATACACACATATACATGTCTAAACAGGATTGGATACTTTGTACTTCAATGCCTTGGAAGCTTTGCTATTGGGAGTAAGTAGTTTACTATTTTGCTTGGCCCTGATTGAGATGTGGAGAGATGGAATCATGTACACATGTTAGTTCTTGAGCACTTATGTTTATAATACTATCTAGATCAGGGTCCTTTAACCTCAGCACTTGACATTTGGGGTCAAATAATTATTGTTTGTGGAGCAGTCTGGTACATTGTACAATGTTTAACAGCATCCCTAGATGTAGTAGTACCCTCCTCCAAGTTGTGACAACCAAAAATATTTCCACACATTGCCAATTGTCCTCTGGGAAGCAAAATCACCCTGGTTGAGAACCACTGCTTTATACCACTGATAGGGATTTGCTTTGAAGAGAACAAAATTACTGTCATGCTATCTGAAGTTGTCATCTGTGAATCTATGATCTCTAGTTATTTTCTATTCCTGAACATTCTCACCTTACTGAGAAAAACATAGTTTTTTTTTTTTTTTTTTTTTACCAAGATAGTGTAGAGCACCGATGGTGTCCTCTCAGTGAAAATCATGGTAAGTGCAGTATAAGAAGTGCAAGGAGAAACTGTGGTTGCAAGTAATGCAAGTTTGATGCCATCCTGGGACCGTTTTTTGAGCTGTCCAGCCACATCTTTTATGCTTCTTCATGTCTTGACTGTCCCTCTCATTCATGCCTGCGATACAAATTGTTTCAAAAAGCTCGTTTTGACCACAAAGAGTGTGGGCTTGAAGCCAGACTGCTGGGGTTTGAATCCCAGTTCATTCCTTTCCAGCTTTGTGATCTTGATTCCATGCCTCAGTTTCTTCACCTGGAAATGAGGATGGTGCTCTTCCTTACCGCATAGGGCTGTTGTGGGGGATTAAATGAAGGGGCCCATGTAAAGCAATTAACTCTTCCTGGCACATAATAAGCACTCAACAAAGTTGGATATTATTGTTACTGTTATTAGTAGTGTTAGTCTTTATGATTCAAAGTCTCATCTCCTTCAGAAAGCTTACCTGACTCCTAGGGCCCACACTGACCTTCTAATTCTCTAAAATCATGAAGTTTTGTAATCTTACAAATTAGAATTTATTCACAGCATCTTTTATCTGTGTCATCTGAGTAAATTTTTCTAACACAGGTTGTATGAACCAGAAATTATGTGTTCTACATGATAACCATTCTCTCATCCATCTCATTTATTGAGTAAGTAGTTAACACTATTTGGCCACTCTTATCTGGTTATATCATATATAGTCAGTGGGTAGAGGCATCAACATGATATTGATGATAAGATGGAAACTCCCTCCAGACCAAGGTACAATTCAGGAAGATCTTCCATATTCTGTCTTCTGTGCCAGAAATTAATAAGAATCCAAACTCATGCTTGGAATAAAATCTCTACAGAAAATATCCACAGAAATAACCCCTTCTACAGTGGGTAGAAAAAGCACTACCTATATTACCTATATGAAAGGCATCTCATCCTACTTCCTTAAGACAGAGCCACGTTTAGTTGGATGTCTACCATTCTCCAACATAAATCACATGTAAATCTTTATCAGTCTAATTAATTTATCCAAGTCCCCTGAAAAAAATTCCCTTGTTATTAAAAAATTCATTAAAAAAGAGAGATTCACAGGAAGATACAGTTCCTCTTTTTCCACATTGTCATTTTTAGATGTGATGCCTGAAATGAATGTAGTCATCTTTGACTGACCACAAGGGAAACTTTAATCAGAACAGAGGTCAACATGCTGAGAGTGACACAGTGGAAAGATGGAAGAAATCTAAGTCTTTGATGATATCATTAAGCCACTAAATTAACTAAGTCTGAATTTAACCTATCATGGTCTTTTATGTGTAAGTTAATGTTTTCCTTATTGTTTAAGCAGTTACATAAGAGTGTCTTCTTATTTGCAGTCCAAAAGCATCCTGACTGAATAGATAATTTGGAAAGACTTTGGTGAAGTTATTAAGAGAATGTATCAGTTAGCTTTTGCTACATTAAAAGCCACCCCAAAATTCCATGGCTTGAAACAACAGCCATTTATTTAGTTCATGATTCTATGGGTTGGCAATGTTGTCTGTGCTCACCTGGGAAGCTCTGGTCTCAGCTGCTCCTACTAATGCATGTGAAGTCAGTTGCCAGGGAAGCTGGAGGCTGGCTGGTCTAGAATGGCCTCAGTTTCATTGTCTCATCTCTGCTCTAGTGGTCTCTCACTCTCCAGAAGTTTAACTCAGGCTTATTCACTCTGTGGCTATTCGGCCGAGAGAGAGAGAGAGAGAGAGAGAGAGAGAGAGAGAGAGAGAGAGAAGATTCTTGCGGCCTAGATTCAGAATGGCCCACTATTACTTCTGCCACATTCAATTGGCCAAAGAAGATCTAAGAAGAGAAGAAATATCTCTTGATGGGAGAGACTGCAAAGTCACATTGTAAAGGGTGTTGGTGTTGATACAAGGAGAAGTGAACAATTCTTTTGCAATCTACTACCGATAACTTATAGTAAATATTTACAAAGCCCTCTCTCTAATTAGTTGAGCATTATGATGAATAAATGGGTTAAAATGTGGACACCTCCACTTTTTAATTAGACTTGGGCTCTTCAGTTAACCTGTTTAAGTCTTCATTTATATGATTATTAAATGGAAATTATAATAGTTCCTTACTCATAGGGTGACAGTGAGGATTTAAGAAGATAATGTTTGGAGAGGGAAAAAAATGGTGGAGGATTGAATGGAAGCTACACTGACCTGCTCCCCAGACCAAACTGGACTTACAACTAAAATATGGAAAACTCAGCCAGAATAACCAACTGAAGACAAGCTGGAGAGAACCCTTATAACCAAAGATGTAAAGAAGAGCCCACATCAAGTCTGGTAGGAAGTGCAGAGGCACGAGAGGGTTGGCTGAGCTCCCACAGGCAGCAGCTGAAGTTCCAGAGGAATATCTCGGCTGTGGGAGGTTCTCCCTGAGAAGTCTGGGGTTTAAACCCCAAGCTGGGCTCCCCAGCCTAGAGTGCAGAACCTGTATAGGTGCCCACATAACACCTAGCTGTGAAAAGCACCAGAGGTTCTGTCTGGCAGGGGAAGATGGCTGGAAACATGGGCACACTCTTGAAGGGCCAGTGCACTAAATTCATCTACAGCCACTCTTCTTGGGCTCTGGCAGATGGAGGGTTGAGTGGACCAGAGCTGCGTGAGGAGTGTCTGGGATTTGGGGTTCTGGAGAGTGAGCTGGGAAGGCAGACACCAGGAGCCCTGTGCTGAGTCATTCCCCCATGCTGCAGAAGCCATCTTTCGTAGGCAGAGATTTCCCATTAAAGAAGCTTTAGCATGGGGGGAAGCTATTGCCCCACATGCTGGAATTTCTCTCACCCCACCAGCTGGGTAGAGTTTACATCTAGTGGAGGACTACAACCTGAGGCTCATTAAGTGACTGAGACTAACAGCCAGGCTGCAGGCACAGAAGGATCTCTAGGTGCTTTGAATCTTTGCCTGGCCTGTGACTCTGCCCCGGGAGAGTAAAACCAGACCTTGGTGTCCAGCTTGGTGCAGTCCATACACATCCAGTCTCAGCAGAGGGAGCCACAAACTGCGGATAACTGATATCCACAGGGAGATTTTGGCAGGCTCCAAACCCTGATGAGGTGAATTGTGCTTCATGTCATAAGCGACTGCACAGCAGCCTGTTCGCTGTGTTGGAGGTTGAGCATCACTATCAGCCAGCCAGAGGGTTGAGTCCGTGCACGAATGGGCCAGTAGCAATCAAGACTCCATCCAGGAGGACCCACACAAAGCATACAAGAGATATTATTAGAGTATCCATTTCTGGTGATCAGGGAGACTGCCACTGGGTTTCACAGGTCATCTACAACATAAGATCACCCTACCCAGACTGGGAGTCATAGCAATCTACCTAATACCTAGAAACAAACACAAACAGGCAGCCAAAATGGTGAAACAAAGAAACAAGCCCCAAATGAAAGAACAAGAGAATTCTCCAGAAGAAGGGCTAAATAAAATGGAGATAAGCAAGCTCTCATAGAGTTCAGAGAAATTATTATAAAGATGCTCAACAGCATGAGAAAAGATATAGAAACAATGAAAAACAACCAATCGGAAATCAAGAATGATATATCAGCAATAAAGAACACATTGGAAGGAATAAACAGCAGATTAGAGGAAGCTGAGGATGGGATCAGTGAATTAGAAGTCAGAGTAGAAAAAAAATCACTCATTGAGAGAACCTAAAAAAAAAAAAAAACAGGAGGACAGTTTAAGAGAGCTGTGGGAAAACATGAAACATAAAAACATGTTTCCAGTGTCTCTCCCTGCTGGACAGAACCTCTGCACTGGTGTTTTTTACAGTCAGGTGTTATGTGGACACCTTTCTCAGTTCTGCTACTCTGGGCTGGGGAGCCCAGCTTGGGGTTTAAACCTCAAACTTCGCAGGAGGATCTGCCCACAGTGAGATATCCCTCTGGAACATCAGCTGCTGCCTGTGGGCAGCCAGCCTTCTCACGCCTCTGCACTTCCTACCATACTCGATGTGGGCTCCTCTTTACATCCTTGGTTATAAGGGTTGTCTCCAGCTGGTCTTCAATTGGCTATTCTGGCTGATTTCTTAATACTTTAGTTGTAATTCCAGTTTTGTCCTGAGAGAGAGTCCGTGTAGCTTTCATTCAACCTGCTGCCATTTTCCCCCTTGATTGGTTAACTCTTGGTACCAGAAATTATGAACTACAAGTATAGGCACTTGATTTTTTAGAAAGTCACTTTGGAGCAAAACAGGTAGGTAATTAATATTGCTATTATGTTTTTGTAGACCAATCAAAATTACATCTATTTTTTAAAAATCAGATTGGCAAAAGATATTTTTTGGTGTGCTGCAGAATTTTAGTAATTAGTTTATGTGTACCATAAACTAATGAAAAAAGTTGAAAATCACTACCTTAAAAGATGAGGAAGGGAGGTTACAATGTCTCCAAAAGAGCCTGCTAGACCTTAAGAAGACAATTACTGTTGGACATTTCTAGTTGGATCAGAAAACATGGCCCTTATACTCAATCTGTAGTCTGAGGTAGAGGCCAATAGGGATGCAGTCTTATTCTAAGATATTTAGAACCAATTGGGAAGTATTAACCAAAGTGTAAAAGTCTTCAGTCACCCTCAAACTCTAGCTGGGAGGCAGAAGCCATCTCCAAAAGGAGTTTTCTATGCTTTGAATGCCTGTTTGGCCTTGACCTGAACTTGTTCTAAGCCACTTGACTTTGACCATCTCTTATGTCAGCTGCCTTCTCTGAATCTGCTGCTTCAACTCAAACTTTCTGTCTTCCTGAGATATGTCTACTTTATTATAAACCAGTGAAGATATGTAATGCTCTGGTCAAGTTCATGAACCTCCCTGTTTAGTTCACAGATGGCTCCTTAGGGCTGGGTGTTGTTTCAAGTAACTTTTTCCCTCATTTATCCATCCAAATTTCCTCCCAAGGTCTGGGCTAAGTAATATTTTTCAGCACATTGGGATTCTGAAGAAGTAAAATTGTTTCCTCTTGGGCTTAACTAAAAAGATGTATTTGGCTAACCATCTGTAGCTGACGAGTCTCCAATTTTTATCTCCATCCCTGACCTCTCTGCCAAACTGCAGATGGGTTTGTTTAACTGCCTTTTCATCACCTTCACTTGGGTCCCTAACAGATATCACAATCTTGACTGAACTCCTAGTCTTTCCTCCAAACTGTTTTACTTGCTACCTTTCCCATCTAAATTGATGTTAACCTTGTCTTTCTAGTTGTTCAATCCAAAAACCCTATGGTGATCCTTGATTCTCTTTTTCTTTCACAGCCCACATCCAATTTACCAGTAAATCCTGTTGGTTTTACTGTCAAAATGTATTCAAGATCCAGCCCCTTCTCACGAATTTTATTGCTACCACCAAGCCACTATCATCTCACCTAGAGTATTTCAATAGCCTCCTTACTTGTCTCTCTGCCTATAGTCGTATCCCTATGTAATCTGTTCTCCATACAGTAACCACAGTGGTCCTTTTCAAAGGTAAGTGCGATCATGTCACTCCCCTGTTCAAACTCTACCATGGATTCTAATTTTACTTAGGATAAAGGCTCAAGTTTTGCTCCTAAGGCTCTAGATGTAAATTTATGCTAGTAGCTCTAGTGTTATCTGATATTTTACATAGTTTGGGTATGAAAATAAATATGGGTTACATAACAAGCACTGTATTAGCATAAATTCAGACCAGTAATAATCAATGCAAACTCCTTGGAATCCAGTTTGTCCTAACAAATTTGAACTGTGTTGGAAATATTTGTCAGTTTGGTTAATGAAGATTATCTTTGCCCTATCTATAGGAAAAAATGACTGCTAGGCAAGTAGAAATATAAACAGGAAAGAGCTTTAGCTTTTCCTTTGGGTTAAAAGTCAACTTACTATTTATTTTCTGTAAAGTACTTATAAATTCACTTTATATGATGACTATGTGATCAAAATCAATTGTACTAAATGCAAATAATTCTTGGCCATGTAAGTTTTATTATTTTTTTTCTTTATTGATTTTTAGAGAGAGAGGAAGGGAGAAAGAGAGAGAGTTAGAAACATCGATGAAAGAGAACATCGAGTGGCCACCTCCTGCATGCCCCCCACTGGGGATTGGGCCCACAACCTGGGTATGTGTCCTGACTGGGAATCGAACTGGTGACCTCTTGGTGCATGGGTCGATGTTCAACCAGTGAGCCACACCGGCTGGGCAAAGGCCACGTAAGTTTTATTTATTTTAAATTTTTAATTAACTTTTAAAATTGATTTTAGAGAGAGAGGAAGGGAGAGAGAGAGATAGAAACATCGATGAGAGAGAACATCGATTGGCCACCTCCTGCATGCCCCCAACTGGGGATTTGGCCCATAACTTGGGCATGTGCTCTGACTGGGAATCAAACCAATAATCTCCTGGTGCATGGGTCAATGCTCAACCACTGAGCCACACTCGTTGGACAAGGTCATGTAAGTTTTAAATACTCTGTGCTTTATATTCCTAATATCCTCTTATTCCTGTCAGAAGCATTTCTCTGTCAATTTTAAGATAAGAAATTACCCAAAACATCCTTTTTTCCTCTGAAGTTTACCAAAGTTATCCTCTCAACTTGGGAAACTAGAATTTTTTGCTGTAGCTATTTGGCAATCTCCTTATGACTGTTGCAAGTATGTGAAAAGTTGAGCACTAAGGGAAATATGGATCTCAAAGTCTATGCACTTTGCTCCAGCTGAGTGGAGACCCACCCTCAGGTCTGAGCCTATGAAGAGGTAGCTTTCTGATTGAACTCCATGGTTATTTAGTTTGCATTTAAGTTTTAGCAGGTAGCATATCAGAAATAGGAAGGAGGTTTATGGTGGGCAGGGCTACTAGAAATAGATTCTTCAAGAAGTAACAGCGAATTCAGAGTCTACATAGACAGTAGAGTTAAGAGCAATAAAGCTGTTTGGAGCCATTTAATGTAAAGCCTTGAAGATATTGTCACATTATAGCCTAGTCAGTAAACAATGTTCAAATTGATGACAGTGAGTCATTGTAAAAAAAAAAAAAATTAGAAACATTTCTACCTTAAATGGTTTAAAAATATAAAACTGATATAACCCAAGCAGTACACTTTATTTTTGCTATGTGAGCCTGCTTATTCTTGGAATACAACACTTTCCTACAGAATTCCTATGGACAATTCTCCTGTTTTTCTCACTTCTCTAAGTTCCTTAATTATGACACAGCTCCTCTCATTTTGAGTGGATTTTATTATTACTAGGATCACAGCATTCTTCTCTATGTTCTCAAATATTAATTCATATAATACACCATCCCTATGAGATAAGGAAATTAGTTGTGGGGGAATATTACCTGCCTAAAGTCACACATCTAATAAGTGACAGGGTAAAACTGTTATGCTACCTAAATCTTCTTCTAAATGACAGCCCCATGATGGAGGAGCTGTCCACCCTAAGTCTTCTCTTCCATGTCTGAACTGTGCTTCAAATGGCATTATTTTAGACCCATTTATTTATTTTCCTCTGGATGCTTTCCTGTGTCTTCCCTAAAATTGTGGTTATCAGAAATGAGCATGATGCTCTAAATTATTTTGCATCTAATACTTGTATTAACAAAGTCTAATAGAGTCTAAGATGGATTTACCTTTTCTTGGGCAGTCAAGTTGGATTTACAGCTCATATTAATCTTTGATTCTACCTGCTTGTCTGGGCTACTGTAGTAGCTCACTGGCTGGACTCCCTGCATCTACCCTTACCCTTTAGTGTCTGCTTGCTAATTAGCAGTGAGAGTGATCGCATCAAAACTTTTGCCAGATCACTTCTCTGCTTGAAGCTCTCCAATGTCTTCCCACATTACTCAGAGTAAAAGCCAAAGTCCTGCAAGTGTCTGTAAAACCCTCTTGGTATGGCCCCCAGCTTGGGCTCTAGCCACAAAGACCTCTCATGTTCTTGAGAGCTGCCTATACTCTTTGCACTTGCTGTTCCCTCTGCCTAGAAAAGTCTTCCTGTAGATATTCACACAGTTTTTATCCCTTCCTTCAGGTCTTTGCTCAAATATTACCCCTCTCATCCCCACTCTATCATTTAGCATCCTCCTTTCTTGCTTACTGCAATGTCATAGCATTTATCATCAGCGACTTGTTTCTTCCATCTACCCCACCTCATATAATATGATATCCACAGGAACTTTTCCTGTCTTACTTATTAATGTATATCCAACATCTAGAATAGTGCCTGTTATATAGTAGGTAGATAAGAAATCATTGTTGAATCAAGATTCTTGTTGTTTTGGACATGAACTATTGTTGATCAGAGGACTGCTTAACTCTATAGTGTGTGGTTGTTTTGGGGACATTTGATTTATCTGGTTGTAGAACTTTACACTTTGCTAAATCCCTTATTGAAATGGAAGATACACTGTGTCTTTGTTTGTTTATTTACTATTCTATTCTTTTATCAGAAAGAGAATGAGACAGGCAGCATTTGACTTTTTCCTAGTAAATCCCTAGGTATACAGTATATTTAGGACCAAAGATACATATTTTCCAAGTGCAAACCACATTCTACAAATTATATTTTATAGTTTTGTGAAATGTCAAAATCAGGAGCTCTTCCCTCTATCCTTTATGAAATTCACCCTCCTGCCCTTTTGAAAAATAGAAGAGGTGTCCTGCACCTCCAGTCTCCTAATGTTTTCTGGCTCCATTCTTTCTCAAAGACAGTCATTCCTTTAGGCCAGTTATTATATGGGTCCCATCCCCTGAGTCTTTAGTGGATTCTTTTCATCTTCAGAATGGGCTCCTAGAGAATGCTTCTCAGAGGTAGAACAGCAACATCTCTCCAATGGAGAGTGAACAAAAATTCCACCAATACAGTCACTGCTTGCAGTTGGCCATCACTGAGCTCATTTTCCTACAGAATTATTGTGGACAGTTTATCTATTTCCCCTGCTTCCCAAAATTTCTTGGCTTCCAGAGTTTCCCTGCCTCATTGTTATCACAGGCTCCTTGTCCATTTGTTTTTAGCTTTCAGATTTTACATCCTGCTTTCTTCATTTTAATTTGATCACATTAATCTTATTTTTTGCCTCAGTGAACTGAAGTTGGACTACTATCATTTTTTTCTAAACCCAGTAGAGTTTTGTTTAAGCTTTTATTAAAGTAACAGTGCAGCTCTTTGTTCAGAGCCTTATGCCATGTCCACCCCCTTCTTTTGACTGGCTATTCTCCTATTGCCTGTGAGAAGTGAGTGGATCTCAACTTCCTCAAATGTGGGAAAAATTTCACTGATTCTTTAACATTCGTTATTGTAATTACTTAAATTTGTGTCCAGGCTCTACCACTTACTAGCTGAGTGAGGTTTGGTAATTTAGGTTCTCTGAATCTCAGTTTCATAATCTGTATAATGGTGATAAGAATATTTACCTCTAGGTTTTTTGTAATGCTTAAATGACATATTATAATGGAAAGCACTTACTTATAATTATTTTTCCTATTCTACAAAAATATAGAAAACTTTGGAGTAAGGGGAAGTACTGAGAACGTTTTTAAAAGGCTTCGTTACTGCCATGTCACCTGGACCTGGAAGACTTGTTTTTCTAGATGAAGAAATATTTCCCTGTGTGAAGGTTTCATAATCACACTCAAACAGGCCCATGAACTTTTCCATTTAAAGTGGCTCCTCTCTTTTATCTGTGACATGAATACCTACACCCTGGGAATAAGGACACTGATCCAGCTCCTGAGATTTGACAGAATAGCCACTGAAGTTTCTTTGAACTCTATATTGCTATGATCCTGTGGCTAAAGATGACTAGAGCCTGACATGGACACTCCTTGAATTTCATACCATGCAGAATCATTCTTATTTCCTTGTGACCTTGACTGAGTTTGAACAGGTAAGTGAAAGGGAAGGAGGCACAACGTGAAGTCAGCCATAGAACCAGTGTTTAACATGGTCATCTCAGAAATAGAAAATGAATCTTTTTAAGTTTTCCCAAACTAGATCAGGAGAATTAAACTGTGGAGTGGAGGGTAGTGTTATTATTTTAAAAAATAATCATGAAAATTAAAACTTATCAAAAATAAATGAATTACACAAAGACAAGGGCTAAATCATTTATTTAGGAAGGGAAAATGTTATCCAAGTAGAGAGTTTCTTGTGAATATGAGCTTGAAAAAAAAGAAAGGAAGTAGGGATAACTTATTATTAATAGAATTGTCTGAAAACCATATAAGTAACAACATTACTCCCATGATCCTTACTTCTAGGGTTCTTTGGTCACTGTAAAATTATAACACCTTCCATGTATCTTTAACAGGTTTTTAGGAACTTATTAACCAAATACACAATTTTGATTTGGCCATAAAAGCTGGGAGAGCTATGATTCTCTGGGATTAATGAATAACATTTGTTTATTTGATTTACTCTAAAAAATCATTCTAAAATATGCTTATATATCTGTCCTCTCCAGGATGAACTTTATATTGGTTCATCAAATTGTTTACTGTTTCTTCTTCTTCTTTTTTTTCTGTCTTCCCCTGCTCAGTGCCCATCCCAAGTTCAAAGGCTGATGAGAGAGAAAAACTCATGAGGAGGTTTTACTCTAGGGAAAGTTGCTCAGTGAATGGGATCTTGGTGCACAGGGAAAGATGTCAGGCACTTCCTGGCTCTTTCTCAGCCTTGTTGCTGTGACTGCTGCTCAATCCCCCACTGAGGAAGAGGCCAAGATATTTTTGCAGCGTTTTAACACTGAAGCTGAAGAACTGCATCATCAAAATTCACTTGCTTCTTGGGATTATAACACCAATATTACCGACGAGAATGCCCAAAAAATGGTGAGTGCTCATGGCTACATAGGAGTATTTGTTACTTCTTACAGTTTAAATTACTGCCCATACAAATGAAAAGGGAAATCAAAGAAATACTCTGAACTGGGAGGTTGGATGTTTGCCTCAGTATTTCTGATTCTGGAGTCCCAGATGACAAAACTTAATTGAACTTGGGGTTCATTTGGAAAATTGTTATAAAATAATTCAATGGTCAGTCCAGATTCTTGGAAACTAGTGAATATGTTTTATCAAATTGCTAGCATAATTATCCTCATAGTCAGGGTTCTAAAGCATTTCATGGAAATGCCATAAGTTAGTGATGTAAACAGGAATATCTAAAGACTCTCTAAAATAATATGTTAACTGAAAAATGCAACTGGAGGCTTAGTGAAAGAGCTAGCTAGTAATTACCTAACAATTGGTCGGGTGAGGCTGGACTTGGGATTTCTTCCTTCTCTGTCACAGAGCTCTGACGGACTTCCAAAGGTCACAGAATCCACCCAGAGTCCTTCAAGAAAAATCATAATTAAAACAGTTCTGACAAATTTCAGAATGCTCTGGGAAAGCAAGATGTTTTGTTTGACGAGTGCAAGGGTTTAGGGTTTCTTCTCTTAAGATCCCAAAGAAGTATCCTTCCACATTTAGTGCTGGAAATTAAGCAACATTATTTAAGAAAGGGTTTTTTTGGTGACACTTGTACAGCAATACATTCCTTCAAAAATGTAGTTCAGAAGTTTATTTTTTCACATGATTAGTAGCTTGTATGTTTAAATTAAATAACTGCCATTCACTGTACAGATCAAATCTGATACCTACTGTCTCATTTAAAATCTGCCAACAGAGTTTTTTTTCTTTCTTTTTCTAAAGCTCAAAGAAATCCAGATTTTGACAGCCCAGTGTTGTTATAGAAGATCATGTTTTTCTTGTCTCATGTTTGTGTCTTACCCCTTTTCATCTCTTCATTGTTGCTTTTTTTTTTCTCACTTTTTGTTTGATCTCTGTCGGAGGTGCCTGTAGTGCATTGTGTATTTTTTTTCATGCTCAACTGAGTGGTCCTATAGGTGGTGATGAAGGTGTATTGACATCATTCCTAAGAGCTCTGGAATCAGACTGCCAAACTCCAGATCCTGGCTCCACAACTTTCTAGCTGGGTGAACTTGAACTAGTTAATTAACCTTTCTGCACCTTAGTTTTTCCATCTGTAAAAAATAACAAAACCTCTATGTTTGTCTCATAGGGTCATTGTGAAGACTGAATTAATACACAAAACCACCAGAATAGGGCTTGATGCTTGTGAGCATGGGAGAACAATAAGATATTACTGTCATTAGTGTGAGAGGGAGTTATCATTGCTGAAGAGACTTGTAACACTTCTGTTGAGTGCCCAGAGGCTGAGAAGTCCTGTTATAGATTGATATGTAGTGAAGTTTACTGAAATCATCTCTGGATCACTAAATGCTATTAGTTTTGAATTGCACCTGTTGATCAGAGCAAAGGTCAGAAATGAAAGAACATAAATCATGAGGTGTGTCCAAACTGCAGAAAGTTTGGGCCTCTTAAAGGAAAGTGAAAATATTTGAATGCAAGAAGCAAGCAGGGGGCTCAGTATCTCCTTCCTCAAGCAGTGGTGAAGGGTGAATTAGTGCACTTAGGTGCACCTGTGTGAGTTCACCTAGGGAGGGGGGCAATAGGCAGGGAGGGAAATGGCCCTTTCTTCTATTCTCTTATCACATATATTGATATCCCCTAATGAAACTGTCACTGTGGCAGGTGCTATGAGGGGTACCAAGATGAGCAGGATGCTTATAAATGGTATGCTGCTGGTGGCCGTTTTAGAAATGGAGAATGTTCCCCAAAGGGGAGCAACTGGAATGATTTAAGAATATCAGAGAGAGTTAGGAGGGAAAACAGAATTAGCTGTACAAAGCCTGACTCAAAAAGAAAAAAAAAAAATTAGTCTGAGAACAAGAAAAGATAGCAGTTCACAGTTATATTGGCCAAATCTCTTCATACTAGAAATGTGGTGCCTTTGAAAGCTCAAAAGAGATAAATTTACAACAAATAAGCCCAGTCAGCGTGGCTCAGTGGATTGAGCATCATCCCATGGACTGGGAGGTCCCGGTTCGATTCGCGGTCACGGCACATGCCTGGGTTGTGGGCTCAGGGCATGCAGGAGGCAGCTGATGGATGTTTCTCTCTCACATTGATGTTTATATTTCTCTCTCTCCTTTCCTCTCTCTCTAAAAAATCAATAGAAACATCTTTTAAAAAAATTACAACAAACAGAAGGAGGTGCTATTTACTTTACAAGTGGTAAAACAGGCAAGACTTGTAAAACTAGGCCATTCTTTTTTTCCCTCCCCCCCACTTCCCTACCCTTTGGCAAACATCAGCTTGTTCCCTGTATCTATGGGTCTGTTTTTGTTTTGTTTTGTTTAGATTTCATATATAAGTAAAATTATACAATATTTTCTTTGTCTGACTTACTTCACTCAACTTAATACCCTGTAGGTTCATTCATGTTATTGCAAACGGCAAGATTTCATTTTTTTTTTTATTGCCGAGTAATATAAAACTAGGCCATTCTTTAATCTGAAAAAGTGAGACATTAAAAGCTATAAGTAGGTTCTTAAAGTATTTATGCAAATGTAAGGATTGCAGATCCACTCTGGGTAAGGAAGTATGGTCAAGTACACTGATGGACCCAGTTCTTTACCTTTCCCTATATCAATGCCCAGGGTTATGTCACTTTGCAGTGCCATCTCACTGAAGGTGATGTGACTGCATTCTTTATCCTGTGACTTACTTTGACTAATGGGATGTTAGCAGACATGATACAAGTGGAGGCTTGGAATGGATTTGAACAATGGGGCTTGTCCTTTTCTCCTTTGCCTTTGCTATGAGGCCAAGACGGCTAAAGAATGAGAGACACATGAAGTAGTTGTCCCAGCAGAAACCAACCCCCTAAAATGGTAAGCCAATCAAATCAAGATCAGCAGAGCTACCTGGCAACCTCTAGTGATTCCAGGCACATAAACAATAAACACTTATACCATTGAGGTTTTTGGTTATTTGTTATGTAGTATTATTTTAGCAATAGATAATACAGTAAGGGGAATTTGGGCCATATTTCAGAATCAGAATATTGGTCTTGTCAGCCTATGTATCTGACCTAGCATGGTGATTTTTAAATCAAGTTGTGTGAACATACCTTAAAATAATAGAAGACATCAAAACTTGATCAGTGAAGTATCCTAAATGCTCCCTACTTAGGAGAGTTCCATCAGATAGAGGTAAGGAGAAAAGCTTGGTTCAAAACAGGTTTCCAAAGAGTTCAGAAATTCAGTAAAAATTAGTTACCAAACACTGGTCATGTGCTATATAATAAATTGCCCCCTTACTTTATAGCAAATGCAGTTCTCATGTTTGAAACTGAATATTCACAATTAAACTGTAATTATTTACTCAGTAAAATGATAATATTTTTTTACATTGTCCCTTCTTTGTAAGTTTATTCTTGGCTTGATTTTTGAAATACAGTCCATTTTAAATCAAAAGGATTTTTTTTTTTTTTTTTTTTTTGCAAAGTCAGAAGCTCTCTAGCAACATAGGAGGTCCCTGAACGGTTTTATTCCTGGAAGAGAGCAAAAGGATTCTATTGTGGCAGAGACAACCTGGTTCATTGTTCCAGTGTTTGTCAGTAACTACTACAGCTTCCCCAAACTCCTGTCCATGCAGCTGAAGTGGGTGTTGAAGAATGCCCTCTTGGAGCCTCGAAGGTCTCTAAAAACATTTAATAAATATTTCTTGGCGAATTGTAAGAAACTATGAAGAGAGAGCAGGAGGCCCGTATGTAGCCTTTGGATGCTTTCTAAGGCTTCTTCAGCCCTTTGTTTCTGGGGTCCCCTAAAGTCCTTCAGCATACCTGATTCCTAAACCTTGATTCCTCTGCCTTTAGGGCTGGAGTCACAGTGAACTTAGAACAGGGGAACTTTAAACTGCTATTATACACTCAAGGGAAGAATGCAGACTTCATCCCTGTCTCCAGTGATTCTGTCCCACCCTTGCCTGACACACACAAATACCTGCACACAGGTACAGGGTGGGGAAAGATCATTGTGCTGGAAATACAATGGAATTCAGGAAATCCAATGCTCTCATGAGTTTTCTGAGCTGGCTGTGATACTTATTTCTTTGTCTCCTGAAATGGAAGGGTGTAGCTGGGCACAGCCAAGATTATTCAGTGGATAACAATTGTGAGTGGATAAATTCCTCATGTAGATAATTAACATGGGTCAAGTGTATTAAGATGGGCCTCATTCTTAATTAGTTTCTTTTTGTCATGAACATTTGATAATGTCCCAGTTAAGTGATATAATTTTGGGGAAATTAAGCTTGAGCAACACAAAATGACATGTTTAAATACACCCAAACTTGGCATAATTATTCATTGATCTAAGCACTCTGACAGGATGCCAGGCGACCACCAGCTACACCCAGGGAGGGTAGTCTGGTGGTCAGGAACTGTTGCTCCTTCTTAGTGTGCACCAGGTAACTGGGTGAAAAAGCATAACATTAATTTGGCTAAATCCTTTGGTTTAGAGCAGTTCCATGGGGATTTCAGACCTTGTTATAGGTCTTAGGGAACAAGGTGATTTTTTTATTTGCATTTACTATTGCAGGCTTTAAACAACAGCTTCATTGAGATATAATTTATGCATCATAAAATTCACCAATTTAAAGCATACAATTCAATGCTTTTTAGTATATTTACAGAATTGCAATCATTACCACCATCTAAGTTTAGAACATTTTTGCCACTCCAAAAAGAAACCACTTGCTCAGTAGCAATCACTCTTCCTCCCACCCCCAGCCCTAAGCAACTACTAATCTACTTTCTGTCTCTGCAGATTTGCCTACTCTGAACAATTCTTATCAATGGACTCATATAATAGGTGGTTTTTGTGACTGACTTCTTTCACTTTGCATGTTGTAGCATGTAATATTACTTTGCTCCTTTTATTGCTAAATAGTATTCCATTGTATGGATTTTTCTTTAATTTTTATCATAAAAAATTTGAAACATGTAAAAGAAGGAAGACTATTATATTTAATCTCCTAATACTCATCACCCAGCTTCACTAATTATCAATCAACAATTTGGCCAATTTTGTTTTATTTTTCTCCCCAATCCCACATTTATTGGATTATTTTGAAGGAAATCCCAAACATCATATGGTTTTATGTGTAAATACTTCACCTTGTGATTCTCAAAGTAAGAATTTTTGCAACACCCTTAATAACAGTGCTATGCCAAAAACTTAACAATAATTCCTCAGTATCATCATATAGCTTGTCAATATTCAAATGTACCCTACTGTCTCATTTTAAAAAATCAGCTAGTTTTGCCCTGGCCAGTTTGGCTCAGCGGTTAGAGCGTCGGCCTGCAGTCCAGAGAGACCCGGGTTCGGTTCCCGCTAAGGGCATGTACCTCGGTTGCAGTTTGTCCCCGGCCCTGGTTGAGGTCGTGCAGGTGGCAACTAGTCGATGTGTCTCTCTCACATCGATGTTTCTCTCTCTCTCTCTCTCTCTCTCTCTCTCTCTCTCTCTCTCTCTCTCTCTCTCTCTCTCCCCCTCTCTCTCCCTCCCACTCTATCTGAACAAAAAATGGAAAAATGTCCTCGGGTGAGGATAAAAAAAAAAATCAGCTAGTTTATTTGACTCAGAATCCAGCAAGGTCCTCTCCTTTCATTAGTTTTGATGGATGTACTTTAAGTCTCTTTTAATCTATAGCGTCCCTCCCTCACTTCTGTTTTGCAATTTATTCGTGGAGAAATTGAATTGTTGGTACTATAGAAACTTCAACTTTCTGGATTTGCTGATTGTGCCCTCTTAATGTTGCTTTACATGCTCCTTTGTCCCCTGTATTTCCTATAAATGTATAGATTTAGGGCAGAGGTCAGAACACTTTTTCTGTAACAGGCCAAATAGTAAATATTTCAGGCTTTGTGGGCCTTTTCTTCAGGATAGCTCAAAACATGGCATCTTGCTGCATCAAAGTCACCAAGGGAGACAGAATCCTCTAGCAAGATAAAAATTACAATCTTATATAACATAAATATGTACATCCTGTCTTCTTTGTTATATGCTGCTGGTTAGAAGTGGGTCCTGTACATTCAAGGGGGAGGAGATCACACAAATGTGTACTGCTGGGAAGTAGAGATCATGGGAATCATCTTAGAGTCTGTCCACCATAGGATCCAAGATCCAGATGTTGGCAGTTGATTGCCAGCTTTACTATTTATTTCTTTCAGCCCCTTAATGCACATATGAAAAATGGAGACAGAATGATTTTCTTTTTCTGTTTTTTTTTTCATCCTCACCCAAGAACATTTTTGCATTTATCTTCAGATAGAGCGGGAGGGAGAGAGGGAGGGAGAGAGAAGAGAGAGAAACATTGATGTGAGAGAGACACATCGAGTGGTTGCCACCCACACGATCCCAACCAGGGCCAGGAACAAACTGCAACCGAGGTACGTGCCCTTAGCGGGAACCGAACTCGGTACTCTCTGGTCCATGGACTGACCCTCTAACCGCTGAGCCAAACTGGCCAGGGCGACAGAATGATTTTCTATCTCCTGGGATTGTTAAGAAGATCAAATGAGGTAAATTATTTTGCAAAGTACCCTACACACATCCAACTCCTGCTTACTTTAAGGTCTGTCTTAGATCCCACCTTCTCCACGAGCGCTTGGTCAAATCTAGTTGTCTAAATGAATCTCTTTTCCTTTAATAAGCTGCTTAGCTTGCTCATAGTTTATACATTATCATATGCTGTTATGTATCATTAATGAAACATTCATGATGCATATCTTATCCGTCTGATAAAACTGCAAGCAACTTAAGAACAAAGACCTTTTACTATAAATAATAAAACTTTTTTGAATGCATAGGATGCATTGGACACTCTAATAAGCATTTTCTTATTTGTTCATTCTTCTTATCCTTAAAATAACCCTTTAAAGTAAGTTTTATTATTACTCTGATTTTACAGATAAGGTAACTGCAGCTCAGAGAGGCTAAGTAATTTGTGCAAGGTCACACAGCTAGTCAGAGGTGTCTGACTCCAGGAATGGAGCTCTTACTTGCCTCATATGTTATCTCTTTTATATGGTCTAGAGAAGTACAATGTACAAAGTAGTGACTCATTTTAGTCTTTGATAAATGGAAATTTGTGCATTGAGGGAAGACTGCACTAGAGAAGTCCAGAGGAGTCTACTTGCCTGCTGATTTCAACATGGGGGAGAAGTGAGCCCTGGCACTGTCGTGTGCTTGTTGGTTTCTTTTGGTAGTAAAAAATCACCATGGCTACCAAATGGACATATTCTGGGCAACCTTCTTTGGGGAACATAATTTAAGATCATAATCTCTGATAAATCATGGCACCATGGGGCTTACTGAAAACTGGTGCTTATTTCTCATGGTTCCCATAGTCATGAGGGGCTGTATTCTCATTAAATCCATAGTAAGCTTTACTAGGCTCTCCCTTTAGAACATTAATCCTTGAATCCTGATCAACTCACCCACGTCACAGTGCTAAGGCTATAAATTCCAGGGCCCTACAATGTGAATCGTCTGTGAGAATTCACTTCCAGTTCTGGGGACAGGACTCTTGGGAAAACTAGGCACTGGGCCAGAAAGAGAGAGTGGCCAAGAGTGGCCTGGTCACTCTTAACCTAAGCCTCGACCTTAAGCAAAGTAGAGAACTAAACCATTTAGGAAATATAAGATGTTCCACCAGATGTTTTTGGACCCTATCTTCTGTTCTATCTGTTCAAGCAGTGTTATTCTGACTTTAATTTTATTTTTTATTTATTTTTTGTCATTTCAGAATGAGGCCAACAACAAATGGTCTGCTTTTTATGAAGAACAGTCCAAGCATGCCAAAAGGTATCCGTTACAAGAAATTCAGGATCCTAAAGTCAAGCGTCAGTTGCAGATCCTTCAGCAGAATCAGCCATCAGTGCTCACAGCAGACAAGAGCAAACGAGTATGTAAACATTCTAGCACTGATCTCAAGAGTTGAAATATTAGGGAATATTAAACATTAATATCACCCATGGCTGCTTCCTTTATCTGCAAAGAATGGCATGCTGACATTAAAAAGAGCTCTGGGCTTAGGTGGAGTGACCACATAATGTATCATACAAACTAGAATCTTTTTGAGAGTGAAAGATGACACATAATAACCACATTAGGACATAGAGTTAAACTGGGATTGTCTGGGCAGTGTAGTGTTTAAGGACACCCTATACAGAGGCCACCTTCCTGAGGACCAGGCAGCCTAAAGAATACACTTAGTCCATGTCTGTGGTTCTCAACTGGGGTAATTTTGCCTTCCAGGGACATTTAACAATGCTTATACACATTTTTGGTAGTCACAACTTGGGAGGGGTGCTATTGGCATCCAGTGGGTAGGGATGCTGCTAAACATTCTACAGTGCACAAGATAACCCCCCAAAACAAAGAATTATCTGGTCTAAAATGTTGATAGTGCCAAACTTGAGAAGCCTTGTATTGTAGTCTAATCCTTTCCTCCTTTCATTCTTGACTTTCCTTTGCAACCTCTTTAACAAGTGGCTGACAACCTCAGCTCAAACTGCTTTAGGGATGGGTGATTCACCTCTTTCCAAGACATCAGTTTCAAATATGGGTTCCTCTAATTAATGCAACGATACTACCTCCATTGAGTGGTAAGTGATTTACCTCCACTTTGTTCTGCCTTCTAAAGTCAAATTGCTCTTTCCTATAATAGTCTTTAAATAAATGAAGGCATTTATTTTTTAAAACTAGTTGAGTTTTTTCTCTAGGCTAAACATTCTTTACTCTGTCAATTTCCCCCTATACAATGGTTTTGAGTCCCCTAACCCGTCTTAGTTATTGTCTTCATTTTGTCCATATCCTTGAACCAAGCACAGCACTCTGAGCTGTTTCTGGTCTGCATGGAGGTGAGAAGCAATGTGACATTCTGCACCCTGTGCTCTACATCTACTAAGACAATCTAGACTACATTAGGTTTCATTGTTTGTTTGTTTGTTTACAGTCAAATTCCATGGTTGGCTCATATCAACATCACTGTCAATGAAGTCTCTAAATGTTGCTCTGAAAGGATACCTTTTAAAATTTTATTCTTAGATAGCTAGTTTGCCCAAGTTCAAGAAAGCCTATATTCACCCCTGTTAAAATAACACTTCTCATTCTATCTCTCTAGCCCAGGAGTCAACAAACTTTTTTCTATAAGGTAAAGATAGCAAATATTTTAGGTTTTGTGGGCCGTATTGTCTGTCACAATGAGTCAACTCTGCTGTTGTAGAGGGAAATCAGCTAATACATAAACAAATGGGTGTGGCTGTGTTCCAATAAAGCTTTACAAAAATAGGAAGCAGGTAGGATTTGGTCTGCAGATCATAGTTTACTGACCCTTCATCTAATGAAATATTTGTATCTAAAATATTTGACTATTTAACATCAAAGTCTTATTTCTTAGTTGCTTATCCTCTGGAACTCTGTGTTCTAGTCTGCATCTATAAAAAGAAAAAATGCATGATAAGAAGATGAAACCATATGGTCCATATCTCCCTACAAGTTGATGTTTATTATTCTGCATTCTTGGGATCTACTTATCTAAGTGTTAATCCACGTTATCTTATCCATTTCATGCTTCTCCATCTTTCCCACAAAGATATCATGTGAAATTTTTCCCATTGGCCTGGTCTATCCTAGGTGGAACCCAGACATGCATTTTTAAAAGATTCAGATAATTCTAATGTGCAGTCAGGATTGAAAGCCACTGAAATGCATTCAAGAGCTTGAAGTGTTTGGGAAGAGGGGAGATTCAAAGATGCATAAATTCAGTGGAGAGAAAGAAGGGGGAGATTGAAAAAGCAGGCAGAGAAAGAGACCATGAGAGGTTTTGTGCCATGGTAAGGAATTTTGGTTGATTCTTTTGAACTATGGGATCTAGTTGAAGTGTTAAGCATGAAATCTATTTTATGTTTTAGCATAATGACTCCTGTAGCACTCTTGTAGCAGAATGAAGGAATAATGGAAGTGGGAAATAGGAAAAGGGGAAACAGAGCCTCTCATCTGGTGTTTCTTAAATCATCTGTGGGAGAGAACCAGCCCTCCCTTCCTCTCTTTCTCCTCTTCTTTTATTGTCAATCCATTGCATTCCTAGATATCATGGAAATATTAAATGGTTTTAAAAGTTTATAAATATTTATTCTTGCAGTTACTGTACTTATCGCAGAATGGAAACAAACCATTTGGTGACTTGCACTGATTCATAGACCATACTTTGAGTAGCACTCCTTTACTCTATTACCTTTATTTTCCTTTAAACTCTAACTGCAGTGTAAAGTTTAATCTTTTCAGTATGGCATGGAGGGTTCCTCATGATCTGGCTCCTGCTTACCTCTCCACTCCCACATCCTCCACTTCCTTCAACCAACACTACTACTCTAGTTTTTTTCATCATGTCATCACTCTCTGAAAATGCCATGTCTTTCCCAACCACCTTCTACTTTTTAGGCTCTGCTCTCTTTTCTACTTGACCAATTTCTGCTTCTCTTAGAAGACACAGCTCTAATGTCCCCTCCTCTTTGAAGCCATTCCTGAATCTCCTCCCCATACTGGCCACATTACTTTTTGGTGCCAGTTATAGCCCTTGTCATTCTGTTATGTAATTATTGGTGTTATGGCTGCCTTACTGTCCCATGACTGTGGGGTCCTTGAGGAGCAGTGACTTGTTCATGTCAGAATTGTCAGAGTGTAGGATGTCAGAATTGTCAGAGTGTAGGACATAGTAGATGTTCAATAAATGTGCACTCAATGAATGCTGAATGAAACAACAATTTCACTTTGTGCATGCATAAGTGAGAAATGATTTTGGGATTTTGATAGATCTGTGTATTTCAGTCACTCCACATATATTTATTACGTTTATAAGGCTCTGTGCTAGGTGATAGTGGGGAGATTTAACTGAGATATTCCTGCCCTACATAAAGGAAGATACTTGGTAAAGAAGATGTTAACTGCTATATTTGGAGGCATAAAAAATAACATGGCCAAAAGGACATCTTTACATTATCACTTTCTTTAGCATATTTTCCATTTTTAATTGTGTTTATTATCTTTAATTTGCAGTTGAGCACAATTCTAAATACAATGAGCACCATCTACAGTACTGGAAAAGTTTGTAACCCAAATAATCCACAGGAGTGCTTATTACTTGCAACAGGTAAGCTATTATTTTTGAGCAGTGATTATGAAATTCACTTTTTTATTCCAAGTTTTAGAAATTAAATTGATGTTAGATAATGTCATTGTGCCTTTCAGATGGATAATCCAAAGGTGAGAAAATTCCAACATTAATATGTATATTTTAGCATGTAGATGAACTTTTAACATTTAACAAAACTACACCTGTAAAGTCTGTCACATGCCAGTAATTTAATTAAGTTAGTAGTTAAATGATGTCAGTGGTTTATTTTCTCTGAAAAATATTTTGGAACTATAATAAGGATGAGGAAATCAATGAATCATGAGATTTCATTTTATAACTTTATGACCTTTATGTCTGCCAGCCTTACTTTTAATTCTTGAAAGTTCATGTAATTGTTTACAAATAAAAATTTTACAAATGCGTGTTTATTTCCTTTTGGGTGCTTTGCAATAACAGGCTTGGAAGACATAATGCATAACAGCAAAGATTATAATCAAAGGCTCTGGGCTTGGGAAGGCTGGAGGTCTGAGGTCGGCAAGCAGCTGAGGCCATTATATGAAGAGTATGTTGTCCTGAAAAATGAGATGGCAAGAGGAAACAGTAAGTTTGCTTGTCTATAGAGGTCCTGAAGCTTTCTTTGAGGCCATGGAGTTATTTCTCATGAATCACCAAGGCTGCCCTTTGATATAAGGTATATCCCTAAATTAATGATCATCTGCTGAACAATTCATGTTGCCTGTCCCAAAGAAGAAACTACTAGGGAATAAGGAAAGGTGAATTGACATTCTACAGTTAAAGAGCTCAGCTACAAGGCCTCAAACAAATCAGTTGTCTGGGAAAGTCTCAGGCCCCCAAGGTTCCTGAGGTCATTGGGGATTGAGTAGGGGTTCTATTTCTCAGGAAGAATGAGAGACAGAGACACCGCCTCTCACCTAAACTCCCATCTAGCTATGGTTCATTCTCAAAGGTCATTTGTGTGTTTACTGCAGGGCGGTATCACAGAAAGAAAAACTCAGATTAATTTAGGCCGGAAACCCATTATTTTCTCCAGTTGTAGTTATAACTCAAATCATGTGGTCATAATCTTAACATGGGAAGGAATTTCCATATCTCTTAACTTACTCTCCTGCCTGAGTAATGTGATGAAGCCATGGCATTATGAATAACTTTATGCTTTGGTGATTCGCTACCTTCTGGGGTTGAGCAAGGAAGAATTTTTTTCACTTGTTGTTTCTAAATGTCTTTCACTGCTACTTAAACTCATATTTTCAAGCCATAGGTAAGCTGGAGATGGTAACTCATCACCATATCTTTCCATCCAAATATTTATTTCTCTCCTCATCTTCCTGATCATTCATTGTCAATGTACTTGTAAAAATAGAAATTATTAATATACATTGGCAAACTTTCTTAGCTAATACCCTAACACAAGCTCATGTTTCCCAATGATGAGATACTAGATGAAACAGACATGGATGTACTGTGTATACATATGATTTGCAAATAAACACAGGCCCATTGTGGCCATGTCTGAAATGAGTTGGGTTGGATTTGAAAATATAAGTCCCTGAACAAAATGAGAATTTAAAAAATTCGGATACAATAGCATGTTTTAAAGGTAAAGATGCAAATTGCTCTATGGAGAGAGTAGAGACCCAGGGTTAGGACACTAAGAATGTGCCTCTGCACCTTACCAGTTGTGTGATCTTGGACAAATGATTTAACCGTCTAAGAGCAGGCTGTTAATCTGCATAGTGGAGATTATAATAATGTTAATCTTATGGAGTGCTTGAGTTCATTAAATTAGACAATGCATTTAAATTTCTGGCACAGAGCAAGTGCTTAACAGACATTAGCTAGTGTTATTATTCATTTGCATTCACTTGAATTGATATTTAGAAGGGCAATAAAAATGAGACAAATCTTTGGATTTTTAAAAAATTTCCAGGCAAGGTTAATCTATGTATATTGTGCTTTTACTCTTTCTTTCCCTTATGTTCTAAACAGATTACGAGGACTATGGGGATTATTGGAGAGCAGATTATGAAACAGAGGGTGCAGGTGGCTATGCCTACAGCCGAAACCAATTGATTGAAGATGTGGAACGTATCTTTTTAGAGGTAACCAAGGAATTATACCCAGAGACAGATGTAGGGCAGTGCATGGGAAGGAGGAAAAGTGACCAAAGGCATTCTGGCTTGTTCTAACACACTGGTCAGCCATTACTAGGCCTTACAGTTATGTAATAATAGAGCTGAAAATATTTTAAAGAATAACAGGGCAACTCCTACAGATGATCAGAATTGCTTTACTTTCTTCCCCTTTTCAGCCCCTAACCAGCAATCACCAACAGCAAGATTATAAGAAGGAAAGATTATAGGAAGGAGCAATCTTTTAGATAATAAGAAGGAATGGTCTTTGTGAGCTACCTGGGGCCAGTACTGTCTTCCTCAGTTAGCATAGCCATCGGTTTTGCTTCCTTATACAGGACAATCAATACAATTGTTTCCTTATCTTTGACTAAGGAAGCCTTTTTAAAAAATATGTTTTTATTGATTTTTTTAAGGAGAAAGAGAGAGAAACATGGATGTGAGAGAGAAACATCGATCGGCTGCTTGTAGCATGCCCCCTACTGGGGATTGAGCCCGCAACCCTGACTGGGAATTGAACCGGGACCTCTCAGTCCATGGGATGATGTTCAATCCACTGAGCCAGACTGGACAGCAGGAAGTCTTTATAGGGAAGGGAGAGGCCTATGAGTGTCCCATGGACACTTCTTAATGTCTCCCTCTTCCTTCATTTTGATCCCCAGATCTTCCCCCTTACTCCTGTTCCTTCAAATTTCTTACATGTAGCTACTCTCTCTAGCCATGGTTGGGCAGAGCTATAAAAAACGGAAGCAGGATAAACACTCCCCCCACCAAAAAAAAAGAGAGAAGTGGGCAAAAGATTTGAAAAAGTATATCGTCAAAGAAATGACAAGCAAGTAAAGCATTATTAGGAAAATTAAAATTAAAACCATGATTAAAAGTCACTACACACCCACCAGAAGAGCTGTGATTAAAGAAGACTGACAATACCAAATGTTGGTGAGGATATGACGATACTGGAGCCCTCATACACTGCTGACAGAGATGTCAAATGCTACAGCCACTTTGAAAAATAGTTTGACAATTTCTTAAAAGTTAAACACACACATACCATATGACTAAGGTATTCCACTCTTAGGTGTCTATATGAAAGAAATGAAAACGTATATCTATACAAAGACTTGTACATGAATGTTCATGGAAGCATTATTCATAATAGCCCCAAACTAGAAACAACCTAGTTATTCCACAACTGGTAAGTTTTATCCATGAGATATTAAATGAAGCAAATTGATGTATTCATACAATGAAATGCTACTCAGTAATAAGGAATGAACTACTGATACGTGCAATAACATGGATGAACCTAAAAAACATTATGCTAAATGAAAGAAGCCAGACACAAAAGGTCACATATTATATGATTTCATTTATATGAAATGTCCAGAATAGGAAAAACTACAGAGATATAAATTAGTTCAGTGATAACCTGGGGCTGAGGATGGGAGTGAAATAGACTGCAAATGGGCACAAGGAAACTTTTGGGGGTAAAGACATGTTCTAAAACTGGGTGGTGGTAATGGTTTCCAACTATATAAATGTACTAAAACTCATGAAACTATGCACTTAAAGATGGGTGAATTTTATGGTATGTAAATGATATTTCAATTAAAAAACAAAGGAAGTAGGTAGCATCTTAGAAATGAATATTTTTGCATCTGCTTTCATTTTGGAACCTGTATTCCTCCAGGTATGTTTATTGCTTTATGCAATGGGGCTAGTTATCATCAACATCTGGACAGAAGGAATGTTTTCAAATTCTCCAGAACACTTGAGAGGAAAAGAAATGGAAATTTAGGGAAATTCTACTTGTCTAAAGAAGCTTCTATTTTTAGTGATAAGGACTGGAAATAGGAGCAGGCTTCTCTTGGTCTTAAACTTTCTTCCTGGGCTTTTCAGATTAAACCATTATATGAACATCTTCATGCTTATGTGAGGGCCAAGTTGATGGATACCTACCCTTCCCATATCAGTCCAACTGGATGCCTCCCTGCCCATTTACTTGGTAAGAAATTCCACAAATTGTGTACTTTGCTCTATTTATTTCCACCAATAAAGTTGTTTTTTTGGAGTGAGGACCAACATAAAACTTTTGAAAAATTCTGTGAATGGAATTAGTAACATTATATAAATCACATTTTGAAAGCATTGTCTTCAATAGAAAAGTCATTTTAAAATCGTTCTCTATTGCATTACTTTATTTTGTACATAAACAGTTATGTTGGTTGTAGTCCAAAGGATAAAGGGGTGATTTAAGATAACTAGAGAAGGAACTCCAAGTTCAAATGAGAGTGTAAATGGGGGGAAATAAGTCTTAATATTCAAGTTGGTTGGCTAATCTCTTGAAATGGAATTTGGGATTTTAGTATCATATTGTCAGGGGAAAGAAGCTTGATAGGCTGGAGGTAGTCAGCCATGAGAGAAAGGCTTTCTAGAATTAAGGTATAGCCTGAGTTAAAGCTTCATAAGTTCATTCTAAACTGTAGCAATTACTTTTGCTGGAAAGTATTTTGTTTGAAATCAGATGAGTAATGAATGAAGTCTTCATCATGAGGAAAGATGCCTAACCTAGGAGAAAAATCAATCTTTCAAAAACTTTGGATCCTGACATGGAGCCTTTGTAGACCATGCAAGACCTAGGGCTCTTTATTGAACCTGCCAATTTCCCTCCAGAGAGTGGCTGTCTTCTACTTCTCTCTCCATCACCACAGAAGTTGAGGCCAAATAAAATATATGTGTTTGAAAAATTCATATCATGTATACATAGCATTCCTACTACAGACAAGCTAAGGTACTGGCACATAATTCTTCTCCAAGGCCAAGCCTCTCTCAGTGGGAGAGAATATGGACAAAGGACCTGTGGAAACTTTTTACTCTAAAGCAATATATAAATACTCTTTACAATATCTTTGGCAAGCATTCTTCAGTAATTCAGTTTCTGCTTAAAACTGCCTGGTGTGACGCTTTTTCTTCCTTCCAAGGTAGACTATTCTATTGCTTCATGGCACTAATTATAAGAAAGTTCTACCTTGTGTGAAACTGAATCAACACACGTCTAATGCCTTCCATTCATTATACCGAATTCCATGTTATGAGGTTACCCAGGGTATATCCATTCTTCTTTTATAAGATGGCTTTTCAGATATTTGTAAATAAACATCATAGAAGACATAACGTAGTACCTGGCACAAGAATATGTACTTAATATATTTTTGTGAATATTATTGTTATCATCATGTATACACTGTTTTCTTATTTTAAGTTAAATATTTTACACAGCTTTTTAAAAGCATTCTTTAAAATGTTACTTTTCTAATTGTTCTCCTTTGTATAAGCTATCCTTTGTTGATATCTCTCTTCAAATATCATGCTCAAAACTGAACAGTTATTGCAGATGAGGTTTAACCAACATAGAGTAAAAATGGTACCATGGCTTCCTGTGTTCTAGACATTATAATTCCATTCATTTATGTTAAGGTAATATTTGGGTTTTGGAAGCAATGTCATACTGTTTGTTGGGTCCCTTTTGGTCTTTTATATGTGGGCTGTATTTCAGCCTGATGTCACATATCACATAGTTCCATAGTGGATAGGTAGATTTTTCTTAAAACATGAGTTCATTGGAGTATTCTTTGTGTAGTTATGTTGACCCATTCCTTTGGTGTCAGGATTCTGGTCCTGCTATTAGATTGACTTTTTCTAGATCCATCTTCCCTTTTAGGGTCTGGCCTTGAAATCCAATTTAACATTTATTTGAGATGTTTGAAAAATTACCCAGTTAAGTATATTACTATATTATAGTTATAAAAGTGAAATTTAGTCACTAGTTAGTAGAGATTCCTGAATGATTATCTTATATGTTCTCTCTTGCATACAACATTAGGGATTACTAATAGTTTAATTTTTAGTATTTTCCCCCTTGAATGGTAGATTATATAAATATGTTTGAAATCTATATTAGCTATGATGTCCCATATATTTAATAAACTGTGGCTTTGAACTGTGAACTTTAATTTTAAATGGGAGAAACTGGGATGATTCCCTAACAAGTTTTGCCTAACCATATAATCTTCTGCCATTTTAACCTTTTAGAGGAGATAGAAGAAGAAGGGAGTATTGAAACTTTAAAATAAGAGAGGAGAAAAGTAGTAAAAAGGAAGCATAGAAGCTAGATTCAATCTAGAATACTATGTGGCCTGTTTATCAATCTCACCTCATGTACTAGGTAAATATCAGGTCTATACTGCTGCTGTCTTTCTCATGTATTAACAAAATCTTTTTTTAAATAGGTGATATGTGGGGTAGATTTTGGACAAATTTGTACCCTTTGACAGTCCCCTTTGGACAGAAACCAAACATAGATGTTACTGAAGCAATGCTGAACCAGGTAGGAAGAAGAGGCCTTGAAAACCAAATCTAAACCCTCAACTTCATTTCTTTTTAGGCCATCTTTCTCTTCCTATCTGTTGTATATGAAACCATATAAATAAAAATTTTCATGCTCATGAAAGAGTGGTTTACAATGTCAATGACATCAAGTATCTTGAAAAACAGCTAGGGTATTGATCTTACTGAGAGAGGACCTATGTTTTCCATTAAGCAGTGAGATGTGGAATTATCAACTGGTTGGCCACACTCTTTCCAAAGTTAGTCATTGCTAAGTAATCAGTCAGTAATCTGTATGACTAGTGAAAAAAGAATATCATTAGGAGATTTTTGCATATTTAAAATTTATTATTGTTAAAAATATTACAAAAGTCTTTAAAATAATTTTAAAATTACCTTTCTGTTGCCATCTTGATATAATTGTTTAAATTCTTTGTGTTCCCTTCCATTGATGAAATTATAATATATTATTAAATTCAGATAATAGTCTACATTTCTGTGTAGAATTCATAGTCATACTTCTATTGGCTGTATAAAATGTCTTCAGATAGTTGCACCATAATTTACATTTTAGGCATTGCTGGACTTTTTTGCTTGTTAATAGTTTTAAATCTGTAAGCAGCAATGCAATGAACATCTTCACATACATAACATACTCCTGGGAAAAGTCTACAGCTAAATAAAAACGTGAAGCTATAAGGGCCTCCAGACTCCTGCGGCTGTTCTAACCCCATTTTGTAGTTAAGCAGCAGCAGAGGCCTATCTTTATGTCACCCATTAGCCTATCTACAGTGTTTTTATACCCACCATACCTCCTAATGTTATCTTTACAGTAAACCTATGAAACTATCAGGACAGACATTGTGATAGATCCATGTTGTAGGTGAGAAAACTGAGGCTCAGGTAAATGACTTGCCAAAGTCACAAAGACAGTCAATGGCAGCTAAGGTTTGAACTCAGAACTCCTAATATTTCCAGTATGGCTTTGTATTCATTCATTCTTTATTTAACAGATGTTAACTGTTCTTACTAATCTATACTGTTTTGGTATACACTCATTCTGTTCAAGAATGCCATACTCAAAAACAATATTGGCTGATATTAAGCCTTTATAGATCAATTATTTAAAAAAGCCATAGTGTCATATCCTGTTTCATATCACCAGGGCTGCCATAGGAGAAAAATCAGACTTGATTGGTCTTTGAGATCAGAGGAAGTTTTCTGTGTCACTAGAAGTGATTCATGTAGTATCTGCCAATTACACAGACTTAGTTTGCCTGATGTGGGCCTTATCTCCAAAGAAATGTCAGCTCCAGGGACACTGGCTCCCAGAAGAGTTTGCTAGATGGGAGACATCTACTGCTGCCCCTGTCTGGTGCCAGAATATTCTGAAGTTTAGATTCCCGTACAGACTATGAAGCCAAGACACAACTACACATTGGCTAGTGGGTCATATGTGGGCCTTTTTGGTTTCAAAAGCCCATGAATTCATGTCCACCTTAATGTTTATGTCTTCCAATGAGCCAGGGCCTTACTCCTTGAAGGAGCTCAATCAATGATTGTTCACTTGAGCCCGGCCGGTGTGGCTCAGTGGTTGAGTGTCAACCCATGCACCAGGAGGTCGCTGATTTGATTCCCGGACAGGGCACATGCCCAGGTTGTGGGCCCAATCCCCAGTGAGGGACATGCAGGAGGCAGCCAATCGATGTTCTCTCTCATCGATGTTTCTATCTCTCTCTCCCTCTCCATTCCTCTTTTTCTAAAATCAATAAAGAAATTAAAAAAAAAACACAATTGTTCACTTGAGTTAAATAATTTTTAGCAAAGAAGTCATTGTTGTTTATGTTATACTTGGACTATAAAGAATAAAGATAAAAAATCATACATAATGTCACCCAGTCTGTGAATATTTTTGTGCATTTTCTCATTAAGATTATATACTATCTAAGTGGTTTATATATTCTACATTTCACTTACTAATTTATTATATTTTCCATTTTACAAAGTCATTATTATTTATTTAACCATTCTATTGGTTTTCCACTTTTTCGTTATTAAAAATCATTTTTCATGTTGTACACCTTAAATTTACACAATGTTATATGTCAAATATATTTCAATTTAAAACAATAATAAACAAAAAAATCATTTAAAATTTAATTCTTTGCACTAATTTCTGAGAAGTTCCTAGGTTAGTTCTCTAGAGATAGGATTTCTGAGACAAGGAGTATAAAAATCTTGAAAATTGTACATACATGTTGCCAAATTGCCATCCAGAAAGGTTATGCTTATGTACACATCCAACAGAAAGAATACTGTTGTTTTAATGTTGGAATTAAATGCTGTTCTTTTTCTTCCAGTCCTGGAATGCAGAGAGGATATTCAAGGAGGCTGAGAAGTTCTTTGTGTCTATTGGCCTTCCTAATATGACTCAAGAATTCTGGAATAACTCTATGCTAACTGAGCCAGGTGACGGCCGGAAAGTGGTCTGCCACCCCACAGCTTGGGACCTCGGGAAAGGAGACTTCAGGTAGGGAGACTGATACACAGCTGATACTAAAATGGGAGACAGTGGAGGCAGGGAAGAGGATGAATTTAGGTTCTTTCTTTGCTTCTCTGAGCACAAGAGAAGTGAATGAACTTCCTTTTAATGAAGGCTGGGAGTCCTTGAGAGCGCATCTGGGCTTTCCCAGGGAAAGGGGTTTGTCAACAGAACCGTTAGACAATTTGCTTCATTTGAAATAATATGAACCCATTAGAGTTGCATGGTCATGGATATGGTGGTGCCCCATTAGGAAAGTTTTGGTACTAAGATTTATGGAAGGTGGATGTGTGAATCAGGCATTGATCCCCCCCTCCATGTGAGTGAGACAGGACAGGTGAATAAATAAGCTAGGATAAAAGAAAGTGGTGTGTGTCATAAGAGAAACAGAGAACACTCAGTGGGGGAATTGGAAGAGAACTGACCACATCTGGAATAGCAGGTAGGATCAGACAGGGATTTTCAGGTGGCATTTAAATTGGGCTTGAAAGACAAGGGTTTGGACAGACAGAGCTGGGAGGAGTACTCCAGGCTGGTAGAAGAGCTGGATTAAATACAGAGAAGGAGGACCTGGCATTGTGTCCTGGAGTCAGCAAATTAGGCTAGAATAAAGGGCCTGTGAAAAAGGGTCTGTGTGATAGGGCATGAAGAACACAGGAATTTATTTATTTATTTATTTATTCATTCATTCATTCATTCATTCATTCATTCATTCATTTATTGTTTTCTTCTTTATTGATTTTAGGGAGAGAGGAAAGGAGAGAGAGAGGGGGGGGTATAGAAACATCAATGAGAGAGAACATTGATTGGCCGTCTCCTGCATGCCTCTCACTGGGGATTTGGCCCACAACCAGGGCATGTGCCCTGACTGGGAATTGAACCAGCAACCTTTTGGTGCATGGGTCGATGCTCAACCACTGAGCCACACCAGCTGGACGAAGAGCACAGGTTTTTAAATCCCAGGTGCCACTTAATGACTAGGCAACCTTGGGCAAGGTATTTAACCTTCTTGGGTTTCAGTGTCCTTATGTATAACATGGAATAGTAATTCCCAGGTTGCAGGTTTGTGAGTGTCTTGGGTTAGATTCTCTAGCTTGAGATGGAGATTCTTATACAAGTGCTGCATTGAGCAAGAGCTCTCAGGCAAAGGGGAGTGAAGAAAGCCGAGTGAGGATGGAGAAGGACCTAAGTAAGGATGTGGTCTCAGCTGGAGACTTGCTTCAGCATCATCCCACAGGGCTCTCTGGAGCATGATTTGTACCTGAGTTGGTCACACCTTGAGACAAGATGTATGTAACAGACAAATATGTGCTCCCATATTAGCCACTCATTGACTGTGGACTGCCTGAGTTGGGGGGACATAACCTCCTGGTTGAGGCATCTCCCACTTAGCCAAAGACAGTGAAGAAGGAAGCAGCTATTGGTCTTTAAGGGATATGCCTCAGGCAACTGGGAGATGGATGGATGTGCCTGCTAAAGTAGATCTGGGCAGGATCCACGAGAGTAGCAGTTGGCAATCCTTTTCTGTATCTGTAAAGGCTCCAATAGTAAATAGCTTAGGTTTTTCAGGTCTCTGTTGCAACTACTTAGCATGACAATAGCCCTAGAAAACACATAAATAAATGGGTGTGGCTGTGTGCCAATAAAGCCCTATTTATCAAAACAGGTGGTCAGCCACAGGCCATAGTTTACTAGAGTGAGGCTTAAAAATAAGTATAGGTAAGTTTCCTAGCATAGGATTTTACATACAGTAGACATTTTATATATATAGTAGCTATTCTTATAATTGTTTCAAAAGAGAATAGAGAAAAACCAAGTTAGAAAAGCAGGACATGTTGGAGTATATAAAGAAGGTTGAGTTTATTCTTAAGCAGTGGGGACTCCAAAGGGTATTAATCAGGGAAATGATATGATGAGAGTGTTAGGGAAATTAATTTGGGAACCTACTGAAATATGACCCCCTACATTCACCAGAATGAAATTGCTCTTGCCAAGTTGAAAATGACCACTACCTAATTGCCAAATGCAGTCCTTATTTCATTGGGCCACAGCAGTATTAGATAACATTTACAAGTTGTCTTGGAAATGCTATTTTTCATTGGCCTCTGCATTGTCATCCTCTTCTGGACTTCTTTTACTTCTTTCTCCATCTCCTCTGAACCATCTTCATCTCCCCACTCTGTACATATTGGGACCTCCTAGGGCTTTGTCTTTGGCCCTTAATTTCTTGCCATTCTACCTGTACCTGCTTCATGGGCCAACACATCCACTCCCTGACTTACAGGCTAATGATTCCCAACTGTCAATTTCCAGCCCCTTCTCCTACTACTTCTCTATTCTGACTATCCCAAATTGCTTGTAGTGTCCCGTATGGCACATTCTTTCCTTAAGCCTTTCTCACTGAGCACCTCCAGAAATGTCATCCTCTTGTCCCTGCATGCCATCTAGCTGGCAAACTTCTGCATGCTAATCAAGGTCCAGATTTCTCATCGCTTCCTCAGTTATGCCCTTCTTGGTGCTTCTAGGACACTGTGCCTGCATTCACTCATTGTTATGCTCAAAGCCATGCCTACTGATCATGTATAGAGTACTTGTCTCAGAGTTTTTGTAGTAGAGGACTTTGTTATTTTTCTTTCTGCTAGTCTGTGAGGAGGAGAACCAGATTCAACCCTGGCCATTATTTTATATTCAGCACCTAGTATAGTTTCTAGGACCTAAAAGGTAGGTCCTCGCCCGTACTGTGTGGCTCAGTGGTTGAGTGTTACCCATGCACCAAGAGGTCGCCGGTTCAATTCCCAGTCAGGGCACATGCCCAGGTTGTGGGCCTGATCCCCACTGGGGTGCATGCAGGAGGCGGCCAATCAATGTTCTCTCTCATCGATGTCTCTATCTCTCCCTCTCACATCCTCTCTCTCTCAAATCAATGAAGAATAAATAAATAAATAAATAAATAAATAAATAAATAAATAAATAAAAGGTAGGTCCTCAAGATTCATTGGTGAATAAATCTTGGAAAGATGATCCATGCTATCAAAATCCCATGCAACTCTACTGTGATGAGTAAATGAAATTCAATGAGATTCATTTTAATCTTGTCCTTTTATGTGCAGGATCAAGATGTGCACAAAGGTGACAATGGAGGACTTCCTGACAGCCCATCATGAGATGGGACACATCCAGTATGACATGGCATATGCCAAACAACCCTACCTACTAAGAAATGGAGCTAATGAAGGGTTCCATGAAGCTGTTGGGGAAGTCATCTCACTTTCTGTAGCTACACCTAAGCATTTGAAAGTCATGGGTCTTCTGCAACCTAATTTTCAGGAAGACGAAGGTACATATATTTTTTCATGGCTTGTTTTGGGGATTCTTTAGTCTGATGTAGGGAACGGTATTTATTATCATGAATAGGATATATTTAATTTTTGCCACATAAAGTATAAAGTGTTTATGGGTAACTGGAAATTTCAACTGGTAAAAAAAAAAAAAAATCAAGTCTTTATCATGAATGTCAGTTTGTGGTTTTATATCTTTGAAAAGGGCATAAGAGAGGTAACAATGAATGGTCTTGGGACTCTAAGAAACATCTAACAGGAGATTTTTAAAAATGATGCTAAGACAGGCCCACAGAACTGAAATGACTTATCCAAGGTCGCCTAGCTAATAAGTGTTAGAGTTCTGACTAGATCCTTCAGATTCTAGATAAAAACTTCCCAAATGTGTCTGGCCAGTGTGGCTCAGTGGTTGAGCGTCTACCCATGCACCAAGAGGTCGCTGGTTCGATTCCCGGTCAGGACACATACCCAGGTTGTGGGCCTCATCCCCAGTGGGGGGCATGCGGGAGGTGGCCAGTCGATGTTCTCTCTCATCGATGTTTCTATCTCTCTCTCCCTCTCACTTCCTCTCTTTCTAAAATCAATAAAGGAAAAAAAATTCTAAAACAAAACAAAAAAACTTCCCACATGTTAGAGGGAAAAGAGTCTAAAAACTATTTTTCAGAGGAAGCAAAGTAAAGACAAGAGAGGGAAAGTAACCAGCCTAAGGTAAAAAAGCAACATGACCAAAGCAGAACCAGAGCCCTAATCTAAAGCTTTTTCCCATAATATTATGCAAAGTAAAAGATAACTTGGAATTTGGGAGTTCTTAAAGAACAGATGGTGAAATATGATTGGAAGGGACTGAAATATTTTGTTCATCTGCAGGAAGCATGAATTTTCACCTGTAACATTCCTGCAGATCCATGTTAGTTTTCAACATCTTTGCTTGAGGTAGCCTGTTTGTCTTTGAATGGCTTAGACTTGATAGAACACGACAAACATTCACAAGATCCAGATTCTTCAGTGAGGATGCCATGGTTTTTAATTCTTCTTTGTAAAAGAAGGACACTTAGAGCCAAATATTTTCTTCTTTTTTGAGTATTTCTTTCCTCTCATTTAGTTATTTGAGACATAAACATCAGGAGTGCTGGCTGGAAGTTCTGGTCAATGAGGTCAAGGTCATGAGCTCCCTTATTGTGTGGGCAGTTCACTTTGCTGTAATTTCTAGCTCTAGACCTTAGTGAGCTCATGAGAGCCTGAGTGTAGGTCAGAGTAGAGCTATCATCATGTCTGAAAAAATTACTGTAAGCAGACCCAATGGATAGAAGATGAGTTGTGGCATCCTCCCATGAAGGAGGCAACAAACAAAAGGGAGTTCACAATTATCACAACTGTTTCCTAATTTTAAAATATCATTCTCAAAAAATATATATAACTCTCAAGTCAATTAATAGACAATTATTTGTTTTATCATTTAAAACAATATTCCCTGACAGCATGAAAAGATGGCTGAATCACAAAGAGAGTACTAAACATGGTTAAACCACTGGTTTGAAAAACTCTTCTTGGCTCTGCCCCGATTGGTGAATTATGTTTAAAAAGTTAGTTTCCTAATTTCTTCTCTCCCTCCTGCCTTCTCTCTCTCCATTTCTTCTTGGAAAATATTCATTGAGCACATACTATGTGCTCAAGGAATATTTCTAGACACCAGAGATAGAGTGGTGTGCCAAATAGATAATATTCCCCTGGTTACATTTCAATGAACTTCGTTTGTACACTGGAGTGAGCTCTACTGCCATTTTACATCATTAATAAAGGATAAACAAAATAACAATTTCTTAAAGCATTGTTAACTCAGGTAAGGAAAATGTCAATACATTTAAAGCACATTGTACTTCTGATTATCCAGTAGATGGTTTCTTCTAGGGAGGTTCTTGTTTATTTTACTTCCTGGTTTGCTGGCTTTTGGCCACATCTGTTTATTATTTGTCTATTTAACAAAGACACAGAGAGCATCATGTAGCACACATCAGGCTAGATATACAGTCTTGAATGAAACATCACTAGTCACTGCCTTCACGGAACTTACAAAAATAAGCAGTATAACTGGGAAAGCAGATGAAATAGCTTTAATTAGCTCTGATAAGTATTTAAGTAAGGCAATTGAAACTAATAAAAAAATGAGGATTAGGGGTTACTTGTGGGTTTACCTTATCTGTTCTATCCAAGACTTCACTCTACTCTGATCCCTTAACTGAGAAAATGAATATATACATATTATGTCCGCTGTCAATATTTCTCATGTAATCATCCTTATAGTAAATATATTTTGAGGAATATTTTGAGATTAGGAAATTATCTAACACAAAACATCTACTGTCATCCTCATTTTAATATTTATCCTTTTCCGTTTTACTTTCAGAAACAGAAATAAACTTCCTACTCAAACAAGCACTTAGTATTGTTGGAACTCTACCATTCACTTACATGTTAGAAAAGTGGAGGTGGATGGTCTTTAAGGGTGAAATTCCTAAAGAGCAGTGGATGCAAAAGTGGTGGGAGATGAAGTAAGTCAATGAATATGCAATCAGTAAAACGTTTTCTCATGAGTTTGCTGTTTATTTAAAAGTGTTTGACTGGTAACTTGCTTGATAACACATCTTTTAAGGACAGCTTTTCTTTCCCTGTCTCACTTTCTCACTCTTTTGCCAATGTTTTCTGGGGTCATTTCTCAGGACCTTGTCTCAAGGTCTGTTTCTGTGATAATGCAATCTAAAACAACTAAGATTAGGGTTCTCAGAGAATTCTTTATAGTCAGAATAACTTGAATTTCAACAATTAAATCTTAAAATCTGCTGAGGTGGGCTAAATATGTGAAAATGAGAGAGAAATGCATTTAGGGTCAGGAAATGCCATCACCAGACACAGCACAACACACACACACACACACACACACACACACACACACACACCCATCACCACCACTACCAGCACACATTAACTGCTTCCACTTTTTTAAAGTCTTTATTTGGGTGCCTTCTCCTCAGATAACTTTTTTCTTTGGCTCTGCCCCCCACCCAAGCAGGATCAGGTGACACAACTTCTTACACTCTCTTCTTAAGTGTTCAGTCACCCATTAAATTGTGATATTATTTAGGAAGTGATCAATTTATTCATTCTATTTATTCTTTTAAACAAAAATATTGATTCCACATTTTAGGCAAAACCCTGGAGATCTAATGCTGATCATTTCAGATGTTATCCTTGACTTCAAAGAACTTTAGTCTATGGAGAGATGTGGAAGGTGAAGCCACTGCAACATGTTGTGTTGTGATGAGAGGGAATGGGGATCCATGAGCAGCCAAGTGGAGATCCAATGCCCAGTCTGATGGGTCAAATGAGGAGAGGCATCCAAGTTGAGCTCTGAGAAAGGTGTGGGAGTTAACCAGGTGTATGTACAGGGGGACAGAGAGACTTCCAAGCTAGTGAGAGCCTGGCACATTTGGGCAACAGATAATGATCCCTTTCAATAGTTTCAGCACTACATTATTTGTCACTGCTTCGCAAGTGCCCTGCACAGTGCCTGACACATGAATATATGAAGTAAATGGGTTTTAGATGAAAGATTACAAAAGGATACAGGAAGGAAGAAACAAGGGAGGGAAGGAAGGAAAGAGGAAAGGAAGGAAGGAAAAATTTTCCCCCACTATCTATTAGTGAAACTCCTGTCATTTTTTTCTGTTTTTATTATTTTTTCCTTTTTGTAGATATCTACCTATGTAATATTCAGCCCCATATCCATAAGTTTAAGTTAGTGCCACTATTCTGCCAATATTATCTTTGTTAACATAAATCCTACTTGGAATTTCTAGCATTTGAGTATTACTGAAACTGTGTTTATAATGATGCCACACTCAGATAGGACAAAGGTATTAAGTTTTTTTAAATTTATTTTTATTTTTTATCCTCACCCGAGGACATTTTTGCATTCATCTTCAGACAGAGCAGGAGGGAGAGTGGGAGGAAGAGAGAGAGACAAACATCAATGTGAGAGAGACACATAGAGTGGCCGCCACCCACACGACCCTAACCAGGGCCAGGGACAAACCGTAACCGAGGCATGTGCCCTTAGCGGGAACCGAACCCAGGACTCTCGGGTCCGCGGGCTGATGCTCTAACCGCTGAGCCAAACCGACCAGGGCCAAAGGTATTAAGTTTAAACAATGCCAAATGCATGATTGCCCTATCTTTTTTCTAAATGAATTATGTTTTGATTCCTTTTAGTTTATTTCTAAAGGTACATGGAATCAGACCCTTAAAATGGTTCATTAATGCATTAATTACTCTCTTCATTAAACAAATAGACATGATGTCTTTCCTTAGCATTAAACACCATGTTTGACACTGTAACTATAGAGATGACCAAGACACAGCCCTGCCCTTATCTTGGTCATCTCTATAATAGCAATGGAAGAAAGAGCTGTATGTGAATAATAATAAAATGGAGAGATACGTGGCAAAGGAGGCACAGCTAGAGAAGGCTAAGGGAGCTGGAGAGGTTCAATGTGCTGCCAGGTGGGTGGGAACAGGGGCAGGCCTCAAAGAAGGGGACATTTGAGCTAGCCTTGAAGAATAAGTAAGATTTCAATTTTATAAAATTCTGTCTGCACATAAACTGTGGTGCCAAGAGAGGAATCATTAGGACTTTCACTGTATGTTTTTGGCCATGCAATGCACTTTATTCAATCGGTGTTTTGAAGGCACAGTTATTTTCTAATGGTATAGTCTGGCTAAATTAAAACAGGAAGAGATAACCACATAACGGGCTTTAGTCTGTAATTTTTCACACTGTTTGTATTTCACCTGACAACCATTTCTAGTATAAATACCATTGGCTGATCAAATGGCACTGACTGTACTCAACCGTACCTTTTCATGGTGAGTGACCCACAGCTAATGTATCTTCTTTTTTTCCCCAAAGGCGAGATATAGTCGGGGTGGTGGAACCTGTGCCCCATGATGAAACATACTGTGACCCCGCATCTCTGTTCCATGTGGCTAATGATTACTCATTCATCCGGTAATTACAGTTTCTTCTCACCGTTTAAGTTGTAGGGTTTGTGGACAGCTGTGCTAATGGCAGAGAAATAAGGATATATGAAGCAATGGCTATAATTTCTCTTTCTGTCTCCAACCACATCCACCCTAAAACCTCAAAATAGATTATTAATTTCCATTCAGTTTAACTCAACACAGTTTATTGTGTTAAATAAAACTGTGAGATCTTTTCTCTTCCATAAAGGAATTTATAGTTTCCTTGGGATAAAAACAAACAAGTATTTTTGTTTGTCTTTGTACTGGCAGAGTTCAGAGTGATTGTAACATGAAGTGCTAAAATCTATGTTTTTCACCTATGAGCCCCAGATCTTGAACTTGCTGAGCCTCAGTTTCTTTATTTGTACAGAGGAAATAATATTATTGACCTGCTATAGAGATTGATTGGTATCATTTATAAGAAAGCATTATAAATCTGTAAAACACAATAAAAATGTGAGCTAACATTTAACAAAATAATACTACCTTTTCATGAGCTGATATAGAAATGCAAGTAGGTTATGATGAGTCTGTAAGGGTTCATGTTTGGGTCTTTCTGGAGAAAGAGGTTTGATGAGTATCTCTTTGATTACTAGGACCTCAGAATGTAAATATATACCCCAATCTATGACTCTACCACAGTAACTAAACATGGGCCTGCTTGTTTTGTTTCTTTGTCTCTTTTACAGTTATTTCACAAGGACCATTTTTCAATTCCAGTTTCAAGAAGCCCTTTGTCAAATAGCTAAACATGACGGTCCCCTACATAAATGTGATATCTCAAATTCCAAAGAAGCTGGGAAAAAGCTGCTGTAAGAAATGCTTCAAAATGTTGAACCTCTCCTACTATCCAAAATTACTCATTTCAATGCCTAGGTTTAAATTTGATTTCTTTCTTCTAAAAAGACAAATGTTGGCCTCAAAATGTCCTCATCCACTAATTAAATGTTTATTTTGTGGTCACACAGGAATCTAGACCATGTGATGACTGGACAGGCCACCTCCTTTCTCCATGTCATTACTAGAATTCCCTTTGTAGTAATTGGAAGGGAGAAGAGGTTGAAGGATGAATACATCCATTAACATGCCTTATTTTCTTATCTGCCAGGAGCAAACTTACCTAAGCCAAAGAAGAGAAACCATAGATTATACATGTAAATATATGTACACCTGAAATCACTCAAAAGGTCCTGAACCTATCCTACCCTTTTTTTCGTGTAGCCAAATGCTGGAACTTGGAAAATCAGAATCCTGGACCTTTGCACTAGAGAATATTGTAGGAAACAAGATTATGGATGCAAAACCACTGCTCAACTACTTCGAGCCTTTGTTTACCTGGCTGAAAGAGAAGAACGGGAATTCTGTGGGATGGCACACCGACTGGAGCCCATGTGAGTTCATTGAGTTGACACATTTAAAATCACTTCCACTCTGTTTCCCCTAGTCTTCCCTGGCCCTAGTCTCATGGGGCTGTGACACAGCAGAGTATGTTCTCTCTCTGAGTAGACCCTGCTTTTGACTGCTATGATGGCAACTGCCATTTTATTGGGGAGGAAACAATATTTCTTGAGTACCTACTATATAGAGAGAAAACTACCCCCCAACTACTGATTTGTTAGCCTGATATTTAAAATAAAAGAGTATAACAGCCCCCAACCTACTGTACTCAAATCCTGCTCTAGAAAGACAATGAAGCTTAATAATGATTTTTTTAAAAGGGAGGAAGAGAGAGAGCGAAACATTGATGCGAGAGAGACACATTGAGTGGTCACCACCCACACAACCCCAACCGGGGCCCGGGACAAACCATAACCGAGGTACGTGCCCTTAGCGGGAACTGAACCCGGGATTCTCTGGTCTGTGGGCCAACGCTCCAACCGCTGAGCCAAACTGGCCAGGGCTTAATAATGATTTTTAGTAAAGAAATGATCAATATTTACATCATTATGTCTGTAGAGCCAAGTAATATACTATTTTATGGCTTTTTGTGATAAAGGGAGGTGGAAGAGTAGGCAGAGTGCATGTCTAAAACTGACCAATAAAGACATAACAATATAAGCAAGTTGTTTAGAAATATAAAAGTAATTGCCAGAAAAAAAGAGTTATTTCAAGGAAGAAAATGTAGAATCCAGGAAACAGTGGATTCAACTCAAAAAAGTAGCAAAGGGATGAAATAGAAAAGAATGGGTATATTGGAATAGTTGGTATCTTCTCTCCACCCCCAGCTGTACCTGAATCCCAAGCCTCTCCAGGATTCTCTGGGACTTTTGAGGTCTGCACTGCCTTTGGGTACACATTAGGCCATGTCTCTTCCTGACTCTTGAGAAAGCACTTACCATTCCTCCATTACTTCTCATTTTCTAAAAGTGTGTTTATATCTTTAAAAAAATTCATTTACTATCATTTTAATGAAATCTTGAGAGGGGAAGGAAATAAACACACATCGTCAATCTGTCATCTGTAACAACAGCCTGTGATTTCTCTTTCATCAGATGCTGAACAAAGCATCAAAGTGAGGATAAGCCTAAAATCTGCTCTTGGAGAAAAAGCAGTGAGTATTCTGGGCAATGTGTCCATGACTTTTCAGTGCACTCCCTTAAGTAGGACATAATAAGTCCATTCCAGTGTGGTCTAAAAGATGAGAGCCTGCATGGTTCTCTTAGGAGTCTTAAGTCCCAGATTCTGGACTTTGGCTTTTGTTTGTTTGTTTACTTTCAATAATACATTCTTTATTTGATTGGCTATATCTACTTTTTCCTTGTTACCTTGAAGGTGTTATGAAGACCAATGAGAAAACATCCAAACTTAAATATCAAATACCCACCCTTAGTATTCACTCTTAATACCATTACTTATATTTGAGGAAGAGAACATGGTTATATTTTGAGAGGTTGATTTTAGAAGTAATGTAGGGAGCTTTGCTTTGTTTTGTTTTAGTCAATCATCTATATCCCGGAAGCTTGTTAAAAATGCAGACTTTTAGGCCCCAGCCCTGGAACTTCGTAATCAGAACCTGCATTTGAACAAGCCCCCAGGTCATTTGTATATACAGTAAAGACTGGGATGTTCTGATTTAGAACATCTCAAATATGTTTGCACATTGGAGTCATATAGGATGTTTAAAAAATCTTAATGCTTTGAGTCCCTCTCCCAGAGATTCAGACTTAATTGCTTTGCGGTGTGGCATCAAGAGTTGGGCATCAAGTATTTTGAAAGCTCTCCAGGTGATTTTCATTATAGCAAAGTTGGAGAACCACTTGATGTAGAGATGCATTTTTGGATAACAAAATGTTTTACAGAAAATCATATTACTTACACCCTCTTGTGAATTACTTTGATCAGCTAGTGCTTTCTTCTCAGCACCTGTTTCAGGTTACCTAGTCTGAAGAAGTAGTGGCTTTGGTTGGTAAAGAGGAGAATGTTGTCTCAGGCAGATGGGGATCAAAGGCCTGGGACGGGGCATGGCACTCTGAAGGCTCTGCAGGATTAGAGGACAATCTGGGACTATTGGATAAAACAATCCAAGGTGCCATAGTAAATTGCTATTTGCACTATAAATCCAAAGATTGCATTTCTACCCCCTTACTTTCCCTGGGAGGTTAAATATTATCCAAGAATCCACATTAGTTGTAGTGTAATTTTCATAAATAAGACATCTGAATATAAGTCACATAGTAGGAGTAAAAATAAACATTTGAAAAATAATAAAAATGGAGATGCATTACTTCCCAAATCCTAAAAGATCAACTTTCTCTTTTTTTTTTCTTTAGTGATTTTAGAGAGAGAGGAAGGGAGAGGGAGAGAGAGATAGAAACATCGATGAGAGAGAACATCGATTGGCCGCCTCCTGCATGCCCCGCACTGGGGATTTGGCCCACAACCTGGGCATGTGCCCTGACCGGGAATGGAACCGGTGACCTCTTGGTGCATGGGTTGACTCTCAACCAGTGAGCCACACTGGCCGGGCAACTGTCTATTTCTTAACAATCATTGAGTGTCTGTGGGATTCTTTCTCTGTCTGTCATTATTAGCTCTCCCTTGACTTCATAACTTTTAATCACTTTGAAGTATCCAGTAGAGCCCTGGCCGGTTTGGCTCAGTGGTTAGAGCATCAGCCTGTGGACCAGAGAGTCCTGGGTTCGGTTCCCGCTAAGGGCACGTACCTCGGTTGCAGTTTGTCCCCGGCCGGGGCCGTGTGGGTGGCAACCACTTGATGTGTCTTTCTCACATCGATGTTTCTCTCTCTGTCTTCCTCCCTTTCTCCCTCCCACTCAATCTGAAGATAAATGCAAAAAATGTCCTTGGGTGAGGATAAAAAAAAAAGTATCCAGTAGATTGTATTCCTTTTCAATTATCTTCTTTTTTCTTAACATTTGTCCCATGTGTTCTTTCCATGCGGTGAGGGATTGGTAAATAGTCTTCAGAGGGCTTGAATATTCTGAGTCTGATTTATTGAGCAAAAGGCTCCTCTGATGAGACCAGAACCATACTTCTAGCACATCTACTACACATCAGGGCTAGAATGTCTGTCCAGCTCAAGTTATTTCATGGCAAATTTCAATTGGATCTTTTGAGAATGCATCCTTTGTGTGTGTGTGTTTTTTTTTAAATATAGAAATAGTAACCAGAATATTATTAGTAGTAAATATTAATATTATTACTATTAAAGCAACTTTTTCCAGAACCTGAGTGATATCAAGCTTCATGAAGCTTATGTAACAATTCTTTTGTGAAATCTTATAATTGTCTTTCTTAAAAGAAAAAGGAGAGATGCAAAATTTGTGCCATTCATTAATCTCTACTGCCAACTACTGGAGGAAAGAGTGAATTTTTTTTCCTGTTTTAACAAGTTTTTCATAGATTATGCAAATGCACAGGACATTTGTTTAGCATTGAAAAACAAGAACAAACAAATTACCTTGTTTACAAAGAGTTCTTTTTTCCCTTTGAACTTCAAGTTTCTTTTTCTTTTACACTTATACGTATTTGAGAACTTACTATAAAATAGCAAAAACTCGGCATATTTATCTACAAATATATGGACATTTTAACCCAAACCCATGACTTGCGTGGCTCCCATCTATAAACCTGCCTTCAGAGTGTTTATTTCATGTTACATGAAACTAAAGTTAAAGAATCAGTGAACCTAGTGGTTCTTTTTGTTGTTGTTGTTTATTTTTGTTACAGATGTTTCTCCTTTTTCCCCCATTGACACCCTCCTCCCGATCCCTGCCCCCCCCCTGTCCCCAGCATTGTTGTCTATGTCCATGAACCTAGTGGTTCTTAAAGTGTGGTTGCCTGACCAGCAGCAGCAGCAGTATCACCTGGTAACTTGTTAGAGCTACAACTCTCAGGGTGGGGCTCAGTATGCAGTGGTTTAACAAGGACTCCAGGTGATACTGATGCAGACTCAAGTGAAAAGTCACTGACTTAATAACAAGAATCTTTGGAATATTAAACAATCTAAAAATAATGTTTGTGGGCTATCAAGCCTTTCATGTATCCTATGATTCCTATTGAGCAGTGTTTTTCTTTTGAATTTGCAGTATGAATGGAATGACAATGAAATGTACTTGTTCCGATCATCGGTTGCATATGCCATGAGAAAGTACTTTTCAGAAATGAAAAACCAGATGATTCCTTTTAGGTGAGTTAATTTGCTGTGCTTTCAAGTTACTACAACCTGTACTTCCCTTATTGTTGGGTCTGAGAAGATATTATGCTTAACCTTTTATTCAAGTGAAATTAAGAAAACCTCCTACTAACTTTTAAACTTCTTTGATATCCTGGAATGTGGGTCAGTCTATTTAGGGATGATTGTGACTTATTTGACTTGTAGATTGCAAGAGCATTGTTCTTATTAAACACCCTCTTCTCTCCTTTCCCATCCCTTCCCTTTCCCTCTCTTTTATTAATTTTTAAAATTTTTTTTATCCTCACCTGAGGACATTTTTGCATTTAACTTCAGATAGAGCGGGAGGGAGAGAGGGGGGAAGAGAGAGAGAAACATCGATGTGAGAGAGACACACATTAACTGGTTGCCACCCACACGACCCCAACTGGGGACGGGGACAAACTGCAACCTAGGTACCTGCCCTTAGCAGGAACCAAACTGGGACTCTCTGGTCCGCGGGCCGACGCTCTAACCACTGAGCCAAACTGGCCAGGGCCCCCTCCTCTCTTCTTTTATCCTCTCCCTTTCCTTCCCCTAAATGCTCTCACCCACCCTCAACAAAGAAAGAAAAAGCCAGAAACCTCCCTTCACTGAGCTTGTACTCTAATGGATATGTTTTGTGTGTGTGTGTGTGTGTGTGTGTGTGTGTGTGTGTGTGTGTGTGTGTGTATAGAGTTCAGTTTTAATGAAAATGGTCAGAAAAGGTGTCATTAATATTTGAGCAAATATCTGAAGCAGGAGAGAGAGCCAGTAATGCAGACAATGGGGGGAAATGTTTCAGTCAGGTGGAAAGATCCTGAGGAACAGATATCCTTCACATGTTGAAGGAACAGCAAGGAGACCAGTGTGGCTGGAGCAGAGTAAACTACTAGAAGACAAATAAGAGGCTCTGTGGTCAGGGCGGTACTGGGACATGGGGGTTGGAAGGGGAGAAGAAAGTTCACGTGGGCCTCACAAGCCATTCTAAGGACTTGGGCTTTTATCCTGAGTGAGAAGAGCTATGAGCTACATTATCTGCCTTAGATTTTATTAGGATGACTCTGGCAGCTGTGAAAGCACAGTCTCATCAAATTGTACTATAAACCCCATTCCTTACCCACACCTGTGGGTGTAACATGATAGTCTGCTGAGGGGGGCAAGATCTGTCCATGTTACTAAGCCGTCACTGCCCACCATATTGTTTATCACAATCCTGAGTCACCAGTAATTCCTCACTGATTCTTCTGGTGCTTTGAGTTTGAATTTTTTATAATTGAAAAAAATGTGGTTTTTATATGGTGGCAGAACAAATAGTGCCAAGACACGCTATCACAATTTCTGTAGCTGAGTTCATGTGCTGTGGGCCATGTTAAGCTTTTTTGGACAATTACATCCTTCCATTATTTGCCCAGATCCATATTTCTCTATTTAACCCTGTGGTCCTCTGCCAATCAATCTCCTTTGACCAGCAGAAGTCTTCATTCTATTCATTGTGTCCTCTGTACTAAACAAGGAATGTTTCTTTTGTTTTTCCACAGGGCGGAGGACGTGTGGGTGAGTGATGTCAAACCACGAATCTCCTTCAACTTCTACGTCACTTCACCTAAAAATGTGTCTGACTTCATCCCTAGAAGTGAAGTTGAAGACGCCATCAGGTGATATTTTACTTTCGAACTATAAGGTCGAGGGGGTTAAAAAATGCAACAATAACCATAACTAATATTGAATGTGCTCTTACTGTGTGTCAGGCACTGGTCTGAGTCATTTACATGTTTTATCTCATCTTAAAAACTTGCTTTTTAATTCTAGAAGGATCTCATAGCAAGGGAATTGTCTTGTTTTGGGTTCCTCTAGATGCAGGCCCTTAGACAAGGATTTGAGTGTAAGTAGTTTATTAGGGAGGTGATTTAAAGAAGCTCTGGTAGAGAAATGTGGACAGCAGACAGAGAATGGAAGGAAGATAATACATCAAATGTTATCGAGCAAGTTACACTGTGGGCAACCAGAGCTCCATTTTGCTGGGGAATTCTGGGAGACCATGTAGACTATGCACCTAAATTGTCCCAGAAGAGCTGGGGTATTTATTCGCCACCTCCTATCAGTCATTGGTTGAGAACTGCTTATAGGTGACGTGAATTCCCCAGCATTTCTGGCCTGCAAACAGGGTAGAATCTTGTGGCCTGAGAATGCTCTCAGGCAAAGACAGCATATACCGGCTGAAGAAAGTCTGGACAACACTCATGGAAAATCGTTTAAGTTCAGGAGAGACATGGATAGGTATTGCCATCATTTGCTGTGGGGACTTTGCTGTAGGATTCATTTAACTAACCAAAGTCTGGAACAAAGTAGGCAAGCATAGGTTTCCTTATAGATTCGTTAGCCTCCACACAAGGAGAGAAACTTGCTATGGGCAGTGAGTAGAAGAAACAGCTTGTCCAATTTGCCTCAGCTGTTTCCCAAAACAGCAAAAGTGAAGAATGGGTAGATGTAGATGGCTCCCCTTGTATTAAACAGCTTAGGATGCATAACCAATGGACACAGAAAATAATGAGGTGAAGGCAGGGGTGGGGTGGGAGCAGGGAGGAGGGGTCAATGGAGGAAAAAAGGGGGACATCTGTAATACTTTCAACAATAAAGATAAATTTAAAAAATAAAAAATAGAAAGAAAATATCCTAACACAAAATAAAATAAAGGTGTGAACTAAAAAATAATAAAAATAAAAAGCTTAGGATTCCCTGCTAGGGGGAAGCTCACTAGGTGGCCCTCTTGAGCTGTTCATCTTTGGAAGTAGAAATAAGACCTGCTGGGCAGTGTATGTGCCTAGAAAATCTGCCTTAAGTGGGTGTACAACCTAACCACACCCAGAAACTCACTGACTGCCTCCAAATGACTTGGCTTGGTTTTGGGGAAATGTGCCAGCTGAGATCATCATGAAAGAGCCCAGCCTTCCTGCAAGCTGCAGGGGGCCTCAAACTCCCTGTTTCCAGAATGACTTTAGACACTTTCAGGCTAAGATTGCCAAGGGTTACAAGACTAATTCTGCTTTGACCTCTCTCCTTCCCTGGGTGGGCTCTGACCTCCTGACCTGCACTATACTCAAGGGTAGAAGGATGGGATGCCAGACACTTTGGTTTTTGATCCAGAATATTCTCCATTTCACTGTTTTTTTGTTTTGATTTTAAAAGAATCTTCATCCTTTTTTTATCTGTAAAATTCTGCCATGTCCCATCCCAGTGCTGGAGAAATGGGCAAAGGCCCTTTTCCTATGTTCCTCCCCAGTGCTGCTTCCAAATGTCAACACCTTTCGCTTGGAAAATACAGCTGGGTGCAGGACCCGATTCATTTGTAGAAGAGGTGTATTTAATTGTCCTTTTTCATTATTTGATATAAAGTCATTGGACATACTCTGACAGAAGGGAAGTTCTTGCCAAATATGCTAACTTTGCCTTTGCAACATAATCATCACAAATGAACAAATGCCAGCCATTTGCATGTTTCCACACTTGCACACAATTATCCAATGAAGCTGTTGCCAAACCTAATTCAGGCTGCAAGATATTAAAGGTTCATAATTGTTAAAAGTCATCTCTTTCCTTAGACCTGGTGATCTATTTTGATTTCATTGCTATTTAAGGTGTACGTTCTTAGGATAAGCCTCATCAAATCCTTTCAGTAATAATGATATAGGGAGTAAATAATTACACACCATTGTATTTTGCCTAAGTGTTCCTTTTGCCTAAGTGTTTTGCTTTTGGGAATAGGATGTCCCGGGACCGTATCAATGCTGCTTTTCGCCTGGATGACAACAGCCTGGAGTTTCTGGGTATTCAGCCTACACTGGGACCATCTTACCAGCCACCTGTCACCATATGGCTGATTGTTTTTGGGGTTGTGATGGGAGTGGTAGTGATTGGTATTGCTGTGCTCATCTTCACCGGGATCAGAGACCGAAGGAAGTAAGTGACCTCTCCTAGGCTTACCTATCCTAAAACAGAAAGGTTTAGGGAAAACTAACTAGAAAATTTGCAGTAAGTGGTAGGTTGTACATGATAATTGCCACATTTCATCAGCACTTCACCTTCCTAGCAAGCCCTACCACAGAGTAGAGGCCCAGCCTGGGGTTTACTAGCATGCCCTGGTAAACTCCATCCTGGCCACAGCATCATTTCCTATTGCCAAGAGGCACTGTAAACTCAGCAGTGGGCTGGCTCAGGGGATTATCCTTACCGATGAGTGCTCCTTGGTCTAGACATGATCCTGGAGACTGGATTGGTGATAGTTCTGAACTGTGAAACATTCAAGAATGAGCTCTGAGATTTGCTTCAAACTACTGCTCATTAATCATCTTCATTCTTTATCGGGTAGCACAGACTCACTATCATCCCCTTAGTTCATGGGTCAGGTACCCTCTAATTTGTTCTTGAGTTGAAGATCCAAGTTCACTGAAGAGTTAAATCACTAAAGACCTGGTTTATGGTCTTGCTCTGCCACTAGATTTTTTTCTAGTCTTGAGAAATCATTTACTTTTGTTGGGCTTATGTAATTAAGATTAATAATATGTTATAGCACCTAATAGAACTCTATGCACACTTCAGGTTGTTTAAACATGTTCTTGATAGAATTTTTATGTGCATTGTTTATTTTTCTCAACTTTCTTCACTATAGAGTTTTTTAGTTCCCCAAAGTAGCTTCATTAAAAAAAATTAGGTATTGAATAGAATATATCCATATAGTTAAATTTTTTAAATTAAAAAAAAATTTTAAGGATACTTAGAGTGTCTAAGGATACTTAGAGTCTCTCTGTCACTCTTTGCCTCCAAGTTTCCTTCATAAACCCAACCCAAATTATCAATTTCTTAGAGACCTGTTGAATCAGAATCTTCATTTTAACAAGTAATCCCAGGTAATTTATATGCACATTACAGTTTGAGAAGCACTCTTCTACATATTAAAAATTTGCATATGAGGAACTATTCCAAAGTTAATTCATTAAATACATTATTTGGGGACACCTCCTTCATGCCACATAGTGTGTATTTACACAGAAAAATAAGACTGCCTACCTTGCTCAGTACTTTCATACATTAATGTTTTGAGCAAACCTATGATATAAATGTGTAATTATCTTCATGTATATGTAAAACTGAGACTCAGAGAGGCCAAGTGACTTTCTCAAGTTTACACAGCTAATGAGTAACAGATTGGGATATACAGTCGCCCCTCGCCACTTCGCGCTTTGACTTTCGCGGCTTCACTCTATCGCGTTTTTTTCAATTATATTCATTAAAAAGTTGATCGAGACAGTGAAAATGATAAAGCGCACATTCGGTTGTCTGAGTCAATTGTCCATCCCTGTATTACAATTACAATTAAAATTACTGTACGTATGGACTGTAGGCCTATGTATTCGAGCACCCCAGGAATCCTTCAACGCCAGGTGCAACCCAACCACTAGAGTCTGGAACGATTAACCGCGATAAACGAGGGACAACTGTATACCCAGTTTCCAAAGCTGGTTATTGTATTATAAGCTGTCTTACCCTGAACTTTATATTATGGAAGTTGCTAATATTGTAGGGAAGCTCTTTAATATGAGGCAATTGGCCAAATGACCATTGAGTTCCTAAAAATAATAATAATGGTTAATATTTATTGAGGATTATATGCTAGGTACTGTCAATGCTCTGCCAGCATTATTTCATTGACCCCACATAATTGCCATCATGTTCTGAACAGGAAAACCTAGGCACAGAGACCCCCTCTCTCTGACTCCAGAGCTCATATCCTAACTAGACTCTTATGCTCTGCCAGGCATGGTGACAATCTTGCAGCTAAAGAAGTGAACTTAATGCACTACAGGTGTTTATAGTCCATTAATAGGGGACTGATACACAAACAAATACACCAGTGATTAGATGTTGAGATGTAAAAGATGCCTGGGCCCAATGGAGTACAAGGGAGGCAGTGCCATTCTAACATCATTATATTAAGATGACTTCATTTCATTTAACAGGAAAAGTCAAGCAAGAAGTGAAGAAAATCCTTATTCTTCTGTGAATTTGAGTAAAGGAGAAAATAATCCAGGATTCCAAAGTGGTGATGATGTCCAAACTTCGTTTTAGAAAAACCTATTCTATTTCCTCTTGAGGTGATTTTATTGTATGTAAATGTTAATTTCACATTACAGAAAATATGAGATTATGAAGATCACAGTACATCAAAACCATGGCTCTGTTCAGGAAAATTGTACAAAGACATGCCAAGGAGAAGACCTCTTCACTTGCATTGCTTTTAATATTTGCTTCTGCCTCAAAATTTGACTTCTCATCTATTTCCTAGAACAGATATTTATCTTTGAGAATAATAGGGAAAGTGTGTCTTTGGTTGTTCAGAGGTAATGGAAATGCAAATGTTTGTTGTGTTGCTGGAGTTGACAACAAAAAAGCATATATGGTGAGAGGATTCAGTGTAAGAGCCTTGCATGGAGTCTGGATGGATGGCTTTTAGGAACAGTGCACATGAACTGATGGAGCTGCAGGGACTGAGAATGACACACATTGTTCACTTTATTTTAATTCAAGTGTAAAGGATTACATTACACTTAACTGTCTTCACATTAACTTAATCTACATTAACTTAATCTAAGTACTATAGCAATTTGCCTAGTGATGATTGGACTAGGCCATGCCTTCCTCAGGACAAGTCTAAAGAAGAGAGAAGAACCCAGAGAGTGTCAGAAGATGTTGCCTTCTCACTTCCAAGCTACTTGATCATTATCTCCTTGACAATATTAAAGTAGCCCATGGGGCCTCCATGACATACCCCACCCAGCATACCCAGTAGACACTCGCTTCCATTGTTCTCTAACCGTGGAATGAATGGAAATCCCAACTGCTTGTCACCCTCTGAAGTGGGCACCCAGTCTCTTAGATGTTTTGAATAGTACTGAGCACAAAGCAGACACTCAATAAATACTAGATTTGTACACTCTTGTGGTCTCATGCGTACTTATGTATTGGGGCTTCTGTGGATTCTGTCCACTTTTCACTTCTAGGGACTAGGTTACCGTTTGAATGTCTGGAACCCTGGACCTCCCAAATGTCTTGGAATGTATCCCAGTTTCTTAAATTTATTTATTGTATGAAATGATTGCAAATTCAGTTTAAAAAGAGTTGTGTTAAGATGATATACACCCTCACGTTAGGAACCAAACCTGATGCTGCTTTTACATATATCTCAGAGCCCCCAGCCCAGTTCTGAGCATACATGAAGACTGATTTAAAATAAATTAAATAGATGAAAATATCCAAACTCTACCCATCAACTCACTCTGTGTGATGATCAGCAAAATGTTAGATAACGTTATTCTTAATAAATTCTATAGAAATATGGGTCAGTTAGCCAAGTCATGGGAGGATGAATATTTTCTTTACTTCCAAGAAGTGTAAGCAGCTCCCTGATTTAAAACAACAACATTAAATGCCAGGTGTCATCACTAAACACAGTTAAGCAGCATTTAAAATTTTTTGATGCATGTTTTAAATAGTATGAATATTGTTCCTTTACCTGGCTCCTCTAGTATCACTGGACTTATTTTCTGATAAACCTCTACATCTTCCTTGACTTGATTTTTGAAGACAGGCTTCTAAGCCAGGCAATTCTGTATTGTTTGAATTTTTGCAACAAGCATGTATTACTTTAATTGTAAGGATGATTATTTTTAGAAGATCAAATACATAAAAACAAGAAAAAGGAAAGGCAACCTTCAAGGAGGGGACAGAAAGACCTAATTTGGGCCTGGAAAAGATTCCTTGGGGGGGGGGTCACAGTCTGTGCTGCAGTCCCTTGTGGAGAGAATCACAGAGCACAGCAAGGCTAGCACACTCCCACCTGACTGTGACCCACTGAGGAGGAGGTGCTGTGTTACTTGTTCTTCCTTTCCCCTCCAGTAGGAAAGAACCTGGCACATGGAACATGCTAAATAAACACTCGCTGAATGTATAAATGCCCTAGTGGTTATTTTTAAAGTTCCATTTCATTATAACTTGAGATTTGTGTACCTCTATAAAAATAGAAGACTATTATCATAAGTCAATTGTATAGAAAAGAAAGGAATTATTATTTAAATGTCAAGAAACAAGTAACTAGGAGGGATCATTCGAAATAGCTGGGGGGTAAAGGAGTGAGTGGGATGAGAAAGGGTATGAATGTCTCTTAAGAAAGATTGTTAACTTATAGCTGGAAAGTAGTAGCAGCATTAATTGGGTGTCTTTTCATTGTAATAGTACCCTACACATAACCTCTTTCTTTCCCTTCTTGACATTATAGAAATGACGTGGAAGGACTAAAAAAAAAGATAAAAACCTGTGGGTTAAGCTGTAGGCTGTGAAGGAGGACATTCCCAGAAAGAGTTTTAAAGCTAAAGTATGTTTTAATAATAGCTTTGAGAAACTAAACTCATACTTCTATACCTTTGTGTCAAGAAGGAAGACTGAGCCCAGCTGGTGTAGCTCAGTGGTTGACCATCGACCTATGCACCAAGAGGTCGCTGGTTCGATTCCCGGTCAGGGCACATGCCTGGGTTGTGGGCCCGATCCCCAGTGGGGGGCATGCAGGAGGCAGCCAGTAGAGAGAGATGTTTCTCTCTCTCTCTCCCTCTCCCTTCCTCTCTCTCTGAAATCAATAAAGAAAAAATATTTTTTTAAAAAAAGAAGGAAGACTGAAATAGAAACTACAGTTCTCAAACTGGCCAGAAGCCCCAGGGTCCCAAACTCAAGGATTTAAAATGACTAGAAAGCAACAACTATGAGGTATCACCTCACACCTGTCAGAATGGCCGCCATCAACAAATCATCAAACAACAAGTGCTGACGAGGGTGTGGAGAAAAGAGGACCCTAGTACACTGCTGGTGGGAATGTAGACTGGTGCAGCCACTGTGGAAAACACTATGGTGTTATCTTAAAAAGTTAAAAATGGAACTGCCATTTGACCCAGTGATCCCACTTCTAGGAATATTATCCTAAGAAGCCTGAAACACCAATCAGAAAGAATATATGTACTCCTATGTTCATAGCAGCACTATTTACAATAGCTACGATCTGGAAACAACCCAAATGTCCATCAGTAGATGAGTGGATAAAAAAGCTGTGGTACATATACACAATGGAGTACTATGCAGTTGTAAGAAAGAAAGATCTCTTATCCTTTGAGATGACATGGAGGGATCTGGAGAGTATTATGCAAAGCAAAACAAGCCAAGCAGAGAAAGACAAATACCACATGATCTCACTTATTTGTGGAATATAAAGAACTAAACAAACTGATGAATAAAATTGACCCAGAGACATAGAGGTGGGGTACAGACTGACAAGCCTCCGAGGAGGGGGGGTTGGGGGAGGAAGAGATAAACCATAGAACTTATGTGCATGTATGCCCGACCAATGGACATAGACAACAAAGCTGGGGACGGGGCGGCGGGGATGGGGAGAAGGGTGTCAATGGGGGAAAAAGGAGAAACATCTGTAACAAAAACAAATTAATAAAAAAAATAAAATAAAATGACTAGAAAGCAACAATCTAATCAATTCTAGATATAAGATCATGGTTACACTTGAGTTGAGATTGATAATGGTTAAGGGTAAGAAAAAAGGCACTGAGTTATACCTTAGCATCTTTGAAAATTTGCTCTATGTGAAACATAGTTAATATATTATAGAATAATATTGTTGAACTTTAGTGTTCTATTTGTGTACATGTTGACAGAGAGTCATTGTTCTAATGTGGATATCATATGAGAATTGTTATTTGGATTGAATTGTGGACCACCTAATGATGCCCACCACATAATGAGGTCCCTTAGTGAAGTTCTGTTTGCACAGGAACATCTGGTGCTTGTTAAAAATACAGATTCTCAGGCTTCACTCCTACCTGCTCTACCAGAATCTCTGGGGTAGTTCCTAGGAATATGTGTTTTAATAAATTCTCCATTTGATTCTCAAACATGCTAAAGATTGAGAACATTGAAATATGAAGGCAAATGTCCACATTTCTGTACTTATTAATAGCATATTTAATTATCATGAGAGTGATGATACAAAGAAAAGAACAAATATCCAACAAATAATTTTTCAGTTCTGTTCATGTTTACACATGGTACATGACCTCTCTATTGCAATCAGAAAATGTGCTTCTGTTATAGGCTTGGAAGTATAATGTTAAGAGCAGCAGAAACAACATTATTAATTTGACCTAAATTTCAAGGAAATCTTTTGTTTCCTACCTTTTTAATTTCTAGATAATATAACAGACAAAGAGCACACAGAATACCATTAAGAAGAACTAGCTAAATTACATCATCTGTGCCTTGCTACTTAAAAAGAATGAAGATGTTGGCTAACATTTACATTTATTCTCAATCTCATCAGATCTCCTAATTTCTTCTTCTTCAAGGTTTGTCTTTTTCCCGAAGTGGTTCAATGGAAGATAGGAGTTGCTGAAATGTAGGACGCTTTTCTGGAAGCTAAATAAAAGAAAAAAAATCCATTGGTTTAGTTTATGAAGGTTGTGGTTAAAAATAAAATATATATACCTGAGTCCTAAAGCTAGCAACTTTTAAAATGTAGAAACACTACAGATATTTTCACTAAAGAGAAAACAATTACAGCCCTAAGAATTGAAAAGAAAAAGTATCTTTGTTTGCATAAGATATGATTGTATACTTGGAAAAACCAAGAGAATCAATGATAAAACCAACTCAAATAATAAAGGAATTCACCAGGAGAGCAATATATAAAATTAACATACAAAATCAATAGCCTTCATATACATGTACAATAACCAATTAGAAGATATAATGAAAGAGAAAACCCCATTTACAGTAGCAACAATACCAAAATAAAATACTAACAAAAATCTATCCCCCAAACAAAGAAACCTTTAAAAATTGCTGAGAAATACAAACTTAGATTTCAACACATAGAAAAACATTGCTTGTTCTTGAATAGGACAAATCAATATCATAAAGATAAATTTATCAAGTTAAAATATAAACTAAACACTATCACTTTATAAAGGGATTTTTAAAAATTGAGGTAGGGAAAACAAAAAGCTAATAGAAAAAAAAAAAAGCAAAGACAAGACATAATTCTCAGCAAGATATACAAATGCCCTTAAAATATACCTCATTCATAATGAAAGAGGGACATTTGAAAGCTGCACTAAATGCCATTTCTTATCTATCAGATGAGCAGAAATTCAGAAGCTTGACAATGGTCTGTGTAGTAAAATTATGGGAAAAGAGGCACATTGCTAGAGGGGCAACATGTGGGGACAGAAATTGTATGCTACTTTTTTGGTAAGAAAGAAAGGGAAACAAAACCACACACATATACTTACATGCTTATTTTTGTGCAAAGAACTATAGGAAGGAGAAATTGGAATCTAATGAAAATTGTGAATGTTTTTCCAAAAGTTGCAAAATAAAATGTAAAAAAGAGAGGAGACTAAAGTGTACCAAATGCTCACTATATGCAGAGCCTTCATCTGGGGATTGTCTTTGCAAACCCCTTTCAGTGGATTGTGCCGTAATTCACACACGTGTGCGGAACAGCTGTGGAGAGAAGGCAGTTCTTTCCTGTTTAGGGCCTCCTGTCCATCGGATGGTGCAGTCCTAGTCCCTGGAGCTAGAGTAGGGAGGGCCAAGGAGGTCTGGCTTCCACTCAAAACCCTTCGTTTACTCCTCTTCTTCAACTGACAGGTGACAGCAGTAAGTCCTGTACTTGTCTATGTTTATATTGTGCATGTATAATATGTATACTTATAAACTGATTGTTTTCAGTCCCACTGTGTGTGTGTGTGTGTGTGTGTGTGTGTGTGTGTGTAAAGACAGTCTCCTGCGAGGGCAAATCAATCTCATGCCATTTCAGCTTCATGTCTACCCCAAAACATCTTATTCCTGCTTGGACTACTTTTATTCAGCATTTGGGAAGCGTGAGAAGAGAGGATGGAATCGTGTCCATTATGTGTTCTCTACACATGGTTATAAGTTACATATTTTCTACTTGAGGAGAGACCCTATAGTGTGGTTAAGAACAGGGACTCCAAGACTAGCCAGCCAGCCTCTTAATAGCTGTGTGACCTTGGGCAAGTCACTTAACGTCTCTGGGTCTGTTTCCTCTTCTGTTAGTTTTAGCCATGATAATAGTACCTACCTCATAGTGTGTTTCCTGATAATAAATAGCTAATATTTATGAAGTTTGTAGAACAGTGCTGGATGTAAGTTGTTAAATTGTTGGCACCTGTATTGCTTGTTTTCAATTGCAAACACTTGCGGACAGAGGCCCAGTCCATTTCCACCTGATCTGTAGCAGGTGCCTCCCCTCAACAATGCTTTGCCTAGTGGTGACACAGCAACCAGCTCCCAGGGTGGTGCACTTGCCTCATGCCAGCAGCTGTACATGATCTGGTAGATGGTGTCTGATGCCAGTTTGGGCCGGTAGAGCCTGTGGCCCTGGGAGACCTTCACGACCACCTGGGAGTTGTCATACAAGTCGTAGGGCTGCTTCCCCAGGCTGAATACTTCCCACATCAGGATCCCTGCACCACACCAAGGGGTGGCCAGCAGACAATGAGGAAAGAGAGTCAATGTCAGAAGATACACAGTTTGTTCAATGAGCTTCACATGCCAAGTCAGAGTGAGGGAGCCCTTCGAAATGAGTCCTACCAGAAAGGACAGGGTATGGAGGGTGGGTCTGTACCATCACTTCTGGAGCCCAGGGTATCTCCTCCTATGTTTCCTGAGACGCAGTTCCCCATTTTTGCTGGTAAATGGGTAAATAGCAAGGGCAGCTGCAGAAGGAGCTACTTGGGGGCCAACATTCTTGGGCTGCTTCAGGAAAGCAGCTGGGGCCTCGGTAAACCCACAAACTACCTGGCTCCAGCCCTTAGGAATGATTGATTGAAATCATCACCCTTTCTCTCTGCCTTGGCAGTTGGGTACAACAATTTTATTGCACAAATTACCTTTCAGTGGAAATTTAAAGATAAAATCACTGACAGCATTGCTCCTTTTCTTTTTGCTACAGTGGTTCATAATATTTTGTGGGTCAGGTATCCTTTTGAGAATCTGATAAAAGCCGTTGGTTCTCCCTTGGGAAAACGAATGCACAGCGTTTCTGTGTCTGGTTTCTGGATGTCCACAGTCCCCCATCCAGGGCATCATGGACTCCAGGTTAAGAAAGTAAGTTCTGGTTATGGTGGTCAATAGGCTGGCACTTGGGGTCAGTCAGATGTGGCCTTTGAGACCCAGTTCTGCCACTTACAGGCTGGGCAAGTTTCTTACCCTTCTCAGTCAGGTTTCCTGTCTATAATATGCACATATTTGCACATAATATAGTTGCTGTGAGGATTAAATAGGATGAAACACACAGAGCACTTGAAAGAGCACAGGGCATTTTAACTGCTCTCTGAATGGTGGCCATTTGCCATCATCCTCACAGCCAAGGCTTTGAAGCTGGCTGACTGTTGGAAAACCAGAAATATGTAAGAAGGAAGAAAATTGTTCTAGAACCATAACTGATTCATTTTGAATATCTTTATTGGGGACAAATTATTTAAGAATGGATTTAGTTTTTGGAAACAGCCAGAAAATGCCAGAAACAAAGTTCTGGTGCTAAAATGAATAATCAAGGTGGATAATGCAATTTTTGGTCAAAAACAAGGTGGAACTAAGAATAGCATACTGATTTTTAAAAATATCTTTCACAAGGCATATCAACTGGAACAAGGAGATTGAAACTAATTTTGACAAGTTAATCAGAACAAAATGACATCAAGTATTCACCAAAATGCTATCTTTGTGGTTTTTCCTTTTTCTCTATACATTAGATTAATTTTTTTTACAATGAACAATCCAGTTTTACTAAAGGAATAATTATTTTGAAAAAAATCGTGTGATATAGAAAAATAAATGCCTAACTAAAATTTTCTTTTTCTTTTCTGTTTTTTTTCTTTCTCCTTTTATTTCTTTAGTGTTTCTTTTTTTCCTATTTTTTCTTTTTCATTTTCCATCACCATTTATCCCCACTATACCCTCCTCCACTTCCACACACTCCTCTCCCTACCCACGATCACCACACTGTTGTCCATGTCTATGACTAAGTTTTACTTTTTAAGGCAGTCATCCCAACCCCCTCAACTCCCTTCCCTCTGAGGTTTGTCAGTCTGTGATAAACCAAAGAATTGGTATGCATATATGCACAACCAATGGATACAGACAATAGTGTAAGGAAGGCAGGAGTGGGGTGGGAGAGGGGAGGAGGGGGTCAATGGGGGAAAAAGGGGGGACATCTGTAATACTTTCAACAATAAAGATAAAAAAAATAAAGGCAGTCTTATTGATGTCATGTAGAAAGTCAAATTATGCTTAAGGACCAAGACAAGTATGAAATAGGTCTCAGTTGAATTTAATACATTCTATAGCTTGATAATAATTTGGATTATTTATCCTGGATCCATCTGATGGTGATTGTAAACAGGCCTGACATTCCTCACAATGTAGAAAAATATCAGCAAATCTACAAAATCACAATTTAAGAATTATTTCAGTTTTCTAATTATTTTTAATAAATTTCAGCGTAGATCTTTTAATAAAATAGATGTCAGCAAACGTTTTCTGTAAAGGGTCTCACAGGGAGTATTTAGGTTTTTTGGGTCACGCAGTGTCTATGGTAACTGCTCCGTTCTGCTGGTGCTGCACAAAATCATCCAGAGACAATACTGAAATGAATGGGCATGGCCTGGTGCCAATAAAACTTTCGTTCCAGAGACAGGTCACTGGATTTGATCCTGGGCTGTGGCTTGCTCATCCTTGATCTAAATTATGAATTTTAACAAAGACACTAGTTGAAATTGGTATGGGCCAAAGAGAGCACTGAGACATATTTGGTTTTTACATCAGGCATGCCCCTCAAATTGGTCAATTCAGAAGAAATGGCTATCATGGCTGCTTTCATGCCGAAAGTTGATGACTCCATTGTAAACCCTCAGTGTTTTGGACTTCATGCAATCTCGGTTTTAGTTTTCAATGACTCCCTTTTAAAAATTGCTTGAAATCTTCAATAGAAGAGCTTTTATGAGAAGGTGGTAGCAGGATGCAAATTATAGAATATATAGCAGACATCGTAACACCAACCCAAGAAAAGATCATCTTTTTCTTCTATCTCTTACTTGTCTACAGGTAATTTTGTAAGTACTCAGGGCTTTTGCTAAAAATGGATGTTGCTACTCTTGTGGTTTCCTGTTGTGGAAGCCAGCTTGTGAAATGGGGCTGGGGCCTGTGTGGCCACATTCTTACCGAATGCCCATACGTCTGACTTGCTGCTGTATTTGAAGTAGTGAAACACTTCTGGGGCTGACCACTTGACCGGAAACTTTGTTCCTACTGAGCTGACATACTGGTCATCAAGAACATACCTGTGAGGGAAAGATCAATATAGACCTTAAGTTGCTTGGCTATGCAGAATGGGGAGACCTTTGGTGCCGCCATTCCCTGGTTGTGGGTGGTATAGGCTGATGAAGGACATAGAGGCAGCCAGTCTCAGCTAAATGCCTTGGTGTTCTGTATCTTTTGCTTCCTTTCTGTGTGTACACTTAGCTAGAGGCTGCTTATGACTTGTAAGCTTTAAAAAATGATATCTAACTTTGAAAACACCAAAATCTGAATGCAAAATGTTTGGTAAATACAGAAAATCACAAAAATGTAAACTTAAAATCACTCAGAATCCCACCCCAAAGATAACCTGTAATTCTACCACTCAAGATACATTTTTTACTATATTTGCCAATCTTTTTTATATATAACATGAACAAAATTGGGTTTCTGTCATATTGAAATTTGCTTTTATTTTTCCTTTAACAGCATATCAAGAACATTTTGCCCATGTGGTTATATTTTCTTCTGCAGCATTATACTTAATGGCTGAATGCCCTCTTATGGATTAACATAATTTGTTTAACTATGTGAATGGTTTCTAATCTTCTGCTGTTATAAACAATGATGGACAAACAATATCCTATGGAGTTATCAAGACCATAAAAATATATGTTCAAGGATCTTCACTATACTCTGTTTATAATAATGATAAAAAATCATTATAATAATGATAAAAATTTTTTTAAGTTTGACTGATTCCTTTTTTTTTCTTTATTGATTTTTAGAGAGAGAGGAAGGGAGAGGGAGAGATAGAAACATCGAAGAGAGATAGATTGATTGCCTCCTGCATGAGACCCAACTGGGGCCAGGGATCGAACCTGCAACCCAGGTACGTGTTCTTGACTGGGAATTGAACCCTCAACCCTTCAGTGTGCAGGTCAATGCTTTAACCACTGAGCCACACGGGCCAGGGCATATTATTCTATTGTATTAATGCATCATATTATATTTAATTACTCCTCAACATGTGGACATTAAGATTGCTTCCAGCCTGGCTGGTGTGGCTCAGTGGTTGAGCTGTGGCTCAGTGGTTGAGTGTCAACCCATGCACCAAGAGGTTGCCTGTTTAATTTCCAGTCAGGACACATGCCCAGGTTGTGGGCCCAATCCCCAGATTGGGGCATGCAGGAGGCAGCCAATAGATGTTCTCTCTCTTCTATGTTTCTATCTCTCCCTCTCCCTTCCTCTCTCCCTCTCCTTCTCCCTTTCCCTCTCTCCCTCTTCCTCCCTCCCTTCCACTCTCTCTAACAATCAATGGAAAAATATCCTAGGATGTGGATTAAGAGAGAGAGAGAGAGAGAGAGAGAGAGAGAGAGAGAGAGAGAGAGAAAACGCTCTATATTTACCAAAAAGAAAAGAGGCCCATGGTATATGGTTGTGTGTAAAAGCAGGTATATATAATGTGATTCCACTTTTGTGGAAACAAACAGTAAATGTACTTATTTGCATATATGATTGTGTATACGTAGGAACCAGGTATGGAAGGACATCTACCAAAAGTGTTAGCAATAGTTACTTCTAGTGATAAAAATGGAGTAAAGGGGTGGGGTAAATTCTACTTTTGACTTCCTATACCATTGCTATATTTCTCACGATAGGCACATACTATTTATATAATTAACAGAGAAAGACCCCATATATTTGCCCACAAAAACAAATAATGACTCATAAATAGGAAAATAATAAAATAAAAAAAATGAAAATTATGGAAACTGAAATTTTGGATATAATTTATAGGAAAATTTTATACACCAAAATGTGTTAGAGATATTTACTGTAATTTAAAACATCAGAAAATGCTGGTTTGGCAAGTCCTTCTTTGAAATATTAAGAATAGTAATAATGAATAACAACTTCATAGGATTATATACAGCACCTTCCATACTTTCCTCCCTGGGCCTCTCCAACACCTCAGACACCATAAGACACCCAGAAACTACACTGGCATCCCCCAACTGGGGTATGCTCACAATTTAACCCTTCCTTCAGATCATCAGGACCAAGTTAAGTCACAGGCATCTGAATGATGTGACACACAGCTTTGTGACCAAAAGGGCCTGGTGCATAACCCCTAGGATCCCTTATTTAAAGCAAGACCTGTGTTCCCCTTTTCCTAAGCAAGAAAGAACTTGAGGTATATTCTCAGTATATTGGCATAACAGCCAGTATTCCTACTTTAAGAACAAGGTGGGGATCAGCCTTGTTCTGGGAGCTTCTCCCTGCTCTAAGGAGCAGAGAACAGCTTTTTCTTTTGAATTTGGGAGAGCTACACATATGGAATGTCAATGCAGAAGACTCAGTGTATGGTGGTTGGAGTGATGACAGGTAGCACACAGCTAAAGGGATACCTCGCAATATTGAGGGGTCACAAAAGAGGAGCACTTTCTAATTTTGGGGAAGACTTAAAGAAACAGATCCTCCTATGGTGTTTGAGGGCTATGTTTGCTAAATACAGAGCTGGCCTTGGTCAATTCTTCAGATTTCTTTGAGACTGCATTATTCCTCTTCAGAATTATGTGAGTTTATGTTGAGTCAGCACAATTTTATAACTGCATTTTGTCTCAATATCAGGAACATCTACTTTCCCTTTCGACCAACTGTGGGCATTTTGAGGGCAGGGACTATCTCATTCATATCAGTATGTCCCACAAGCTCAAGGACTCTAGTATAAACTCGATAAATGTTTGTTCAATGGAAAGGCCAGCATGTGTGTTTTTATTTCCTATGTAAAATCATGAAAATTTGCTTTAAGGCTTAACTAGTACAAGAACTCAGAATTAGGGAATGACAGACTCTTTTAAACTGCTATCATAATCAAAATGATTCTCCAAATGATGAAGTGGTGATAAAATACCCATCAAGAGAATCTCAGAGTCTACTTTCATTCCTTACTTGGTGATAAAGAAAATTTAATGACATGACCAAAAAAAATTTCCTAGTGCTAATACTTTACCCATTTGAACATACATTAAGAAAAAACCCAGATAGGGCTAAAGGAGCCTTGATTGACTCTATGTATGTATGTATGTATGTATGTATGTATGTATCTATCTATCCATCCGTCCATCTGTCCATCCATCCATCCATCCATCTACACACACATATTATTTATCCAAATCATCTGGCTGTAACATGTTATATTTGCATATTTAGAATCTTTCATGGAATTTATTTGTAAGTTTAGAAAATGTTTATCAGGGTGTTGAAAGAACTTAAAGGGGCTTTGTATAATTTCTAAAGTACAATTTCACCTTACAGGTGAAGAACTGTATGAAATGTGTTTCATAGGTAGTATGAGGGAGGGGATCCAGATTTCTAAGCCCCCAATTCAGAGCACATTCTGCATCCCTACAGGGCCTTTAATCATAATGGCATTTAGATGTGAATGGAAATCCTCCTTTCATTAGTTGTCCCTTTGGAACTGGCTTACCTTGTCATTCCAAAGTCAGATACTTTCACAGAGAGATCACTGTCTACCAAGCAGTTCCGAGCAGCCTTTGGAGAAAAAACAAAAAACAAAAAACAAAATTACCAAGTAGTAAAAGTGACTATGAATCTTCTGACATCAAAATCTGACATTTTTCTTCTTTTTGGCTGAATTCCCAGTGAAATCTAAGATTGCCTATCAAAACCCCAAATGTTGGGGAGTTGTCTTTTTTCCCTTTGCAATTTTCAATTTTACAAAATAAAAATGTGCTCTCATAAGTATTTTAACCCAGGCATCTATCCTTATCAAACACAAAAGGTATTATACATTAAACACAGAATCTGAGCTTCTCAACAAGAAGGGAAAAATCAGTTTTAGGGGCTCTTGCTCCACCACTAGGATACCGTGCAGTAACAGGTGCTCTCAAGGTATAAATGCTGCACAGACTTAGAATGCATTTGCCTAGTGTGCATGGCATGTTTGCTGTTCAACACAAGAAAACCTTTAAAGATAAATACCAGTGCATACCAAGCAGAACATTTCCCACTTGCCTTCTGACCCAAAGACACACACAAGTTTCATTTTTTTCTGTTTGTGTTTGTATTTTCAGTTATTGTATTAAATGACTGCTTTAGCACTAAGCCCTTCCCAGAGCAAGGGTCAACTTGGGTTTAATGGTTCCAAGAAACACTAAATTGACCAAAGTCTTTCCATCTTTTTCCTTCAAACCACAACACAGCTACATAGATCTTGATGGCTTCTTTTACTCTTTCTGTTCTTCAAATATTTTATTTTGAAATTGTAATTTTTTTTATCATTAATGTATCATGTGCTTAAGCAAGTCACAAGTGAGCAAAGTAAAAGTGAAGGTGGCCTTCTTGCCATTCCTCTCAATGGCTCCATTGCTGGAGGTGGGAACTATGGATTGCTTTCTTTCTGTTCTTTGAGTTTCCAATGGCTTTGCTTACCAAGTCCCGATGTATGAACTGGTGGCTCTCCAAGAAGGCCATGCCTTCACAAACATCATGGCACATTTCTAAGAGCTGATAGGGTTCAAGTTCTTTCCCATGACTCTTCAGATAATTAAGCAAGCAGCCATTGGTTATATATTCAGTCACTATGTATATAGGGTATCTCTTTGAGCACACACCATAGAATTTCACCAGCTTGGGATGGTTAAGTTTCCTGGAAACAAAAGATTTTCAAAGTTCAGTATTGAATCTCCACACTCCATTTTCCAGATGTCCTGAAAAAGAATCACTCTCAGATTTTTTTTTTATTTGGTTAATCCTCGAGGGAGGGAGGGAAGGAGGGAGAGAGATAAAGAGAGAGAGAGAGAGAGAGAGAGAGAGAGAGAGAGAGAGAGAGAGAGAGAAATCGATATATGTGAGAGAGACACATTGATTGGTTGCCTCCCGAGTGACCCCGACAGATTTTTGTTCCTTTGAATTCCCCCCTTCTACTTGAACAGAAAAAATGAAAAAGTTTTGGATCTTATTCTGGGAACATTAACTTTGGAGGTAAAAAATGCTGTCTCATATTGAACATTGACAACCCCAGCAGCAATTTAGCGGTTATGGGTGCTGTGTTCAACTTTTGTACGGAGAAGCAGGGAAGCAATGGTCTGGTGCCTTGGAAATCCTGTTTAGTCTAGTGGCATCTTGAGAACTTCCATGACTAATTTGGAAGAAGCTACACCCTAAGATCACACATTTCCATTTTAGAGCATCTAACTTTCATGTCTCTTTATCTCATTGTAAAAAAAAATAAATCTGAATATGAAGGGCATAGATAAAATGAAAATAGTCTCCATGTTAGGGAAATAATATTAGGCATGGTTTTTCTTTTTTTAAAAACTCATTTTACTTTATTATTACATTATTTTTTCAATAATAAATTAAAAAATAGTAACCCCATGACATAACACTTCTGGTAGGTCATGATGAATGGACACTCAGCTGTTATGATGTTCATCAACTTGTCCTTATATAATTTATTCTTATCAATTTCCAGGATGATTCTTCAATGTTCAGATGTGTAAAGTAAACCTAAATTTAGCATGTCAGCTTTTACATGTTTTAATCATTGAGGACTTATTAAATATTTAGTTATTTTCTTTCTTCTTGATTTAACTATAGGGACATGCCATATCATATTACTCTGGACGTGAGCCCAGTAATGCGTATTTCAGCAACTGTAGAGACCTGCATGGTACTCAGCAGTTCTCTCTTCAGAGGGAAGGTTTATGGCAGGAAAAATGTCCATCACTCAATGAAAACTGTTCTTTGAACAAATTCCGTCACTAACCAGAGGGCACATGGCAGGGACACCATGTCAACTAGTACCCCCACCTAATAGGCCTCAGTTTGACCATTACATATGGGATTTAACATTTCCCCTTATGGTAGTTTGGCCTCTTTTTTTAATGACTAGGTGATTTGTTAATGACATTTTATGATTCTGCATGATTAGCAGCCCTGTAATAGCAAATAGTATGTTCTAAAGTTACACCAGGACATGGGGGTTACACCATGAGCCTAAGGGAGTTTCTGCCAGATTTTTCTGTCTGACAAAAGGAGGACATCAGGGCCCCCTCCCCAGTTTTATGACAGTCAAATTGCCAAAAGAAGATTGAGCTACATAATTTACAGGAACCAGAGCAAAATGAAAATGCAGGGGTGCTTATTTAAGAATTATTAAGGATTTCAAGATAGTGACAGCACAGTCTTAAACCAAGCATGGAGCCTTCTAAGTGCGGGAGCTCTCAAGACTATGCAGGTTACATGCCCATGAAGCCAGCCCTAGCCAAAGGCTTATATACATGTTGTCCCTCTGCTTCAAAACAATTCTGCAATTGTGGTAAAAGTGATTGTTCTGGCACTACTGGTACTGTTGGTCTTCATAAAGGAACTACTTAGAAAATGGTCACTGGAATGTCTGCCTGGGTTTGCATCTCCACTCTGCCACTTTAACTGGCTTGGTGACTTTGGGAAAATTATTTAATATTTCTGTGCCTCAGTTTCCTATAAGACAAAGATAACAATGGTACATCCCTCATAGGCTTCTTATGAGGTTCAAATGTGTTAATATTTATAAAGTGCTCAAAGAGATACCTGTAAACACTATGTAAGTGTTTAGATAAAAAATTGAAAAGAGCTATTACTCGGTAGCAAGCTAGGATTTGTGATTTTATTATCTTTCACCAAGTACTGCTATAGCATGTTTTTATACCATGCTGCTTATTTCCCTAAAAGTAGTGTGACCAGCTGTTCCAGTTTGCCTGGGACTGGGGGGTTGTCCAGGACACAGGACCTTCAGCACCAAAACCAGGGAAGTCTCAGGCAAAGCTGGATGGTTGGTTACCCTTCAAAATCTGATTCACCATATTGACAAGAAGAGGTAGAATCATTAAATTAATTATTTGTACTTGCATAAATGAGAGCGAGAGAGAGAGAGAGAGAGAGAGAGAGAGAGAATGAAAACAGAGAGAAAGAGAAGACGTATGTATATATGTGTTGCCAAAAACACTGTGCTTGGAGATGAGGCCCATTAGGAAGGGTATGTTCATTATCAGTAACAAAAGAAAAGGATGAAAAAGGGATTTATCAGACTGTATTGAAGGTACCAGGAATGAAAAGGATGTTGTCCATATGGTATTAGTTTTCAGTATTGCCTAAGTTGTGGCCACTAGAGGCTCCTGCCCTCAGGCATGTGTTTTACGGGAGCCTACTGTGTTCTTAATTTCACTATTCACCTCCCCACAGGGCAAGGAGGCCAGAGGGCCAAGGAGACATGCTAACTCAAAACCCATACATCCCTTTTTCCATCACCCTTGGGGTACCAGGACTCTGTTATCCCCTGTCCACATAGTCCTGAAGCCTCTTCCAGGACCTGTGCAGACACTTTTAGGGTCTGTCCCCCCAGGAGTGAGCCACACTGTTGGTATACCTAGCCAATACTTGTTTGTTGGAGACACAGAGAGATCTTCGATGTACTTGCACACAAGTACTAAGTATACTGCAAGACAGAGCAGGGGTTGGGAGGAGAAAGGGGAGGGAGGAATTTGTGGGGGCCATGGGCCAGAGGCTGGTTCCTCTAAAGAGTTTTCAGAATTCTAAATTTGAATATAGCCTTTCAGGTTGTCATGAAGGTATGCTGTCAAAGGAGGAGCACACAACTGATTTTATTTAATAGTGTGTTAGCTTGATTTGTAGCTTCTAAGTGTTTATATCTATGATATGTGGACTCTTGCTCCAGGCCTTGAAAATGTTAAGAGTCAGGCCTGTTAGCATGAATGTCCTCCCATGGTGAGGGCTAAACTGCCTTTCCTCAGAAGAAACTTACATCATGGTCTGAGCCTCCTGGAAGAATTCATCTTCTGACATGGAGCCCTCCTTGATCATCTTAATGGCAACATCATACTGCCCTTTCCACTTGCCCAGATGGACCACTCCAAACTGGCCACTTCCCAGCTCTTTCAGCAGGGTAATCTCTTCTCTTTTCAGTTCCCAGATTCCTAATAAGACAAGACAGATACTCTTTAGGATGAGAATAGAAGGCTTTGGGGCTAACAGCTTCCTAAGTGATTTCCTCCCTAATAAGAGTTTCATATTGACAATGTGAAGAACAGTAATTATTTTTATTTTAAGTTGACCACTTAAAAACCCTTAGTGATGTGGTTTTATGACCTTTTAGGCCATATGATAATACCAACAAGACAATACTTTTCTTGAAGCAGCTACAGTTATTGATAAAAAAGTTTACAGTAGAAACATTTTGCCCACCAGAGGCATCTCGAAAAGACTTAGTGTCAAAATGTGCTGATGCTCTTAGCTTGGTAAAGTATCATTATATTTTCTTATAAAACCAATTAAACAGTGATCTGGGTGGATGTTATTATCCTAAATACACATGGTTGAAAACTGACTCCCTTGAGCAGACACAGAATCTTGGAAGAAGAACGGACAGGAAGTGGGGTTCTAGAGGCTGATGATTGATCGAGCCTAATAAGATAAAATTTTTGACAATCTTTCTGTCAAATGCTGGAGAGATTACAGAATTAGGTTGGGAGGACAAGAAAGGTTTTTGTTTTTTGTTATTTGTTTTTAGAAAATGAACAAATGTATTAGAGCTGAAGCCCTCCCTGGCACAATATGAAAAGGACTGCCTTCCTGTCTTCATTATTTTTTCAGTAAATTAACAATATATGTATATTTTAAGCAAAAAATGGTGGGAAGTAGAGTGTAAGAGCCCAAGGGTATGTCCATACCACTTCCCAAAGACACGGAGGTGGGGACCTTATTGGCTTTGGTCGACACAGGGTGGCGGAGTCGTGTGATCATGCCTGCAACAGAATTAGCATCATATCATCATCACATCACATCACATCACATCACATCACATCACATCACATCACATCACATCACATCACATCATCACATCACATCGGTTTACACCTCTGTTTATGTTCTCTCCAGAGCAGCTGGAAAAGCACAGAGTTCAGGATGCTGAGATGCAGAGAGAAAATCCCTTTTGATCATATTAATTCTGTAGTTGTATCAGTTTGCTTGACTTGACTAATTAGCTCAATGCAAAGCAAAAATTAAAAGAGTAAAACCACTTTATGTGATTTTGAAAATCCCATAGAGTTAGTTGCTTAATAGAATCTTTCATTTTAAAAAATCCCATTTTTATGTTGCTCTCTTTTTGTTGTTGTTGTTAATCCTCACCCAAGGATATTTTTCCATTGATTTTTAGGTAGAGTGGAAGGGAGGGAGGGAGAGAAAGAGAGAGAGACATTAATGTGAGAGACACATCGATTGGTTGCCTCCTGCACGACCCTGACTGGGGCTGGGGATCAAACCTGCAACCCAGTTCTGGGAATCGAACTCATGACCCTTCAGTTCGGGGGCCAATGCTCTAACCACTGAGCAAATCTGGCCAGTGCTATGTTGCTATCTTTTTGTAGTCCTGTATTTAAATATGTATAAACATATATTTGGGGGAAAAATCCAAACAGTACATAAGGGTACAAAATAAAAAGTAAACTACTTGACTTTTGAAAAATTAAACCTATTAGCCCTGGCCAGTTTGGCTCAGTGGTTAGAGCGTCAGCCTGCGGACCAGAGAGTCCCAGGTTTGGTTCCTTCTAAGGGCATGTACCTCCGTTGCAGTTTGTCCCTGGCCCTGGTTGGGGTTGTGTGGGTGGCAACCAGTTGATGTGTTTCTCCAACATGGATGTTTCTCTCTCTCTCTCTTCCTGTCTCCCTCCGGCTCTATCTGAAGATAAATGCAAAAATGTCCTTGGGTGAGGATGAAAAAAAAATGTAAACCTATTACTAAATTGTCAAGTCATTTTAGTTGTTTGCAGCAAATTATGGTAAAGCTAGGTTAAAATAATAGTATTTATAGTGGCTTGAAAGAACTCATTCAAAAAATATGTTTGTTGGTTTAAATGTGTGATGTTTTCCAAGTCCTGGAAACTATCACAGTTGTCCTGTTTCTTTCCTTCCTTTTTTTATATTATCTATTTATTTTTTATATGAATAGTCCTCAAATGTTTTAAATCCTACACCTTTAACTGGCAAAAAATTAGTGCACTCCTCCAAAATATGTATTTATACAATTGTTGCTATACTGATATGTGATGTGAATCATAAAATATCCTCACAAATAGAAAAGTTAAAAGAATGAGATTTTAGCCCAGTCGGTGTGGCTCAGTGGACTGAGCGCCATCCCATGGACTGAGAGGTCCTAGTTTGATTCCCAGTCAGAGCACATGCCAGGATTTCAGGCTCTATCACCAGTGGGGGGTGTACAGGAGGCAGCTGATGGATGTTTCTCTCTCACATCGATATTTCTATCTCTCTTGCCCTCCCTCTCTAAAAACCAATAAAAACATATATATATATGAAATGAGATTTTAAAAAAAACAATCTAAATAAACATTTTACTGTTTTCTTCTTATACCCCGTGGAGTTGCTTATGCACGCTCTGCAGTGGAATCATCCCACTTGGAGATGTCTATTTATACAATCCCTTTCCAAGGGGCACTTTTGAGGCACTGCATTTTAAAATAAACAACTGAGGAAATTGGGACAAAGGAAAAATACAAGTAGGAACCAAAATCAAAGTGAGGAGTGAGGTCCATTCACCTGTATGCATGTAATCAGGTTAGGTAGAGTTGCACGAATTTGACGCTGAGCCTAAAACTTATTTTTACTCACTGTTGCAAATTCATCCAGTCACTGCCTGTAAGTGGCACTAGTCTGGAAAATACATTTGGAGGGGATTTTTTTTCTTTTTAACTTTGTTTTCTACATTTGTTGAGATGTTATTGACATATAACATATGTAACTTTAAGGTGTATAACATGATGATTTGGTACATGTATGTATTGTAAAATGCTTACAACAATAAGGTTAGTTAACACTTCCATTAGGAAGGATTTCTATATACAGTTTTTCAAGATTAGGCAAAATTTAAAAAGGGTAATAGTACCCAGTGTTGGTGAGGATGAAGGTTATTGCTGTTGGTGGGAGTGTATATATCTGAAAAGCATTTGACAATGTCTAAATTTTAAATGTTCTTAACCATTACCTCAGAAATTCCCTCTCTAAGGAATTTGGCTACAGAAACACCCATATAGGTGCATAGAGCTATGTAGGCAGGACTGCACTGAAACATTAATTGTAATGGGAAAATAGTGTATATGATCCAACTGCTAATCAATATAGGGTTAGGTGAATAACTTAGGGAGTAATTCTATAATAGAATTATCTATAGCTGTTAAATAGACCAAAGTAAGCTGTACATATTTGCATGGAAAGACCTCCAAGACAGCCCTGGCTGGTTTGGCTCAGTGGTTAGAGCGTTGGCCCATGGACCAAGGAGTCGCGGATTCAATTCCTAGTCAAGGGCACGTACCTCAGTTGCAGGTTCAATCCCCGGCCCTGGTGGGGATCGTGCGGGAGGCAACCAGTTGATATGTCTCTCTCACATCGATGTTTCTCTCTCTCTCTCTCCCTCTTTCTCCCTTCTTCCTTCTCTTCCACTCTATGAAAAAAAATCAATGGAAAAATATCCTCGAGTGAGGATTAAAAAAGAAAAAAAAAAGAAAGACCTCCAAGACATGTTGAGTAAAGAAAGAAGCTGGAAAGTGGCATGTGTAGAATTATCTCATCTCAGTAAAAATATCTCTATATATACACACATATATAAATAATGAATAATAAGTATTAGTATCAGCAAAGAAAAAGTTCTGTCAGAACAGATACCAATTTGTATGTCATTGGAGAGATAACCGCCGTGGACAAAACTATAATGTTTGAACTTTGAAATCAACTTCTATAGGCAGAAAAAACCCTGCAAATATTTTTATAAAGATAATCTCTACTTCTAAGTCACTCAGCTCACTCAACTTACTTTTTTCTGGCATTATTAATTTTTCATGTATAATGTTATATTCCAGGAGATGTGGGTTAAAAATCACAGGAGGCATAGGGCTTGAGAACATTTTTTTTTCTTACTTTATGGTTCCCTATATAATTAAGAATATTAGGAGGGCCCAGCCGGTGTGGCTCAGTGATTGAGCATCGATCCATGCACCAAGGAGTCGCTGGTTCGATTCCCAGTCAGGGCACACGCCCAGGTTGTGGGCTTCATCCCCAGTGGGGGACATGCAGGAGGTGGCCAATAGATGTTCTCTCTCATCGATGTTTCTATTTCTCTCTCCCTCTCCCTTCCTCTCTCTCTAAAATCAATGAAGAAAAAATATTTTTAAAAAAGAATATTAGGAGGATCAGTAGTATCCAAGAAGACTGATATTTATCAACAAGGACCCATAAAAGAAAAACTGAAATAAATTACCTGCTGAATTGTGTTGATGATAGTGAATAAGCTTTGGAATGGAATCAAAACAGTAGTTTTCTGCCAGGTACAATTTGTTCTCAGCATTTGTATGCACATGATAATGTTTGATGGTTCCTTTTTTATCACTAGTAAGAAAGAAAGACTGTTAGGGCATTTTAAATAAGAAATTGAAGCTTAATTACACAATGGTTAATTATTTTAGGTGCATTTGCAAAGTTTGGAGAGAGAAGTTAAGGTTTCTCAGTCTTGATATCTGGTATTTTTCTGGAGGTATCTATGACAATCAGTAATTATGGAAGAGGGCTCCTCTCTGAACTCAACCTATCTTTTGTGCACATACAGAATTCATACACAATAAAATTCCAACTTTCTAGACTATTCCTCCCTTAGTAAGTATAAAGCTGAAATGTTCCTTTGATTATTGAAAGCCCTGCATTTCTTCAGGATCATTATTCTGAACATCAGTTCTTTTTAAGGATAATAATGAAGATTAAAGTGTGGGAGGCAATGGTGATTAGGCTGTCTGTGGGTGTTCTCCCCCAGAGTATGCGTAGGAGGCTCTTTGGGGAGTGAAACAGGCAGGAGAAAGTGGGTGGGATGTCCTTTAATTCCTCATGTTAACTTGTACATTTTGTACATAAAACATTTTTTTCTTTTGCTCTACTTTTAGAAAATAATGGTTAATTGATGCACACTGATTTAGGCTAACCAGGAATAATATATCTGTCTTAGACTTGAGAGTATGGCAGAGTGGTTAAGAACTGTGCTTTGAGTCCTATTCTACTGTTTGCTGGCTACCTTATCTGGTTGTTATAAAGATTGGATGAGATTATATACCCATCAATCTGCACTATGCTTGGCACATAAGAAACTGTTAATAAATTATTGTTGCTATAATGCCAGCCTAGTTAAAACTGTAATTATGAAAAGGAAAAAAGGTACTTTCTTGTTTCAAATGGCTAATCAGCTCTTGGTGTCAGCATGACATTCACTCAAGCCCATTAATAGTGTTTTATAAAAAAGAAGACTTCTGTATTCATTGATTTGGATTATTTTCATTTGATTCCTTATCTATTTACTAATTTTTATACCCGGCCACCTTCAAAAATAAATTTGATGTCAAGAAACTTGACTAGGAAGATATGTGATATCAGGTTTGGCTAAAATTGCAGGGTCAGAAGGCCACAGAGATTTTGATATACAGAGAACCAAGTCTTCTCCCAGTTCTTACTGGGTTGGCTTCAGCTGGCATCCAGATGTGCAATCTAGAACATGAGATGCATGGCTTCTGGCATTGGAAAATGTCAGATGACTGCTTAGAATGCATCCTATTCTCTCAAATTGGAGATAGATATTCTGTAAAAAAAATTCTAAAAATAAAATAACTTTTTAATCACTTAATTATTGCAAAAATACATCTATGTACTGCAGGACAGGGCACATGGAGAAGGCACCAAGGTATAGGGTCATTAAATCCAACCACTAAGAGGGTTGCACACATAGAAAAAAAAAATTATCGAGTGGTTCTAATCAAGATTTGGCCAGATTCTTATTTCAAAACATTGGGAGTTTCAGTGTAGGAAAAGGAGTGTGGTTGAAGGAACATGAACTTTTGGCTGTTGAAAGCCCAGCTTCAAGTTTTTGTCATTTATAGACTTTGTGGGTGGGTCTTCATAAGCTCTCTTTGAACCTCAGTCCTTTCATCTGTAAAATGGTGCAAATAAAAACAGCTTTCCTATTTGCTTCACAGGATGATTAGAAGGAAAAAAGAGGTAACAACCAATGGGAAGGTGGCTTGTGAAACTGAAGTGGGATCCTGATGTTGGTAATGATGACTTGCATGAGATGACTGTGGAAGTCTTTTATGCCTAAGTGTTGGGATGGGGGTAGTGGAGCAGATGGAATTACTCTTTCCCAACAACAATCATAGTAATTACTATTAGTTTATTGAGTGTTTACTATATGCCAGGCACTGTTCTGATCCAATACACTAAATTGCTTCATTCGTAGAACATAATAATCATTATTATGTCCCCTTTCAGATGAGAAAGTTGAGACACAGAGTTTAAGAAACTTGCTCAATGTCATAAAGCTTTGTATAATAAATAGTAGAGCCAGGATTTGGACCCGGAGGACTGGCTTCAAATCAGAACTCTTAACCATATGGAGAGACCAGCACCCTAGAAAGAAGCTATCTGGGGAACACAGCTACACGGATTCAACATTTTGCTAACTCTGCACCCATTGGGAAGACGAAATTCAGATGCTGTGGTAGATTCTCAGCTCAGCAGGTGGCTATGACCAACAGTGTAGAGGTTCCAATGCTATTTTTTCTCTTTCTAGACTTAGGACCAAATTGAGAGGAATAACCCAGAATTCCTTTAACAAATGTTTACTGAGGCGTGCTGTGCACTGGGCACTCCATGGCCACCAGGGATGGGCAGGAGAGGATCCCTGAGAACAGCCTCTTGGAAGTAGGATAGAAAAAAGACCACTACAAATGGTCTCATTCAACAGAAATACTTTGATCTAGAATTTCAGGGTTTAAATATAGTGATCAAATGACCAGCATATTCAAAGAATATACAAGAAGATAAAGAAATAAGTCCATGTCATACTTACTTCACAGCCTTACTAAATAAAGACACTGTGTACATTCCCACCTGCCTGGAATTTCTAACCATAAATGCTCCTTCTTTTCCCTGAAAAGGAAGGAAAATGTAGAAGAAACAGAAAACACTTTTATTATCCTTGAAAATTATCCTGGTAGTCGGTAGGAAAATAGATCTTTCAGATTCACTTTAAATCTCATTGATGGTGGAAATTATTCAACAGTTGGCACAGAAAGGGACCCACAGTTTAGCTTTTTTCCTTTTCTCACTCAGTTTCTTTACAGATCTACCCTGTGTGCTTCGACTCTTTCTCTCCAGTTAACTTTTAACGCTCTCTGATAATTTTCTGTTTTGTATTTATGTAAGCGTAATATTTTCATCTTTCAGAAATAAAATTTAAAACCACATATCAGACAACAGTGTGGTGAAGGCAAGGGTGGGGTAGGAATGGGGAGGAGGGTGTCAATGGGGGAAAAAAGGAGGGACATCTATAATATTTTCAACAATAAAGATAAATTGAAAAAAAAACACATATCATTATATCACGCTCTTGGAAGGTTTTAGAGAACCAAAGATGTAGAACAAATAGTTTAAGTTGTCTTTCTTCATTACTTGTGCTAATTATAAACAAATCCAGATTCAGAAAGAGCAGATAATAAACTAGGAATGTGACAAAATACCAAGTTAGTGAAGTCATCACATTCTCATCAGTACTCCTTAAAGAGATAATTGATGTGTTATATAAGGTTGAACTATATCAAAATGTCACTTTGTAGATCAAAAGTTTGCTATTGGTAATTCTACAACAACTGGTAATAAAATCATGTAGACTTATTTCTTATTACATCTGCTTTATGGTGGTTTAGGAGCTAATGAGAAGTGATAGAGCTGAGGTTGACTGTTCCATAGATGGCCCCCAGTAAACCATCATTCTGTATTCATGTCCTGGGTAGCCCCCTCACACATTGACTCTCAGGTGAGCCATGTGACTTGTTTTGGGTAATGGGACATTAGCAAACATGACAAAAACAGAGACTTGATAGTGCTTGCACTGAACTGTGAGGCTCATCCCTTCAACCACTGCCTTGAGATTACCATGCTGTAAGGGAGCCCAAGTTAACCACATGGAGAAGAACTATGGCATCCAGGTTGTCTGCCTCATCTAACCCTAACTCCCCAGTGACTGCATCCACCAGTTAAATGCAGCTACATGAGTTACCCTATACCAAACCTGCTGAAGAACCACAGACCCAGCTGAATCACACACAGGATTGTGAGAAATCATAAATGTTGTTTCAAGCCACTAAATTTTGAAGTGGATTATTACACAGAAATAGATAATGGAAACAGGGAAAGTGGCTATATATAAAGGGCCTGGTAATCTATAGGCTGGACAACCAACACTATGATGATGTGAATGTGTAATTAGCACCAAGGTTTCTATAAGAAGTGCATTACCCTCTGGACCCAAAATAGAAAGAGATTCTTAGGGGCTATTTTAAAGACCAGACTATTTACCTTTTGTCTCAGTAACTGTTCAGATTGTGACCTGGAGATGTTACCTGCAAACCAGCTGCAATAGGAAAGAATTCCATATTTGACAGTTAATAATGTTTAATTGCATAATTTGTCACTCAGCTTTCTAACTTGTAAAATGAGACATTAGCCTAGATTAGGGATGTCCAAAACTGGCTGCTTCAGAGAATCACCTGAAGAACTTTTCAAAAATACAGATTCCTAAATCTCCACTGCCCAATTATGATTCTGGGGTGGGGCTTGTATATCTTTATTTTTGAGTGGGCTGGTATTTAAGAACCTTTAGCTTCCTTCTAATTGATCTCTAAATTCTCCTACATTTCACCATTTTGAATGAGAGCCAGAAATTAGTCCAATGAAGAATATTTCAGTGAGAAAGTCAGGGTTGCCAAGGATGAACATTTATATTTATCTTTCAACCTTATAATTTCCTTTTAATAATCCAATGGAAGCATACTTTATATAGTCTATTTTCAAAGCAAATGCTTTTCTAAAATATATTTTTAATTTGAAGGATAGAAGTAGATAAGCACCTATGGTTAACTTAGCTTAGGAACAGTTATAGTGAACTGAGAAAAAGATTATGTGAAACAGCCAGGTGTAATCTTTAAATATTGCCCTTTTTACTAAGTTAGCCAAGAACATCATATTTCACTTTGTATGTGAAGTTCAGGAGGTCACAGAGCCGTTTCTCATGTGAGATAAAAATCTATAGCTTTTTGGTTTTTGCCAAAATATCATACTATGGAAACAAATAAGGTGGGAGGTGGGATGGGGCATGGGTTTGAGAGCTTGGGAGGATCCTCTGGCTAGAAGATAACACCTGAGGAGGAAAGCAGTACATGAAAAGGGTGAGGGTGTATTAGGTGAAGGGGGGTGTCAGCTGGTGGGCAGTTCAGTGAAGTGGGAAGAGCCTTAGAGGTGCCAGCTTAGAGTTCTGGGTTCTAGATATAACTTCCTAATAAGTAGTTCTATGACTTTGGACTAGCCACTTAGCCTCTTTTAGCTTTAGAATTCTGCATATTTAAAATTAGGATGAGGATTGAACTTGATGTTTGAAAGTCTCTTCTAATCGTACCCTGATAGGTAATGTATAATTAACACTGTAGATGTTAACTGATAGTTTCATTGCTAATATTTTAAGCTAATCATAGTTAATCAAAAGACTCTTCAGGGAATAGGATTCAGTATATATGCCTATGGGAGATAATAGAATGAGATGATCAGGAATAAGGAGAGAGGCCTGGAGAGGTGAGGTGAAATTGTGTGTAAGCTACCCACACATACACTTACACACATACACACAGTCACACACATACACACTTTGCCTGTGTCATAATTTTGCTGAGGTCTGGATTTGTTTGTTTTTAAAAAAAAAAAAAAAAAAAAGTTCAGCCCTGGCCGGTTTGGCTCAGCGGTTAGAGCGTCGGCCTGCGGTCCAGAGAGACCCGGGTTCGGTTCCCGCTAAGGGCATGTACCTCGGTTGCAGTTTGTCCCTGGCCCTGGTTGGTCGTGCGGGTGGCAGCCACTCGATGTGTCCCTTTCACGTCAATGTTTCTCTCTCTCTCTCTCTCTTCCTCTCTCTCCCTCCCACTCTATCTGAACAAAAAGTGAAAAAGTGTCCTCAGGTGAGGATTAAAAAAAAAAAAAATTCAGCATGTCAACGTTAGAACAGCAGAGGCTTAGGCCTAGTCCTAACACATAATTTTCTGTCTAAACCTCAGTGCCTCCATCTTTAATGGGATGGAGTAGAGATGCTCATGAATTTATGGTCATAGAACAGATGCTTCAGTGACCCTGATAGAGCAGGAAGCTGGGGGCACCAAGCGCAGTTTGAGAAGGTGAAGCCCCAGATCATATTGCCCTCTGGTCCTGATCTCCCATTGGCATCTCTTTGACTTTGAAGAGGGCAGGTCTCTCCTGATCATTTCCCATAATGCACACATCTCACAAACCATTTGAATCTAGAAATGATGGAGATAGACTGTCCATATGGTCATATCTGGGCTTTCCGAATCAAAGAAAGACTTCCAATTCATCTAAATACTAAAGACTAAAATCCACGATTAGAGGTTCACTCCCATTGATTTAAGCCTTTGCCATCTGTTAAAGTGCAATTCTTTTTGGATAATTTTGGATAATTTCTCAGTCTTTTATCAGATACTTTTCTGAGGATAGATGTTGGGGAAGTAAGTAGGGCTACAGAGAAGTTTGAGGGTAGTACAGAGACCATGATGCAAAGGGGTAGAGGGTACAGCATGTCTACTCCAATGTGACAGGTATGCCTAGGGCTAGGCTGGGTTAGAGGGAAAGAGGAAGAGCTGAAACCATGAAATGTATATTTTACAAAAGCTCTCACTACTCTTAGAGCCAATGAATTAATAACAGCACTTGTGCAAAAATATAACTAGAAATATGCATAATCCTAGTGTCTGAGAGATGTAGTATGCCCTTTTACTCCCACCTCTCCTTAATGCCAATCTTTAAGTCCAGGAGACTTGTTTGTCCTTATTTGTAGAATGATGGAATCTTAGCTTTTGGAAAGGAACTTAACCACTTAGACCAACCTGTCTCAGTATAGTTGGGGTGATCACACCTTATTTGCCAGAAGAGTCATTTCTCTCTCTAAAGTGTCCTAATTTGGATGTTAAATGATAAGACTACCCTAGGAATACGAATCTCTCAATATAAATATTGTCATGTTAAAGTCTCAGTTGTGCTACTTGTAAAATTACTGCATCATAAATAACTTCAAAACTTGGACACAATGCTGACAAGAGCCTCCAAACATCATCCTGGCAAGAGGCCTCTAGGGAAGAAATAATGAGCTGAAATGTCATTTGCAGTATCTATGAAGACAAAGTAAAACAACAGGGACACAAGGTATATGATAAATCCAATGAATATGTGCACCCAACTTAGATGATCCAGATTGGGAAAAATATTTTCATTAGTAAAAACTCAGCTCATTGTCACCCGTCATCCAGAAAAATGGCCCAGAATTTCACACGAGTTTACACAGCCTCCTTAGCAAGTCTGAACCATATGTTTTAATGCATTTTGGGAAGAATACAATAGAAACATCTATGTCTAGTTTTAGAATAACACAGAGGAATTTCAAAACTCACTCATAGTCATCCAAGTTCTCCTCTTCTTCAGATGAACTTGACTCAGGGAACCCCCTTAAGAAGAGAGGAATCAACATGAATTAAAAAAAAAAAAGAAATAATGTAAGTACCTAGCTGTGCAATATCAAATCCCACCCTGCTTTCATCCATGTAAATAAAATGTAGACTGTTAGGTTTCCCTTCCTGCACTTGGGAAGCTATTAGCAAAGTGAAGAGGGAGTGACTCAGCAGCTGAGTTCATGCTCAGTTTAATAAGAAAATGATTGTTTGATGCAAGAAGTCCCCAGGAATCCCCCAGGAATGTGGGTTTCTTTGAAACGTTCAGAAAAGTGGACTCATGAAATAGATGACGATACCTTCAGGGATAACTGTAATATAAAGTAAAAAAAAAAAAAAAAAATTCCAGTTGTGTATAGAGCTATTCTTAGAGAAGAGTTATTCAACTATAGGTTATTTTTCCTCCTGCTAGAGATGCCTGAGCCAGGTATATTAGTGTTCATGCTAACAACAGTGTGTATCATGAATGATGGACGGGAAAAATCAGTGTGAGAAAAACGGTAACCCACAAGTTATCAATTCAGACCAAGTTAAGTGTTTAGAGAGGCAAACTACTTTGAGGTTTACATTTACTTTAAATGTAAAGTCTGGTTGCAAAATTATTGCAAATTTGGTCAGTTTTCCTGCAAATGGAACAAATCCTGGGTGTAAAGGACTATTGAATAGGATATACCATGACATTTTTGAGGCACTGTCATTCACAACATTTTTTTCTCTTTGGAGGCTGCATGCAAAATCTTCACTGCTAAAAAAAAGAGAGAGATGTCTCATAAATTTATGTTTATTTATAAATGTTAAATGACAGAAGTAATTTTGTTAGATGTATTTTAGCTTTATTGAACATTTTGACCCATGAGTTTCACTTGGTTTGGAAATTTAAGCTAATGAATCATTTTCACATTTCTGTCCTTGCAGGGATTACAATAAAAAGCAGTGGTTTGATAGTATTCATAGATGAAAGCAAATTGTTAATAATGACTCATAATAGCCCCAAACAATAGAAAAGTTGGATTAATAAATCATCTTGACTGGGTTTGCCCTGATTTTCTTGTAGATATGCAAGCATTCTGTCACATACATACTTAAAATGTCATTTTCTTCTTTGCTGTTGTGATTGCAATTAAAAGTCTTGAAAATACTGAACTTTTAACTCCATGTAGACACAGATGGATTAGCAAGATTTTCATCATCCTCTGTCATACATCCTTTTCTCTTTCATTTTGGGTGTTGAGCAGAGCAGGAGGACCTCTCCAAGTTCAAAGTCTGTTTTATTTGGAATGTAAGGCCTATTTCCTGTTTGAGTTCATATCCCAGGCTCTAATTCAAAATCACACTTCATAATGACAAGTTTCTTTAACAAGGAAATGTTCCTCTGGCTCCATTTCCAGAAGTGCCTCCCTCTCTGCCTTCCCAAACAGCCTTTGCTCACTTGCATAGTTTTTTCACTTCATCTCTTCATAAGAAAACTTATTTAAAAGTGCTAAAAATATAATTAAAATTTTTCAATTAAAATTTGTGATTAAGAAGTTTGTCTATATAATGGAATGCTATATAGACATTCAAAATAATCAGGTAGGTTGCACAACAATATGAATGTACTTAATACTACTGAACTGTACACTTAAAATGCCTAAAATGGTACATTTTGTTATGTTTTACCACAATTAAATTTTTTAAAATTAAAAGTTAAGTATATCTTCATGTATTCAAATAGGGAAAATGTCCAAGATGTTATGTAAAAAGAGTGAATAGCAAAGAAGACTGTATGGTGAGAACCTGGTTTTTTAATTCTATATATATGGTAACATGTGAATAAGAAAACATTTTAGAGGAATGGACATCAAAGAGTCTGCAATATTTGAATGCTTTAATTAGAACACGGATTATTTTACTACTCAAAAAAATAAAGATTAAAAAGCAGCTCAGGCGAAGATAGTATGAATGAGAGAAAGTCATAGATACTGATATGAGCTGAGAATCATGGCTGCGTTTTTACAATTCAAGCTCCATGAAGACCTTTTAGCAATTACTATAATTCACACATAGTTGATATAATGCTGCTCATGCTAAGAAGTGATTAATCAATCCTTTGTTCAGATAACTACCTTCCTGAAGTTCTAGGGAAAAATCTAGGGTTGGGACTAAATCTTGGGTGCAAAATCTAAGGGTGTGTCAAATCACTCAGTAACCAAGACAGTGTTTTAATAAAATATTTTTTTAAATAAAAATTAATACAAATAATCTATGATGAACAAAATATCAACATTTTAAATAAAGATAGGATCTGGCAATCTATGAGTTGGTAGCTCTGCAGCAACGCCATGTGAATGAATAGTGCCAACTACTTATTTGAGTGCTGGTCAGTCAGTTTCACTGCACATCTCCCTTGATGAATCACTTGGGCTTCTGGCAGGGAGGGGACCTGGCACATCTGGGCTTATTGTCTCCTTCCACAAGAATACTGGGCTTCAGGCAAATAAGTGCAACTCCTGCCCTCAGGTACCAGCTATAGATTAATACACTTGGATTCTATCTCAACTTTGGAATGAAAGGTACCAATACTTGTTATACTGAAGACAATAGCAAGAATACATTTATATTATTTCAAGTTCCATATAGCCCTGTGGCTGTATCATTGATACAGTGAGCCACTTGCTTTAGGTAAAAATGAGGATGGAAAGAATAAAACAATAAAAGGAGGGGAGAAAACAAAGAAAAGAGATACATGGTGAGTCAGAGAGATGCTCTGCATGCTTTGTGGGGAAAGGCAGACATCTGTACCCTGGAGGGATTCTAATAACTGGGTGAGAGAATGTCAGACAGTGAACAGCATGGTGGGGAGGAAGTATGAGGCAGCAAATAAGGAAGGTTAGTTGGTTGACCCTTTTTCTATTGTCATTTTGCAATTCAATTTCATATTTATTGAGCATCAAGTATGGGGCCGACTTGGTGCCAGACCCCAGAGATATATACAATTTAGGTACTGTCTTTAAGATAATTTCAGTTGTGGCTTTAGATAGCATATTTTGGCTTAAAAACATGAGGAGAATAATCACATCCTGAGGAAGCAATCTTGAAATGCTACTTGTCATTTGGCCAGTGATGCCCAAGCACTTTACAAAAGTCAGCCCACTCTATGCTCTCTCATGTAAAGGACATAATCTAAATATTCAGAGTTCTGGAATGTACAGCTATTAGGGGGAGAGAGAGGATGGAATAATATGCTCAAGTATTATTTAGATCATTAGATTGGAGAGCCTAAATGGAAATACTGTGCTGTTCAGTCCTAGTGGGGCCACTGCTTCTGGCTTCTGACTCTGAACATTTTCTGACAGGACAACCCTATCTCAGCCAAGGCGTATGTGAACAGCTTTGAGATTGAGATCCAAGGCAGTGGTGTAATGTTTATTCTACATGCTGGGCAGCCAGACTAAGAGCTGAGGTTTACCTTTTCAGTTTTCTTACTTGCCACCAGTCAGGGCAATCTTCTCTTGGAACATACCGCATATTGACATTTGGCTGGGAGTCATAGTGTTTCTTTGAATCAATGTCATACTGGGCTAGAGTGGTACTTGAAGACGGTTCATCCATTTTGAAAATAGGAACTGCTCGAGGAATCTTCAGCTTTGGAGGACAAGATATTTTAATAGATCACAGTGAGGTACATGTACAGATTCATGGACCAGGAACTAACAACCAAGGCATATCAGCTCTTAAATTAAAAAGGAAGGAACTAAAGAAGGAAGGAAGGAATCAAGTGAGGGGGGAGGGAGGAAGGAAGGAAGGAAAAAAGGAAGGAGGGAAGGAAGGAAGGAGAGAGGAAGGGAGGGAAGGGGAAGAGAGAGAGGTTGATTGAGAAAGAGAAGGAGAGAGAGACAGAGAGGAAGGAAAGAAGGAAGGAAGGAAGGAAGGAAGGAAGGAAGGAAGGAAGGAAGGAAGGAAGGAAGGAAGGAAGGAAGGAAGGAAGGAAGGAAAGAAAGAAAGAAAGAAAGAAAGAAAGAAAGAAAGAAAGAAAGAAAGAAAGAAAGAGAAAGAAAGAAAGAAAGAGAAAAGAAAGAAAGTTGATATACATATCCGACAAAAAAATCAAAAGACATGTAAAAGAATTATTTCAATTAGCCCTGGCCAGTTTGGCTCAGCGGTTGGAGCGTTGGCCTGCGGACCAGAGAGTCCCGGGTTCAGTTCCCGCTAGGGGCACGTACCGAAAAAAAAAAAAAGATTTCAATTAGATAAAAACTGGAAACTACCTAAATGCCCATTATAAGGATAAAATATTAAACGTGTTATGACTGTAGTAGGCTAAATAATGTCCCCCCAAATATATTTATGTCCTGGTCCCTGGAACCTGTGAATATGTTATCTTACATAGTGAGAGGGACTTTGTAGATATGATTAATTTGGGGATGTTGCAATGGGGAGATTATCCTGGATTGTTGGGGTAGGTCCAGTGTAATTAAAGGGCCCTTATAAGAGGAAGACAAGAAAGTCAGAGATTAGAGAGAAGATGTGAGGATGGAAGCAGAAATCAGAAAGGAAAGAATATGCTACCCTACTGGCATTGAAGATGGAGGGAAAGGCCAGGAACCAAGAAACACAGGTAGCTTCTAGAAGCTGGAATAGATTTTTCCCTAAAATCTCCAGAAGGAACACAGCTGTGTGGACCCATTTTAGACTCTGATCTTCAGAACTATGAAAAAATAACTGTGTTGCTTAAAGTCACTAAATTTGTGGTAATTTGTTACACAGCAATAAGAAACTAATACAGTATTCACATATTGGAATTCTATATGGCAATGAGAATAAATTATGACCACATACTAAAAAATGGGAAAATCTCATAAATTGAACAAAAGAAAACAGACAATACACAACTATATGATTTCATTTACATAAAGGTCAAAAACAGGCAAATCATCTATAATGCTATAAATCAGGCTGGTGATTAATCTTGGTGGGATGTAGTAACCAAAAGGAAACATGAGGGTACCCAGAGCATTATGTGATGTTCTGTTTCTTAATCTGAATGTGGGTTATAAAGATGTATTCAGTTTTTGAAAATGTATCAAACTGATCATTTAGGACTTGTATACTTTTCTAAGTGTGTTATACTTCAATTAGAAATTTAAATTATATATATATATATTCTGAATTTAATATTTCCACACTGTATTTTACTTTTTTCCAGGGAGTAACATCCTGGAAATTTTAGTTATGCAGGACACTGCAATTTATGAACTGTGGGGTAGTTATCTCCAAAGATAAATGCAGTGGAAAGTTCCCTAATCAGAAATCTGAACAGAATAGCTAGAAAACGAATTTTAATTTTCCTCAGCTCGATAAGTGCTCTACTGAATGCTCTCGTAAAAACAAAATGAAGGAAAACATACTTTTCACAATACTCTCTCTAATCCCTGATCCCTTAGGGCAGCTTATAATCAAAACAGACCTTGGCCACTGATTTGCCTGACTGATAATTTTCAACACATTTCCCAAAGAATTCCTCGACCTAGACTAGATGCAATAGTGTCTGGCTGCTAAATTATACTCTGTTCTTAGATTTCTTTAAAACAAACTTTATTGGAGTATAATTTACAGACCCTTTATAAGTATAGAATTCAGTGACTTTTAGTAAATTTATCAAGTTGGGCAACTATCACCACAACCCAGTCTGAGCACATTTTTATCACCCCTATATGATCCCTAGTGTCCATTTGTAGCCTATCCCCATTTCCATCCTGGCCTCAGGCAACGACTAATTGACCTTTTGTTCTTATAGATTTGTTTAGTCTGGACGTAGCTCTTAGGTGTTTCACAAGGCCATAATTTCCAAGCTTCAGGACTGAAGCATGCATCCAAACCAAAACAGCAATGTCACTGATAAACAAACAAACAAAAAATGCACCCAAACTTAATAATTGTATTAGTTTCCTGAGGGCTGCCATAACAAATTAGTACACATTTGGTGAATTAAAGCAACAGTTTGTCACAGTTCTGGAGGCTAGAAGTCCAAAATCAAGGTTTCAGCATGACCATGCTCCCTTGAAAAGCTCTAGGGGAGAATTTTTGCTTGCTTTTTTCAGCTTCTGGTGATTCTAGGCATTCTTTGCCTTATGGCAGCATGACTCCAATCTCTGCCTAGATCTTTATTTTATTATTATTTTTGTTAATTCATTGATTTTTAGAGAGAGTGGAGGGGGGGGACATGGATGTGAGAGAGACACATTGATTGGTTGGCTCCCACATGTGCCCTGACCAGGGATTGAACCTACAACCCAGGCATGTGCCCTTGACCAGGAATTGAACCCATGACTCTTCAGTGTGGCAGGTTGACTCTCTAACCACTTAGCAACATCAGCCAGGGCTCTGCCTAGGTCTTTAGATGGCCTTCTCTGTGTATCTCTATGTCCTCTCATCTTATAAGGATACCAGCCATTGGATTTATGGCTCATCCTAATCCAGTATAATCTCATCTCAGTCCTTAACTAATTACATCTGCAAATACCCTGTTTCGGTTACATTCTGAGATTTGAATGAACCTAAAATTTGGGAGACACACTTCAAGCTACTATAATAAGGGATTTCTTTTTGCCCTTCATGTTGGTTCACAAAAATTATATTGTTTTTACTTAGAAAGATAGAAGTAAGTGTGTGTGAATGTGTGCAACTGAAAATGAGTACCCAAGACACTATTGAACTGATGGATGAGTGGAGATGTTTTCTTAATTTCAGGTGAGATTTCAGAGAAACACTGGGAGGCCATTTTATGTGTCTCCTGGTATTTGAGGAGGCTGACACCTGCCTAGGAAGTCTAAAAGCAGGAAACTATGGCTGTGAATCTACTAAAGCAGAGCACAAGGAGAGCAGCAGCCTGTACTGTGAGAGCAAACCACATACAGTTTTACTAACTAAAGCAGTCAAGGTTTTGTTTGTTTTTCTGAAGGCCAACTCCACCCTTGGGAGGAGGTTGGTTGGGAGCAATCTTGAAAACTCTGCCCAAGATTGGTAGATTGACCCAGCAGAAAAGTTGAGGGCTAAAAACCCAAGAGCTAAGGGTCAAGACATTTCCTCTGTCATAAAACTACATTTGGATGTTCACCCCAGTGGGAAACCTATGAAAGTCTCCCATAAGATAAAGAATCAGCATTGGAAAACTGTCTTGCCAAGAAGCCACCACTACCAAAGCATGATGGGATCAACCATATATAACTGTCTCTTTTTCAGTAGACTTGCTCTCCCTGGGTCAAAAATCCTGAAAGGGTCAAAAATCTCAGCCTCTTCATGACCCTTTCCCCAAAGCAGGCTGTCCTCTGATTCAGACTTGAGCTAGGTGAAGGGGAAATTTTTAACTTGGAAAGATGTTTCAAGTTGTGTGATTATAGCATTGGATGGGACAATGAGAGGCTGTTCTCATGACTACTAGTAATTGGGAAAATTTATGTCATCTGAGAGTGACTAGAAGAAAGCTCACTGAGTAGCTTTGAAAGGATAATGAAGAGAAAGAATTATGTTGTTTTCTGCTAGTGCCCTGTGGGGTCCCATTCCTTCATCAGGATACTTACATGAGGCAGTCTTGGCCATGCTGGTGGTAGGAGAAGAATGACAGCTAGTAACAGCTGCCTGTTATATGTGATGCTATCTCCCACATGCACCATTTTTTAGTGACTATTTATGTGCTTACAGGTTAAAAAAGGGCCCAGTTATTAATTATAAAAAATAAGAAATGGTAAATAGTTCTTTTTTTTTTCTTTATTGGTTTTAGAGAGAGAGGAAGGGAGAGGTAGAGAGAGATAGAAACATCGATGAGAAAGAACATCGATTAGCTGCCTCCTGCGTGCCCCCCACTGGGGATTTGGCTCACAACCTGGGCATGTGTCCTGACCGGGAATCGAACCCACGACCTCTTGGTGCATGGGTCGATGCTCAACCACTGAGCCATACTGGCTGGGCAATAGTTCTTTATTTGAATTTATTATTTGACATTGCCATTGCTATTGGTGATAGCTCACAGTTTTTCTCTCTTTGCTAGTAGTCTGAAAGAAGCCCATATTTTCTATTCTTGAATCTGGCAACTCTTGATTTATTTAATATATCCTGATTATGAGAAAAATTAAATGTTGACTTACCAGTCTGTCTGGGAAGGTGGGAACTCTTAGTTTCTCTTCTTTTGTTGCAATGTGCAGATCAGCATCTGAAAAGTAAAACCAAATAATATCAGAAGGAACTTTAAATAAAACAAAGCAAAACAGCCAATGTTATGAATCAAAAGAATTAGCTTGTGTAAGCAATAATGCAGATTAAATAAATTTAGACACAACATCTTGAGTGATTGTTGCTTTCCTATGTAACACCCAAATAATACACCACTCCTCCACCATCATCAATATCTTCCCAAAATAGATAAAAATAATCAACTCCCTTTAAATCCTAAAAACTATTAATTTATACCACATTTCCACCTTGTATTTGAGTATCATATATCTAATCCCTTAGGTAGGACCTATGATCCCAGGATTCAGAATCCATGTCTGATTCACCTTTAATTGGTTCATACAAGATACTTATAAATAGCTGATTTATAAGTGAACAAACATATTTCATGCATTTTTCTGTTCTTATGATAATTGTTGGTTTCTCTTTCTACCTATACATGTAAGTAGATGTCCAGGCTGTGAATGTGAAGTCATTATATGCCTTATAAATGGGGTGGTCATGTGGTTTATTGACTAAATTGGAACATTCCTAACAGTGATAGGTAGGCTTTTAATATAATTATGTCAGGACACCAGCTGCAGAATGAGACTGTCCCAAACAAACTGAGGTATATGGCCAATTTACTTGTAGGACATGTACCCTGGAAAGATGGTGGTCCAGGGCATTTTGGAGATAGAAGGAAGCAAAGACACTCAATTGTTTTCTTTCTGTGCCCGTGGGCTTTCCTGTAGCTCATCAAAGGAGGCCAAGGGAGTAAATTACACTTGGGCAGATAGACAATATCATAGCTGCTTGTGAGCCATAATACCTCTATATTCTGTAGTTTTCTTCAGAGGCTGGCAAAGAGCCTGTGGCACCTAGGACACATGGTAGGTGGCATCCAGCCAGAGCCTAGGAAGATAATCCAAAGGCAGTGCTCTTGCTGGCCTTTCTCCTGCTCTTCCCCTGAGATTTAGGGCAAGGTCAGACTGGAATCTGTCCTGCTGGGTAATGATGTCAGCCCATGGACAGAATAAATGGATAAAATGATTAATGCTGTAAGGACACATTACTCTTCCGTCCCTCACTGTGGAGGGAAGATCCACATACAGTAAATTCTGAATAGTTCATTAAATCACTATAATTCAAGAGTATAAAGGGCAATATGATCTAATTAAGATGAATAAATATGCATTGTGTAGTCTAATTGAGATGGAAAACACAATGCATATTTATTCATTGATTTTGTTGTAAAATGACCAGCAATAACATTAACATAACTGTCAGGTGTCAGTACTGTTATGAAGTGAATTTGGATAACATTTCATATCTCTGTGTGTTTTACAATTTATAAAGTGTTACCACACAGCTGATCTTATTCAATTCTTTCAAGTCATTGTAATGCAAGTAAATTTTGTCCAGGCAGCTAAAACTGTTTTTATTTATTGACAATCTCATGTTGTTAAACAATGATAAACTAAAATATATAAGACTATCTCATGTAAGTATCCTGGTGAAGGAATGGGACTCAAAGGCACAAGACAAAAATAACATAATTCTCTCCCACCATTATCCCTTCAAAAACACTATGTAGACTTTCTTTTCTGTCTCCGGATAAAGTCTCAGGCAGATTTCCCTAGGAATATAACAGGATAGAACCCTTCACTACCTTCTCTGATGTTATTAAAAATCAACAAACATGTAGAGAATGGCAAACCACTTTAAATATATCTCTTAACACTTGGCCATCCATCATTTTGTTATATATGGTGATTAAAAGTGTTACTTAAATTTTATCTATTGACACATTTTTTAAAAGAATTTTTTTTCAGTTTATGGTTTAGTTTATGAACCATTGTAATATGTTCACCACGTTCTACCTATTTGGAATTCATCTTAAACCAGGAAGAATTCTAGGAGGGAATAGACAGCTCTTTGCTTGATTTATGATTCAAATTTGAAAAATATTTTTCATGGAGTGAGAGAATGACAAATGTTAATATTGTTATTATTTTACTAACATGACTCACTTGACCCTAAATTAGACTTCATTTGCCAGATAGCATCTTTGAGGCTGACATTTCGTGATGCTAACCAATCTGACACATCTTATTTTCCTGAACTAGCAGGCTGTTCTGGCATGTGGCAGATTTGCCTAATGGGGCACTATCCACCCAGGGTCCACCCAGTAGAGGGGTCACATTACATGCTTCCCAGAGAGTACATCCTGGGGCCGCTTTGCAACTCTGTTGGCAGCACAGGAACTTCCCGTCCACGAAGAACCCACTGTGGTACTTGATCAGCAGGTGGGGGTTGCCCCTTATCTCTGGGGAGCAGGCAGGAAGAAAGCACATTCAGTAAGTGCTGTTATCACAGAACAATGAAAACATCATTTTTGCCAGCAACCAGGGTAAGAGCAAATGGTTCCCAAACGGTATCAGTCTTTCACGTAGAAGTTAAAAAGCCAAAGAGAGCCCAGCCGGTGTGGCTCAGTGGATTGAGCATTGTCCCATGTTTTCAGAGGTCCTGGTTAGATTCCAGGTCAAGGCACACGCCAGGGTTGTGGGCTCGATCCCCAGTGAGGGGCATATCGATGTTTCTATCTCTCTCTCCCTTCCTCTCTCTCTAAAAAAATCAATGAAAACATAAAACAATAAAATAAAATAAAAATAAAAAGCCCAAAAGAAAAGTCTAACCATATATATATAGTGAGAACAACACAATAACTTATATTAGTCTTTTAAAAAACTAGTATAAAATGCATACACAGATCAACTTGGTGTTAGGATTTTAAAAATACATCCATAAAGGAAGTAAGTGGGTTATAGCACATGCCTGTTGTGCTCTTGTGGCATAAAGAGTCTGGAAGGTAGGACTAGATCTTAGCAAAAAGAAAAGAAGGTTCTAATAAAATTATCATCATTCATTTCCTTCTGATGAAGGATCCGATCCAGAATCATGGCATTTAGTTATCTAGTTTCCCTTGATATAGAACAGTTTCTCCTTCTTTGTCATTCATGACTTTGACCTATTTACATTAAGGGATTGATGGTTTATGGAGCTACTTTTCTAGGAATATATGCATATTTTTAAACCCATGGGAATAGGAAAAAGAAATCCAAACAAGTGAAATTATAATATTAGAGTATAATACAGTGTCTACAGCAAACCAGTGTCCCTCAAAACAGCAGAGAAACCTATAAGGTATTAGTAGAGAATAGTTCAGGAAGAGTCTCTAGGTGGGGAGGGTTGGTTCTACATTTGGCTTCAACTCTTTCCTTCTTGATTTTTCATTCGTCTCACGGATTTCTTATTTTGATCCCAGGGGAATTCTGCTCATCCTTTACAACCCCAACTCCAGGAATTGTATGGAGAGAATAATAACCACCTTGCTGGGTCATTGGAAGGATATGAGAAAATGTATGTAAAGCATCCAGCACAGTGTTTGGTGCAGAGTATGTATTCAATGAACAGTGGGCTTTAGTAATATTATTCCCTTAGTTTTACTCAGCTCAGCTTACCTGAAAAGGCTGGCATTAAAAAAATTTACTGTTAATGAGAATTAAAAAGACATTATTATAGAAACAACAGCAAACAAAAGGAATTAATTTTATAAAACACTAGTTTCTGACCTTGAGCTTTCCCAGAAGCCTAGCATTTATACTGTACTAGTTAAAAAGTTGGATTTGGGTAATTGAATTATGAGTTCTCCATTATTAGGTATATGACATTGACTATGTCTCTTTAACTTCATCTATCTGAAAAGATGGAGACCAGTATGACTCATTTTCACAGAGTTGTCAAGAGGGTTACCTAAGAAAATGTTTCACAAGTACTGGACACAGTAGCTGGCAAATGATAAGTGCTTAGTAAGTATTAGCTATAACTTTCTATAAAAATCCAAAGTACAGTAGCTACAGGACCTAACACAACCACAAGAGGACCTAGACTAGACTTTGCCCTGGAAAGGCAAGCACAGTGGGTGGGGAGCAGGTGGCCTGGCTTCCTCTCAGCTGCTCTGGGAAGAACAATAGCCAGCTCTGTGCAAAGCAGAGAAGGGGAGTGGGGTGGGGGGTGGGTAGGGGGTGGGTAGGGGGTAGGGAAGGGTATCTGATACCCAGGCTTCCCCTATGTAACAATGAAAATGCAAAATGAGGATAAGCTTGGCATATTCTCTGAGGTTGGTAGGAAAATCAGTAGATTCTGTCTTGGCATTGAGTCGTTTTACTGTCATATCTTTCTTCCACCCACCCTCAAAAGAACTCAATCAATGACTGTCTTTTATGACTGTTTAAAATTACCTTTTTGTAGTGCTTTCAACCACTGACTTCGGCTCTCTTCATTTGATGCATAGACGTAGAGAAGCCCATCTTTATAGACAATCTGGAAAGGAAAAGATTTGGTGCATTTAGCCATAATTGCATCATAGTTCACTCTGGTGCAACTGCAAGTTTTCTGTTATCCAAAAGAAACCTTGAGTTTGCTTATATAATATCCATTAGCTCTGGAATTAGGTAGAAAAAAATCTAGTTATTTTTATCCTCTACATTTTTATTTGTTTTATCCCAGACACCCCTACACTTTGGAAAATCACAGCAGACAGTTAGAAAATTATAAAATGTTAGATATAACAGGTGTCTTAGGAGTGTTCTGGTCTACCCACCTACCCAGTGCATGACTCTCTTTACAGGCAGTTGGAAAATGTTTATCTGTTCTATTCTTAAAAATACCTTCAGGGATAGAATGTCCTTCACTTTTAACTAGGCCATCCTTGCCAATTTTCATATATTCTGATCATTATGTAGTTCATGCTTATATTGAGTAAAAATATGTCTCCCTGTTACTTATCCCCTTGGATCATATCCCACCCTTGGAATCCCAGCATAAGTCATTTTTCTATTCTTTAGGACACTTGTTTAAATGTTTGAGGATTACAATGTCTCTATTTTATTCACTTTTTGTGGGGAACTAATACAGATCATTTATTAAACACCTACTAGTTTGGGGGATCTTTTGTAGATGCTTTAATGTTTTAATCCCATTTCAACTTTGTGAAAAATATATTATTATGCCCATTTTGCAAGTGAAAAACTCAGAGAGAAACGGAATATGTTGTCTATGGTTACACAAATATAAGCAATGGCTAGCACCTCTGTGAGGTTCCAAAGCCTGTGTTCTTTAAGTACTTCATGCCCCTGTGATATGAATTTGAAGCATCTTCCATGAACACACACTCCCCTGGTTTCTCCCAACTGGGTAATGATCTTTTTAAAAGTGGGAAGCGTAGATTGTTCAGCAGTCAGATTATTTTATTTTATTTCATTTTTGGCCACAGTTCTTTCATACTGGCACTGGGTAGTCTGAATATTGGAAGGGCAGTCCACCTACCTTTAGATCAGAAAGATAAGTATTCATGATATAATAAAAGTAGGGCTTGACTTAGTTCAAGCCACTTCCCAAGGGTACTGTAGGCATACTTTCTATAACATACCATTTTAAGATAATACTTTAGGGTAAAATTAAAACTCCTTAGCATACTGTGCAAAGCCTTTCTGCCCACCTTTCCAGACTCATCTCTTTTACTCTTGTACAAGGCTGCTTTATTCATAAGTACTACTTGGAGCTCTCCAAACCTGTCATACTATTTTACGTATTAGTGCCTTGACATCTGCTGTTTCTTTTGTTTCACTGTTCTTCCTGTTTTTGCTGGGTCTAACTCCACTTGTCCTTCCCAATCCACCTCCAGTAGAAAATCTCCCTGACCTCGTGGAGTGAAGAGTGAAGCTTTTGCTTCCTGGGGCACCATGGCTATACTGCTGACCTTTACCTTAACACTCACCCTCACCGCATTATAATGATCTGTAAGTGCCTTGGAAACAGGGATGACATTTTCTTCCCTAAGGTGTGCCTGGTACCTTCTGGCACATTGGATATGCCCAGCAATGTCTGATGAAGGAGACTGTTAGAGCCCAAGGCAAGTCAGGCCACTGGGGCTCACTCATTCACCTTTCTTCCTTGCCCTTTAAGGAAGGCAGATGGGTAGATTGAATTTTAGCAACCTGCCTAACTCCTATCTAGAAATGTTCCAAGTCTTGTCATTGTGTTAATGAATCATTTGCAACATCTTTACTTATTCCTGCTATATTGAGTTCATAATAGAAAATACTAAAAGAAGAGCCATTCATCCAGTGGAATGCCTCTCCCCTTACCTGAAATGGGTACTGTCTCTCCACAGGGGTCTGCTCCTCAAGATTGACTTTCTCCACACATCTGATTTTCTTAATCTCAATCGATCCTTTTCTGCTGCCTCTTTTCTGAATTAAAAAACAAAATATAAGATGCCTCATGTGATACACAGTGGTGCACAATGAAAAACATAAAGTTAAGGTTATGCTTGGGAGGGAGATTGGGAGATGGGGTGAGCATGTGAGGCTCATTCCAATTCTTCTCTAATAGTCAAAATTTAATGATAGCGGGATATATTTTCAAGTATGGACACAAACTCATATATGCCTCCCAAAGCAAATCTTCAAGCAGCACTTAATAATTTTGTTTGATAATCTTGAAACACATTTCAAATCACCTGCCATGTGGTTAATCTACTCAGGAAAGATCAAGATTTAATTCCACAAAACATCTTCATTTTGTTTCAATTTTATGACAGTATTTCAGTATTTCTGCTGTGATAGAGTTCTCAAACATATAGAAATAGTCTGATTTCCAGCGGTGCACTAAGGCAGGATTTCTCACCTTCAGCACTATTTGGGGCCAGATAATTCTTTGTGGTGGCGGCTGTCCTGTGCATTATAAAATGTTTAGCAGCATCTCTGGCCTCTACGCAGTAGAAGTCAGTAGCCTGCTACTCCCACCAATTATGACAACCAAAAATGTCCCCAGCCATTGTTAAATGTCCCCTGGGGGGCAAAATCACCCTCAGTGGAGAACTGCTGTTCTAGTGATTTGCAGTTTGTCTTTGTAAAGTTAGCCAGTGTTTTACAATCCTTTATTCTTGAATTATTACACCTTGGTTAAGAAAAGACAAATGTGATAAGTGAGTGCAAGTTGGTCTTTACTGTATAAGCCAAGTAACCTGATATTGTTTCATTATAATTAAGTACTTTGTGGAGCTTTAAGAAAAATAAATAGTATAAAAGCAATGGAATAAAAAGGGTCTCACCATTTTGTCATATTCATAGTAGGAGAGGTTTGTTTTGGTCAAAACAAAAAGCCGCTCTTTGTAATTATTTGGTGACATTTTCTTCTTTTGCTGTGACCTTTTGAGAAGAAGTTCTTCTAGAATGGATTTTGTATCCATACTGTCGTCCTAAATAAAGTAATTAAAATGAGTATTTGCATCATCTAGCTAGGTTTTCTTTTACTTTCATAATTTTTATTCAACTATTTTTCATTCAGGGATAATATAAATAGTACAATTTTTCAAAGTTAGATCTAGATTTATAGAGGAAAAGTAACTAAGCAGGCTCTTAATTAAACATATACCTGTATTTTTTCCCTACTGCTTTGGTTTTGACTTTGATAAATATGTTTACTTTTTATATCATTTTATGTATTTTACTCATCTCCTACTCTAGATCATAAATTAACCATCTTGATACTACCCTCCAGACCACTTCATAAAAAATCTCCTTATTCCTTAAGCATTCTATAGGGATTTGTTGAATTGAATTGGATATAATCAAACTTTTAAAAATTTGAACTCCACACAGCTCACCATGTCTGAAGTAACGGATCAACTGAAATTTCTCTCCATTAATGTGACCAGTTATTTGACCAAATTATCCAAAGCACGGTGAGACTCTGATATCATTTAAAATAATACCCACAGCCCTGGCTGGTATGGCTCAGCAGTTAGAGTGTGGGCCCATGGACTGAAGAATTGCGGGTTTGATTCTGGTCAAAGGCACATACCTTGCTTGTGGTTCGATCTCTGGCCCTGGTCGGGTCATGCAGGAGGCAACCAATCGATGTGTCTCTCTCACATTGGTGTTTCTCTCTCTCTCTCTCTCTCTCTCTCTCCCTCCCTCCCTCTCTCTCCCTCGCTCCCTCCCACTCTATCTGAAAATCAATGGAAAAATATCCTTGGGTGAGGATTTAAAAATAATAAATAAAATAATACCCATAGCCCCTGATCATGATCAGATTTTTAACATAAAGGACATGGGTTTACTTTTCAATATTTCTGATAATAAAACATTTAAAATGATATCAAAAGAGATAAGAAACTTAAAAAGAGGTACTTTATAAACCAAAAACACCCTTTTCCTTCCCAAACCATGTAAAACACTAAAACTTAAAGTATTTCTGGAAAATAAATGCATTAATTTTCTGGTTCTAAAGATTATTGCCTCAACCATCTGTCTGATATCAGGTCCGATCATGAAAAGTAGTGTTCAGTGAGCAGTAGGTCACAAGAAAGAAACTTTATGTTCTTTGCTTTGTGAAATCACATCATTATTAGCAGTCACATGCTCAATAATTACCATCTTTCTTTGTTTATTGATAATCTTAAGGTAATTAAGTTTACTTACCTTATGTTGGAGAGAGCTGAAGTGTGCTTGTGATTCCTTACCTTTAACTCTCAAGCTCTAAGCAAAAAGTTAGAGCTCTGAGGCACCATCACTCATATTCCCTCTGCTTATGCCAGGGCCATTTACTAGAAAGAAGATATTTGCATCCTATTTATCACTCTGGATCAGGAAGCACCCACATGGGCATTGCTCTGTCTGGATAGAGGCAGATGCCAAGTGAACCTGTCCAATCACTAATGGGCACTTCTCACTGCTCCAGAAATATGGTAGACCTACTATGGCAGGGCAGTGGGAAGAATGAGAGACTAAGGAAAACAGCTTGGAATTGAACAAACCATGATCAGACCCAGCCAGCTTCTCTCTGTATGTGGACCGTGCCACTCTAGAAATGGAAATCAAGGAAATCAACTGTAATTATTTATTTATGTAGATCAGAAGACTATTAATCTTTCAAATGTTCTCTGAGGGCATCATTTGATTTATAGGCAGAAGTAGTAGAAATCTTATCCATTAAATATAAGAGAGTTTTGGTCACTTTTTGTTTTGAATATTGTTTTATCTGGGGAGGAAATGAAGCACTGTAAAATTCTTTTGCAAAAGTAGAATGGGTTTCTTTTGAGCACAATGGGTACTATTAGTCATGGTCACTGGTTTCTTTGCCCTAAACAGGGCAGAGATCAGGGTGTAGTAAACCCAGCAGGATCTGGGGATGCAGGTAACACACCTACCTTTCACCTTTGCCTCCATTAGAAACTCTACACATACGTCTGTTCCGATAAGATTATTTTCTACACCCAAAGTCTATGGTCAAAAGATAATTTGCTTGAAGACTTATTGAAACTAGGGAGGGTCTACTTTTTGTGAGTTAAAGTCCCCTTTGGGGCATAATTGTAGGGCACTTTTGCCTTTTACATTTCTACATTTAAAAATTGACTAACAAAGCAAAAAGGGAAAAACTCTTGCCAAATGTCTTTTATATTCACAGCTAATACATTACTCCTCAAAGCAGAGTGCTGGTTAAATAGGTCTAGTTAGCAGAATAGAAAGGTTACTTTTCAAATGTTTTCAGATGCTGAATCAATTTGTAACATTAAGAATACTGTTTTGAAAATGCAAATCCCAGTGGCCAACGTGGTATTCAGCCTTTCCCAGTACTGCATGATGATATACACACTTTTGTGTTTATACATTTTTCACATTCATCACATTAAAGATAGTGTTGAAAAAAATGATATTGTTGGGGAAAATTTTACCTAAAAATTTAATATGGTGAGTCACAGAAACTAGTGACAAATGAAATTCACAAATTTGTTTATGTCTATTGAAGGGAAGAACATTAACTACAAAGGAAGGTGCCAAGTCCACAAGCACATTCTTTAATAAATCTCCAAGGATTTATACATGTTGCTGTGCCTGTAGCAATATAATTTGTTAGACTTCAATAAAATTGTTCATTCCAAAATCCTGCCCTTTGTGAATTGTTTGGCTTTCACTTTAAAAATTATGTGTGATATGTTTATTCTGCAAAGCCAAGAAATATAGACAAGCAATAGAAAAAAAAAACTGTCAACATTTTGGTGAACATACCTTTAGATTTTTTTTCAAGTACATACGCGCATGTGTTTATTTTTACAAAAATGAGTTCGCACTCTGGCCAGGTGGCTCCGTTGGTTGGAGCATCATCCTGTGCACCAAAAAGGTTGCAAGTTTGATTCCTGGTCAGGTACATATGTAGGTTGCAGGTTCGATTCCCAGTTGGGGCACATGCAGGAGACAACCAATCAATGTTTCCCACATGGATATTTCTTTCTCTCTCTCAATGTCCTCAGGTGAGGGTTCAAAAAAATGAGTTCACGTACTGTGCATATGGGTCTGTAATATGTTGTTCTCATATAGCAAACACTCAGAGCTACATGTCTTTGAAATCCTTCAGAGTTCCACTCCCGAAGTGGACCCTCATGCTTCCTAACAAACTTGAAGAACCTCCCATTTAGGTGACTAATACTTTTGTCATCTCAAGATCAGTTTCTTGTAAGACAATGCCTGGTTCCTGCTCAAGTTTGGGCCTGTCTTTCTCCTATTTGCTTCTGCCCCTTTCTTGTACTTCCCCTAGATTAGCCTAGATTCTAAATTGAAGACATTTCTCTAGTATCCCTTTGTAAAGGAGGTGATAATCAGTGATGACTAATTTTTAGAAATGTAATGTCTCTTCCTTGTATTAGGAAAATAAATCAACAGGGCTCAGGTACCACTGTTGACTCAAATGCCTGTCTAAAGACTAGCACTGTGCCTATCCTTATTTAAGGGAAATTTAGTTGGGAAGATTAAAAAAAATGTTCAAAATAAAATGAGATCTTAAAGCTAGTCTGTATTAACCAGAAATCTATTTCTGTAAGGGAGCTGGTAAGATTTGGCTGGAATCTCATATTACCACCTACATAAAATAGACACATCAATTTGCCTACCAAATAGCCTAGGCTACCTATTTCCATAAGCACATGAAACTAGAAAGAGATTAAAGTGCAGGGGAGGCAAAAAACAAAAAAATAACACCTTAAAGAAATCAATATAGTGTTTTCTACAAGGAAGCCAGCAACCATTATATACTCTATAACACACATAAAGGGTACATGCTGAATTAACCTGTGTTGGAATCACTAGGGTTGTTTAGTATTAATAAAGAAATGATATCATGAGAGTAAGATGTTCAGCTCTGCAGGTCTATTTAGCACACTTGAATTTAAGACTCCAGTGTGCTCTGAGTGATAACAAACAGGTTTGAGAGCTAGGTTTCATAACTGGTTAATGTGCAAGGTTGCTGTGAGGTGGTAGACTTGGAAGGCTTGGAGGAGGTGATAGTGATAGTGCTGTCATTTGTGAGCTGTGTCACCCTGAGCAAATCCCCTCCCTGCAATGTCAGTTTTATGATCTGTAAAATGAGATGAGCAACAGCTCTTTCACTTTATATGACTTAAATGAAAAATGAGAAATCTTATGTGAAAATATCAGGCACACTGTGGGCACTGAATCATGATTTAAAAAGGAGGTGGGAGGAAACAACTCACGTGCTAGAGTGAAGTCTGTTGTCTGTGGTACAAAAGGCCCAAGGAAGGAAATTTTTTTTTTCTTAAGATAATCAAAAAAGATGTTATGGAATGGAGAGCATTAAAATTGGACCTTGAAGGATATGAGTGATTGTAGTAATAATAATCCTAACTAACATTTAAGGAGGACTCACCATGTGCCAGGCACTACTTGAAGCTCTTTAAAAATATGCTTTTGTTTACTGGTCACAACCATCCTATTGAGTAGGTCATGAAACCCCCACCCTATGGAGTAGGTTGTGACACTCTGCCCTATGGGTACACAGACACCCTATGGGGTAGGTCATAACACCCCTGCCTATGGGGTGAGTTGTAACAAAGTCCCACTTTGGGGTAAGTGGCAACCTCATTCCCTGCTTAGAGCTGATGAAGCTGTGACAGATAATAAATTGCCCAAGCTACACTGCTAGTGTAGTGGAACTGGGATTTGAATCCAGATAGCCTAACTTCACAGCACATATTCTTGACCATGGTGCTAATGTTAGAGAAAGACATGCCAGCTGTGTAACCCTCATAATCAGAGAAATCTCTAACCTAATATAGGAAGGCAACCATAGAATATCAAAGCTGGTAGGAACCCTAGAAATCATTTTATGAATGCAATAACTGAGCCCCAGCAGCCTAAGTGACTTAGCCAGAACTGCAAAGCTGTGACCTGAGAGACACAACCCAGGGAGCCAGATTTCTAGTGTCCTGCATGGGGCACTGTCCATACCATCATGGCAATAAATAGACTAAAAGAGATCTGTGTGTTCAGCTAAACATACTACAGCCTTGCATAAATTTGAGTATCACCAGACCCACGGAAGGGATGTTTTATTGGCAATAACAGAAAGATGTGACATATAAATAATCTTTCAGCAGGAATCTCCAAGGTGGTGTTAAATAGCAAAACTCTAGCCCAAATTTTGAAGATAGGTAAGAACATACAACTCAAAAATTGGAATAAATTCTAAGTGATGCAGAAGGGGAGGGGGACAGGAGGCAGGAAATGAAGGAAGAAAGGCATATATAATTAAATGGGGTCATTGGATAGGTCCCTCAGCCAAAAAGCATATTTCCTGACTGGCTCAAGATGGTGCTCTTAAGGCTTTATTCTTCAGAACTGAGAGTTGAGAGTAGCAATTCCTTAATCCATTACTTGATTTAGTCATCCTCCCTTATCTTACATGTCATTTAGCTAAAGGTTTTGGTAGGTGTCAAGATATTAAAATAATCCATGTTTCAGTGGATGAGAGGGGTGGGAAGGAAAGATGCTTCAAGTGAGGACTGGGGAGGTGGTGGCGACTCTGGAAGGGAAAATGGAGGACCCTATAACAAACTCGATCTTCAAATATTTGCCCCAGGCCAGGCCTGCTTATCTTCCTGCTACATAACTGAACAAAATATGATGGTAAATTAAACAGGAACAAAAAGCTTACCTCAGAATCAGCTAAATTGGTTCAAAAGTATGACTCTTAAGATGCTGGCCAAAGACAAATACCAGTTCCATAGAACCCGCCAAATTCTTCTTTCACATGATGTTATGCAGGAGAGAGAAAGCTACAATTGTCTTGGCATAATATGAACAGAAATCCTTTAACCTTGACACTCAAGTTCTCAGCATTTTGAAACACCATACTTTAATTGCTCCAAAATGAATTTATGAACACCAGATATTTTGGGAAGTTCATTTTTGCACAAAGAAGGCAAGAATTCCAATGACGTTTTTGTTGGAGCTAAAATAAAATTTGCGTTAGGTGTGAAATTCATCTTTGGTGCCCCACAGAGCTTTTCTAAGCCCTTCCCTCTTTTCAGTAACCTCTTTCCTTCTCCCTCCCCTTTGCCAGGGCACTCCTCTAGATACCTTCCTTAGGAGAAAAGCAAATGTGATAAATCTATGTCCTAATACCTTATGCTGAATTACTTTAACACATAGCACTGCTTAGGGAATATAGGTTGGTATGTACAAAAGCAGCCAGCTTTGGTGGGTTCAAATCTCTGCTCTGTCTCCATACAACCTGGCATGTTACCTAACCCTGCTAAACCTCAACTTCCCCATCTTAAAGGGAGTAAAAAAATAACCACCTCAAAGGGTTAGGAGGAGTCAAGAGAAAATGGCGGTAAGATGCCTAGCACACTAGCAGATGTTCCAGAAACCCATACCCCTTCCTCTCATCATTCCATTGGCAAATTTTTTAAAAAATACCATAACGAAGTTTAAAATCAAAATGAAATGACCCTCAAAATAAAATTTTAGTCCTCATCCCCCTTTCCCCAGCTCCTGGGGATAGGAGTTAATCGAAGGCAGGAAGAATCCCCATGTGTTGTCAATAAGCACCTGTTCTGCAGATCTGTTACAAGCTTTCATCCTGGAACTGGATCTTAAAAGCAGGTTGAGCAAATCCCTTAGTGACTGTGTATTTGTGCCACCCGATTTTTTACAAAACAATGTAAGATGTTACTCAAAGTGTACTCCTTGGACCAGCAGCATCAGCATCACCTAAGAGCTTGTTAGAAATACAGAATCTTGGTTCCCAGCCCAGACCTACTGCACCACAATCTGAACTTTACTGAGATCCCCAGGTGATCTGTGTGCATAGGAGATTTTGAAAGGCACTGACCTAGACCACATTATAGCATACTACTTTTTAAATCCAATGAAATCACCACAGTCCACAAGAATTTTCAAAATTACATAGATGTGGGTACAGCTTTAGGGTTCACCTCTCTCCCATCTTTCTATCTCCATCTAAAATACCCCTAAGCCTGTGATTTAGGGAGATTTCAGGAACCTAAGAACAAATATCTGTAGCTAAAATAACATCATAAAAACAAAGAAAGAGAAAAGAAGGAATGACTAACATTTCTTTGCCTTTCAGAAGCAGTTATGAAGCTAACATGAAAAGTCATGGAAAGGCAATGCCTAAAAAATAAGTAAGGAGAAAATCAGAGGAAACAACACAAAGCTAGATGAAGCTGGTGGTAATATACACACAACCTGACAGCTGCCCTGAACAAGATTTTGAACCAGAAAAAGCCCAGCAATTTCATATTCATATATTTTTTTGTATTTTTAAAGGTTCGGTTTCCCAAATTTTGTGAACTTCAAGCTCTACAACACCCGGATCCAAACCTGTGTTCCTGTAGGATATGACATTGCATAGCCATCTGCCACTTAAACGCACCATTTTGGCTTGTTCTGCTGTCTGGTCCACCACGGTGAAGTCAATCTGCTCTTGCAGGAACACAGCCCCAGCTGTCCTCCTTCCAGCAGCAGCAAATTGTTTCACATTTTCTTGGCTGCCGGGTCAGAAATGGCTACATTACTCAGTGCCCCCAAAACGTTTATTGTCCTGCAAGGCCTTACACAATCCCACAGGAAACCACGCTCAACACTTAGCCAACACTTGTTGATCTGATTGAATGCAACAAAAACAGACAAAAGCATATTTCTTAAAGGTTCCAACTTTGATAACCATGGCTCCTGCTTTTCCCAGGCAGCTCTCGGGTACATGTGATAACCTTGCCTTTGTTTATAGAACTTGATTCTGGAAAGGACAAGAAAATATCTCTGCAAAACTGCACTCTGACGCTGACTTCTCTCGCATGAGTCAGGAAACCATGAGGTAACGCCAAAGTGCACAGAGGATAAGCAATGAAAACTCCAACTCAATACTGGAGAAAAGGAGGTGGGAGAATATATGAGAGAGGACATTTCCACAGCTTAGATTATTAAGAAATCCAGAAATGGAAAAGAGATTAGTTTTGCTAATGTACCATGCACCAAGATTGCAATGAAAAAGTGTGATTGTCACTTGACATCATTATGACAACATCACAGCTTTGGCTTTATTCTTTCCTCCATTTTCTCGGGTGTACACTGGCTGGTCATACGAAAGAAATCTACTGACTTATTTTATACTCTGCTATGGACAGCCAAGAAAATTATTCATTATATTGGCATGAATTGGCACACTGTTTACTTATAAATCATTGGCTACTTTAACTTATTAGTAAACACCTATGGTGTGATGAAATCTTGGGTTGGCAGAGGAGAGTGAAGCTACTGATATTCAAAGAGGTAGCCTTTTGAGTGGACACAGGATAATTTCTTTTTATCCATTCAGTCAGTCAAGTCTTATTGAGAACCTTCCTTGTGCTAAGCAATCTGTTAGGGGCTGGAGACACAGTGGTAAACAGGAGAGGGACAGCTCACATCTTCTGGGGGCTTATGTTTAGTGGAGAAAAAATCATAACTAAGGATCCAATTACAGTAGAGTGTGTGAAAAATAATTTGCAGATATTTTTTTGTTTTTGTTTTTTAGAGAGAGGAAGGACAGGGAGAGAGAGAAACATGGATATGAGAGTAAAACATAGATCAGCTGCATCCTGCAAGCCTTCTACCAGAGATCGAGCCCAAAAGCTGGGCATGTGCCCTGACCAGGAATCAAACCAAACCTGTAACCTTTCGGTGCACAGGATGATACCCAACTAACTGAGCCACACTGGCCAGAGCTTGAGAGATATTTTTAATATTTCTATTTGAAACTGGGATTTGGGGAAGGGCAAAGAGTCTTTCAGAAGAATTCAAATGAAGGGAAATTACACTCTGACAGCAAATAATTCACTGATGGATTCCAAATAGCCCTCCATCTCCTAGAAATAAAGTCGGCAGTCAATAAAGAAATTGGGGTGAAGCAACCTGGCCAAATAAATTAATTCTACACTCTTTGAATCAATGTTTTTCCCCACATGACAACTTGTATTTACTCCACTGTTTAAGCATGGTAGCATGACAGAAGATCAATTTTAGAATAAAGAATAAATGGAGGGGAGAGGAAGGAGAACATAGTAGAACCCTGGAAACACGTGGCACAGTCTTTTGGAATTCCCATCCCTTCTTGGGCCTTGAAACACTCAAGGGCAGCTGGGAGGAGTGGTTTCCTCTGAGTCAAAATGTCACAGATTTATTTACTTATTCTCTATTCATACACTTCCTCTGCCACTTCTCCAGAGCCTTTCTTTGGCTCTGTATCCTTTTCCATGTCTTTAGTTTAATTCTAACTTATTATGTCAACTGCTCTTTCAATTACAAAATTTATTTGCTCAAGTTCTAGTCTGCCTTGTCACCTGTAGGCAGCAAGACCCTTAGGAATTTTCTCTAAAGCTTGTGATGAGAGGAAGGGGTATGGGTTCCTGGAACATCTACTAGTGTGCTAGGCATCTTACTGCCAATTTTTCTTGACTCCTCCTAACCCTTCAAGATGGTTATTTTTTACTCCCTTTACGATGAGGAAGCAGGCAACAAGCTTCTGTAGGGATGCAGCATGGGATAATTTGACTTCATGATATAAACAAGCTTGTTCACTTGAGAATAGTAGTGCTTATATTTTTAGAATAAGAAAGAACATAAGATCCATTTTGTGTGTGTGTGAGGGGGGAAAAGAGAGAATGAGAGAGAGATACAGAAACGGAGACAGAGACCTTCTTTTGGCTTACCTCTATTTTCTCTCATTTAAAACAATTCATTTGACTCATGGCTTTAAACAACATCTATATGCTTATGATTCCAAATTTCAGCCAGGTCCTCTCCCCTAAATTATGGACTTGTATTTGATGGTCAACTTGTCCATCTATACTTAGAATATCTAATAAACATGTCAAACTTGACATATCCAAAGCTGACCTCCCGACTAAACCTTCAAACTAGCTTCTTCTATAGTCTTTCCCCTTCTCAGCTAATAGCAACTCTATCCTTTCAGTTGCTCAGGTCAAGGAATGTGGAATCAGCCTTGACTTTTACCCTTCCTTCATACCCAACACCTAGTCTTTCTCTAAATATGATCTTTAAAATATATATCAAATTTGGCCGCTTTTCACTACCTCTACTGCTACCTACTGGTCTAAATTGCCACCATCCCTAACCTGGAATATTGCACTCACCTCCTGACTGCTCTCCCTGCTTCCACTCTTGCACCCTGCAGTCTATTCTCCACTGACTAGCCAGAGTGATTTTTCTAAATGTAAGTCAAATGCTGCCACTCCTCCAGTCTGAACTCTAATGCACACCCCTCTGTCTTCTGGTCCCCTAGTATCATCTCTTACATCTCATTCTTCTACTTCACATAGCCACTCCTAAAACTGGCCTCCTTGCTTCTCTTACCATATTCTGAGCACCATCTGCCCCACGTCCTTTGTTTTGGTGCTTCCCTCTGCTTGGCAGACTGTCACAGATATATATGCCTGGTTCATTTTCTCATCTCCAGGCTCTGCTTCAGCTGGCATCTTCCTAATGAGGCTGACCTGGACCACTCTGTTTAATACTACAACCTCACTCTACCAAGCACTCTCAATCTCCCTTACTCAGTTCTACTTGCTCTTTTTTTCCTAGCACTTAGCACCTTAAAACCTATTACATAATTTACTTATTTATTACCTTTGACGGTGTTCTCTCCTCACTAAAGAGCAAGCCCACAGGGCTCCAACAGCTTCTCTCTGTAGACTGAGCTTTTCCCATAGGAATATTTTCATTGAGGGTGTCATTCCATCACCTCCTACACTTATTCATTCTGGTGCTAAAATAATCAACTTGGAGGTTGGGATCTGATGTGAATCATTTACACTTACTAGCATCAAAGATTAATGTATCACCGCTCTTAAGGATGCTTGCATGTTAAACCTCAGGTTCTACAATGGAGCAAATAGCCTTGTTCCTCATGAAAGAAGATGGGTGAGTGAAGGGTGGAGGTGGACATGAAAAAGTTTGTTGTTTTGTTATGACCTTGCCTGACATCTGAAATCTTTACATAGACTGTTGGCTTTTTGTCAATTTTACTCCTACTTTTTATTGGAAGGTAAGGATTTTGGGTCTAGATAGGGTTGGCAAACTATGACTACCATCTGTTTTTGTAAATAATATTTTTTGGAACACAGCCCCGTCCATTTGTTTACATATTGTGTGTGGCTGCTTTCATTCTACAAGGGCAGAGTTGAGTAGTTGCAAGAGAGACCATATGCCCACAATTCTCAAATATTTACTATCTGGCCTTCACAGGAAGTTTTTGCCAACTCATGCTCTAGAAGAATCCTGTCAGCTGTGGAAGTGACCTAAAAGTTTGGAATTTAGTTTAATAGCTCAGTTCAACAGACATTTACTGAATTGTATTGTGTTCAAGGTGCCAGAGTTGGAAGCAAAGGGTATCTTTATGGAACCCTTCCAGCCATGATTCCTACTTTGATTCAAATTAGTTTTTCCAAAAATTTTATCATGAAAATTTTTGAAATACATAAAAGCTTTAAAAAATTGTATGGTGAGCACCCATACATCACTATCTAGATTCTACAATTACATTTTACATTTGCTTTATCATCTAGCTATTTATGCTACTCTCTATCCATCCATCAGTCCACCTTATTGGTATTACTACTACTATTGTTATTTTTTGGTGCAAAGTAAGTTACAGGCATCAGTATACTTTAACTAGAGGTTAATTCAAATTTGCCTTTATTTTAACTCCAATACTATGATCTTGAAAGCAGCCTTAATTTGGCCAGAAGACACAACCTTACAAAAGCTGAAAACTGAGAAAGGTTATCATGGTAACTAAGGTAAGTATCAAGGGAATCATTCACTTCAATTTCTCTATTTCCCTGGTTCAGAGACGAATTGTCCTTTCAAGGCTGAGAGCGTTTTGCTTGTGATGAATTCTAGGAAGGTTCTGTTGTTTAAAAGAAAGAGTCATAAACCATTCTTTTCTGGCATGCTTCCAAAGGCCCATGGGAAAGACAGGAACACAGTTATGAGTTTTGTGCAACATTTGATTATATGCAGCTTCTGGGCCAGAACTGTGGTCGATGGAAGAAACCAGGTCTGTGCAGATTGCTCTCACAAGGGTGGAAATGGGAGTCACATATCCCCATGTTTTTCTGGATATATTTGGATGTCCTCAGCCACCAACACATGGCCTTCAAAAACTAATTTTTACAAACTAATCAGTCCCAGACTGGGAGGCAATTGATTTCCTGGGTTCAGTGAGTTTGAATCCCTAATAGAAACAGTCCAGAGATATTTGTCATTTAATGAACAGCAGTTACAGTGCCCTGGGAGGCACATCACCAAAACTTAACCAATCTGCAAGAAAGAATTTTTGAGTTGACTGCTTGAAGGAGAAAAGAAGTTGCAAATAATGAAATATATAAGCTGTCCATATAGTTCTATAAAATATATCTTTGAGAAAAAAGTCAGTAAGTTATAGAGAAGAGAAAAATATAATTTTTGAGTAAAGAGGAAAAAAAGGTCAAATAAAATATGTTGATTACGTATATCTCTTTAAAGATTATAATGGTGTTATGTGGAATTATTTAGAGAAGGCTCTCTTCGTTGTCATATCAGCATGGAGTTTTCTTTGTTTCCCAGGGTTCCAAAGACCATCGATGGTCTATTTACAAACTCATATGTCCAGCTGCCTGCTTCACATCTCCATCTGGGTGGCAAATGGCAGCGAGAAAAGTGCTCAAAACTCTGTCACATTTCTCAGCTCAAAAGTGGGCCCTGCTATAGTGAAATGTTGCATGCTCCATATTCTATTTGTAAAAATTTATCCCCTCCTAACTTTGTTTTTCCTCACTTTAAGTCTTCTAGCTTTTCAGGCCTGTCAATGCATGCCCTTGGACTTAGTTTCTACCCATCACTGTATTCTCAAAGAGAAGAATGAAGAGAAGCTCTCACTCCTGTTACAGTTTCAGAGGTGGAGGGGATTCTCTCTCTCTTTTTTTTTCATCCTCACCCGAGGACATTTTCCCATTTTTTGTTCAGATAGAGTGGGAGGGAGAGAGAGGAAGAGAGAGAGAAACATCAATGTAAAAGGGACACATCGAGTGGCTGCCTCCTGCACGACCCAACCAGGGCCTGGGACAAACTGCAACCGAGGTACGTACCCTTAGCGGGAACTGAACCCGGGTCTCTCTGGACCATAGGCCAACGCTCTAACCACTTAGCCAAACCAGCCAGGGCGTGGAGGGGATTCTGAGGCCCACAGGAAGTTTGGAAAAGATGATAAACTGAAAACCTCCCCAAGAGTATCACACATCCAGTCTGGAAGTGAGTAAAAATGTACAGTGTAGTCATTCTCTCCTGTTTTCTTTCTTTATAAAGCTGTCCCTGTGAATGCTATTTGTAACAGAGGAGCCTTTCAGGACACTTGAACTCCCAAGGTTATTGCTATGGCCTGTGGGATCCAACACTTAATCTCTCAAGTGTAGTTCAATAATTATTGATCTTGCTGGATGGCTGGTTGCCTTGGTGATAACATTTAAAAGGACATATCTGCTTTCTAATATGGTAAATATGTGTAAGAGTTTTCCTTTAGCCCAGAGAGCTTTGAAAATCTACCTCATCTCTCCTGTCACATAAAAGCATATTTTCTAGTTATCTATTATCACGAAACAAATGACTTTGAAACTGAGTGGCTTAAAACAACCATTTTTATTTGTTCACAATTCTGTGGATCTGGAAGTTGGGAAGGATGCAGTTGGGTCTTCACGTCTCATCACCTGGGTCAGCTGGGGCTAGAGGATCCATTTCCAAGATTGCTTATTTGTCTATATGTCTGGGTCCTATGAGTCCATGACTTCTGTCTCTTTTTTTCACATGGCATTTCTTCCTCTGGGACTTTTCCTCCATGTGACATGGGCTTCTCTCAGAATGGTGGTCTCAGAACCATTGCTGGCTTCCAGGGGGCAGGAAGCAGAAACTGCCAGGCTATTTCAGAACCATGCCCAGAATTGGCACAGTGTCATTTCCATTGCATTGCATTGGTAAAACAGCCACAAGCCCTGCGTAGACTGAAGAGGATGAGAGGTAAGCTCCATATGTGATGAGGGGAGTGTCAAGGTCACATTGCAGAAGACAGGTGTGATAAAAAAAATACTAGTGAGGTCATCTTAGGAAAATAGAATTTTCCAAAGGATAATAAACAGTGACTCTGGTCAACAATGTGTAAGTGTGATGATTTCTGTGTCAAACATCTCATCCATACTTGAAGGGACAGAAAGGGAAGTTCTCGCAGAGGGAGTGATATCCTAACTGAGAGCTGAAACATGAATGGGGGTAAGCCAGATGAGGAGAGAGAAAGTTCCAGACAGAGTCACAGCAAGTCAACAAGAGAGAGAATGCACATTCCAGAGCCTAAAAGAAGTTCAGCATGATGGAAAGGGTGTGTGTGTGTGTTTGTCAGTCCTTGAACAAGTATTGTGCTGAGGGTGAGGCCAGGTTAATGACATCCCAGGTCTTTCTCTTGAGGACAATGGTTTTAGGCAGTTATTCCACTTCCCTGTGACTTGGAGAATTGATTGGCCAGTGGTAGGCCTGAAGGCAAGAAAAGTGGGGTGGCTATCAGAGAAGATGGATGGTGGCAGTCAAAAGGTGAAGTACTAGATGCATTTAAGAGATTAGGAGCAGAATCCATAGGATTTCAAGGTGAAAGAGCAAGGAGAAAGCTTGCATTTCAGGCTCAGGCAACTGGCTAAATGTTGAACTCTTTGGTAAGGAAGGCAGAAGCATTTACTAAAGATTGCAGAGTGCCAGACAGAGAGCTCATGCTTCTATTTTATTTGGAGAAGTTGCAGAAGTAAGTATAATGATGATATAAGCCATACTACTTTACTTCATGACACTTTTAATGCTCATGTATTATATCATTTGACTTTGCATCATCTAAGTAAGGTGGGGAGGGATTTTGAGCCCCACTGACATAAGAAATCCAGGGGAAGGTCCTTGTTCCACTACTAACCTCTTTTAGAGCAGGGTTCTACAAACCAGGCCTGCAGCCATGTCTAGCCCACTACCTAGTTTTCAAAGCCTGCGAGCTAAGAATGGTTTTTACATTTTTAAGTGGTGAAAATAAAAAATCAAAAGAGGAATAACATTTCATGACAAGTGAAAATAATATGAAATTCAAATTTCAGTACCTATAATAAAGGTTTCATTGAAATAGCCACACCCATTTCTGGTGTTTAGAGGACAGAAACATACCCCTGGTTAAGAATCCCAGCAATGTGATCTCACTTATATGTGGAATCTAAGGAACAAAATACGCCGATGAACCAAATAAAAACAGAGGCACAGATACATGGAACAGACTGACAGCTGTCAGAGGGGAGGGGGAAGTGGGGGACTGTATGAAAGAAGGTGAAGGGATTAGCTGAAGAACATATATGCATAACCCATAGACACAGACAACAGTATGGTGATGACTAAAAGGAAGGGGGTCCAGGGCTGGGTGGAAGTGGGAAAAGGGGGGAGGGAGAGGAATGAGGACATCTGTAATAATGTCAACTATAAACATAAGGGGAAAAAAACAGAATCCTAGCAATGAACTAGATCCCTTCACTGGCTTCTATAACTCTGCCTTCCCCTGGGAAAACTCTCCAATGCCTCCACCCACCCTTTTCTAAGTGGCAAACAGCAGGCAACTTATTTATGTAACAAACAATTGTGTATTGCTTGGAATCTGCCAAGCTCATTTAATTCTCATCATAACTCTAAGAGGTTGTATTTATTGTATGATCATCAACATCCTCATTTTACAATGAAAGAAACAGAGAGACTGAGTCACCTGCAAAAGGTCACAAGGCTAACAAGTGGTTGAGGTAGGATTAACATTTGCCATTTTAATTATGATGTGTCTAGGTGTGGGTCTTTTGGGGGTTCATCTTGATTGGGACTCTGTGTTTCCCAAGCTTGTGTGACTTTTTCCTTCACCAGGTTAGGGAAGTTTTCTGTGATTACTTCTTCAAACAGGTTCTCTATTCCTTTCTCTGATTCTTCTTCTTGTTCTTCTCTCTATGATGCAAATATTGTTACGTTTCGTATTGTCCCAAAGCTCCCTGAAACTGTCCTGCTTTTTAATTCTTTTTTCCATTTGCTGCTCTATTTGGGTGTTGTTTTTTTCTACTTTGTCTTCTAACTCACTGATGCGGTCTTCAGCTTCTTCTAATCTATTGAATCCTTTTAAGGTTTTTTTTATATCAGGTGTGTCATCCTTCATTTCCACTTGATTTTTATTCATAGCTTCTACCTCTTTTTTTTTTTATGCTGGTGTAGTTCTCATTAAGTTTCTTGTAGTTCTCACTAAGTTGAGCACCCTTAAAACCATTGCTTTGAATTCTTTATCTGACAAACTGCTTGCCTCCATTTCATGTAGTTCCTTTGCTGGTGATTCCTCTTCTTTCATTTGGGGGTTGTTTCTTTGTCTCACCATTTTATTAGTCTGGTAGTTCTGGGCCAGGTGAGGTGTGTTTGGCCATGTAGGCAGGTAAGTGTGAATCAGATAAGACTGCTATGGCTCCCAGTCTTGGTGTGGTGGCCTTCTTGTGGGACCCAGTGGAGTAAGTCTCCTTGATTCTCTGAGCACTCCTTTTGAATTTAGGTCTTGATTGCTGTTGTTCGTTTGTGGGTGGGCTCAGTCCTGGGGTTGTTAACTATGAGTCGCAACCCCTGGCTCTGTAGACCATGTGGTGCGAACCTTATACAGGTGTTGACAGGACAAAATAAAGCAACCAGACCAAATCAGAAAGATCCCCGCCCCCAAATATCCAGGTGGAGGTAGGATTCAAACCTGGGCAGCTAAGCTCTGTGTGTTGCGTGGCAAGCGGACTCCAGTTAAAGACAGGTTTCCTACCGAGTGGAGTTTGGACCCTCACCAAGATTAGAGCACCTGTCCCGCTGACACTCCTCCGAGCCGCCCCCGTGCTCAGAGCGCACCTCTCCCAGCGCAGGGGCGCAGAGGCAAAAGGGCTGCGGAGCTGGCAGGGAAGAGGAGAGGGCGGAGCGAGAGCATCCGCACGATGGCGTGTCAATAGAAGTGTCGCCCCTGCCCAGGGCCCCGGAGACCCACAAACTCCCGCCTCCCGCCTCCCTGCGGCAACCGGCGAATCGCTGAGTCACGGTGAAGCGGCTTTCCTGCACCCTCCCTGCCGCCTTCCTGCGCTCCCGCCCGCTGCCCGTGCTCGCTCCCGCTCCGCCGTACAGACTCCAGCTGCCGCCGCGTGAATACCCGGGCGCCTTCAGGGTGGGTGGGTTGGGGGGCGAGGGAGGGGCTCCGGGCATCAGGGAGCTGCACCCAGCTTTCCTCATCCCTCTTCAGACGCCTAGGGGTCTCCGAGGGAGATGATTAGCGATGTTTAGTAGTCCTTTACAATTTGGTCAAAGTGGTAGCCGCTTTTCTTTCTGAATTGTAAGGGCCTGGAAGGACCCAGGAATAGTCCAGATGGCGTCAACATACTTTCGAATTTCTTGTTTGTAGGTGATGACTGTTCTGTACGGCTTTGAAGCTTGAGTTTATTTCTGTGCTCCACAGTCCAGCACCCAATAAATATTGATTGCTTGCTCCTCTTAGAGTGAGCCTTGACTGACAGGGGAGGGCATTGACAGGTAGAGTGCTTTGAAAAATAGCAGTAAACCTTAGAGCGCTAACTGCACTCCATTGAGGTAGGCAGTCTTATTACCCCTGTTTTACAGATGGAAAAACTGAGGAACCCAGAGGTTTAGCAATTGGCCTCAGGTCACACAGGTGGTACGTGGGGAAATTGGGATGCAAACCCAGGCTGTTTGGCTCCAGGATTTGTACGTCTTGTTAAAGCATCTGTTGGTTTGGGTAGGAATCTTTGAGGGAGTGGATTATATTTATCTTGAAGAAGAGCTTTAGGGATTGGGGTTACTGTCTGTAAGCATTTGAAGAGGAAAAGGAACTGATTATACTTGTTCTGTGCTTGGTCCTGAAATCCAGGATGCATTGTCAAGAGCACCTCCTCCAGGAGTTTCCTGTGCTCTTAAAGAGTTCATGAGAAAGTGCAAAGATTTCTTGCCAGAAAAGTTGCTCCTGAACTTCAGGGATAGATGGGTCTTTGAATTTGATGACCCTCAAAGATCCCTTTCAATGCCATGATCTTCAGCATTCTGGAGAGAGTCACAGACCTCTTGTTTTTTCTCTGTGTTCCCTATGCCACCGTGCAAAGCTCTGTCAGCCTCACTGGTGTGTATGTGTGTGTGTGTGGGCGGGGGGAGACTGAGAGATTTCAATGAGGTAAAGCAGATAAACTGCCCATATTGCTAAACCTTGTAGAAGAGTGGCTGTAAGATCACATGAGATAACAATTGTAAATAATTAGTGGCTGGGAACCAAGTAAGTACTCAAACACATTCACCATCATGACTGCTGTTTAAATCACCTAACCCACATCGCGTACATAGTAAGCAATCAATAAATTGTAGGTGTTAGTATTTCGGGCAAATCTGATTTTAATATCCTTTATTTTGTAGTACTTGGATGTGACTTAGGACTTAGTGACTTCTCTGTTTTGTTTTCCCTCCTTTTGCCCTCCAACCTCTACAGCTCAGCATCAGAATCAGTCTCTTTTTGGACCCGGACATGGCATCCTTCAAGAAGGTTACCCTCTCAGTGCTTAGCCAGGAGCAGTCGGAAGGGGTTGGGGCGAGGGTCCGCAGAAGCATTGGCAGACCTGAGGTATGTTGCTGTAGTGGCTGTTTTGTGCTTTTTTTGAGGAAGGGACTGGTGGGACACTGAAGGCAAACTTGGGAATAGAGGGCCCAAGACCATCATGAGCTGCTTTGTGTGGGGCCATAGGAGCCAAGTCTAAACTTAGCATTTGTGGTCCTCTACACACTAGCTCCAGCCAAAATGAGATTTCTGTATCGTGGATATAGAGGTCTTGAGCAGAAGGTGTAGCTGAGCTTCATGAAACATCTCTGCACCTCTCTATACATACACATCCCATCATCCTCAGCATGCATATCAACAGACATGCCCATCTTATGCCCACAAGGGAAAGTACCAGGGGGTAACTCTGGGTCTCAATTCCAAATTCCTAACAGAGAAAACCTGATTGGCTTGGCTTGGGTCAGGTAGTCATTGCCAAGGATTTGGGTTCATAGGGAAACTTCTGGGACCCAACTCTGTGGACCTCTTGTGGTGGTGGGGATAAGTAGGGGCTATCAGAGAAGGCAACTATAGGTTATGTAGATGTCTTTCAACATTAGAGAACTCTTTCATTTGAAAATTATGGGAGATGTGGGACTCGTGGAAAAGAAACTCTTGTATATATGCACAGAAAGGTATTAAATTATGGTTATAACCCAGGGAGTACTGTGCCCAGCACCATACCACATTAAAAAAAAAAGTTTTTATTGAGGTGCAATTGACATATAACATTATATTAGTTTCAGGTGTACAACATGATACAATATTTGTATCTATATAGTGAAACGATCACCACAATAAGTCTAGTTAACAACTGTCACCATACATAGTTACAAAATTTTTTTTCTTGTGATGAGGACTTTTAAGATATTTCTTAGCAACTTTTAAATATGAACACTGTATATTAACTATAGTCACCATACTGTACATTACATCCCATGACTTATTTATAACTGGAGGTTTGTAACCCTTGATTCCCTTTACCCATTTCACTCACCCCCACCCCCTGCCTCTGGCAACCAACAATTTTTTCTCTGTATCTATGAGCTTGTTTTTTTTTTTTTTTTGCTTTTTTTTAGATTCCACATATAAATGAGATCATATAGTATTTGTACTTCTCTAACTTATATCACTTAGTATAATGCCCTCAAGGTCCATTCATGTTGTCATAAATGGCAAAATTTCCTTTTTTTATGGCTGAATAATATTCCATTGCATATACATACCACATCTTCCTTGTCCATTCATCTGTGGACAGACACTTAGGTTGTTTTCTTGTCTTGGCTATTGTGAATGATGCTGCAATGAACATGGGAGCGCAGATACCTTTTTGAGTTAGAGTTTTCACTTGAATAAATACCTAGAAGTGGGATTGCTGGATTCTACAGTAGTTCTGTTTTTAATTTTTAATTTTTTGAGGAATCTCCATACTGTTTTCCTTAGTGGCTGCACCAATTGACATTTCCACCAACAGTGTACATCCTTGCTAACATTTATTTCTTATCATTTTTTATAGTAGCCATTCTAACAGGTGTGAGGTAATATGTCATTGTGGTTTTGATTTGCCTTTTCCTGATGAATAGTGAAATGCAAATAAAGGAAGAAGTATACTAGAAATGGATTCATTTTGAAATGTTTGTCCCTTTTAAAATCTGCTCTGATATTCTCATACTCTTTTTATCATTAGCTTCCTCTTTAACTATAAATATCTTTTGAGGTCCATCAACATTATTTCCGAAAGATAGATGCAAACAGGATTATTCTAAGGGCTAAATGCACAATGGATGTTGGGAGATGCAGATGGATGTGGTGTCATATTCTACTAGGCCACATCACCAATAGAACAGGTGTAAAAAATTTGGACACCCATCAATAAATCCATTATTGTTTGTTGAGGGAAGCTAATACTCTAATTACTCCATCTGTCAGGAACACATCTGCTGAGGGTTTCTACATTTTTTTTTTTTTTTGAATTGTGACTCCCTTTTGGTGATCTGATGAAACCTGTCAACTCCTTCTTAGAATAATCTTTTTTTAATGTATAAAATAAAATACATAGGATTACAAAAGAAAACTTTTTATTGACATATGGTTAACAAAATATTACAAAACACATTTGTAATCTAATAGTTTTACATTAAACAATAAGACTTGACGATAGTCCTAACTACCTAATTTCAAAGCTGTGAGGAGCATGAAAAATAGTTCAGTATACCTGCAACAACTGTAATGTGATATGAAAATGGCTTTGATTTATATGGGTGAAAAAGCCACAGGTACTGGTAATTTACTGTGGTTCTTTTACTACATTCATAATTGAAGGAAATGTCAAATTTCAATCTGGAGATGGGTGATGGTAACTGTTATGCACCAGTGTCAATGTGCTTAATGGCACATTGATACTTAAAAATGGTTAAAATGGTAAATTTATGTTGTGTATATTTTACTACAAAAAATACAGAAGAAAAAAATTTCAGTTAGAGGTTAGTGAAAATAAGGATGTAATTTTTTTCCAGCCAAGTTCATAGCCACCCTGAATTTTACCCTTGGTGCCCAGTTAAGACACCCTGGCTGATAACCTATGCTTTAAAGACCCTGACATGGTGTATCCTTATTTTTTTTTTTCATTTAATATGGTAGCATAAGCACTTCCTATGCTATTATAAATTTTTCATAAACATCATTTCAATAGCTATGACATATTCCAGTATATGGGCATACCATTGTTTTCTTGCTTATGACCCTATTTTTGGCCATTTAGATTGCTATCATATTTTTAGCACTCTACACACTACCATCTTGCTAGTAAGTTAGACCCCTAACACTCCAATCAGCAGAGAAGGAAAGCATCTATCTAACGTCAAGGCAATTACTTTTCAAACTTTTTGCACCAAGGATTTGTCATTGAAGGTGCATCTCATAAACTTTGGAGCCCAAGGTATTTTAGCGTAGAATTTACAACAGTGTTTAGCATCAGTGGCCCTAAGTGACTTCTTTTCTATGACCACAAATGTGGAAGTATGAGAATTCACAATGTTCTCACTGAACCTTACAGTGATGAATGGTCAAGAACAGATGGAGCCGGGGGGGGGGGGGGGGGGCGGAGTGGCTGGCTCACACTTTTCATTACAATTATGTGTGGGCTGCGCCAGCCAGGTTGGAATTTGAATGATTGCATAGCATGATGTTAGCGGGTGATTTGTCTGTGCTCCCAACGGGAGGGAAACCCACTACTTATTTGCATTTGCCTCTGTGCCCCACTCCTCCTTCCGCCAGACACTCCTTGGTGGACTGTAATTTTCCTGGGACCACTCATATTTCTTTTTATTTATTACGAAGAATTTCAAATATACAAAAATAGAGAAAATAGTATACTGAATCTCCATGTACCCAGTGTCCACAACGATCAATTCATGGAAACTTTTATTTCATCTATATCCCCATCCATTTCTTCCCTCAGCGTATTTTGAAGTAAATCATTTCATTTATATTTCAGTTTGTGTTTCTAAAAGATAAGAACTTTAAAAAATATAATTAAAATTCAATTATTGCACTTAAAAATTATGAGTTCCTTAATATCATCAAATAACCTTGGTTCCGATTGATACAGCCTTTGTAGGTGGCACTCTCCATTATCACGGTCTGTAGATAGTGAGTCAAGGTAGAGGGGTATAGAGTTACAGCTGAAGTTCATTCCAGGATGTATCTAGATCTCAGTCTGGACCATGTGCTAGCAGTTTCCTTCTGCCTTCTTATCATTACCCTCAGGCCCCAGTCTAGAGAGTGAGTAGGTCCAGGAGGTAGGCTGAGCTGTTGGAGCTGCCTTTGAAAGAACTCTCCCTTCTGCTGGTGCCCTATCGTCTCCATATAGACTGGCCTTTTGTGGGGTACTGGGAGAGTGGGGTCTTACCTGATTCTAGGCTGCTGCCACAGGCATTATTGCCCTTTTATCAGTTAGAACTAGGTCTGACTATGCATAACAGAAAGCATTTTCCAAAACCAATGGTTTACATATGTAAGGATTTGTGTTTTTCTTTTGAAAATCCAAAAGTACAACAGTATTGGGTGGGCCTAGAGGCTCCACACTTACCAGAGACCCACACTCATTCTATCTTAGTTCATCATTCTTAGTACATTTGTAGTGTATCACCTATGGCCCAAGAGAGCTGCAGGGGCAATAGCCACCATTTGCCTTTGGATACAAAAAGGAGGAAGAGAGGAAAGGCAAAAGGATACCTTCCAGCTGTCTATTTTCCTTTTATAAGGGATTTCTCTAAAAGTCCCACTCAACAACTTCTACATACCTCTCTTTAGTGAGGTTCAGTGATTCTGTCATACAACCACACCTAGTTGCAAGGGAATCTAGGGACCTACCACAGTACCACTTAGGACGTTTGTGGGGTATCTTCTATGTACTCAGAATTATTCTAGTTTCAATGGAGCATCATAAAAAAAGCATAGAGTCGGCTCTATCCCCAAGGAATTAACATTCCTGATAGCTACTTCTGGGGCTTCCTGACTTAAAAATGCCAGTCTGCTGGAGCTTTATTAAGGGAGTGCCATGAGCTTGAGGGGTGGTGGCCACAGGTTTTGACTTGTCTTCTCAAGAGATCAAAACAAATAGCTTGGAAGCTGACACCTGAATGTGGCAGCTAAAGGATTTGGAACTGTTTGAAGGAAAAGAAATTCCCCTGTGATTCAAAAACTTTGAAAGATCCTCAATTTAATATGTAGAGAGAGAAAGATGTGGATGAACTGGCAACCAAGTCAAACATTTTAGGAAATCAGAATTGTCATACAAATCACATCTTGTCTACAGATAACATGTTTCTTTAATAATGTTGAATACTTGCCAGATGTTTAGAGAATATTAGGAACTTTGATGAGGGCTAATACTTAGCCTGCAAATAATACTTTAGTATAATAGTCTAATGCAAGGTAATCTTGCTTGATGGAGGAAGAGTGCCTCTTACACTTGTCCCTCACTCCTTGGCCAGTTAAACAGTTCATCCCTCTGACTCTTTCCTAAACCAGACCCCTGGCTTCTGCAATCTTTTACTTGTACTGGCTTCCTTCATGTGTGTATCCATATATCATGGATTGGTTACGAAAATGATTGAACATGTGATCAATATATGACAAATAATACTTTCCAAGCAATGAATAACTGCTGTTCTGTGGGTGATGGATGGTGATGAGGGTAGGATTGGAAAGAGGAAACCTCTTTTCACAGTTTATTTAACAGCAGGACATATTTGCTCATATGAAACTCTTTGATACTAAGAAGCAATACATATTTCTTTGTCTTTTCTTTACCCATATTTTAATACCATAGAACCACAACAGTGTCAAACTAAAAAGCCATCTTAAAGCTCTAAATCCTTTGTTTTGCACCTGGGAAGTGTGCTTAGAGATTTATAGAACCAGTGCAATATGTCAGATACCACCCATCTATGTAGAACCTACAGCACTTCAGGCACTGGACCAGGTACTCTACTTTCATTGTTTCCAATCCTTCAAGGTATATATTACCCTGAGAAGTAAAATATATATATATGTGTGCGTGTGTGTGTGTGTGTGTGTGTGTATATATATATATATATATATATATATATATATATATGAAATAAGGTATGAAAATTTTCAACCTCTCCTGCAACCCCAGTCCCATTTCTGAGCTTTCATTGAGGTGATATGGAGTTACGAGTGACAGGATAAAAATGAAAGGATCCAAGATCTGATTTTCACTGAAAAGGGAAGGATTTCCCATGGAAGATAAAAGAGTGATTCAGGTGAGAGGGGATTAGAAGAAAAGGAAAGAGCTGTCTCTAGATGGTTTGAGGAGATTTGAAGAGGAGACAGGTATATATTGGAGAGGTGTAAGGGGGATTTTAAACATATCTTTAAGTTGAAGACCCCCTTTGTCATTTTTGAAAGATACAATAAATATTTTGTTTTTCATTTACTTTTTAATATTGGACTGGATGAAACACTGGGCTGAGATGGGCTACAAAAAGATGGACTTACCCAGTTTTATATAGGTCACAGTCCACATTTTAAAGTGAAGACATTGAAACTTGGTTAGGTGAAAAAACTTGCAGTAGATTGTTGAATTTGTGTGTGTGTATGTTCAATATATATATTTTATATACATACACACACATGTGTGCACCTGCTTGTGTGTTTCCATAGTCAGTGAAAACAAGAGTCAAAACCAGAGACAGAGATATAGAAAGTGTTTGGTACTTTCATTTCTACAAATATGATAGAGTAGATACCCTGAAATAATAAATAGATAAATAAACAAACTAGCGAAATAAGTCAGAGAAAGATAAATACCATATGATTTCACTTATATGAATCTGAAGAACAGTATCAAGGTAACTTTTCAGTTTATTTAAACAAACAGAACTAAAACAGACTCATAGACACAGAGCACAGACTGATGGTTGCCAGAGGGAAGGGGATTGGGGGCTGGGTGAAAAAGGTGAAGGCATTGAGAAGTACAGATTGGTAGTTACAGAATAGTCACGGGGATGTAAAGTACAGCATAGGGAATATAGTCAATAATATTCTAATAACTATGTATGGTGCCAGGTGGGTACTGGAAATATCGGGGGGACCACTTTGTAAAGTATATGATTGTCTAACCACTATGCTGTACACCTGAAACTAATAGAAATTAATATTGAATGTAAACTTTAATTGAACCATTAAATTAAAAAAATAATTAGCTGAGCTGATAGGAAGTTAAAGACATTCATAGATTCCAAAATCAATGAGGAAGAAAGAAGAAACTGAAAATCTGAATGGTTTTGTAGCCATTAAGGTAATTGAATCAGTATTTTTTTTTTTTAATCCTCACTTGAGGACATTTTTTCATTTTTTGTTCAGATAGAGTGGGAGGGAGAGAGAGGAAGAGAGAGAGAGAGAAACATCGACGTGAAAGGGACACATCGAGTGGCTGCCACCCGCACGACCAACCAGGGCCGGGGATAAACTGCAACCGAGGTACATGCCCTTAGCGGGAACCGAACCCGGGTCTCTCTGGACCGCAGGCCGACGCTCTAACCGCTGAGCCAAACCGGCCAGGACGAATCAGTATTTTTATAAAAGTTTATCACAAAGACAACAGGTCCAGATTATTTTACAGACAAATTTTACCAAATATTCAAGGTACAGATAATTCCAATGAGACACAAACTCTTCAGGAGATGAAGCTCTAGGGAGTCCTCAAATCACTTTATGAAGTGACATTACCTTGATATCAAGACAAGACAAGGACAGCATGCGAAGGATAATTGCATCACATTTATAAATATTTTTGCAAGAATCATAAGCAAAGTATTAATCAACCAAATACAGCAATATATAAAAACATAATATATCATAACCAAGTTTGGATTATATGAAGAAAACAAATTTGGTTTAATGTAAAAAATTTCTGTAATTTACCAACATTAACAGATTAAAGGAGAAAAAACATTTCAATCAGTGCACTAAAAATATTCAATAAAATTCAACATCTATTTATTCTAAAAAAAATTAGTAAACTAGAAGTAGAAGGGAAATTCCTTAACCTTATGAAGAGAATCTACAGAAAACCCACATTAAACCACCTGGTTACCAGTGAAACTTTAAAAAAACAATCTCTGTAAAATCAGGGACAAGACAAGGATGTCTGTTGCCATCATTTCTATTCAGCATTGTTGCAGAGGAGCTGGCTTGCAAAAAGACAAGAAAAAGAAATAGAAAGTATAAAGAATTAAAATGAGGGGAAAAAGTTATTTGCTGATGGATATTAATTGGAATATTCACACCCTGTAATGCAGCAATTTTCAACCTTTTTTGTCTCATGGCACATATAAACTAATTATTAAAATTCTGTGGCACACCAAAATTATATTTTTTGCTGATCTGACAAAAATAGTATAATTTTGATTCATTCTCACCAGATGGCTATTGTTGTGTTGGCTGTTGTCATTTTAAAAAAATTTTATTTGACAACCTAAGGGAAAAGAGGTCAGCGCCCCTGACTAAATAGTCGGGTATTGCAGGTTTTAAAATTTTTTCAGCACACTGATTGAAAATCACTGCTGTAATGGGATTATGCACTCCCACCACTTTTAGCTTCATTAGCCCAAATCCCATAGGGAGGGTTTAAGTTCCCTCCTCCCTGACTTTGGCTTTGGCCATGTTACATGCTATGACCAACAGGATGTGTTAATGTGATTGTGCACAACTGGCTTGGCTCATTTTTGCTCTTGACCTTGGCTATCAGAAAAGCATGTTCTAGATAGTGGCCAGCTTGGGACCCAGAATGAGAAGACATGTAGAGGCCAGCCAAATTTAGCAGCCTGCCACAGCTTTAATGCAAGCGAAAAATTTGTTTTTAAGCTATTGGGCAAAAGCTTATTGATAAATACACTGGTGCTGTGAATGTTTGCAAAGAAAACCCAAAAGAAACTACAGATGAATTATTAAAATTAATAAGAGCTTAGAAATGTTCAAAATTGCCTTTCTATGCACATTTCTAATCTCCAGCATCAAATTGTTCAAAAAATAATTTAAAAATACTATTTACAATACCTTTCAAAATTATGTTATTTGTGAAGAAAATAACAAATTTTATTGAAAGACATTTTATAAGACCTAAAGAAATGGAGATAACTCAATATTATATAAATGTCTGTTCTTCCCAAATTGGTTCATAGATTCAGAGCAATTCCAATCTGTTTCTACCTCTCATTTGAGCTTGAGATTGATCTTCAGTTGCCTTCTAGCTTTTGCACAATGTACTGGACATTAAATATTCAAAGCTTCATTTATACAGGTAACATTTATGTAGATATCTCAAAATCAATGTGAACTAAAATGAAGTCACCGTGGCTACTTCTGCTATATTCCTTGTGCTTCTGGATGGCCCTGCCATCCTTCCAGGCACCATAGCTAGAAGTTTGGGAATAGTTCAATGCTCTTTTTCCCATTCTTCTTTACCACTGTCATTGCCTTAGGCCTGGCCTTTGTCCTTGTCCAGACTATTGAAGTGACTTTCTAAATGCTCTTTGTCTCCTTTCTCTTCCTTTTCCAAACTATCTTCCACATGTGTGCTAGAGTGGTCTTTCTAAATATGATCATCTCAACCTCTGATTAAAATCCATCCCCTTCAAGATAAAACCCAAACTTCTTTAAGGTTTGACCTGTCTCCTGGGCCCATCTCTCATCATAATTCCATGTGCATCTTTTGCCCCAATAGAGCAGTTTCCTTGCAGTTCTTCAAGGTTGTCAAGCTGTATCTGCTTTTTCTCTTGGGATAGTCTTCCTTATCATCCTTCTACTCAACTGCTAGCAACATGTACCTCAAGACCCAGTTTAAGTCACACCTTCCCTGATCCACCCCATTCTCATGTGTACGTGTCTTCCTCCAGAGTGTTTATCACAATGTAATCATTGACTTTCTAGTCTGTTCCCTCATGAGATTATGAATCTGTTTAGGATACATACTGTATCTTGTTTCTGCTTGACTATTTAGATCTTAGATGATTATAAAATGTTTGTCCACTGTTTACACTTTTCATAAAATGTTAACTCTAACTTAATCAGTGAATCAGTGTGTGTGTGTGTGTGTGTGTGTGTGTGTGTGTGTAAGAAGTTCTTTCCTGAAAGCAATTTTTATTTCAAAAAGTTGCTCATTGGCTATGTAGTTTTCAATGAATTCCACTAGATCTGTTCATGAATGTAGTCCCTGGTAGTAAAAGACATGCCTAATATGCTGAATTTTATTTTTATTTCAGTTAAAAAATCTGGATCCATTTTTACTGTTTGATGAATTTAAAGGTGGTAGACCAGGTGGATTTCCTGATCACCCACATCGAGGTTTTGAAACAGTAAGTAAAATAATTTGACTGCAAAAGTATGTATTTTAAAACTTGCCTTTGTTTTTAAATTTACTAATCATTTCCAATGGAAAATTCAATTTTAGAAGTAATGAATAATAGGTGAAAATTAACTTATAAATTCCTGGCTACTAGATAATTGTAATATCTATTTTACATGAAGCATACTCAAATAGAAATATTTACTGTTTATAATATTCTTTGAATTTGTGCCACTGGAGACATTCCTAATTGAGTATTTAATTAAGAGCAAGAATTAACCTCTTAAAATATTTATATAATTAAAATATATTAGAGATAGAAGAAAAATTTAAGATGTGATTAAAATAATTTTATATCAAAAACTTGTTTCTCTTCAAGAATATTCAGAAATGTTTAACCTCATGTAATATAATATTTTAAACCCAAAAGGCAGTCCAAGAACACTATGAGTATTTACACTCAGTTCTAAGGAATTGTATATAATCAAGGGCAGGGAGTGAAATAGAACATAGCCTAAGAATTAGAATTTTAAGGACATACATATACATTTACAAATTTAACTGTAAGATTTATAGAGATTCTGCTGCACATTTGTTTTTAGTTTTAGATACAGAAATAAAAATATATAACATAGTATTGTGGTACTTTCAAAGATTTCTATTTCCCACACATACATATACTCTGGGAAAATACAGGGATAGTTAATTTATAGTTCCAAAGTTTAGCCATCTGCTCCCTGAAAAAAACCTGTAATTTTGGGAAACACACCAGGGCTTGTTAAAGATTTAGTGTGTTTGTCAAGCCAATTGTTGACTGAGTAAATATTTATTGAAAGCTGGTGACATTCAGTTATTGGTGGTGAGCGATCTTTTGTATGTTAGAGTGTATGTGTTTTTATATTGGGGAATTTGGGGAGAAGGCAGAGGGAGGGAGGCTAACAAAGAAAGAGGCTGACCCCTGCTTGCCTCCAGTATGCAGTCTAGTTAAGGAGGCAAAAGGTGGACAGATAAACAATTCATTGCAGAGTAAAGGTGGAATGAACCAAGAAGCTTCTGGAAATAGTATGAATGATCAAAGTAGTCAGGTCTCCCTTTGTCATTTAGTCATTTGCTTTCCAGTTGTCTTCTCGTTCCTTTCACCTACCCTATACTTGTGCTGGATTCTGACCCAGTTCCAAATCTGATCCAGTTCCCACTGTGCTCTTCTGCTACTGGTATGAAGACATTCTCACCACTCCATCTCACAGCTCCAGTTACCATTTTGCTAATCTTTCATGGTCTTTTCAAGTATCACTTTCTCCATCAAGTTTTTAAGACAATTCCAAGAGAATGCACTTGCTTCATTTGGTCCCCTAAGCATTCTATTTTTACCAGGCTCACACACATTAGAACATTAAACCTCTATGGTGGCCTCAATCATATTCTGTCTGTCTTGAATTGAAGCTAGGAATTGCCTCAATTGCCATCTCTCCTGGCCACACCCAAGAGGCTGTCGATCGCTTCAGTTGAGGTAATCCTACACATCTCCATGTTTTCCAGTTGGAGATACTCTGTAACTACTGGCTTAATTTAATCGGATAATAAGAAGAGATGGCTTTTCCTGAAGACAATGAATATATAAAAGGAATGAGAAAACATATTGCTTTCTTTTCTGTTATGGAAAGAGGGACTGTTATAAATTGTAAGGTACTCAACTTTAAACTACTCTGAAGGAGTTCAGCTGTAGAATACTGGTATTTGACTTTTTTCTTTTGAGTAAGAATCTTCCTTAAAACTATATTCATAATTGTAGTCAATCCTCATTATTTTGTGGATTCTGTATTTGTGAATCATCTACTTGTTAAATTTATTTGTAATCCCAAAATCAATACTTCTGATTCATGGGTGCACATTCCCAGCTGAGGATGACAAGGAAATGCTCTGCTTCCTGTTCCAGCTCTCATGCTGTAAACAAGTATCCTCCTTGAGGCCTATTTAGTGTCACATTTTTCACATTTTAGAGCTTTTTGTTGGTGATTTCACTGTTTAAAATGGCCCCCAACTGAAGTACTGTCTGGTGTCCCTAAGTACAAAAAGGCTGTGATGTGCCTTATAGAGAAAATAAGTGTTAGATAAGCTTCTTTCAGGCATGAGTTACAGTGCTGTTGGCTGTGAGTTCAATGTTAATTAATCAACAATATATGTTGAATAAGGTGTCTTTAAACAGAAACAAATATAAAACAAGGTCATGTATTGGTCAGTTGATGAAAATGTGGCCAGAAGCTTGCAGGATCGCGACCCTGTATTTCTCCAGAAGCAGTGGCTCAGTGTTTTCTAATTCAGTGATCATGACACCTTTATAGAACATAGCTACTTCAAGTAACTAGAATCAACTGTATCAGTTTCCCCCAGGAGTGTAGGTAAGCCAAGGATTCAGGTCTGTGTTAATGTGAACTTTAAAAGTGTATAATTTAAAACCAGGTCCACTTGTAGGCTGGCATCACCTCCTTTGTGGTGAGCAAGAGAACATTCTCAAGAGGAGTTACACATGTTTCTGTCTTTCCACGATGCCAGGTTTATTAAGGGAGACCTCCCCAATAAGCCAATAGAGTCACACGTAGGTTACACACAGAGAGGGGAAACTTATGCGATAGAAGTGAGCAGAGTGAGTGTCCAGAGCAAAGTCCCAGTCACTGCTGGCATGTGCAGATGGAGAGGCGGGCATGAGTCTCAAGCTAGGTAGCTACAGTGGCACCATGCATCTGGTGAAGTGGAGTTCCAGCAGGGCTCCGAGTGTGACCAAGCTTGAGTATTAGGTGATCGGAACTCTGAGTTCTTAGAGCCCACCAGGGTTAGAGGTCCCATTCATATCGGTGTTCAGATGGAGTCCTTATCCAAGTGCCCAGACCTGTGGTTTTGGGCGTTCTGAGCCCTCCTAAGGTTGTTCCTATTACATTGAATTTCCTCGGTCTTGACACAGCACTTGACATAACTATCATTGCTGACTGACTCCATGTTAGATTATCAGAGGGGTCCAAAAAGTCCGCTCTGCTCTTACCCTGTACATCCCTGGAGCATTTTCTACAGGCTTGTTATAAAATTTGAAAATGCTAATTAGTATAAAGAACAAAATTAGAATTACTTCTTAAGTTATCTTACCATCCAGAAATAGGTATTGTTTTTGTTTTGATGTATTTTCTTCCAGGACATTTTTTTTCTGGTATCATGCTATATGTTTTGTGTCTTTTTAAAAAATATATATTTTATTGATTTTTTAGAGAGAGAGGAAGGGAGAGGGAGAGAAAGATAAACATCGATGAGAGAGAAACATTGATTGGCTGCCTCCTGCCCACCCCCTACTGGGGATCAAGCCCGCAGCCCGAGCATGTGCACTGACCAGAAATCGAACCAGCGACCTCTTGGTTCATGGGTTGATGCCCAACTACTGAGCCACACTGGCTGGGCATGTTTTGTGTCTTTTTAAACTTTAACATTATAGTCTTAGCATTTTCCCAATATTCTTCAAAAAACTAATCTTTACTGGCTTCATTAAACATCTGCCATGAAGGTTGTTATCAATTGACGTTGCTTCAGCAATGTATGAGGGTACCTGTTTTCCCTCAGCATCATCAACGCAATATATGTACCCAACTTCTCTTTATCTTTGCTGTTTTGACAAGTGAAAAATAATGCCTCATTATAGTTTTAGTTTGCATTCCTTTTATCTGAGAGAGGTTGATTAACTTTTCATTTTAAAACATTTGTTCACCATACATATTTATATCCTTGCCCTATTTTTTTCAGTTGCGTTGCTGGTATTATTATTATATAGAAGTTCTTTTTTTTATTAAGGAAATCAGGCCCTTTTCAGTGATAGGAGTTGCAATAATGTTAGGAGGGATTAAGCTTGTTTTACGTATCCCCAAAGGTAAACCTTTGGATATAAAGCATAGAATCAAACCAAAAAAAGGAAGAATTTTCTAACAATTCATTATGCAGAAATAGAACAGTTTCCCTGAGTTGAAGTGATTTTCTTATTTCTGGGAAAATAGAAACATGCACAGAATGTTAACATAATGGGTGTGTTACCAGATTCAATGTTCCTCAAAATGGTTGTGTACTAGATGAGTCAGTGCTGTACTGGAATAAAAAATATTAGAGCTCACAAGAATTTTTAAAAATAAAAATGAAATTATGCTGTACTAACACATGAATATAAAATATAAATAAATATACATATTTTGAGTGCATGCTCACATTTTTGAACTAATAGTGATACACAATCAAAGAACTGTGGAGAATAATATTCTAAAAAATTCTTATGACCTCAAGTGTGATTGATATACCCTCAGTGGTCTCTTCTGGAACCCCAGGTTCCTCCTGAAATCTGTTGAATCAGAATCTGCATTTTAACAACATCCTTGAGTGAATGATGTGCACATTAACATTTGAGAAGTGCTTCCCTAGATGACCTTGCAAACCAGAAAAATTATAATTCTATGAGATAAGAGTGAGAACCTGATTTTACTGAATTAATGGCTAATCATTTTTTTAAACTTAGCTCTTCGGTTTGGCTAGCTGTATATTTTCTGTTAAAAACTTGCCTGAAAATTGAGGAAGAAGGAATGCCCTGGAGAAGGAGGCACAGCTAGTGGTCACAAGACAAAAGGGAAAACTTGTTTAGTATTTCCTGCCAGGAGTTTGGACTCTGGGGAGCATTGTTTTCCAAAGGCCTGAGTGGTAAAGGGTGGAATAATTTTGCAGTGACTTATTTCTCGTCAGGCCTGATATTATTTTTCCTGATATCTTGATTTGGTTAGGGCAGCTGTAAATGATCAGAAACAAAGAACGATCTGAAAATTGGGCAACACTCTCCCCTTTTTCATTCCATGCCCTGCCAAGGTTTAGTTTAACTTGAAAAGCCAGTAAAATTCACACACTGTTGAACTGTTCACCTACTCTGAGAAGAAACATATTTAATGCCCTTTAAGATCTTCCTTTAAATTTTAGTCTTGAGACTTGACACATTTTAGCACTGAAAATCCCATGTCCCTTGGACCCCCTCAGTCCTGGGGAAACCAGGATGGTTGGTTACTCCTGCCTAGTTAAATTTAAGAACTGGTAGGCATAAACTGCCATGCCTGCTTCTCAGGGACATTTTAGGATGGTTTTATCCATTATGTTCTTAGTTGGGCTTAGACATGTTTTAAAAGTTCTTCACTACAAGCCTCGGCAGGTTCTTTGATCAGGAGAACAAACCTTCCTGTTTCCAAGCCACACTAGCGTTCCCTGGTTGGCAGCCAGCAGCATTTGCAGGCAATGCCTGAACAATATCCTGGACAGGAAGGGAAGGGTCCTGGTGATTCACATGAAAACTCACACTGGATTCAAACCTCCTGTCTCCCACACAGCCTGCTCTTTCTAGCTTGCTGTGCATTTTCAAAACCTAATCATACCATTATTGAATCAAGGCTGGGAGGGGGGGAGCTTGATTAAATTAAAGTCCTATTTTGGGGGGAATACTCTAGGAAAACTAGGAGACAAGGATACTTTCTCATTGTTATAAAGACTCAATTGTTCAACGAATATCCTATATCATATCTAACACTGAGATATTAAACATAATCCTGTTAACTTCAGAAAAAAAGACAAGAATATCTACCAGCACCATTATAATTTAATATGGTTCTGGGAGCTTTGAAGCTATTAGTAAGAGTTATAGCGATTGGAAAGAAGAAGAGAAAAGGTTCATTTGTAGGTAATATGCTAATAAATGAACACCCCACAGTGGTTGCATCCAACTTTGGGCAGCAATGTGACTGGACCAAGGGCACAAGACTTGTCCTGAAGTTACAGTCACAATGCCAGCACATGGATTTTAGCTTACATATTTATTTGGCATGATTGAGGAGTGAAGCTAACAGATTATAGGAAGGAAGCTACAGTCACCCTCACCTCTAAGACATTCCTTGGCACCACCATACTAAGAATATAAACCAAAACCTGGATATAAAATATACAAAAATCACTCACTTTCCTGAATAAAAACAACAACGTGATATAATGGGAACATCACATTCAAAATGACAGTAAGATCACCATATAATCCCAGGGGGAAAGTTATTCCCCTTTAACCCAGTAGTCCTACTTCCAGGAATCTAATAATTTTCTGGAAAAAAAATTCATCATAAGAACAAAGGCTTATTATGCAAAGATTTATTCCAGTGCAATTTTACAAAGTTGAAAAGGAAGGAACAAAGTAAGTATCCAAAATAATAGGGGAACGAGAATATATCTGGAAACTACATATGAGGAAATTATCTATCTGGAAGATGGAATATCGTGCAAGGTTATTTATAAAAGAAATATTGTAAATAATTTATTCTTTAATCATGGACTGTTTGAATCAAGGTTTCTCAACCTTGGCACTTTTAACATTTTGAGTGGATAATTCTTTGTTCTGAGGGTCTGTCCTAGGATGTTTAGCAGTATCCCTGGCCTCTACCCACTAGATGCCAGAAACACCCCCTACCTCCAGTTGTGACAACCATGAATGTCTCCAGACATTTCCAAATGTCTGTTGCAGGGCAGGGGACCACCAAATTGCTCCAGTTGAGAACTAGTGGTTTAATATATGTGTCCATGCAAAGGTATACAACCTGGCTGGTGTGGCTCAGTGGATTGAGCGTCATCCCATGGACTGAGAGGTCCCGCTTTGATTCCTGGTCAGGGCACATGCAGGAGGCAGCTGATTGATGTTTCTCTCTCACATCGATGTTTCCATCTCTCCTTTCTTTTCTCTTTAAAAAATCAATTTAAAAAACATGAAAAAGGGTATACAGCCATAAGGAAAAATTTCATAGCTTGCTGTCTCCTAATATAGAACCAATCTCCATGACAGTTGGAAAGTGACAGAGGCAAGTTACAGAACTGGCAGTGTAGGATTTGTTTAAGAAGTAAATAGAAAGGTATGAAAAGACTATACCTTTATTCTTTTAAAATGGTTTATTATCAGTTTTATTGTGGGGATACGGACTAGTTTAGCGAATGATTACTTCCACAGACTACATTCATGCAAAGAAAATGAAATTACAAAATTCATGTTTCAATGCCAAAAGAAGATGGTGCTTAGAGTAAAAACAAACAAACACCTTATGACAGATACAAATGTATATTCACAAAGCTTTTAAAAATTTATTGGATTTTAGTATGTTCATAAGATTGTACAAGTATCACCTGATTCAAGAACATTTTCATCTCTCCCAAAAGAAAGCTCATACCTGTTAGCAGTCACTCCCCATTCCCTCTTCCCCCAGCTTCTGGCAACCACACTTTCTATCTCTATGGACTTGCCTATTCTGAACATTTCATATAAAAGGAATCATACTATATGTAATCTCTCATGTCTGGCTTCTTTCACTGAGTATAATGTTTTCAAGGTTCATCCATGTTGTAGTTTGTACCAGTACTTCATTTCGTTTTCATAGCTGAATAGTTTTCTGTTGTATGGACATACCACCTTTTGTTTATCCGGTCATCTATAGATGGACACTTGGGTTATTTCCACTTATGCCTTTATTCTTGGGTATGCCTAAATTATCTCTGAAAGGATACCCAAGAAACTGGTAATGCACCTCCCAGGAAAGGTTACTGGGTTATCAGGGAGAGTGGGAAAGAGTTCATTTTCACTCTAATTCTCTTTTTCATTCTGTACCTTTAGAATTTTGACCTATGCCTATTGGTTAATTATTTAAAATATTAATATTTTCAAAATGCTCTCTTCTTATGCTATATTTGAAGATAAAAAGTGTTCTCGTGGTTGTGAAGCCCCTGATGCTCACCTGCTCTCCAGGAACTCTTGCTGAGGCCTTTGACCTGGGTCTGCTTCCTCCACATAAAATTGACCCAGTTTGTCTGTTCCAGTCAGCTAGATAAGCTAATAATATATAGCATTGTGTAATGGGGAGGATTACCTAGGGGCAGCTTCCTCTGAGAAATATTTGTGGACTCTTTGAAGTTCCCATGAAATTTAAAAGAGTGCTTCAATTTATAAGCACAACTTTCACCTGTTCCACATGTTCCCTGGTTGAATGAAAATCAAAATTGTGTGTGCGTGTGTGTGTGTGTGTGTGTGCGCATGCACACATGCTTGCACGTGTGAGTTTAGATGTGGAGGTTGAGGACTTCTAGCTTGCAAGAAAGTTAGAAAATGATTAAGAAGGAACAAGAGATGTCCAGTTGAAGGAGTTTCACATTCTAAAGGGGAAGCTAGCACTTCTAACAGAAAGGTCTGGGAGGGTTTCAGGGAAAATTTGTCCATTTAGTAAAACCTTAAGGAATAAGTTAGATATGACTCTGGACAGTGGGGGAAAAGATGGGAGGCATAGTATGGGGGTAGACTAAATGGTGAATAGTTTATTCGGACTTAAAAATTAGATGTTTGTGAGGCAGATGGGATATAAGGCTGTAGGTTGGACCATTACTGGAGAAGGCTTTGAAAGCAGAGCTCATTCTTTATGAATGAATGGCCAAAATTTTATATCCAAAACTCCCAAGTTAATGCAATCATGTTAAACTAGAACCACCTTTAGTCTAAAAGTTCAGCTTTTAGACTGGCTTATGTCAGTGGTTCTCAACTGTTGGTGATGTTGCCCACATTTGGCAATTTCTGGAGACATTTCTGGTTAAACTAACTAGGGGATGCTACTGCCATCTAGTGAGTAGAGGCCAGGAATGCTGCTGAACATCCTACAGTGCACAGGCAGTTCCCACAGCAAAGAATTAAGCCCTGGTCTGTCAATGAGCATAGGTTACAGGAGGAAATAGAAGTTTAACTGAAATATTCTTTGAAAGTAGTCCAAATAAATTCCCAACAAATTTCCCCATTTTTCCCCACCTGAAAAATTACAAACATAAACCATTCATGTCTGAGAGACTGCATTCCTAGAGTTTTTAAGTAGACAAATTGGAGGGGCAATGTAATAAAGACATTAAATATTCTTTGATGTCACCAAATTTAAAATAATTCTTTTTAAGTGAGACTAAAAATAAGTCCAAAATAAATTAACATAGATCATTACACAATAAAAAGCTCCTTGCAAATATTTAACACTTGTAGCAAAGCTGCTTTGAAGTTATCTATCAGTAGACTCTTAAAATGAAATGCCTGACCTTACAGGATTAAACCCAAAGGACATTGGCCATGCAGTAATATTAGCTACCAGTTTTATAAGAAGCTTTACATGCTTTCTGTACTCTAAGCCTCACCAACAACCCTGAAAAGTAGGAATTGTTAGCCCCCTGTTTTACAGATGAGGAAACAGAGGCTCCGAGAAGTGCTGACTTGTCAACCGCGCACAGCCCATATAGGGCAGGATTGGGCTGGCCCACCTGATCACAGGCCCACACCTGACAACTCTTCTATGCTCCTATTCCTTCTGGAACAAAGTTGCCTTTCTATACATCTGATATTGTCTCAATACATTGACACAATAGCATTAGAAATGAGATTCCATAGGTGATACAGATCCCCAAACTGAGTACCTCATACTCTTGCTGTTACTCACTTACTGTGGGACTCAGTGGTTTCATGGTTCATGGCTGAGGGATCCAAATTTTCCTGCCTGTCAGTGCAAAGTAATGCTCTCACTTCTCTGAACTTCCAGTATAATGAGGAAATGGATTAGGTTGGTTGACTGCCTGGATATTTAAGGACAATCATTTCACTTCTTGCAGCCACAAGGAGACCATTTGTGATCTAGTAATAACATGATGATTAATAAAATAGTGCTTTAATTGCTTATGACTTTTAATTACAACCTAAAAACTTTTTTCCATCTATATACATTTTTGCCACACCCCACTCCAGCTTTCCTCCAATATTCCAATCTTTTAAGGACCAGCTGGGGGCTGCCTCCTCTATGAATCACTCCCCCATTCTTCATCATCAAAATTAATTTTCTGTGTTTCCACTGGGACTAATTGTACTTTTCTTTAGTGTTTACTTCTTTTATCTGCACATTTTGGTAGTGTTTCTCCTGGTAGCTCCCTGAAGATGGGGAAGGGGTGATCATTGTGGGTTTTTTTTGGATGATTTCTAACTTTCCACTTACAAGTCTGTGATGATATTTTCCTTGTGAAGGCAAAAATGAAAGAAAAGAGAGAGAAAGATTTTAACTTATTCCAAAATTTAAAGTTTATTTAAAAAAGAGGAAGACAAAAAATGACAAACCCCCTTATTATAAAATGTTTTATTGCTTCTTGAAGTCTAAATTTCTGAGAACTATGACCAAATAATATCAAGTACAATGAACACACTCACTAAAAGTCTGAGAAATTAAATCCTTATAATGAATTGAATCAGGGAATAATAATAATAATGCACTGATCAAAAGGAATCAGTTGCTTAAGTAAATTAATATCATTATAATGGAATTTTAACAAAATATTAAAACAAGAAGGGACTCGACATGGTTCCCTTAAACCTCTCTATCTCTATAAGAGCCCTGTGAGCCCCAAACCTGCCTGGGACCATGTGTGCAAGGGAGCATTTTCAGGCACTTCATTTTAAAGTGTCTGCCTTGACAGCTTTTAACTAGAGACTATGCGGAGTGGAAAAACCTCCCTCTACACCTCAACACAGCTCGTCCTTTGATGACTAGATGGCAACCTGTCACATGGACACAGGGTCTGATTGTAGAAAAACAGTGAGCACACATTGTTAGGATCAGCAGAGGGCACTGTTAAGCAAAAGTACTTCTAACCACCCACTTTTCCCCTGGGTGCAGACACAACACTTTTGTATGTGGGGAATTTGGCTAATCATAGAAGTTGGCAAACCATTCTCTTGAGGCTTCTTCAATAACAGGGGGCATGAAACAATGAATGTAAACACCGTGACTACAGATTTACAAGATGTAGGTGATATCAGTTAAGAAGCTGGCCTGATGATTACATGACGAACCATGGGGAGTCTGTTTGAAGAGATTCTCCAAAAGACTGAATCCTGAGTGGGGTTTGAAGAGGAAGGGTATTCCTGGCTCTGGGGTTTTAGAAGTAGCTGGAAGGTTCTGAGAGAGTCTACAATTCAGCTCACCTGAGTAGTTAGATTCAGGAACATGATCATCAGAACCTGATGTACATGTCGAAATTTTACTCAGAGTGAAAGGAAAATTAGTAGATTTGGGAGACTTTTTGAGAATAGGAATGATAGAAAAATATAAAAGTAAAATTGCCTTTTGGTCAGTTCTTTTCTGTGTAGTTAGATGTTGTTGGGCAGAACTATTCAATGTCCACGCCAAGAAAGGATCCATTGATCACCTCATCTCAGGATCCTGTGGCTGCCTGTCCCTCCATCAAATTCTTCTTTACCTCATCCAGGAAACATGAGGCCTAAGTTTTCTATTTGCGTGCAATAGCACATGGACTATTTCTTTGGTAAAGGTGGCTACTTTGACTAAAGCCCTCAAAGTTGACAGTACTGGCTGCTCTTGCAACTCCCATCAGATCTGTCATTGAAGGCAAGCACTGTGCTCACAACACATATGTTACTGCCAGGATGGCAGCAACATGGGAGGGTGAAATAGTTTTATTCTGAGAGATGGAATATGTAAATTTAAGTCCTCGCTCTGCTACTATTAATGGTGTAACCTTAATCTTACTAAGCCACATGTTTTCATTAAGAACTTGTAGATAATAATATATACCCAGGATCAGATGCTTTGTGAATGCTCAAATGCTATGCAAACACAAGATGCTGCTATTCATTCATTCATTCTTTCATTCATTCATTCATTCAACAAATCTTCAGTGCCAGCTATATGTGGTAGCCTTCAGGGAAGTAACATTCTCTTAGGTAAGACAGACAGTAAATGAATAAGCAAATAATTATGTAATAGAGTGTCCATTCATGAAAAGGCTAGGACGAAGAAAATAATCAGAATAGGTTGACCAATTTGATGGAATGGTTGGGAGCAGTAATATTTGAACAGAGGCCTGAATGAAGTGAGGAAGTAAACCATGAGAATATTGGGCTAAATACATTCCAGGAAACACGAATGAGGACCTGAGGGAGGACCTATGAATAGGATCTCTGCCCCCAGATGTGTGGCAGATGTGCTAATTCTAGAATTTACTGAACACTTGCTATGTGCCAGCCGCTTTGCACACATTACCTGACACTTGATGAACTCATCTCCTAGGTCCATGTTGTTACATGAAGAAACACCGTCCAAGAAGTTAAAGGACTTTGTCCCACATCTCACACTTGGTAGATGGCAAACCTAAGGTTCCAACTAGGGCCCCAAAGCTTGAGTGGTTCCCCAAGGCAAGGCATGCCAGCAGGGGGCAGTGTGATGGGAGTCCCTGAAGCATTGGTGCCTCTGCTGGGTTGTGGCAGGAAGTGTCAAGGCAGGACCCATTAGAGCTTTGAAATATTTAGATTCTTCCATTGGCTGAAAACTGATATTGGTTATGTTTTATTTATTTATTTGTTAAAACCACCTTTTGGCACTTGTGAAGGTGTTATGTGGGGTTAGGATTGGATGAGCCAATTTAGTGGGGTGATTTTTCAGGTTTGTCAGTATTGCTCAAGTAATTAAAACTTTTTTTTTGGTAAAACAACTTGGGTCCTTAATTGTATGGATTCAAACATTATATTTCTGTCCTTGAAGACCAGTTAGCTGCTTCCATTATGCAATATGTTCCTTGCTGGCTTTTTTTTAATCAGCCATGAACTCAACTCGTGTTTTTTTTTTTTTCCTTTTCCTTCTTAGCTACCAAGAGAAAAAAAGCCACTATTTGAGGGCAAATAGAAATGAAAAGAAAACAGTTTCATCTGTAACATAAACTTCTTGCTTTAAAGAATAAGCCTTGCATCTATAATATCAAATGTGATCACACTCTTCCTTCTGAATACCAGCCAGAAAGAAACAACAAACTATATTGTATCTTGTGCTGTAATTCTGCAAAATTAATTTATAGCTCTTTGAGGTATACCTTTCCTAAATTTTACATTGCAAATGACATTTTTCTTTCATTATTGTTGTGGGTTTGTGCCCTTCTCTTTCCAAATACAAACACACAAAATACAAAAAGTAATAAGAACTGACAAGGAAACATAAGTATTTAGTAGAGACCTATGGAAAATTTAGGACTAGGAGGAAGAAAGGACAAGCAGGACCAGGAAGCATAGAAAATCCTTTAAGAAAACACCCAAGTGCCCATCAGTAGATGAGTGGATAAAAAAGCTGTGGTACATATACACAATGGAATACTATGCAGCTGTAAGAAAGAAAGATCTCTTATCCTTTGAGACAACATGGAGGGACCTGGAGAGTATTATGCTAAGCAAATAAGCCAATCAGAGAAAGGCAAGTACCACATGATCTCACTTATTTGTGGAACATAATGAACAAGATAAGGTGATGAACAAAATAGACCCAGAGACATAGAAGTAGGGTACAGACTAACAAACCTCAGAGGGATGGGGGTGGGGTGTGGGAAGAGATAAACCAAAGAACTTATATGTATACATGTACAACCAATGGACACAGACATTAGGTTGGGGGAAGCAGGAGGGGATGGGAGTGGGAAGGAAGACGTCAATGGGGAAAAAAGGAGGACATCTGTAATACTTTCAACAATAAAAAAAAAAAGAAAACTCCTGTTTCCGATTATACATTTCTTACTTAATTAGACACATACAACTCTTGCGTTTAAACATAACACTCCCAAGTGCATCAACCACCCACGGCAATTCTCCAGGTGTTTGTGATTATGTAATGTCTTAAAAAATCATCTGGATTGTGTCAACTTGAAAAGTACTGCTTGAGTTTAAAAAAAAATCTTTGCAGGTATTAATTTAGACTTATGCTCTCAGTGTAGCATTTATAACACTTAGCAAACATAAATAAAATAAAAGATAGATAATAATAAAGAGTCAGTCATTTCTTTGGTTGCTGATTTCCCCCCCAAAGGCTAAAAGTACGGTTTTTGCTGTAAAGTAGTAAAAGTAGGCATTATGGACTCAGCAGATCTTCATTGACTAGACTTCTCTAAATCAGATTTTATAGTACTTAGGATAGAAAAAGTGATGTTTATTTTTGTATTACCAGAGGCAAGAGGAAATCCCCACCTCAAAACTAGAAGAGGGGGGTGGAGGGGTGGATAATTGGCTTCTCAATCTTTTAGAAACAGTGTTGGGATTTCTCTCTAAAATAAATGTTGCAAAAATAACCCCACAAAAACCAAAAACCAAAAAAAAAAAACTCTCTTAGTGTCCACATAAATCTTCATCTTTAAATGAGTCAAGTTGCCTGACATATTTTGAGATGATTAACAACTTGAAAGCCCCCAGGCCTGGAAAATTGAAAAATCTTTCGAAATGGAAATAATATGATTTGAAAGAGATTCCTTTGAGATCCTAAAGGAGAGCTTCAGCCCAAACAGAATGAAAATTGCCTTTATTATGCAGTTATTTTAATTTAAAATGCATGCATAACAGGAAAGGAAAGCGATTCTAGACACTGCTCCTGGTAGTTGGGCTGCTTCTTTGAAATTTGGAATTTTTAAGCTTTATATTGGGTTCTAAGTGCTTAATTCCTATTTTGGCCTGAGTGTCCTCTGTAGCAATTTCAGGTCTTTTCTACTTAGTAATATATTAAAGTCAGAGCTAGCTATATTGTCCTCACACGTAACATGGAGTTATTCTGATTCTTAGTGTTTTCCCTTATGTCTCACTGCCTTCCTGCCCAGCCCCACTTCACTGAAACAAGGAACAAAGCACGTCATTTATTTTCATTCACTGATTGAATAGCAGCAGCATCTTTATATTTTCCCAAAATAAATGACTTGTTTTGTTGTAAAAATGTAATGTACTTATTCCAGAATACCCAAACTATCAGAAAAGTAGAAAGAAGCTCACAACACGTAGATGCAATTCCACCATCTGGAGATGACCACAGTTCACATTTTGCTGTGTGTGCATCCAGGCACTGAAACCACGCAGAAACTTCATTTCTTTAATGTGACCTTTTCTCCTTTCCTTTTTAATTTTTATTTATTTAGTCAAACTAAAGAAAGCATGTGGGCCACAGTTGCGGTTCAGGTCCAGACCCAGAAAAGCAGAATGACCCCACTGACCACATCCTTGTGAAACCATACAGATTAATGCCATGACTGGAATCAGGACCAGATGCAATGATCAACTACCCCATACCTTAGCACCAACCAATCAATTGAGACCATGATCTTAACTCCACCATGATTAATTAATTTCCCCCTATATAACCCATCCTCTAGAAACCATTGGGGAGTCAGGTCTTAGATAACAGCTCACCTGTGACTCCAAGTTTGTCGTCATTTCCTTAAATAAACCTTTAGTTTCTTTGCTGCAAACTCCTATGTGTGTTTGGGCTTTAATGTGCACAGGCGAATGAACCCCTTTAGTTCAATAACATCACCTCCATGCATTCCCTGACATAACTGAATCCAGTGTTATTTAAATGAACCCATTTAAATGGATCATTGTATATGATCCCTTTAAATAAAAGTACTGTTCTATAACTTGCTTTGTTTGATTAAATAATGTCATTTTTCTGTGTCACTAGAGATTTCAATTACTTTTAACAGTTGCATAATATTCCCTTGTATAGCTATATATATATATACACCATAATTTAGTTAAGTGTATTCTATTAACCCATCATCCAGATTGTTCCTGTCTTTTTGCTATTATGATAAACATTGCAAAGATGGATTTGTATAGACATTTTATATTCTTATCTCCTTAGATTTAAATCTTAGAAATGTATTTTTTACATTTAAATCTTTCATCCATTTGGAAAATGTTTCTGTGTATAGTGGGAGCTTCCTCTCTTTTTTTGTATGGTCAGTCAGTTGTTCCAGTACCATTTATTAGAATGTGGATCCTTGCCCCACTGATTTGAAATGACTGTCATCATATATTAATTTCCCATACAAATGGGTCTCTTCTATTTCCAAACCAATGTTGTACTGTTGCCATTACTATACCAAGTTCCCAGGTAGTGGTTTTAGACTTGAAATCTGGTCAGGGTTCTCCAGAAAATAGAGCCAATAGGATATATAGAGATAGATATAAAGAGGAGTTTATTATGGGACTTGCTTCACGTGGTTATGGAGATGGAGAAGTCTCACAATCTGGCATCTACAAGCTGGAGAACCAGGAAAGCTGGTGGTATAATTCAGTATGAGGCCCTAGGTGTGAGACCTGGGGTGAGGGTTTGCTGCTGGTGTAAGTCTCAGAGTCTGAAGGACAAGAACCAGGAGCTCTGATCTGAGGGCTGGGGAAGACAGATGTTCTATCTGAAGAAGAGAGAGCAAGAATTTGTTTTTCCTTGACCTTTTTGTTCTGTTTGGGCCCTCAACAGACTGGATGATGCCCACCTACTTTGGTAAGGGCTATCTTCTTTAGTCTATGGATTAAAATGCGTATCTCTTTCAGAAACACCTTCACAGATGCACCCAGAAATAAGGTTTTGGCAGCTATCTGGGCATCCCTTAGCTCAGTCAAGTTGGCACATAAAATTAACCATCACAACCTAGAACCCCCAATTTCTGTAACCATCTGCCTGTCACCTGCTGGGATAAAAGTTGCTGCAGAGGCCATTCTGTACACTTTATACTTCAGTGACATTGCTCTGCAGGATGACACATGGAGGGTCCTCATGTCAGCTTGCCTCGATTTACACTGTAGTAAGTGCTCTATAAACATCAGGTTTCAGGAACTGGCACCCAATAGTTAGCTGAAGAAGAGGTGGGTTTATTATAAGGATACAGTATAAGATTTCAACAGTATGACAGAATCACATCTTTCATTGCCCTTAGTTTGAGGTATGAGGAATAAACAATGCCTGTTTTCCCAGCCTGGATTCTGAAACAGTTGAGAAGATAAAAGAATAAGAAAGATAGCAGACAAAAAATATATACCTTTATTTCTGATAAAGCTGAGATTGGAGAATGTGACTTATATCTGTAGGCAACTGAGCTTCTGAATACTACACCTGAAATTTAGGCAGATTTTATTCAGATATCCCTGGCTGTGCTGGATCCCTGCAGGCCACCACCATGGGGGTTGGCTCTTCTCATAGAGACAAAAAATAAAAGAGGACACTTGCTTTCTGTGGGCAGGCTGATTGCCAAAAAGGAAGGAGAAGGGCAGGGTTTCAGCTATGCAAGCAGTTTCTGCTTTCATGTCCACCAATCAGATTGCGTTGTTTGCTTCCCCGGGGGTGGCGAAGTAACAATTTTATTTGTGTAAACAGATACTTCTGATATATATGCTGAGAAGTTCATAAATATTTTCTCTTACCTCTTGGGTATATTATTTTTGTTTTTCTTTCTTGTTTACATATAATGATATCACTCTGTTTCTTTTTGTGCGTTTAGGGAGTTGTGATTTGTTGGTAAAAAGCATTTTTTTTAATTGAGGTAACATTAGTTAATAACATAAATTTCAGGAGTACAACGTTATAATTCAATATCTGTATTCTCTATTGTGTGCTCACCACCAAAAGTCTAGTTTCCATTCATTACCATTATTTCTCTTTCTTAAGTATGGATTTAAATTGTTATATTTGGTTGAATGGGTCTTTGAATGAAAATTAATACTAGCTCACATAATTGCAAGAGATACTGGGATTTTTATTGCAGACTGCATTTTCTGGTTCACTTATTTAGTAATGATTAAATAGAATTTTGAAGTGAAATTTCCAAGATTAAAAAGGATAAATACATTAAACTTTAAAGAAAACATTGGGATAGCTGGAGTATGAAAAATTCATCCAATATATAAATGTTCGAAGTTGTCACCCATAAGCCTGTGGCAGGAGCCCACTTGTGGTTTATAGACAAACATGATTTTACACACACCTTTCAGAACTGTTCAGGCTGATTAGAATTTCTGGTAGGAATTACAGATGAACTTCACAAAGGTGTTCAAAATGAGCAAAATGGATAGTCAAATCTAAATAGAGTTGTACAGAGACGGCCACTACCCTGATACATATGCACCATTTTAAGCTTTAAGCATTAGATTGTATATTTCGGATAACAATGTTACCGTGTCCCTGGGGTGATTTAAAATTCTTTCTAAGTATTTGAATGTCTTTTAACCTTTGTGTGCTGGAATAATTACAAAAGCTTTAAAAATGAGAATTTTAGAGTTGCTTGAATTTTCCTTTTAGTAACATAATGAAATAAGGACTTGATTTTCTACTGCTATTTCAAGCTGGTGGACATCCTGTTCTACCAAGAGATACTGTGATTGTAGAGGGTCTTGGGAAGGTTTTGCTCCCCATACAGAATGCCTACCATAGCTGACTGCTGATTTTCTGATCTATTTTTTTTAGATCAGTGCTGTCAAATAGAATTTTCTGTAAAGATGGAAATGTTCTATAATCTATGTTGTCCACTACGATAGCCACTGGCCACATGGGGCTATTGAGCATCTGAAATGTGACTAGTGCAATAGAAGAGCTGAATTTTAAATTTTGTTTAATTTTAATTATTAAACTTAAACAGCCACACATGGTTAGTAGCTACTCTATTGAACAGCTCACAGTTTATTTCCACTTTTGGATTTAGTATGGACCTGCCTCTGGACAAGTTGACTTTAATTCATATGATTTCATTTGATATATTTTACAAACATTTATTGAGTACTTAGTGAGTTTGTGTGCCTAGTGTCAGAAAATACATTTCCTTTAGAGTTCTCAAGTCAGCTTTCAGGACAATCATTCCACACACCTGGTTGAATGTGACTTTGGTCACAGGGTTCCTATTGTTTCAACAGAAGCTGCTTTTCTTTCACCCTGAGATCTAGGACACACTGTGGTAGGGCCATGGCCTGTGGGGCTAAGGGGTTGAGTGGGGGCTCCTCTCACTGGGCTGTGAGCTCTGCCATACCCAGGTCTCCCTCTTCCAGAGGAAGGGGCTCCTACGTGATATTATCTCAAAGACGTTGTGTGAGCTAACACAGCCCTTTCACTGAGATTCATTCCCTCAGCTAGCCCTACTGTCTTAGTCGCTCCTGAAACTTTCCTCAACACATTTTCTATGGGAAAAGGAAACAACTCTACACAGCTATCCAACACCTACTTTTCCTTCTGCTTGTTTTTTCAAAGGTATCTTACCTCCTGGAAGGGGGCAGCATGGCCCATGAAGACTTCTGTGGACATGTTGGTCAGTTGAACCCAGGAGACCTGCAGGTATGTGTGGCCAAGGACAAGGGATTGCTGATGGTTTAATAGTCTTTTGGTGTGCATGCTTGATCTGCCCGCTGCCAGTATGCTCACATTTTCCTCCCTGTCTCATATCTTTGACCTCTCTCTTTCTATGGATCCTTCCACACATCCTGGAAACTTGCATGGGTCTCTTGTATTCCTCTTTCATACTTTCCTTGACCCCCTCAATCACTTTTTAGCTCTCACCTAGTCTTTCTCTTAACATTTCTCAAAAAAGTAATCAAGAGTGACTGTCTCAACTTCCTTTATCTTCCATTTTATCCTTCACTCACTAAAATCAGTGTTGGCCTCTCAGCAACCCCCAAACATTTACTGAAGCTGTTCAGGTAATGGCCACACATGATGTCCCAATTGCCAAAGTCAGCATTCCAGTTTTAGTCATCATCTTTATAGACTGTTCTGCTATATTTGAAACAGTTTACTACTTATCTTCCAGCTCATTTGAAGGGGTAGATGTTGTCACTTAAGACAATGACCCAAATCCCGCCACCATCCTAGTCTTGTCTGAAACATATTAGAATTAAAAATCTCCAGGAAATGCTTGGGTAATCTTTGCAAGTTTTGTAAGTCTGAACTTTGTATCACCTACTTTCTAGGATCATTTACATATTTGGCAGATTGATAACTGCAAATATTTGACTCATGGTGTTTTAATGAACATGGAATTTGAAGGCAAAAAAAAATAAAAAAATAAAAAAAGCAAAAGGATAGAATTGTAGCCAAAAGTTAACAGTAACCTTTCACTAGAGCAGAACATAAAATGGAAATGGCCTTGAAAGGTCTATATGATTACTGGTTGTGACCTGACCAGGGAAGTAGAGATTTTTCTGCTCTCCATGCAACAATTCTCAAGTATGTCTGTATGGATTCCAGTGGCATTGAGCTCCAGGTACTCACAGATGTAACCTGCTCATTAATCCCCCTTTTGGCTTTCTCTCTTGCTTAGCTCACTCTTCCCTACTTTTCCCTACTTGTGCTTTCTGCGTCATTTTCCAAATAAACTACCTGCACTGAAGTCTTTGTCTCAGAATCTTCTGTGGGAGAACCCAAGCTAAGACAGGCAAGAAATCTATCACGTTCCATTTCTTCATCCCTAATATGCTCTTAATAAAGAAATATACAAATGCTTGAAGAATCTGTACAACAGTGGAGGCAATGACTGTTTTTTTCCAAGCAGTGAGGGCTTCATTACTGGAATTGAACAAGCAAAGACTCAAGTCACTTATCCATGGTATAGTGGATACTGTGGGCCCTGCACATGTATCTTTAGATCCTTACACTTATCCATTCTCTAGCTGCTGGGAATATCGGCTGTTGATGACTCATAGCTGCATCCCACTCTGGGCACTACCCTGTGCAGCAGGAACTGCTTCTTCCAAGGTTGTGCTCCCTACTGGGGGGTGGCACACAGTCACTGTAGGGGATAAAAAAAGCCTGGCTACCTCGATTTAATTTGGGACAATTCTGAAGATTTATCCAACTCCAGATCTCCTGCTAGATTGGCTAAAGCCTTCATTGTAACTGCATTGTTGACTGCTCCCCCTGCCCAATCATGCTTTTTTTTACTTATTAAGATGCTCTCAAGAACACTCCCCAATATACTGTTTGCCAGCATCTCCCTATCTTAGTGCTCAGTTGAAAACTCAGGGATACCAAAGAGAGGCTTCTTCTATTTGTGTGAATTTCAGATCTGATGCTTTGATTTCAAATGGGAAGCATGGGATACATTGGGAAAACTAGAAAGGGTTCTGGCAGTTGTCATTGTTGTTTTCTTATTCCTCATGATGCCCCAGCACTGTGAAAGAAGCACTTATAAGGTACCTCACTCAGTTACCATGTCATATGGTCCCACCTGCAGACTTATTTGAGTCTGGGTTACGTTTTCTTCTTGTTGGTCTGGTGTTTGCAGTGGATGACCGCGGGCCGGGGCATTCTGCATGCTGAGATGCCATGCTCAGAGGAGCCAGCCCATGGCCTACAACTATGGGTTAATTTGAGGAGCTCAGAGAAGATGGTGGAGCCTCAGTACCAGGAACTAAAAAGTAAAGAAATTCCTAAACCCAGTAAGGATGGTGTGACAGTTGCTGTCATCTCTGGAGAAGCCCTGGGAGTGAAGGTAAGCCATGCTGCTGTGTTTGTGAAAGCTGAGGCACTCAGTGATATAAGTCTGGCCCCCTCTGTGTTGTCAGTTCTCACTGGGTTTATCACAGTTCATGTACCATAGGATGGACTTGCTTCAGAGGTGTCAGAATAAGTGGAACCTTAGCAGACCCAGATTTTTTTTTTTTTTTGCTACATGCAAACCCAGAGAGTTAGAAAAATTATAAGAAAGCAAGTTCATGTTAAAAAAAAATTGGTCAAAAAGCAATTTTCAAGGTATTGCAGATTTAGCCTCTTTCCTTTTGCTTATCATGTGATTTTATAGCTCCTTGGAACTGCACGATCACCATTGTTAAGAAACAAACCAAAATCAAAACCAACTCCACTCCCTGAAGATTTATTTAAATTATTTATGCCCAATTTAGTAAGGAAAGCACACTACTACATCATAGAAAGGTTTTTAAAATTAATTTGAACATTTAGTTATCCCATACATATCATACCCTGTACATTCTTCTCAACTAAGACTATAATATTTCAGGTTAAGGTCCCACCATTTTAATCAAATAAGACCAATTGAGGAGAAAGATTATGGACAGATTTGTGGTAGGAAAAGGGTATATTAAGGACTGTGTTAATTGCGTATCAGAACTGCTGCTGGGGAAGCCAAGTTCGAAGTAACGGCCAGCTGGGGAGTTAGCTGCATAGCGTGGTCTCTTAGGTAGGGTTTCCCATAAGCAAGCCGAAGATGAGAATTCATGTGCAACTGATTTTAAAGAAAGTACCCCTAGGAGAACAGAAAAGTGAGTCAGTCAGGGAGCCAAGCAAGGGTATCATCTCAGGTAAAGTCCCAAAGAGGATGGGGACTCAAGGATCAGTCGACCTCCGAGTTGTCCCCCCTCACCCCTAGGGATAGGCAGCTGGGCTTTCATGCTCCCTTACCCCAAGTCATTACGCATGGCCATTGAGTTTGGGGTGGGGGGCACAAAAATGGTTAAAAGGGATCTAAGGGGACCTGGGAGGGGCCCTGATACCCAGTTCCACACGTGCCAACAGGAGTTGAAAACATCAAGAAGTTAGGAACCACTTTGCCATTCTCCCCATGGGTAGCCAGCACTTAAAACTCTTTTATGCCCGGCCGGTGTGGTTCAGTGGATTGAGCGTCATCCCATGGACTGAGAGGTGACTGGCTCGATTCCCAGTCAGGACACATGCCCAGGTTGTGGGCTCGATCCCCAGTGGGGGATGTGCAGGAGGCAGCCGATTGATGTTTCTCTCTCACATGGACGTTTCTATCTCTCTCTCCCTTCCTCTCTCTCTAAAAAAATCAATAAAAACATATTTAAAAACTATTTTACATACTAATTTATTTAAATTTTGTTCAGATATATCCACAGGGACAATGGCTTGGCAGTGGCTACTAGCCAACTACTCAATGGGGTGCATTTCATGGGTAACAGGTTGCTCATGCTTATTGGTTGGGACTTACCGGGATTCTATATTTCCTACACTGTAACCACAGTTCTTTACCTGTACCAGGCCTAGGCATGTGTATTATTTTGCTTTGTGTTTCCAGTGCAAACAGAAGTAATTGAAGGTAAAAGAATCAAAATGTGCTCCCTATTAAGCATATATATGTGCCTGCTTTTTCTGATTGCAGTTGGAAACATGACCCTTCATCGTGTTTCTGACCCATTTCTGTTTCTCCAAGCATTGGGCAGTGCCCTTTCCAGCTGTATGGAAAGAGTTTCCTTCCCTTCAGTGCCACAGAGGACAATCCAGATACTGTGTGGTCTTCCTGGTGAAAGGCAAAGGATGTTCCTGTGTGTAGAATTAGTTAGGGAGGTCTAAGGAGAACTGATTTCGTGCAGCTGAGAAGTTGCTTGCCCTGTTTCCTATGGGGTTTTTCACTCCATGTTTCCAGGTCTCTAACATTCTAGGTACACGTCAAGAGATATCTTCCTTTCCACTTCAACCAAAGCATAAGGCTTTGTGGAATTGTCCTTAACATTTCCTTTACAAAAAGAGTTGAGCTGTCTTCAGTTAAAAAGAGAAATGAAACCACTGATTTAATAGGTAAGCTAAACCAGCAATATCATGAATCCTCAGAGTTCACAACTGTTTCTCACTTATAGAAAACCCAATGCAATTTTAATGTCAGAGCCAATTCCAGTTACAGGCACAAGAACATTTTAAAGCACTTCCAAGCAACAGACTGCATAGCCTTGCAGTCACAACCAAGAATTAGAGACCAGAGGTAATGTTTTAACTTTGTAAAGTAATGTCTTAGTAGCTGCTTGCCTCTAATTTTGAGTAAAATCTTTTAAGTGAATTACATTCTCCTAAGTCAATGATTAGTTTTTATTATGAGAACATTTTAATAAGGAACTCTTGCAACCCTGTTTAGTATTAATTTGAATTTTGAGAGACAGTGTGTTGCTGTGGGTACAAGTATGGACTTGAGATAGATGGCCTGGATTAGAATCCCCAGCATGAAGTAGCTGTATGGCCTTGGGTAGGTAAGTCACTTAACTGCTCTGTGCTTCAGCATTCTGATCCATCAAATAGGATTGCTGAGAGGATTAAGTGAGTTTTGTGTTTTTTTTAATCCTCACCCGAGGACATTTTTGCATTTATCTTCAGATAGAGCAGGAGGGAGAGAAGGAGGAAGAGAGAGAGAGAAACATCTATGTGATTCACACATCAACTGGTTGCCACCCACACAACCCCAACTGGGGCCGGGGACAAACTGCAACCGAGGTACATGCCCTTAGCGGGAACCGAACCCGGGACTCTCTGGTCCGCAGGCCAACGCTCTAACCACTGAGCCAAACCGGCCAGGGCTAAGTGAGTTTTTTACACATCAAGCTATTAAAACAGCATCAGATACATTGTAAGCACCATATAAGTAGTAGCTGTTACTACTGTTATTTTGATTACTTTGTGTTAACTTGATCAGGAGCTGGGCTGAGATTTATGTTTGCTGTCTATGCTAGAGGGACTTGCTGGGATTTGGGAAAGGTAGTTAACCTTGCTCTGAATAAAAGACACCAGCATGAGTCAGTGTAAAGATGGGGGGACTATTGGCCATTTTTTCTGGGTCACATAAAACCATAGTTTTCTATGTCTGAAGTCTTAATATCTGCTCACTGAGGAGTGACTGGATCTTAAAAAGTTTAGATGTATCATAAAACAAACTGAAGACAATATAATGTTAAATTACCAGGTAGGGCTGAGAATATACCTTTCAAGAGATTGATGTGCTTGTAACTAATATAGAGTCAACCCCAACTCCTATCCCCACAACTACAATATCTAGAAAATGGAATTAGTGACCATTCCAGTGCTTCTCCAACTTCAAAATTCATGATTATCTAGGTGCCTTGTTAAAATGCAGATTCTGATTCAGCAGGTCAGGGTGGGGCCTGAGCATCTGCATTTCTAACTACTCCCAGGTGATGCTGAGGCTGTGGTCTGGGGGCCACTATTTGTAATGTATGTAATGACCATGACATCCAAGACAGGGGTCTTACTCATCATGAGGGCCAGTTTGATTATGACCCTATAGAAGATGTTAGGGTCCAGCTCTGTGGCTTTTGGCAAATCTTATTTAACCTTTCTGGACTTCAGTTTCTACATCCACAAAAAAGGTGAGGGGGTTTTGTGCAAGATACTGGTAGCTTTTGCAAGCAATTCAGCTGTCCTTTTGATAGTCCCACAGATAGCTGTGTCCCTGTTTCTCAGTTTGTATGTGTCTCAGCCCTTGGGAAGCCACAGCCAATTTTGAGCAAGATTCTGCCAGAAGAGCACGGTCTAAAGTGAAGGCTGAAAGAGGGGAGAGATAAAGATGGGATTCTTAGAATAGTTTCTGTCACTTCTGGAAGGTCAAAATCACATGTTTATTTCATGAGAGTATGAAATCCTCCAAACTCCATTCCATCCTTATCAGGCAGCCAATCAGCAATATTTACTGCCAGTTCTCTCTGGAACATGATTCTTTTTCCAACAAACGCCTCTACTTGCCTCCTGCTGTTTTAAATTCCATTATGTCAGAAGCAAACCGTAAGGAGGCCTCAGCCCCACTGGGGTCAGAAAAAGACAATCTGGAGCCAGACTGCCTGGGTTCAAGGCCAACTCCACCACTGACAAACTTTAAAGAAGTTGCTTAAGGCTGCTGGGCCTCGGGTTACTCATCTGTAAAATGGAGGTACCTATAATGACTCAGAGGATCATTGGGAGGATTAAATTAGTTAATACGTGTACAGAACTTAGAACAATACCTGGCTGTTCTTTTTACTTCTTTGCAAAAACTTTGTACAGTGTTCGTGTGGCCTACAGATGTAATAAAAGGCTCTTCCTTCTGAAGGACAGACTGTATATTCATGTATTGGATGCTAACCAAAAGTTTAAAAATTCAGTTTCCAAAACACTTTGCCAAGCATCTCATGTAATTCACTCAGATCCTGTTACCACAGTGCCCCCAGCGCATGAATCAGTGCCTGATACATACAAGACAATCAAGAAATATTTTCTGGGTCCATAAGTGATATCATTAAAATGTAAGTGAACGCTGGAATGAGAGAAATGAGGGCAAAGTAGTAAGATAAGACAATGTAGGGATTAAGAATGACTGCATTAAGCTTACGATGAGCTAACTAAAAAGTTGAGAGAACAATACAAATAGCTAAATTATATTTTAAAATAAAATAAACTATTTAAGGGCTTAGGAAGTAGGGAAATAAAAACCAGATTGATTTTTTTTTCTTTAAAGCTGAATACTAGGCTGTTTTTCAAGACCCAAATTGTTTCCTGCATGTTTCTAAATTCAAGCAGTGACAATGAGGAGTAGAGGTTTGGGGCTCGTGCTTCTCTTTGGGGGGTCCACAAGCAGGCGTCTTGTCTGATTTAGCATCTTTCTTGTGGGTTTTCAGGGCACGACTTGATCTCAAGTAGGGGACATACATAGCAGCTTTCAATGCAATCCTACTAGATATATCAGTTCTTTACCCTGCTTTAGCTCTGGCAGAAACTGGAAGACCCTGTATCCCTTGGGCAATTCTCTCCCAGCCAAAAAGCAGCCTACCCACTAAGCAGCCTGTGTTCATTGTGGGTTGGCATGAGATGTATAACCAAGTTTGTGATTGTCACCTCTGATTCCGGTAGCTGATGGGGTCTCAGGGCTGTGGCAGGCCATTGGCTCGCACGCACACGCGCACGCACGCACACGCACATGCACACACACTCTCTTTGTCCTAGATCAGAACTAGAGAGAAACTAGACAGCTCAGAAACCAGAGAGAAAACCACATTTTGCAGCTTTTCTAATATACAATTTTGTCAGTATCCCCTTACCATACTTTAATTTAAAAGTTACAGTTTATGTAGCTTTCAGGGAAGTACTTTTATAGCATATCCAAATGGCAGTGGGTTTTTGACCACCATAATACTGGAGAGTAAACTTAGAACATTTTTGCATTGTACCAAATTCTCTATTTCAGGGGAAATTTGGGTCCTTTGAATGTATGCACACAGTTTAAATAGATCTTGTTAACTTTACAATTGACCCAAAATTCTCAGCTCTTGCCCTCACCTGCCTTTTTTAGTTTGCTTCTGTTCACTTTGTGATGTGGGGAGAGCTGAAGCCCTCCCACAAGAGGCCTCTCTTTCCTTCCCAAGCTCAGAAGAACAACTTCTCAAAGTAGCATTTAAAAAACTATGAAATCAAGAAAACAGGTAGCACAGGCACACCTTGTTTTTTCTCCTTTTGCCTTTGAAGTATTCCAGCAACTTCATGGATCTAGCTTGAAAAAGAATGATGGATATTTTCCTAATGGCAGAGGTTGTGTTGGAGGCAGTGGGTTTGTGAGAGGGAGCTTGGGATAACAGGCTCCAGCTGTCCCCCAGAGCAAGCAGAGGGAAAACAACACTTGCCCAGAAAGGAGTTCTCCTTTCCAAAGGCCTCTCTGTTCATTTATTTTATTTATAAATTAGAGTGCTCTGTGATAGGCTTAAAAACTGCAGATTTTAAAAACATTCCCTTTGGGCTGAAGGGTTGGGTAAGGATGGATCTAAGACTTCTCTCAGTATGTCTTTTCTTTTTATTTTTGAAAGATGTAAACACATATTTAAAACATCAAGTTAAACCAGAAGAGAAAAAAATCTTAAAATTAAAAACAAGCAGAAACAAATGAAGAACCTAACATTTGTGTAAAGATATCAGCAATGTAACCACAGAGAAAATATTTATTTTAAGGTCTTTTAAACATAGTTTTCTGAGTGTATGATTTTACTGGGATATAGTCTAAAGACAAAAAGAACAGCACAAAATTTTTGAACTTCATAGTTTTTTAAAAATTGAATTTGTTGGGGCGACATTGGTTAATAAAATTACCTAGGTCCAGGTGTACAGTTCTATAATACATCATCTGTATATTGTATTGTGTGTTCACCACCCCGTCAAATCTCCTTCCATTACCATTTATCCCCCCCTTTACCCTCTTCTACCTGCCCCACGCCCTTTCCCTCTGGTAATCACCATACTGTTGTCTGTGTCTATGAGGATTTTTTGTTTGTTTGTTTGTTTTTTTCTTAATCCCTTCACCTTTTTCACCCAGCCCCACAACCCTGCTCCCCTCTGATAGCTATCAGTCTGTTCTCTATCTGTGAGATTGTTTCTATTTTGTTTTTTAGTTTATTTTTATTGTTCGTGTTGGCATTACAATTTTAAAACAGTTTTAAAATCAAACAAGTGAGTAATTTTCTTAATATTTTTAGGAATCAATATTTTCAGTGTAAGAAAAATAGGTACAAATGCAAAAGAGCTAAGAAAAATACCATAGTATTCAATGTTACATTAAATATTAAATGGACATTAAAAAATAGATGACCATTATTTCTATAAGGCAGTTTCTAGGAAACTAGTATGTTTGATCATTTTAGGAATCCAAGATTTTTAACAATGCAATTTTATGTTTCTGATAACAATTTCATTTTCCTCTGGTTTTTATTTCCATTGATTTTTCTTTCATGTTCCATGTTTAATTAGATGCTGTGAGAAATGCTAAAAAAAAAAAATAGTCCTACCTAAGAAAGTCACAATCACCCAATGGATTCTGGCAGAATTTCTCTTTTGAGACACTAAATAAATGCATTTTATGGGTGGGTGTAGGGAGAGAGGAAAGGAAATACCAGCATGAGGCAGAGAGCCTTCTGGGCTCCCTTTGACATAAAGCAAAGGGGAAACAGCATCTGGGGGAAAGGGATATTGTCAAGTGCAAAGTATAAATGTGGAGTTGATTTCACCATCTCCATCTCCTTGCCACTATTCACCAAGATCCAATGTATGTTCTCTCTCTTCAGTGAAGCCTTCTCAGCTGCCCTAGATCCACACAGCCATTTGTCTTAACAACACATAAGGTTTTTGGACTGGCAGTTATTTAATTCATGTGTCCCATTTCTCTATGAGCTCTGTTTATTCAGCCATTAGGCACTTGCTGTGTGCACATTGTGCAGTGCCCAGAGATATGATATGAATAAGATACAACCACTGTCATCAAATAAGATCACCATCTACCTGGGGAGAGAGACTGGCAAACATCAGACGTATAATGTGATACAAGAAAAGCTAAAACAGCAGTATGTAAAACTCTTGCATGGTAGTCTGGAGGAGGGAGAATTGATTTTGCTTGTGTGGATGCAGGGAGGAAAAGAAAGAAGAGAGGGGGCAGGGGTCATGTCTTACAATGACTTGTATAAAAGGCTTGAATACAAGGAGTACAATAAGTGTATGGGGATTGTGATGGGAGAGGAGGCTGCATAGGCAACCAGATCTCGTGGGGTTGTGACAGGGGAAAAGGAAATGATGCAAAATATTGGGCTGGAGGGAAATCCAAAACCAAGTTTGTCTACTCCTGGATTTTGCCTAAGGCTGACCTTGGTTGTGTGTACATTCCTGCATCCCTCTCTCCCAGGGTTTCCATAGCATGGTTGGTGGTTAAAGTAGGGAGGGTTGCTGTGTACAGTCCTGTCTTATCTTGAATTTCACAAAGTAATTCATTGTATAGGACCTGCCCAACACAGACCATGGAGCCCAAGCAGATGATTGGTATCATTCCACAGACAAGTGCAAAACTTGGTTCTGATTCAGCGTTGAGAATAGGCACAATTAGGTCTGTTAGTCTTGTTGTAAATAGGAGGACACCGAAGAAATGCACCCAGCACTTCAAAGACTTGTCCTGTGGTAGGCAGCCATAGTTGGCACTTCATTTGCAGTCAGGAATGTTCAAATAAACAGTGGTCAGCATCTGATCAGATCAGCTGTACAGAAGCTTGCTCTTGCCCAGGGCAGCCCACTCACCCCAGAAATACCATTCTTGGTGTGCACAAAGGGTGACAGATGTTCTTATTCCTTCAAGATGTCCCTACTGACCTAATCACCTAGGAAGTACATTCCAGTGGTGTTGATAAGCCCTCTCCTGCCAGTAAATGAAGAATGGATAGGTGTACTTTTAAACCAGAAGTTACATCTTGTGCCATTCATACATCATTTGCCCTAGTAATCAGAATTAAACATCAGCAAGGAAGTTTTGACTAAGAGGATAATGAAAGCTATAAAAAACCAAGGTGTCACCTTCAATAAAGGTGAGTGGCCACTTTGCATATCAGTATAATCACTTCTATGGCTGTCAAGGCTTGTACTTTTGGATATAATAAGTCTTTCCCCAGGACCACATTACATATATTTCTCTAACCACAGTGAAATATACAGGACAGCTTCAGGGAGCTTCAGAGACTCTTGCATGTTGCATTAAAAGCTAAACCCTTGTGGATGTAAATGAGATATATTTCAGTATTTTAAAGACTGGTGTTGGAAATAGCTAGGAGATACATGAAGAAATGCTCAACATCATTAATCATCAGAGAGATGCAAATTAAAACAACAATGAGATATCACCTCACACCTGTCAGAATGGCCGCCATCAACAAATCATCAAACAAGAAGTGTTGGCGAGGGTGTGGAGAAAAGGGGACTCTAGTACACTGCTGGTGGGAATGCAGACTGGTGCAGCCACTATGGAAAACACTATGGTGTTACCTCAAAAAATTAAAAATTGAACTGCCATTTGACCCAGTGATCCCACTTCTAGGAATATACCCTAAGAAGCCTGAAACACCAATCAGAAAGAATACATGTACCCCCATGTTCATAGCAGCACTATTTACAATAGCTAAGATCTGGAAACAGCCCAAGTGTCCATCAGTAGACGAATAGATAAAAAAGCTGTGGTACATATACACAATGGAGTACTATGTGGCTGTAAGAAAGAAAGATCTCTTATCCTTTGAGACGACATGGAGGGACCTGGAGAGTATTATCCTAAGTGAAATAAACCAAGCAGAGAAAGACAAATATCACATGATCTCACTTATTTGTGGAATATAATGAACATAACAGTCTGAGGAACAGGGTAGACCCAGAGACGTGGAAGTAGGGTACAGACTGACAACCCCCAGAAGAGGAGGTGAGGGAGGAGGGAAGAGATAAACCACAGAACTTATATGCATGTACACATAACTGATGGACATGGACAACAAAGCTGGGGATGGGGTAGGGGGATAGGGAGGAGGGTGTCAATGGGGAAAAAAGGAGAAACATCTGTAACAAAAATAAACTAATAAAACTAAAAAAAAAGAAAAAGACTGGTATTGGCATATATACTGTATAAAGGTATGATGTTGATAGCTATAAACACACTAGTTTATTTTGACTGAAGCACAAACCCTTGGAATCATGTAGCTTTTAAACAATGTGATCAGACTCACACTAAAATATAGTGAGAAAATTTGGTGTCAGATACAATTCCAATTACTTGAAGCTTAAATAAGAATTCTGCTCCTGTGGACAGGTAAAGGTACTCCAAGATAGACCAGAATTTAAAACTTTCACATCAAATGGGCTCTAAATCATTGATAGGGATTACTTTATTAAAGGAGGAGCATGTTGTGGTCTTAAAACCACAGAGAATCCTTCTCACCATCCACTGAAGACCCATGGGCTTGTTAGATTTCCTTGGCTTAACAAAATGAGATGAGGAAACTGAGATCCTGCGTTTGCTGGAAGGACTTCCACACTAGGCATGGGGAATTGGAAGAATTTCCCAGAAAGGTATCTATGCCATTACAGTTCAGTTGAGCTCGGAAAACACATAATGAGGACCAACTGTGTGCAAGACCCTGTGAAGGTGCGAGAGAAAAAGATGAAACCAAAATCAGAGAGCTGAAAGGGCACAGTCAAAGGGACACACATATCAACTTCTAATACTGTTAAACTGTGGTCAGTCACCAGTCTCGTAAACATGGTGGGTTTAGGGGAAGACAAAATAGAGAGGAGGCTCAGCTGGATCAGAGGTTCAGTAAAAGCAGGCCTAAGTCTAAAGGAGACAACTGACCTGCCAAAGAAGGGTGTAAAGAGTCTAGACAGTGCAAAGGAGACAACATAAAGCTGTAGAGGTGTTTATAAAGTGTTGTTCCACAGAGGTGTGAAAGTGTCCAGGGGGATAACTCTAACTTTTTAGAAGGCCTTCAAAGTATGTGTTCTTTGTCTTAAGCATGAAAATTGGAAAAGTTATCATATCAATTTTGTAAAAATTGTCAGGTAATTCCTCTGTGTGTGTGTGTGTGTGTGTTTTAACTTCTCAATTTCATTCTCTTTTGTCTTTAGAAATATCTTCAATATACCAGTAATATTTCACCTGGAGTAATTGCTCTTTTGCCTCCTCTGTCTTTTATCGCTCTCTCTGAGTGACCAAAATGAAAATAGTGCAAAATTCCAAAGATACAGTGCTCTCATGTTACCGTCTATGGGAGTCATCCATGTTGAGAGGATAGCTTTTACATTTTGGAACCCAACATGAATTGATTACGATCCAGCTTATCCAGGTTCATGAAGAATAAAGTTAATGATAATTTGACTCTTATTCATGAAACCTTAAAGTCTCCTTATTCTCTTTGCTTCCATATAGATAGTCATTTTTAACATGATGGGAGGAAACCATAATGGCCAGAAATTTTCTTTTCTGGTCCAACTATAAATAGCAACTGGAGAAATTTAAATGCTTCCTTTTGGAGGAAACCATTTTGAAGTCCAGAACAAGGAAGGCTCTTTTCTACCACCACCTTCAAACAACTGCCTGTGGTCAGCTGGCTTCCCCCTCTCTCTTCTGCTATTCCCTGTTTGCAAGAAGGAGAGTGGGAAGGAGAGCTGGGCTGTGAAAAGGAGGAATAAAAATAACCCAACACCTTTTCTACTCCATCTTGCTTCCTTTAGCATTGATTTTTGTGCCTTTCCATCCTTTCTCTACCAGAGAGTTTTCTTGTAGACCCCCACCCCATCATCAGTTAGGGGTTCTGCCTATTGAGTCCTCCTGGCTGGATTCTTTTCCCAGCAGCTTTGAAGTGTGGCTTTGGCAGCTCTGCTTGTCAGGAGTCAGTACCCATCTACATGTTTTTCTGTCTGGGAGGCTTTGAGTGTCTCTGAGTAACTACCAGGACTTGGCTGGTAGATCTTCCCAGTGTCAGATATTGATTTAAGGCCATCTGTTACTGATCAGAAGTTTAGAGTGAGAGTTTCTGGTGATTGTAATTAAATGCCTTCATAGGTTTTAACTGACAGAGTCAGACAAAAGCAGAACAGGACTTAGAGTTGGGTAGAAGTCAAATGGAGGGAGTTGAGGTGGAAGAGGAGACCAAAAGATAATTGTCTTTTCTTCCCCTCCAAGTTCAGAATGAGTTGAGAGGTAGACTCTGAGGAATTGGCCAGGTGGGGATCCAAATATCATCTTTATTGCTGGTAAAATCTGGGTAAGAGGACATGGCTTGTATCTGAGACCTTTTCGGCTTCTTAATACTTCCCCCACTTCATTAAACATGTTCAGGCAGAGCTGTACAGTCGTAGGCATCCTTGTCAGAGGCAGGCTTATTACCTCATGGCAGAAGTAGGGATAGGGATAGAACAGCCCAGAAGTGTGTGAGCTGAGCACACTCAGTTCCTTGAATTACCCTCACCAGCCGGATCCCATCCTTCCCTCTTCCCTCTACCCCCAGGGATGAGTGAAGAAGGCAGAGAGCAGCTGGCTGTTGCCTCACGGGGACATTAGGGAGAATTCTAGAGGTTCTCCCAATATTCCCCAGGATTATGTTCTGTCAACCTGTTTGATTTGACACGTAACAGTCACTGCCCCCTGGGAAGGAGAGAAGTTTATCAATGTGACCTCCTCCCACCAAAACTAACTTCTGATCTGTGGGATAAATTTTGCCCCCAGAAGGATCTGCAATGAGTACAGAGAGTATTTTCATGAAATTAACACCAATATCTGTATTTTAGACTGTACATTCACTTCCTAGCCTATTTTCCTGTCAAATTATTCCCAACCATGTTGAGAGGTGTGTGAAAAGCTCAAGTGGCAACATAAATAATATCGAAATATTAAAATACTCCATATTTGGACATAAATGTCTTCCATTATCAAATTTCTAAGAAGAAATCTAAACCCCTGATCTAAACCCCTTGCCCTTATATGCCAACTCAAAATAAATTAAAATTAAAAATTATATTCTAAATAAAGTCCCAAATCATACTTACCCAATTATAATTCTGCTTTGCTTGGGTAGAATATGGATTTTCTTTTTCTTTATAAACACCATAGTTGGGGGGGACTCCCCTGGACTGGGCGTGGCTCCATCAGGACTGCCAAACTTGAATTCATTCTATCTCAATTCTCATTTGTCTCACTTTAAAAATAGTTCCAAAAGGTAATAAGATACACATTTATCACAATACCAGCCCTAGTTCCTTGAAATTTCATTGCACAAGCAAATCTCCAAGCTCTAGAGCAAGTTATACCTACAGCAAATTGATATATGTGGTTAGTCCAGAGCATTGACGGCTGGCAGAACAAAGCCAGGCATCCGCAGTGCCTCCACCCTCTAAGGTCAGACATTCCTGCCTTTTTGAAAAGTTAGATGCTTGTGTTGGTGACAACTCCAGGGGCTAGGTCTTAAGAAAATTCTCCACCCAACTATTGAATATATGCAGAGAAATGTAAATTCAAATAATATTCTTCCATTTGACACTCTTCAAGTTGGCAAAAGTTATAAAGTTGGGTATTATCAAGAATGGGAAGAAATGGAAACTGTATGCAGGACAGGCGTGTGTAAGTATATTCACTGTGGAGAGCAAGCAGGCATTATTTAGTTACTTAGTGAGGATAACACTGCATATAAGGTATGTATGGCCCAGCAATTCCACTCCTGGATATTTACTCCACAAAACTTTACCAAGTAGAAGTATGACAGTGGTCATCACAGCATTATGGGTGGCAGAAAGGAGTCAGAGATGATGTAGGTGTTTACCACTTAGGGAATGAATAAGTAAAATATTCTGGTTTTATGTGATGGAATATGATGTAGCTGCCAGAAGCAGTGGGCTACATTTACTTATATGTATGTAATTAGATATCAGGAAATAGTGCGGAATAAATCAGAACAAGAAAACAGTTTTACACACAATACCACTTAATTTTCAAGGACACCTATATATCTAAATAAAGTGTAGATTGGAAGGATATGTATTACATATGTTCAACTGAGAGCCACTAACTGGGGGAATGGGATTGAGATTGGTATGATGGGGGGAATGCAAAATAAGAGGCTCTCATGGATGTATTATGGTCATGGACCATGATGTATGGCCATTTGAATTCCCTTCCATGCACCCAAGGTGAGAGAGAGAGAGAGAGAGAGAGAGTGAGAGAGATTGATTGATTTGATTTGTGTTCAGCAACAGCTTTTAATTTGGTTAGTGTAGTTGATTGACCTCCTGTGTGGGTGATTTAAAGTGTTCTAGGAAGCCCTAACACAAGCCCAAAAATCTGTTACATTATCAAAACTATACCATTAGAGAGTCAATCCTTTGACAATATGATGGATTGAATAGTGCATGGACTATGGAGTCAAGCAGACCAGACTCGGGTCCAAAGTTTGCTTTGTTGTTTAATGCTTCTGTGACCTTGGAAAATTATTTTTGAGCCTTTATTTTCTTATCTGCCCAATAGTCTTTGAGTTATTTGTATGGTATATAATGTGCCTATTGACATAGAGGGTAATTAACAAATATTTGTTCCCTTTTTCCTATTTGTCTTTCTTTCTGCTCCCACATTCCCTTTTATTATTAGGCTTTACTGATAGCAAATCTCTAGAACTTCTTGGGAAGGGAAATGAAAATGGGGTTCATTTTTGCCTAACACACAAGGGTTATCTCTGGCCCATTTATGTAGTAGCTGGACAGGAAACATTCCATTCATTTACTTCTTCCATTGTTGTAATAGACAGGGTATTAAGATCTGAATGAATTGCTTAGGGCAGCATGAGTCTAGAATACCTGATAGTATAAGATGCTTTTCAGAGCTGACCAAGACCTACTCTTTCCTTTTCTTTTGGCACTTCTATTGGAATCAGAATGTCAGGCAGCAATACTTTGCAGATGAGAACGCTGCAACCCAACCAGGCAAAAAACATCTTCCTCAAGGTCAGACAGCTCATTGTAGAAGGAACTTAGACCCACACTCAGGTTTTCTAATTTTGCCCCATTTTATTTGCACAGTACCCCTGCCTTATCACACCATTCCATCCCTGTGCTTAAACTTGCTGAGTGTGTCTCTCTAGTTTGGGAATGCCATAGCTCATTTTCATGGAAGGAGGTTTCAGAATGAACCTCTCTCTCCCTACACCAAAAGGGTAACTTCATGTCTGTACAAGCACACACCCCTGACCATGTCACAATGTCCTGCAAATGATCACATAGGAGAAGCCCTGTGCCATAATAAATTCTCCCTTAATCATATGTACTCAAAGTTATCAGTCCCCAGAGCTCTATGAAATCTTATCTTTGCCAAATAGTTTCTCATCTCTATGCACTTTCTTGTAAGAACTCATAAAAACATCTTAGTAAATACAAAATGTAACTAATAGAAATTAAAAATATTATAAAGTCCTGTGAAGAATATTCTAGCATTTGTTAATAGATTTGCTGACTCAACCTTGGAACACATTACCTATGCATGGGTGATAAGGGATAGGAAGGCTCCCTGTTGGCATATTTGGGGATTATTGGTGGTTTTATTGTACTGTTGCCTTTGTAGGATTATGGATGGATTGGTCTTGTAAGAGACAAGCATTTGTTCTTTCTCTGTTTTTAATTTTCAAAAAAATTAGAACATTTGTAAGCCAACTTCAGTCAAGAATGCTGACTCAAAGGGTGAAGAAATTAAAATCCAGTTTCACAATTTACATGTCTGTGGTTAAATTTCAGGACTGTGAAGTCCCCTTCCCCTTTAGCTCTTCTATCCTCACTACCCCTCCCCTAAAAAACAAAAGATGAAAAGGAGAGGGACTAGAGTGTTACTTTTGATTAAAGTGCTGCTTGAAAAGAATGCTATAGAGACTGGACTATAGGATACTTTGGCTATGTCCAAAATTCTTGGTTAGCTGTACAGTTTGATGCTCAAGATTTTTCACAATCATTATTGTTCACAAAAGTTAAAAATGTTCTCTGGCCCTCTCTAACTTTCACCCTATACAGAGCCACTGGCATTTTGCCTAAGAGTTTCTTGTTTTCTTTTTGTGTAGCACTTCATGTATATGTCAAAATATGATTACAGGATTTTAATCCTTCCCACGATACCTTTGGCACTGGGGATGGAAACTAATCTCTCCCACTTCTTATCAGAAGTCTTTAAAATAACCAAGAATTCAGAAATCAGAGTGCTTTGGATTGGGGACAGAAGACATTTTCTTGAAGAGCACCAGCCTATTCTAAACAATGAGAGTTGAAAATTTGCTTTAAATAATGTGGTAAATCAACTTTTCATTTCCTCAAAGCCTTAAAATCTCCAGGAAAAAGAGGAAGGTATGGTTCTTCATGCAGGGGCAAAGGGGTGTGGTATGGTCGTAAGTTTCTTGAGTGTATGTGAAGGTGTAAGTGGTGGAGAGAATGTGTCTGTGCTGATGGGTTTTCTCCCCAGTGCAAAGCCCAGCAGATCATCAAAGTGGGAAAGTGGTGGGAGGAAGATAAGGAGATTGGGAAGCCCCATGGGAGATGTACTAGATGATGACAAAAACTCCTTATGGGGTAGATCTTCCTCTGTTAGTTGGGATTCCTGAGCTAGTTAGTGAAGTTTTCTCCACTGAGGCTCTTCCTTGTGATTGACAGAAATGGAACCTACCTGAAATAGACCCAAGTATATATGCAAACTTAATAATGATAAAGAAGATCATCCTGAAGTGGAGAAGAGTCAACTGGGACAACTGGTTAACCATTCATATAAAGAAACCAGTTTAGCTCATGATCTCATACCTCACAGTAAAATAGATGTGACATAGGTCAAATAATTAAATATTTTAAATGTCAAACTAGAAAAATTTAGGCAAATATTTAATCTCATCTTGATGGAGAAAGACTTTCTAAGTTTAAAAGCATTAGAAGGAAAAGATTGATAGATCTGACCCATATCAGAACTGCCATCAGTGAAATTAAAGGCCAAAAATAAACTGGGAGATTTTTATAACAGATATTATTAAAGGCTAATAGGCTTACTTTATTGAAAACATACACATTCATATAAATTGATAAGAGAAGCACCAAACCCCTTGACCCCACACCCCTCAATTCTCTGGTCCCTCTCAGAGTCATTCTTCACAAATGATTTGTCTGCACACTTTATCTCCACTTCCCCACCTCCTCAATGCTCTCAACCTGGCGTCCACTCCCATCAGTGCATTGAGTCAACACTGACTTCCATGTGGCCAAACCCAGAGGTCTTTTTCCCCCTAACATTAACTCTTCCTTTCCATGGGTTGAATGCTTCCTCCTTCTCCACATTCTCTCTCCTTACTTTGGCTCTGAGATAATGCATTCTTGTGTCTCCAGATACTCCTTACTCCTTAGTTTCTTTTCTCAGGGAGGTACCTTTTCCTCTACCAGACCCCTAAAATGCTCAAATTCCCTGGATTTCAGTCCCGAGTCCTCTTCTCTGTCATTGAACATCATCTCTCTAGGTGACCGTATCCATTCCATGGATTTAGATGCCATTTCTAGTCTTGTAACTCCCACATTTATATTCACAGCACAAGCCTAACCTCTGAGCTCTGTGTACTGTCCCTACCTGACATCTTCATTTGCATGGTTCCCAGGCATGTCAAATTTAAAATAGCAAAAGTTGAAGTCTTGTTTCTCCCTACCCCCACCTGTCTTGACAATAAACAAATGAAAACGTTTCCCTTTTAGTGTTCCCCATTTTAATGAACGAATAACATCATCACTCATTGCTCAAATTTGAAACATGGTAGTCATCCTTACTCTTTCTCCACCTCCACCTGCATCCTGTCTATTAGCAAAACCTTTCTATTTTCAAAATAGATTTTAAATCTGTTTACCTCTCTCCCATCCCTGCCCAACCCTGGTCAGGCCCACTGCAGCAGCCTCTTCAGGGTGCTTCTCTCTCCTAGTCTTACTCCCTTCCAGTTCTCTACATAGTAGCTCAAAACATCTCTTAAGATAAATTTAGATCAATGTGTTCTCATTGTACTTTAAAGAAATCTTAAATACCTTACTCTGGCCTACACCTGAGTGGGTCTTTTTTCATTCTCTGAACTCATCTCATACCATTCCCTCCAGCAACTTCATTGTGTCTGCATATTGTTCTCCTCTTGTTTTCTGAATCCATGGAGCTCTTTATTGCCTCCAGGCCTTTGCACATGCTGTGCTCCTTTTTCTGCCCAGAAACCTCTTATCCCCACCTCTTCTCATTAGTGGCCTTCTATCCCCTCATTTTATTTTCTGTGTACGCTATTTATTTCTTTTACAGTCTATATACTTTTATATTTAATTTGTTAAATTTTCTTCCTCACTAGAATGTAAATTCCACAAAGTCTGAGCAGATACTTTATTCACTAATATATATACCCAATGACTAGCATGCTAAAGGCTCTCTATCAGTATTTCTCAAATGAAGGAGCTAATTAGTAATGAATAAAATCTTAAATAGGTTAATGAGTAGATAGTTTATAAAGAGGGAAACACAAGTGGCCTAATTAATATACATAAAGGACCTAGAATTGTGTCTGTTAGATACTAAACCCTTAATATATTTATATATTGTTTTCTTATATTAATAATATTTCATAGTATTTGTTAAATTAAAAATATTGTCACCTAAGCTGATAGTCAAATTAAAAGAGTAAGGAGATATCAATTTCTGCTTCTTAAATTAGCTAAGATTAAAAAAAAAATTAGATGGTCAACATCTTGATGAGATGGGTACTTTTTACAGATAGTTACCAAGTCATTTGACAAAAAACAATTTGGATGAAAGCAAGTCAGTTAGTATAACAATTGACTGAAATGATTTTTGCTCAAAAAACAAATACTGTTGGACAATGGTTGTTCAAACATTGCTATTTGTACTATGGAGGTAGTGACTTTAAACTTTTTTACAGAGTAAGCTTTTTCCTTATTTTTTTCTTTTTGTCCATATTTTTCAGATTCTCAGATATTTTTTTCTTTTCCTTTACTTTTTAAAAAAATCCTCACTTGAGGATATTTTTTCTATTGATTTTTAGAGTGTGGAAGGGAGGAAGGGAGGGGAAGAGAGAGAGAGAGAGGGAGAGATGTGACAGAGACACATCGACCTCCCGCATGTGCCCCGACTGGGGCCAGGGATTGAATCTGCAACCCAGGTACATGCCCTTGACCAAGAATATAACACGAGACCCTTTATTGTGTGGGTCGACTCTCTGACCATTGAGCCATACCAGTCAGGATTCCTTTACTGTTTGTTTTTTTTTTCATCAATTAACCTTTCATTTCTATATTTGTGGCAAGGTTATAGTAGAAAAAATCTAAATGGGCAACAATAGGGTATTTGTTGGAATAAATTCATTTTCTAGCAATAAAAGGTTTGATGGGGAAAAAACAATATATAGAGCATATACTGAGTGGAAGAACTGCCCTCTGGTGTAGCAAAATTACAAAGTCTAGAAAATCCAATGACTGCCAGTAGACATGTTTAGCAAAATTGCTGTTTAATCACATGATCATGTTGACCAGTTTGTTTTTGGCCACATTGCATTTAGCCATAAACCTACAGATATATCAAGAGTCCTTAAAATGTCTCGACTTTTAGACTCAAATTTTCACTGTGAAGAAAAATAAATAGAAATGTGGTCAAAGATTTATCTATAAAGATATTCATCAACAGTTAGCAACTATGCAAAAGGAAAATCATAAAATATAGTGTTCAACATTAGGGGGATGATCCAACATGAGAGTGAGCAGCCAGGAATAGCTAGAAACAGTATTTCTTTCTCTTACTGGATATTGAGGATTCACACTTGTTAGAATAGTTATTTAGAATAATTTGCTTAAGCAACATACACTAAAATTGAGAATTTGAGTGCATTTCCTGAAAAATCATTAAATCATAAAGGGTATTTGAAAGTGTCCCCAAAAAGAAATATAAAAGCATTTATTACAGCTCTGACATGTGACAAATTGCTGCCACTTGCTTTTAGGGAAGGCCAGCATGGTGGCAAAATTAGCAATATTCAGGGATAAATGGGTAGCAGTTAATTGTGAAAGGAGCAGTGGCAAAATAGAAGATATTTCCTTTGCCACGCTCATACATAGCAACCAATGTAGCACGCTCTGGGAAGACGCTTGTAAGCCACATGCCTTCCATGTGGAAATGATTTCATCTCCTAATTAAGATCACATTTACAGATAAAAACAGGAAGGAAGCCAGATTGACAAGGGTATCATACCAAAAGCCAGGGTAAGCGGGAAGCCTTTGAAGGATATAAGATGAAGGTAGTGAGATTCAGAAGCAAGTGGTTTTGTAGCCCCTGTTTGGTCTTGGTTGTTTTTCAGTCATTATAGGAGTGGTGTCTTTGGCTCATTAAGGGTTTAATTCTGACATATTTATAGAGAAAGAGAGACTAGGCTTGTCTGGATTTGGTAACACTCCTGTTGTTGGTTAGCCAAAACTTACCCTTAACCTCTTATGAAGAGTTATGTTACTTACCTTCTAGAAGCTTTGCCTACTTGATATTTGAACTGTAAAATTTTAAGCCATTAGGCTTTTCAAATACAGACCAAAGCCTTTAAAGATAAATTTTCTAAATACTTTCAACAGAGAATTATGAAATGAGAAGAAAGACAAAAGAGGATTAGTTTTGGATTTTAGTACCTGTGCAACCACTATTAATCAGGACCAAAACAGAGAAAAGGAAAAGGAAAATTTCAATGATGAAACTGAAGGGTGTTAGTTCTGTTCATGCTGAAACATCTGTAGAGGAATGCTTTATTTTAGGTTGTAATGGACCAATTTATTTTAATCCTATGGAAATAGATACATAACTAAGTTTTTACCAAAAAGAATGATTTGTTTAATTGAATTCCCATTCTATTTTGAGGGTATATTACTACTATACATAAAGATAAACAAAACAGAACACAGAAAAGAATATGCCTACTGGTGATATTTCTTTATTTTTTGTAAATCAGCAGTGTGTAATAGAAAAATTAAATCCAGGTTTTCTTAAAGTTTATTTGAGGCTGATGTTATCATCCTTGAGTTAAACAAATATAATTTATATTTGCTATTTCAACAGAGTTACCATAGAAGACAAAATTTAAAAAAAAATCTATCTGCTTTTCAAAAATTATGTGTGTGTGTATATACATATATATGTGTATATACATATATATACCTATATATATACATATATATGTACGTATGTATGTATGTATATATACACACACACACCTACACACACTCATGAGCACAGCTTCCAAAATGAGTTTTATTTCATTATAGATTAATTGAAATAGGTTTGGGGTGGTTGATTATTCAAGATGTATCATATTGAAATCTTCAGTGATCCGATTTTCAATATAAAAAGGATATTAGATTCAGAATTCTATTTTAGGCTATAGATGTGGTGAAAAACACTTTCAAAATGAATTTAAAATTTACCTTTAGCCCTTTTCATGCCAAAAGATAATAGAGTGTATTTGTGGCTTTATAGTGTTGTAATGTCTCTCATTGGTTTCTGTTTAAAATTTTATAAATTAATACATAAGTACAGAATTCTCTGTGTGTTTTGTGCACACACATATGTATCTATGTAGTTGCAGTCTTAGAGAGATAAGTTACAATTTTTTGGACAATATGAATTAGGTTGAGAAATTAGAGGCAGGAAGAAAATAAAAAGTTAGCCTAGAGGGCAAGATTGATGACTGAGTTTGAGAGCAAGAATAGAGTGAAATGATCAGCGGCTCCCCACTCACTCCCCATAGCCCTAGTTGCCCTCCTCACCCCAGCCACATCTCACTTTTCTACAGCTCTAATCTGAGAAATCAGAAGGGAATTTTTAAAATGAAAATGTGAAGGAAAACATTAATTTTCTGATTCAGAATTTCAGAATCAGAGATAGACTTCAACATCAGTGAGTCTCAAAATGAGATTTTCAGCTGAGTGAACTAAGCCCAGAAGAAGAAAAGTATTTTGCTAGTCAGTAGGGAAAGCAATCCTAGCATCAAAGACTCCTGCTTTCCAGTGCAAGATTATTTTTATGACTACATTCTGGGAGAAAATTAGTAAAAATTAAATTAAGAACCTCTTTGTGATTAATCTCTTTGCTATAGGCAGGGATGCTGCATCTGCCACTGAGGCAGAGGTTAGGAAAGATGTTTAAACCAAACAGGGGGTCTTTTTCTGGAAGACAGCAAAATATTGCCCATATAGAGGAGTAATCTGATATTATATGACGTTTACCCTAGATGTTCTTAGAGGTAATTTTGGAAGTCTTCATTAGACAAAAACAGATTATTTCCATATGGTGCCTTACACACCTAATGATTCTAGAGAATCAGCTCCTGTGTCCTGCTGGTGCTACCCCTGTGTTATGTATGTTTCAAGCTATTCAGATTGATTGTGAATCATTAGCCTCAGGCTGCACTTGATGTCACAGGTCTTTCTGGTTTCATTTATGTGTGCACAAGGGAATTCGCTTTTCCTGTCTTTGAAGCTATATTGATGCAGCTTGACCTTCTAAGGCTTGTAAAACCATCTACCAGATCATTTAAAGCCCAAAGCTTCAGTACATGAAACATTCATAGGAAAGAGAACAGTCTTCTCATAGCATTATTTATAATTCTATATTCCAAAATTTAATGCACAGATGTACACTTCGACCATACCAAATCATCCTTCTTGAAAAATAGACATTTTGCTACATGTAGGTAAATATATTGGTGAATATACTATGTATACTGTAAATAAATTTATTATTATACATGAGATTTTCCATTAGGAAACATTATTCAGTAAATATTTATTGAACACCTACTATGTGACAGACACAATGGATTGGCCCTTAGTGAGACAGGCCGAAAAGTCCATGTTTTTGTGGAGTTTACATAATTATTTTCTGCAAAATGATAACTTTATCAAGGAGAAAATAATTCTGGGCTCTGGATTCTCTCTTTTGGTCTATTTATACATTCATATTTTTAATAACTGTAAGCTTTTACTAAAGTATAACATATATACAATCAAGTATACAGTTCAGAGCATTTTCATCAAGTGAACACAGCCATGAAATCAGAAGCCAGGTCAAGAAACAAAGTAATTATTGAATAAATTAAGCAAGATAAAAGTTACATGTACATGATTCCATTTATATAAAATTCAATGAAGTGCAGTCAGTGGTTGCTGGGGGACTGAAGAATTAGGAAGCATGGGATGGAAGAATTACAGAGAGGCATGAGAAAACTTCTGAGAGTGGTGGATATGCTTATTATCTTGATTGATGTTTTCACAGATTTATATATGTTAAAATGTATCAAATTGCACACTCTGAAATAGTCCATTTATTGTATAACAATGATATTTTTCAAAAGTTGTAAATTTTTTAATTGGCAAAATTAATTTTGAGGGTACTTATTCAGAAGGGACATGAGGAAGCCTTCTGATGTGATAGTTTTTTAATGGCTTGGTATGAGTATATAGGCAAAAAACAAAACATAGCAAAAAAAAAAAGCTGTACATTTTAGATTTGTGCATTTAACTGTATTTAAGTTGCAACTTCAAAAAAATAAATGTTACAAAAAAGTTAAAAGAAAAGAAAAGAAACAGAACATTGTCAGGCCCCAGAAGAAGCCCTCCTTTGAGCCCCATCCAGTTACTAACCTTCCCAAGGTAACCACTTTTCTGATTTTTGACAACATAGATTAGTTTTAGTTTTACTTTTTAAAAAATCCTCACCTGAGGATATGTTTATTGATATTTTTAGATAGAGGGTAAGGGAGAGAGAGATAGAGAGGCATTGATGTGAAACAGAAACATTGATTGGTTGCCTTCTGTACACGCCCCGACTAGGGGGTCAAACCCAAAACCCAGGTATGTGCCCTGACTAGGAATTGAACCCAAAACCTTTTGTTGTACAGGACGATGCTCCAACCAACTGAGCTGCACCCACCAGGGCTAGTTTTTCTTTGTTTTGAACTTTATAGAAATGGAATCGTATGGTATATAATCTTTTGTGCCTGTCTTCATGTGCTCAACATTATGCTTGTAAGAGTCAATTAATTTGTTGCATGTGGTTGGGTTCATTCATTCTCCTTGCTATGTAGTATTCCATTGTATAAGTACATTACAACTCACTTACACATTTTATTGTTAAAGACATTTGAACTATTTCTAGTTTTTGTCTGTTACTGAAAATGTCACTATCAAGATTTGTGTATATGTCTTTAGGTGAACATTTCTACTGGGGATGCATATTTGAGTTGGGATGCTGGGTCACAGATTATGCACATATTCATCTGTACTACATACTGCCAAGCAGTTTTCTATAGTGTTTTTACCAAGTTACAGTCAGTCCCACCAGTAGTGTATGAACGTTCCAGTTACTCTATATCCTTGTCAGACTTGGCATTATGTGCTTTTACATTTTTGTGTGTATTTTAAGTTTAAAAAACTAGGACAGAACCACTTGGTCTTAGTGATAAACAATGAGGCATCATCAAATTTATAGCAACAGTGATAATCCCTTGCATTTTGGTCTATGCCAGTGATTCAGAATGGTATCATATTGGATTACAGACTCTACTTAACTGTTGCCAGAATCAAAGCCACCATGTACAATGGAAAATCCTATAAAAGTCTGCTTTTCTTACATTTGAAATCATGGCTTTTTGAAGCCAGCAATGATAGACCACCTTTTTTATTTTTTGCAAGAGGGCCAGTTAGAACAAATAAAAAATACTTGCAGGTCACTTTTTTTGTATTTCAAAATACATATGGTTTTATTGAGACCTGGGGAAGAAACATACATTTGGATGAGAGATAAGCTACCATATCAAGTGGAAGACTGGAAGTGAGAAATTTGGAGCAACTATTGGCCAATAAACGATTAACATTGGACCATATTTGAGAAATGGCTCTTGGGAGATAGCTGTTATTCTGAAATAACTTGTCAACCATATTGTAAACCTAGGAAGGCTAATTTTTAGACCAAGACCCTTAAGAGAGGGTTGTAATGGCAAACTATCCAGTCCCCTACCCCAACCGTACTTGAACAGTGTCTTCCAAAGAGGGAATTGTACATAAAATGGACTTAGGCCCCAGGCCCATCCAGAAAGGCCCAGCTGAAGTAAAGAAGAACCTTGTTATTGGAAAGACACTGATGGTTTCCTTTTTCTTTTCAGTCCAAGATTTATACTCGTACACCAACCTTATATTTGGACTTCAAATTGGACCAAGGAGCAAAGCATTCCCAGCCTGTTCCTAAAGGTATGATGGGTTCGGGGGTTTAATGATTGTTTCAGGATAAAAGGGAGGTGCTTTCTCTGGAATGTTCTTGATTCTGAACCTCAGCATACAATTTCCTGTGAATTTAGTTTGTGTTAAATTATGTTGAAACTAGCCAATATTGATGGAGCCTTTCAAGTTACGAAAATCATAGAATGGTAGGGCAGGACCCTCTGGGCCACTACCCTCATTTTACAGATATGAATTCTAAGGCCCAACAATTAGCCAAGTGTCAAGGCCACATAAAGGCTTGCTGGACAGGGCAGGACTTTTACCCATGTCTCCTGCCTTCCTAATAACTATTGACTTGCAGTATTCCTGGAGGCAAATTCCAACCTTGTTATTTATGAACAAGCGCATCCGTGATTGAGATACATGCATCTCTTGATAAAGGCATTGCTATGGAAGACTTACCTTTAGGTTGACATTTAAATACAAAGAATAATTAGAAAAGTCCCAAACATTTAAGGCCAATTTTATTTTTTAAAAAATGGTTACACCCGAGGTCATTAGGCATCAACCTCAGACCCATTACTTTCTTCTTCTTCTTCTTTTTTTTTTTTTTTTTCATTCTGGCTATTTTTAAGTACAGAAAAAAACAAACAATTAATTCACTTAAACATAGCCTACCCTTACACATAATTTTTATAACAGTAAGTGTGGCAGCACATATACTTTAATTTTTTCTTTTACTTTTGAGTTTGGGTCCTTGCACTCTATTTCCTCCCTTATCAGTCCATAGCAATACCTTCTCTATATATCCCAGATCTAGGAGAAATCACAGATGTATACTTGAATTAGATCTTGCTGTGTTTTTCTCCACACTTACTTTTGTACATTGACATATACATGCATGTAAATATACACATGTATGGGGTTATTTTATAACTGTTTTACTAAAATGGAATCATATATATTTTTTTTTATCCTCACCCGAGGACATTTTTTTTTTTTCATTTTCTGTTCAGATAGAGTGGGAGGGAGAGAGAGAGAGAGAAACATCAACGTGAAAGGGACACATCGAGTGGCTGCCACCCGCACGACCAACCAGGGCCAGGGACAAACTGCAACCGAGGTACATGCCCTTAGCGGGAACCGAACCCGGGTCTCTCTGGACCGCAGGCCAATGCTCTAACCGCTGAGCCAAACCGGCCAGGGTGAAAAATGGAATCATATTTTAAATACATTTTTTGCATCTTGCTTTTTTGACCAAACTATACCTCATGGAAATCTTCCCTGATCTACTCATGTGGCTCTCTTAAATGGAAGTATTCTATGTCATAGGTTGACTGCAATGCATTTAGCTATTTCCTATCAATGGGCACTCCCTTTGTTCCTAGCGCTTGGCTGTTGTACACTGGTCTGCAATGCATATCCCTGTACACATGTCCTTCCATATGGGGACTTATTTTGATGTGACAGGTTTCCAGGGATGGTCACAAGGTATATCCATGTTTAATTTTAAAGGGCATTGTCAGGCTGCAGTCCAAAGGACAGTCACACTTTCCATCAGCCGTGTGTGAGAGTACCAGTTTCTCCGTGACCCCACCAATGCTGTGTATAGTTCATGTCAATTTTTGTTTTATAATTAGCCAACACCCTATATTGCCTCATGAGACAATGCGTATCTCTCAGTTAACAAAGCTGTGCTTCTATATTATTTTGTCACAATGAATTTTAAACCTAAAATTTATTTTCTAAAATATTTTTTGGGGTAAACAAAAGCAAGTAATTTAAAAATGCACATTTATTACTGAGTCACTGAAAACCCACTTTAAACAAGTCTTTTATAAACCCAGCTATGAAGCAGAGGATGCTATCTTTTTAAGACATCACTTCTAGTTATAGTGTTCTCTCTCTCTCTCTCTCTCTCTCTCTCTCTCTCTCTCTCTCTCATACTCATTCATTGTTGCATTAGGTGACAAATCCAAAGTTTGAGGGTCCTCTGTCCAGTACCAGACAAACAATTCATATCTTATAAAGCACTTATTATTTATAGACTTAATAGTTCTGGCTGCCTGTAATCAGACATACTGGCTGGTAAAATTATGCTGTATACATTTTACTATCAAGTCTTTCAAGTCAAGGTCACCTTTTATCTTTAAAAAAAAAAATCTTTCCATTTGCCTGAAATATCTTTTTCCATCCCTTTACTTTTAGTCTGTGTGTATCTTTCATTCTGAGGTTGATCTCTGTGTCCAGGTCAAATTCCATTATAAAATCCAAGGACTGTCTAAATTAACTTTATTTGGGTACTTTGCTGTATCAAATATTCCTTGAAATGTGTGGGTCACTGGCTGGATCCTGGATGTTTTGTTTATAATATTTTGATTGTTTTTGTTACTCATGGTAAATGGACTTGACATGGATATTTGGGTTATGTTTGGCTTTTGGCATATGCTTTGCAATCTAACTAATTGAATGTTGACTTCATTGTATCATTACCAAATGAATGGGCTAGAAAAAAGGCATTCATTGCTACCATCCCATTCCTGATACCAGGAAAATGCACATTTCCCAAAGGACGTCCAGTTAAGGAAGGCTAGAAACATTTCTCATGAATCAGACTAATTTTTTTTTTAATTTCTTCCCATAAATAGTATTGGAATAGATTTTTGCCATCCCTTTATTTCCTTCAGGCGAGGCACATTTCTGTGGAGTTGTGCTAATCTTGCAGAAAACAGATGTTTCATACAGTGATGATTTGGAAGGCAGTTAATATCAGGAATGGAGCTGCATGCTGCATCACTTACAAATAATCCAATTTGTCAAGTTTCTGACAGTACCAGATTCTTTTCACATTGGCCACACGTTTTTTCATGTTAGCTCTTGGCTAAAATAAGAGTAAGTAGTTGTTCTCTCTCTCTCTCTCTGTCTCTCTCTCTCTCTCTCTTCAGTGACTTTTACCATCTCTTGCGAAGCAATCTGATTTTCCTTGCTGTAAACTGATATACAGATAACACTGTTATATTCATTAAGAAGGACATAAGTCTGTATTTCTAGGAAAATATCAATCTTTTCCAAGAAATTTATACCTTCTGGTCCTCATGTCCCCTTTGTCTTCTGACTGACTGCATCAAAATTTGGCCCTCAACAGCCACTCTCCATTTTCCCCATCTTTCTTTGTAGCACCTCTGTTACTAGGTTTTTAAAAGCATGATCCGGAATGTTAAAAGTGGAAAGTTGTTAAGGTATGGAAAAACTTAATTTTATAAGCCTTTGTTTGCACCCCTCAACTTTTAGCTTTACAGTAGATGTATATCAATCAACGAAATTTCTTTAGAACATATATAGCCTACCCCTCTGTGGTAAGCAGAAGAATGGCTCCACCAAAATATCTATGCTCTAATTTCTGGAAGTTGTGAATATGTTACCTTACATGGTAAAGGTGTGTTGCATGTGTGCTAAATTAAGGATCTTGAGATGGGGAGGTTAGCCTGGGTAATCCAGGTGGACCCAATATAATCATAAGGATCTGTATAAATGAAAGAGGGAGACAGGAGTCAGAGTGAGAGAGAGAGAGAGAGAGAGATGTGACCATGGAAGCAGAGGTCAGAGTGATGCAGCTGTGGGTTTTGAAATGAAAGGAGGCCACCAGCCAAGATATAGGGGCAGTCTCTAAAAGCTAGAAAAGGCGAGGAAACAAATTCTCCTCTAAAACTTCCAGAAGGAACACTGCCCAGCCAACACCTTGAATTTAGACTATTGAAACGCATGTTTGAATATTGACCTCCAGAACTGTAAGATAATAACGTTTTGTTGTTTTAAGCCACCAAATTTGAGGCAGTATGTTACAGCAGCAATGGGAAACTAATGCACCCTCTTAAATATTAATACATTTGTGCTTCTGTGTTTACCTTCTATGGGGGAAAAGGCAAGGAGCCACATCAGTTACATGTTAATGAAGTTGGTGGGTGGAATAAATGCTTCAAAACACGTTTTTTTAGAAAGTAGATTTTAAGGTCATGCATATGATAGCTACTCAGTAAATCACATTAGGATATGTTTAAATAGGTCTCATTGTATTGGTTATCTATATTGCTGCATAACAAGTTACCCCACAACTTAGTGATTTAAAACAACATTTGTTATCTTACAGTGGCTCATGGTTTAGCTGTGTCCTCTGGCTCAGGGACTCTTACAAGGGCTGCAAAAAGTCAGTCCCAGCTGCAGTTATCCCAGGGCTTGAGTAGGAAGAATGCACTTCCAACCTCATACCATGTGGCTGTTGGTAGCATTCAGTCTCTTGAGGGTTGTTGGCTACAGTCTGCTGTCAGTTCCTTGCCACGTGGGCCTGTCCATAGCGCAGCTCACAACATGGCAGCTGGCTTCATCCAAACTGACAAGTGAGAGAGCCAAAAAGGGAGAGTAAGATGGAAGCCAGAGTCTTTATGTAACCTAATCTCAAAAGTGACAGCCTATCACTTTTGCCTTATTCTGTTCCTTAGAACCAGGTTACTAGGTGCAGCCCACACTTGGAGGAGGGGTGGATTACACAGGGCTTGAATGCCAGGAGGCAGAGGACATCTTAGAGTCACCAAGCTTATGATCTTGCTTCATAGTGCCACACATTTTTCTATAACATCAACAATTCAAAATGAAGTAGTGATTTTTTCCCTCTGGTTGGTGATTTTTTAAAAATTTGAGTGAACCTGGAGAAACACATGGTGAGTTCTCCTCAGAGTTCCTGCCTAAATGTATTTTCATTTTCATTATCTGCTTTTTTTAAAAAACATTTTTTATTAATTTATTTTTGTTACAGCTGTTTCTCCTTTTCCCCCCATTGACACCCTCCTCCCGATCCCACCCCCACCCTGTCCCCAGTATTGTTGTCTATGTCCATGGTTATGCATACATGCACATAAATTCTGTGGTTTATCTCATCCCTCCCCGCCCCCATCCCCCTCTTGTGAGGTTTGTTAGTCTGTACCCTACTTCTATGTCTCTGGGTCTATTTTGTGCATCAGCTTGTTTTGTTCATTATCTGCTTTTTAAAGGAGAATGCCCCAAACATGAATGATTCATGTAGAATTTTAGATTTTTAGGTGTTTTCATAGATAGAGACAACAGTGATTTTTATTTTGTTCACTATACACAATACATTATTTAATTCATGGGTAGTTTTTACAAAGTTGTTTATCTACAAGTAGTACATTAGAATATTGAGTCACAATTCCCCTCGTACTTAGAATATACTCGTAGCAGTTATGGATGTTAATCATAAGTCTTCAGAGCAGTGATAAACATGAACCAGAACCTGAAATATAAAATTGTCATATCATTTTCCTTTGGGTGGGTTATCTGTCTTTTTAATATTGATTTGTAGAAGCTCTTTATATATTCTGAATACTAGTCATTGTCAGCTTCTTGTGTTACATATCTTCTCTCTTTTGCTTGTTTTCCACTCTTCCACATTATTATATTTTCTATATTTTAATAAACAAAAATTATTTCAATGTATCAATCTATTTTCTAATGGTTAGTGCTTTCTGTGGCTTCTTTAATAGTCCTTCCCTAACCCAAAATCATAAAAATGTTCTCTCTGTTATAGATGCTTTCTTGTTTTGCCTTTTCTTTCAATGTATCTATACCTGGAATTGACTTTCCTGTGTGAGTAGGTGTGATTGCATTTTTTAAAATGTGGTTTTGAAAAAGAGAAAAAAGTGGCAAAAATCTATGATGGGAAATATCATGAACATTTTCAGGAGCCGACAGTTCACTGAATCATCTTGTAGTGATAATAATAATCATAGCTAACATTTGTTAAGTGCCTACTGCTTGCCAGAAACTGCTCTAAGAACCTCCCCTGTACTAATATCTGCAATCCTCACAACTTCATGAGGTAAGGTCTATGATTATCCAATTTTCCAGATGAGGAAATGGAGATACAGAAGTTAAGTGACTTTCTCAAGGTCAACTAGCTAGTGAGTGTTGACAAGGCTGAGATTTCTAACCCATACAGTTTGACTTTCACTAAGGCTCTTAACCACTAAAGCCCAGACAAATTAATGGAACTTTACTGACCAATACTCCATTGGTAGTGCTTTGGGTATATGGGTAAATAAACCCAAGATTTTGCAGATAGGTTATAAAAATTACTGTTTTTGAAAAATTTATTTTTTCTTTTTTTTTTTTTATTAATTTACTTTTGTTACAGATGTTTCTCCTTTTTCCCCCATTGACACCCTCCTCCCCCTCCCTCCCTGCCCCGTCCCCACTTTTGTTGTCCATGTCCATTGGTTATGAGTACATGCATACAAGTTCTGTGGTTCATCGCTCCCCTCCCCCACCCCCTCTTCTGGCAATTGTCAGTCTGTACCCTACTTTCACATCTCTGGGACTACCCTGTTCCTCAGACTGTTATGTTCATTATATTCCACAAATAAGTGAGATCATGTGATATTTTTCTTTCTCTGCTTGGCTTGTTTCACTTAGGATAATAGTTTCCAGGTCCTCCCATGTCATCTCAAAGGATAAGAGATGTTTCTTTCTTACAGCTGCATAGTACTCCATCGTGTGTATGTACCACCGCTTTTTTATCCATTCGTCTACTGATGGACACATGGGCTGTTTCCAGATCTTAGCTATTGTAAATAGTGCTGCTATGAACATGGGGGTATATATATTCTTTCTGATTGGTGTTTCAGGTTTCTTAGGGTATATTCCTAGGAGTGGGATCACTGGGTCAAATGGCAGTTCAATTTTTAATTTTTTGAGGTAACACTGTAGTGTTTTCCATAGTGGCTGCACCAGTCTGCATTCCCACCAGCAGTGTACTAGAGTCCCCTTTTCTCCACACCCTCGCCAACACTTGTTTGATGATTTGTTGATGGCGGCCATTCTGACAGGTGTGAGGTGATACCTCATTGTTGTTTTAATTTGCATCTCTCTAATGATTAGTGATGTTGAGCATTTCTTCATATGTCTCTTGGCCATTTGTATGTCCTGTTTGGAGAGGTGTCTATTTAGTTCCTCTGCCCATTTTTTAATTGGGTTCTTTGTCTTCCTTTTGTTGAGATGTATGAGCACTCTATATATTTTGGAAATTAATCCCTTATCTGATATATCATTGGCAATTATGCTCTCCCATACAGTGGGTTGCCTTTCCACTTTGATGGTTGTTTCTTTTGCTGTGCAGAAGCTTTTGAGTTTGATGTAGTCCCATGTGTTCATTTTTTTCCTTTGTTTCTGTTGCCTTAGGTGATGTATCAGTGAAAATTCTGCTGTGTATGATGTCTGAAATTTTGTTGCCTACATTTTCTTCTAGGATTTTTATGGATTCATGAGTCACATTTAAGTCTTTTATCCATTTTGAGTTTATTCTTGTGTATGGTGTAAGCTGATGGTCTAGTTTCATTTTTTTGCATGTAGCTGTCCAATTTTCCCAACACCATTTATTAAAGAGGCTGTCTTTACTCCATTGTATGCTCGTTCCACCTTTGTCAAATATTAATTGAGCATAATGTTTTGAGTCAATTTCTGGGTTCTCTGTTCTATTCCATTGATCTATGTGCCTGTTCTTGTGCCAGTACCAGGCTGTTTTGATTACAGTAGCTATGTAGTGTAACCTGATATCTGGTATTGTGATCCCACCTACTTTGTCCTTCTTTTTCAAGATTGCTGTAGCTATTTGGGGTCTTTTTTGGTTCCATATGAACTTCTGAAGTATTTGTTCTAGTTCTGTGAAATATGTCGTTGGTATTTTGATGGGGATTGCGTTAAATCTATAGATTGCTTTGGGTAGTATGGACATTTTAATGATGTTAGTTCTTCCAATCCATGAACAAGGTATGTGCTTCCACTTTTTTATATCTTCTTGTATTTCTTTTTTCAATGTCCTGTAGTTTTCTGCAAATAGGTCTTTTACTTCTTTGGTTAAATTTATTCCTAGGTATCTTAATTTTTTTGCCGCGATGGTAAATGGGATTGTTTTTTTAGTTTCTCTTTCTGTGAGTTCATGATTGGTGTATAAGAATGCCGTCAATTTCTTGACGTTAATTGTGTATCCTGCTACTTTGCCAAATTCATTTATTAAGTCTAGTAGATTTTTGATGGAGTCTTTAGGGTTTTCTTTGTATAATATCATGTCATCTGCGAATAATGACAGTTTCACTTCCTCCTTTCCAATTTGGATCCCTTTTATTTTTTCTTCATGTCTGATTGCTGTGGCTAAGACTTCCAGTACTATGTTAAATAAGAGTGGTGAAAGTGGGCATCCTTGTCTTGTTCCTGTTCTTAAGGGAAATGCTTTTAGTTTTTGTCCATTGAGTATGATGTTGGCTGTAGGTCTTTCATATATGGCCTTTATTATATCAAGATGATCCCTCTATTCCCAAATTGCTGAGCGTCTATATCAGAAATGGGTGCTGGATTTTGTCGAATGCTTTTTCAGTGTCTATTGATATGATCATATGGTTTTTATCTTTCAGTTTGTTTATGTGGTGTATCACATTTATTGATTTGCGAATATTGTACCAGCCTTGCATCCCTGGGATGAATCCCACTTGGTCATGGTGAATAATTTTTTTGATGTATTGCTGGATCCGATTTGCTAGTATTTTGTTCAGGATTTTGGCATCTATGTTCATCAGGGATATTGGCCTGTAGTTTTCTTTCTTTGCAGTGTCTTTTTCTGGTTTTTGGAATTAGAATTATGCTAGCTTCATAAAAGGAGTTTGGAAGTCTTCCTTCTTCTTGAATTTTTTGGAATAGTTTGAGGAGAGTGGGTGTTAGTTCTTCTTTGAATGTTCGGTAAAACTCCCCCGTGAAGCCATCAGGGCCTGGGCTTTTGTTTGCTGGGAGGGTCTTGATTACATCTTCAATTTCCTTCATTGTTATTGGCCTGTTCAAGTTTTCTATCTCTTCCTGGTTCAGTTTTGGGAGACTATGTGTTTCTAGAAGTGTGTCCATTTCACTTAGATTGTCAAATTTGTTGCCATGTAAATGTTCATAGTATTTGTTAACGATCCTTTGTATTTCTGTGGTGTCAGTTGTTACTTCTCCTCTTTCATTTCTGATTTTGTGTATTTGGGTTCTCTCTCTTTGTTTCTTGGTGAGTCTAGCTAAGGGTCCATCAATCTTGTTTGTCTTTTCAAAAAACCAGCTCTTTGGTTCATTGATCCTTTGAATTGTTTTTTTTTGGTCTCCATGTCTATTTCTGCTCTGATCTTTACTATTTCCTTCCTTCTACTTGCTCTAGGGTTTTCTTTTTGTTTGCTTTCTAGTTCTTTAAGTTGTGAGTTTAGGTAGTCAATTAGATATTTTTCCTCTTTCTTGAGGTGTGCCTGTAGTGTTATGAACTTCCCTCTCAGAACTGCTTTTGCTGCATCCCATAGATTTTGTGTTGTTTTGTGTTCATTTTCAATGGTTTCCAGGAATTTTTTAATTTCTTCCTTGATCTCCGTAACCCATTCATTGTTCAGTAACATGCTATTTAGCCTCCATGTGTTCAAATGTCTTTGCATGTTCTTGTTGCAATTGATTTCTAGTTTCATGCCATTGTGATCTGAAAAGAGGCTTGATATGATTTCAATCTTCTTGAACTTGTAGAGACTTAGTTTGTGCCCTAACATATGGTCTATCTTTGAGAATGTCCCATGTGCACTTGAGAAGAATGTGAATTTTGCAGTTTTGGGGTGTAATTCTCTGTATATATCTGTTAAATCCATTTGATCTAGTGCTTCATTTAGAATTTCTGTTTCCTTGTTAATTTTTTGTCTAGATGATCTGTCCAGTGATGTCAGTGGGGTGTTGAAGTCTCCTGCTATGATTGTATTGCGATCGCTTTCTCCTTTGACGTCCTCCAGAAGATTTTTAATATATTTTGGTGCTCCTATATTGGGTGCATATATGTCTACCAAGGTTATATCTTCCTGTTGGATAGACCCTTTCAATATTATGTAGTTGCCTTCTTTGTCTCTAGTTATGGTCTTCAATTTGAAATCTAATTTATCAGATATGAGTATTGCTACCCCAGCTTTTTTTTCCTTTCTGTTTGCTTGGAAGATTTTTTTCCATCCCTTTACTTTCAACCTATGTGAGTCTTTTGTTGTGAGGTGGGTCTCTTGTAGACAACATATATGTGAATCATGCTTTCTTATCCAGTCAGCTACTCTGTGTCTTTTTATCAGAGCATTCAATCCATTTACATTTAAGGTGATTATTGATATGTACTTATTTATTGACATTTTTGTTCAGTGTGGTTATATTTTTCTTCCTATTTCTTCTACTAATTACAGCAATCCTTTTAACATTTCTTGCAGTGCTGGTTTGGTGCTAATATATTCCCTTAGCCTTTTTTTGTCTGGGAAGCTCTTTATTTGACCTTCAATTTTGAGTGATAGCCTTGCTGGGTAGAGTAGTCTTGGATTCAGATCCTTGTTTTTCATGACCTTGATTACTTCATGCCATTCCCTCCTGGCCTTTAGTGTTTCTATTGAGAAGTCAGCTGATAGCCTTATGGGGGTTCCTTTGTAGGTAATCTGTTTCTTATCTCTTGCTGCCTGGAGGATTCTCTCTTTGTCTTTAATTTTTGGCATTTTAATTACTATGTGTCTTGGTGTGGGCCTGTTTGGGTTCTTCGTACTTGGGACTCTCTGTGCTTCTTGAACTTGAATGCCTTCTTCCTTCACCAGGTTAGGAAATTTTTCTGTCACTATTTCTTCAAATATATTCTCTAACCCTTGCTCATTTTCTTCTTCTTTGGGGACTCCTATGATGCGAATGTTATTACGTTTCCAGTTGTCCCACAGTTCTCTTAAGCTATCTTCCTGTTTTTTAATTGTTTTTTCCTTTTGGTTTTCTGATTGATTGATTTTTTCTACTCTGTCTTCTAATTCACTGATCCGGTCCTCTGCTTCCTCTACTCTGCTGGTCAGTCCTTCCAATGTGTTCTTTATTTCGGTTATGTCATTCTTTATTTCCATTTGGTTGGTTTTCATGATGTTGATGTCCTTACTCATGCTATTTAGTTTCCTCAAGATCATGGCTCGGAACTCTACCTCTGATAATTTGCTTAACTGCATTTCACTTATCTCATCTTCGATAGAGTTCTCTTGTTCTTTCATTTGGGATCTGTTTCTTTGTTTCACCATTTTTGCTATCTCAGTGGGTTTTGGAGCCTGCCAAATTTTCCTTGTGGGTGTTGGTGTTCTGCTATTTGTGGATCCCTCTACTGGGTTTGGATGAGCATGGAAGGCCCTCAAACACCACTGTCAAGTCTCACTTTCCTGGGTAGATTTGCAATCTCAGGAAGGGTTCAGTTACGCTCTAGCTTTTTGCCTGGAGGCTATTAGCCTCAGTTACTTGAAAAGCCTTAGGATCTCAGTTGAATGAGAAAGTCCCTCAGGTGTTTATATTGTAAGAGGATTTCCCGAGGGTGGGGCCGATGCTGGTTGTTAATGAGCCTCAATTTTCATTTCTTTGCCTCACCTGGGAATCTCTGATGGCGGGGCTGCCATAGCTCCGGGAAGGAGCAAACTTGGCTGCCGTTCTGTGTAACTGGGAAGGAGCAGGCTGGCCACCACCATCCTTTGTGGCCGCAGCTCAGCACAAACTCTGAGTGCCTTCCAAATCCCAGGTGTCCCCACAGAGTTCCAGTCCAGTCCACCCTCCTTCTGCCGGAGCCCCAGGTGAGTGGCTGTAGCTGTTTAGCACTCTGTCCCAGCCCTCTGCGCTGTGGAGGTGCTTGGGCTCTCAACCCCAAGGGTGGGCGCCACCGCTGCTCACAGCTAAGGCCGCTGCTGTCCGTGGGCTCCCAGCCCGCCACCCTCACGCGCCTCTGCAGATCCTTCCAGGCTCATTCAGTGTCCCTGGTTGTATGGTCCTCTCCCGCTGCTTTTCTGTTGCTTTTCCCCGATTTTATTTTAGTTGTCTTTATTTTAGTTGTAATTCCCGTTTGGTCCTGGGAGATTGTCTGTGTAGCTTCCATTCACTCCACCACCATTTTCTCCTCCCTCTGTTTTTGAAAAATTTAAATGAATAATCTCACCTGTTTGAAGATTATATTCTGTTTTTCTAATATATCATCATTTAGAGAATTAATCATCTTTAATTTATTCTTACATTAAGAGTCCATGTAAAGTAAGAAACTATTCTAAGAATTGAAACACATTTCAATTTTGACAAAGGTGTATTTTTTTCATATTTTGCAGGTCCTGTTTAAAAATATTTTTCTCTGAAAACCAGTCAGGTGTCTAAATATGTCCTATGATAACTAGGGGTATTTATTACATTCTCTGCTTATGTCAGGTTTTTATTGTTTTCTGAAGCTGTCTTTAACCCTATTTTAGTTCTTAATTGTCTATCACCTTGGCTTTAGTCCAAGTTCAAACACCTAAAATAGTTTCTATTTTACAGCCCTAAATATAATTTTATTACTATAACTACATTTTGGATTATTTTCTGAAATTTTCTCAGCAATTAAAAACCAATTGTGAATACTGTATATTTGAAGAGGAGAAAAGGTCTGTTCAAATAAAACCAAGAAATAATAATAACATATTATTTTAGTTTAGTCTGGGGTCTGGCCACCTGTGTGACCAAGAGTTTGGGGAGAGTTTTATTCTCTCCTTAGCCCCGTTTATCTCATTTCTTCCCTCCCCAGAGCTGACCTTTGTTAAGGATTTGGTGTGTCACCAGGCCATATTTTCCTACTTTTCTACACATATATGTGTAAGGAATAGTTGTAAAGTTCATTGAACTAATGAACTCTAAGACTGAGAGGCAGGAGGAAAATGAGCTGGATTAAGGCAAGGAATGTAGGCCAAGTAAAGCTCTCACTAGGGACCTTTTCAAGAATTGGGAACCTCCATGGAAATGAGAGCAAATGCCACAGAAAATGATTTACATATTTAAAAGAAAAATTTTACATTTTTTATGTTTGACTAAGGGAGTTCTGACTTAAATGTGTTACTGATTAAACCATCCTACAAGGCCAGAAGTAAAATGTGACCTCCATCCCAACTCATTTTCTTTGTTATTGCCTGAGGGAAGGGAAGAACTTCCCAGCTGCAAAGAGCCAGTAGCTTAGGGAGGACATTTGTAGAAGACAGGAAACTGCAGGGCCAGTGAACTCTGACAGCACAATAGAAATGTGGAGATGGTATCAATTCCTGGTGCAGGACATAAAAGTGGGAGGAGAGGTCGAGGGAGATAGAAAGTGGAGAAGCATTTGAAAATCTCACAAGAGAACTCTTTGCTGATGCAAGGCAGAGAAGGAATTCTAATAAAATGTAGTGGTTCTTAAATGTATAGTAAGCATTCACACAATTTGGCTCTTGTTTTGTTATATCTTTAAGAAACAGTGCTTGATGGAAATTCAACAAAGCAAGTGCAGATGGATGTTTAAAAGAAGGTGGGGGAAAGAGCAAATCGCCCCCTGTTCCTATACCATTCTCTCTAAACTCTGTGCCTTCTAACCAGTAACGTGAATTATGTTATTACTAATGAAGTGTTGGACTCTATATCCTAATAGAAGACTTTTACACAGAGAAAAAATAGGTAAATATACTTAATAAATTGACTTGGCCATTCCTTTAAGCAAATGTTTGGTCCTTTTGGTTCATGTAAGAAGTTAAAAAGGGAAAGAAAACAGACCCAGGCAATTATGTGTAGACTAGTTTTCTGCTTGGGGGGCGGGGGTGAATATGAATGAAGCAAAGAGGGTAGAGGAGATATGATATTAGAACAATCAAAATAACCCCAAATAACCCAGTTGGGCAATTGAAAACTTTGAGATTTTGTCAAACTCAGAAACCATTACTTTTTCAATACCTTATATAAATTACGACATGTCCTTACAATGGAATACTTTGCAGTCTTTCCGAAGGATGAGTTATTTCTCTACATTTTGACATGGGAAAGTATTTGAACAGATCATTGAGTTAATTCTAGTTTTTAAGCAAACAATATATAGTGCATAAAAGATAAAAGAAACAAAGTACAAATATAGAATTGCTAACAATATTCATGTCAGGGTAAGTATGAAGACTGCAGAAAGATTTTCTGTTTAGATAACATCACACACTTTCAGGGTCTTAAAATGCAGGCATGGGCAAAAGTATGTTTACAGTTGTTTGTGTGGGAAAAGACAGGCAGATTATTACAATAGCTTTATTAACTCAAAAGAATGTCTTTCACAATTGTAAACCTACTTTTGCCCACCCCTGTATTTTCAAGTTAATGTCTATTACTTTTTATAATGGAACAGTCAATAAGGACATTTACACTTTGAAAAAGAAATTTAAACAATTTTCAATGGCGAAACATTTAAAAAAGTAGCTAAGGAAGGGGTTTTGTTAGAGACTTTTATTATACATCAGGCTAAATAGGACTAGGGAACTTCAGCAACCATTACAAAACAGGGAGAAAAGTCCTCTAATAGAGCCAGTCCATATGGGTAAGACACATGGAATGGGACTGTGAATTGTTAGCATGTATTTTCAGCATCTACCATGAACTGCCCTCTAAAATTACATGATTTGAAAACTTGACTGTATCTTATTCATCTTCCTATGTCCACCCACAGTGAGTGGTAAATGTTCACTAAATGATGATAGACTGATCTCAGAAGACTGAGTGAGTGGGTCAAAAGGAAGAAAAAGTGTAAGTGAACGATGATCAAATTATGTTACTTCCAGAGGCCTTAAAGCTTTTCTAGTAAAATCTCAGAGAGGAAACACTGAGATAGGAGGGTGAAAAAATGTCCTCTGGACATCCACCCTAGTGTCTGTTTTTGGCCATCCTTCGGATTTTCTGAAACAGTCTCAATTTATGTTGTTTTATCAGTTATACCTTTTCTTTTGTGCCTCTGTTGCACATTTCAACCCACCTGCCATCTCATCCACATCCCTAGAGATGTCCTCTCTGATCCTTCCATCCCTGCCTTTGTTTTGTTTACTGTGTCACCACGTTGGTTCTCACACAGACTCCAGTTAGGGCCCTGCTCTTCCACCTTGAACTCTGCCCTGCATTCACTTCCCAGATCTTTTCCTTTGCCACTGAAGGCACAGAGTAACATCCTAATTCCATTTTGAGCTTGCCATTTCTAGATTCATGTCTCCCAGTGGCACCACAGCATCTCTTCTGGGCCATGGGTATAATACATAAATGTCCATGAAAATCCAGTGTTGGTACTCAGAGAGCCAACAGCAGGTGGTCCATGGTTCTGAGCTCTTGGCCCCATGGGTCACAGTGGGAATCTGATGACTGCTGTGTACCCTCTTAACAGAAAAGTGTCCACACTGGAAAAATTGTGGGGACAGTTCCAGGGAGTACACAGGCCATCCAAAGCCCATTTGTGCCCCCAAAGATTATGTATCCCTGGATCTCATGCTGTACTTTAGGACAGATAAAAAGAAATGAGTTCACTGGAAACTAAAGTGCAACTAAGCAAAGAAAAGCATATTTCTAGCATTCTCTTCCTGGAGAGAAAGAAGCACAATGAACTGAAGATAAGCCAGACTGGTGTGTTGCAGTTATTAGCATGATGTTAGAACTGGATGGGACAGTTTGTTAATACAGTTGTTGGCATATAGATATAGATAGATATATAGCCAAGCAAATTGTACACTGTCTACTTGGGTGGCTCTACAACATTTGGGGCCAAGTCATTTAGGGTTAGTTGTGTGTGTGTGTGCGCACATGTGTGCATGTGTGAGTGTGTGTTTTAAACAGCTCACAGAACTTAAAATTTTAATTATATATCTAAAAGAAAATAAAGGATTTCATTTCCAAATTTATCTTTTTTAAAAAAATATTTTTTCTTTATTGACTTTAGAGAGAGAGGAAGGGAGAGGGAGAGAGAAACAGAAACATCAATGAGAGAGAACATCAATTGGCTGCCTCTTGCATGCTCCCCACTAGGGGCTGGGCCCACAACCTGGGCATATGCCCCGACCGGGAATCAAACCAGAGACCTCTTGGTGCATGGGTCAATGCTCAACCACTGAGCCACACCGGCTGGGCTTCAAATTTATCTTTTATACCTGTTATATAAATTTATATATTTATGCCCTGGCTGGTTTGGCTCAGCAATTAGAGTGTCTGCCCGCAGACCAAAAGGTCTCAGGTTTAATTCCTGGTCAAGGGCATGTACCTGGGTTGCAGGTTCAATCCCTGGCCCCAGATGGGATCATTCGGGAGGCAACCAATTGATGTCTCTCACATCGATGTTTCTTTCTCTCCCTCCCTCCCTTCCACTCTATCTAAAAATCAATGGAAAAATATCCTCGGGAGAAGATTAACAAAAAAAATTATATATTTATATTTCATATAGACAGATATTATTAAATATATTGTTATATCTTTGTTCCTTTTGGTATTATGGACACTAACCTTTTAATATTGTTGCTGTTCCCTTTTTAGGGTGGACAAGCTTCATTTACACCATTTCTGGAAATGTGTATATTGGTAAGTGATATGTATGTTGCTTTGGATTCAATTACAGTATTATTTAAGTTATTGAAGGGAAGGAAAGGTAAGATGAATCTTTTTATGTAATTGAACACTACACCTCCTCCTGTCTAGCACCAGGTCTCTCTACATCCTAGTACATCCAGGGTAAGTCACCTCTCAGCTTCCAGCATGTTCAGAAAAGGCGGAGAATACAAATGCCAGTCATGACATCAGCCATTTTACTGCAGCCTGTGTGCAGATATAAGGTCCAGGCAAAATTATGTGGGTTGACACTTTGCTAAGATGTTGACAACCTCCATACTGATAATAGGATGGAGCTCTAACAGGCGCTAAGGGGAGCAGGAGTCTATCTCTTGTGAGATGGAAGGAGGTTTTCTCTTATTCTAAGGGTTGTATATGCATCACTTGTTGAGTCTAGTCCAGAAGGGATGTTTAAGACTCAACCAACTCTCATTTTGTAGATGAGGAAAGTAAAGTCTAAAGAAAGTTATTTAACTTGAAAGGGTTAGACCCAGGACCAGAACCAAGGACTCCTCAGTCTCACTCCCTATACTCCACCCCATATTCTTTGTATGATGACAATACAGTGATCGTACCCTCTAGCTTGTCATCCTAGCTCCTCAGGGCCCACTGACCAACTTCCAACTGCCAATAGTGTCTGTCTCTTGGCCTAAGGCTTTCTCTGAAACCTGGGAAGGCTGTTCTGCCCCAGTCAGTGCTAGGGAATTAACATTCCTGGAAGCTACCTCACACCTCAGGTGGGATAACTCTGAGGCCTGTGTTCAAGGCCCTTACCTAGCATTTCCTGTGGGATTGTATTCAAGTGGCCCACAGTGCGTGTGTGCTTGATAACACACCCTTCATTGTCTGTCTTCCCTTTCCTAACTTTTTTGGACTGGTGTTTCCTAGGACTACCTCCCAAATAAATTCCGTGCTCTCAAATATGCATGTAAGCTATGCTTCTGGGAAAACCTAAACTAAGAGAACCAGCCTTCCCTCTACCCTTTCTTGATCCTCACAGACAGTGATGCATGGTGTGGATGGGGGGAGGGGGTGGACAGGGCATCTAACTGCCCCAATGTACAGGCTAAAAATCTCATTTCTAGGACCCTCTAATGCTCTCTACCCCACTTTGGCAGACTAGTTTCCTCAACATTGAACTTCCTGGGACCCTAACATGGCCACCAACTTGGGCAATACACTTATAGCAGCAGACAGATGGCTTACTGTAATATCTGCTCGGAGTTTGAAGGCCATATCCAGAGCCATTTAAAGTATTCTTTATCTTCTTCAAAAGGGGTGTTCAACTGCCTGAAATTTTTCTGAAAAATCAGAGTAACACAAACCCATGTATTTTGATTTTATACAGTAGAAAAGGGTTTAGTCCCTCTTTCACTGTATAGTATTTTAATTATGGGTCAAAGCAAAATTCAATTATTTTAGCATTTGAGAAAATGTGAAAAAATTGTAGTACAGTAAAACCTCAGTATAACAGACTAATTCGGGTGAGGGAGTGTCCGTTATATAATAAACTAGGTTTTCTGAATGTGTATGGTAAAAAATTGACAAATTAGTTAGTTTACCTGTTTTCACTTATGTAGACATGTTTGTGTAATTAAAATTAAGTATGTATGAAAAGTTTAATTTCACAGAAAAATTTTCTATGTGTATTACTGTAATTTTAAATTTATATTGAATAGGTCTAGTAAATGAGTGCATTCACCAGTCACCATGAGTGAACAAATGCACACAGCTGGGGTGTGACTTAGTGCATGTCAGAACATAGGCTGGCTCACATTAAAACTGCTGCAGAAAGTCACGCCATGCAACAACAGAACCACTAACCTCAAGAGATGTAACGTGATCATGTGCTAATCATTTGCCAAACATTGTTTATGGCGGTGACTCTTGTATTTAAATATGTAGACTCTAGTCGTAGATATGTAATAATTTATGTTGGCAAAAATTACTAGTGTTTTTTCCATCATATGGCCTGTTCACTAAAATTTGTTAAAAATAACAGTGAATTAATAAAAAATAATTTGTTAATTATAAGCAAATCTTGGTTAGGAGCATTTAAAAATATTTTTTATTGGTTTTAGAGAGAGAGGAAGGGAGAGGGAGAGAGAGATAGAAACATCAATGAGAGAAAACATTGATTGGCCCCCTCCTGCATGCCCCCCACTGGGGATTGGGCCCACAACCTGGGCATGTGCCCTGACCGGGAATTGAACTGGCGACCTCTTGGTGCATGGGCTGACACTCAACCACTGAGCCACACCGGCCTGGTGGTTAAAAGCATTTAAAAATGAACAGGGTGTTAATTTTCACATATGACCTACGGACCAGAAATTTTGTCCATTAAATCAAGGTCCACAAAATTGAAGGTTTACTGTAGTATCACAGGCCCATGTGCACACACATTAAACTATATTAACCATCTGGAAGACATGAAACATCATTTGTGTTTATGATCTTTTAAAAATCTTGCATATCACATAGTTCTTTATAAAAAAAAAAATAGAGAGTAAAACCATTTTTGGAGGTAGCACCCCAGACTTATGATTTCAAGAGAAACAAAATAATCTGCACAAAAAGAAAGTAATAAAGAAAGCACATGATTCCTAAGATGGTGAGGATACCAGAAATGTTTGTGTAGAATGAGAAAAAGCAGGGGTAGCAAACTTTCTGTAAAGGATCAAATAGCAAATATGTTAATCATTGTGGGCCATCTAGTTCAGATGCAACAACACATTCCTACCCTTGTAACATAAAAGCAGCCAGGAGAAATATGGAAACAATTTGGGTGGCTGTTCCAATACAACTGTATTTATGGCCACTGAAATGTGAATTTCACATATTTCTCATGTGTTATTATTACTGAACTAAAGGGGTTTGTTTGCCTGCACACATCAAAGCCCAATAATATGTGAACAGGAGTTTGCAGCAAAGAAAGTAAAGGTTTATTTAAGGAAATGTGCCAATTCCGGAGGTGTAGGTGAGGCAATCCTCTAACATCTGGCTCCCTGTGCCTTCTAGGGGATGGGTTATATAGGTGGAAAATCATTAATCATGGTGACTTAAGGGAATTAGGGTCATGGTGTCTATTAATTGGTTGATGTTAAGGTAGAGGTTAGTTGATCATTGCATCTGATTCTGATGTCAGTCTTGGTGTTGCTCTGGTTTCACAAGTGTAGGGCCAGTGGGATCTTTCTGCTTTACTGGGCCTGAAGCTGAAACACAACTGAGGCCTAGATGTTATTTTTAATTTGACTAAAACTCTGTTTCTGAGATTAGCAGACACTAGGCTTTGTTCCTAAGACTGTTTGATGCTGACCAGAACCTCATTGTTCTGAGGGCTTAGAGATTAAGAGAGTGGATGTGCAAGGAAGGAGGGAAGCAGGTGAGTCAGGGAGCTAAATGGGGCCAGTTTGAATCAAAAGGAAAAAAAAAAAAGAGAAAAGGTCATATTAAAGAAATGAAGTTTCTACACAGTTACATCAGACTTTTAGTCTAAGAATTTACAGATATAAAGCTCAACAGTTCAAAGGGGAAGAATAAATTACACATTTATTTGTTTTTCTGTAGGTGAGGCATATTTTCCTGAGTCATCTCTATTCACTGGCCTAGTCCCCCTCGTGACCATAGAGCCACAAGTGCAAAACATCTGGCAGGAAATGGGGTCACAGTCTATAGCATGGGAGTGAACATGCATCTGTCCAGAGTAAACTGGACCTTGGAGAGAATCCAACTAATAAAATTGGCCTCTTGGGACTCTGCTTTAGCCAATGAGTGACTGGCCAGATGACCTCATTTGAATATTATCTCCTTCCTTTCCTCCTACTCACTCCCTAATAGAGGTGTTAATGAGAAAAACAAAAGCGCAAGAATAAATCACCAGGAAAAAAAGAAATGACAAAGCAGAAAGAGCTATTGAATATATACTGATTTATAAAATCTGTAGAAAGAATCCAGAAAATGCTTTCTGACTTGACTGCCTCAATTTAAAAAAAAAATTTTTTTTCTTTATTGATATTAGAGAGAGGAAAGGAGAGAGAGAAACATTGATGAGAGAGAACATCGATTGGCCCCCATCGAATGGCCCCCTCCTGCATGTCCCCCACTGGGAATTTGGCCCACAACCTGTGCACGTTCCCTGACCGGGAATTGAACCAGTGACCCCTTGGTGCATGGGTCAATGCTCAACCACTGAGCCACACCAGCCGGGCTTCACTGCCTCAATTTTATCTTGCTTCTAATACCAGGATGACAAACATCAGTAGATTTAGTTTAAGTATAGACAGGTGGAGTTTTGAGCAGTAGAAAATGCTGGATATTAACTAATTGTTTAAGTTAGTCCAACATTTTAAACTTCGAGATGAGTATGGCAAAGCCATGGAATTGCTTTCTAATGATACCCTGAAGAAGAGAAGGAGTTAACAGAAAATAAGTTGAGTAGAATTAATACTTTTTTATTTTTAAAAGTGTGCATTTGAGATATCTTATGCTTTTCTGTGATCTTCTTAATTTTTGATACATTGTTTTTTTTTTCCCAAGGCTTCTAAGCAGACAGTTAAATAGTACTTTAAAAATTTTACAGGAGAGAGAAATATCTTTGACACAATCTTCTACTAAGGCAGCAAGTCCTTTGACCAGCCCTCAGCTGAAATCTGTGCAGTATATGATTTTAAAAATCCAACGAAAATAAAAACTACATGGTCAGAAAACCAATAGATCCCAAGAATACTAGCACTAAACCCCTTCTTTGTAGCTGTGGTGAAAATGACATTACACACTTATATGGAAATCAAAAGGATAGAAAAGTTTAGATCCTGTATCCTTGAAGCTTGGGATAGTGTATCAGCCTGGATTCCAGTCCTCTAGAAGGACCATTATCAAGTATACTGTTGAGGCTTAGAAAATGTATTTAGAAATCTAAAAATATTTGTCTGTGATTATTGAACTGACAGCTAACTGGCTTATACAGGCAGTAAAATGTTTCAAGCTTATTTAAATAAGTAATTATTCACGCTTAGTTTGTGCTCAATTCTTTGCTTCTGGTTCTGGATAGTATTAAGAAGTTTGACACAGCTCCTGGATCTCAGTAAAGGTGAGGAAACACACTAGAAGCTCTCCAAATTGACATCCACTTACCCAAAATAAACTGGACTAACCTATGTGCTTCATTCCATGGTGAATACCTTGAGTGAGGTGCCTCAACATGAGGATGATCTGCTCCCCTGGCTACCTGCCCATCGCTACTCCCTCCAGCCAAATCCAAGAGCAGTTATGATTGCTCTCAAACCTGTTTAAGCCGGTTGTACTAATCATTGCAATTATGCAGTTTAATTAAACAGTATGTTAATTAATGAAATAGTGTGATAAGAGAGTTAGTGTTTCTAGAACAACTAAGTAAAATACTTTGCAAACATGAATTTCTCCAGAAAAGGCTTATATTAGTATGAGACAGTAGAAGATTGGGGGAAACTGTAATAACCTAGAAGGATTTCAGTGGGTCATTATGTGCATGCTTTATAAGGAAAGACGGTACTTCAATCCAACCAGAACACCCGCCTTGGCTTTATTTCTAAAAATTGCCCAATGAAGGCACAGTTATACTTTAATTTAAAATAAAATGTTTAAGGCAGTTTGTCTTTCTCAGTTAATGATCTTGATTGAATTAGATAAGAAAGCTGCAACTGTCCATATAAAATTAATTATATCAAAATCTATGATAAAAGTACCAGAGCATGTGGAATAGAGTAAATGGGACAGCAATTCTTACAAAGAGAAGAAAAAAGAAAAGGAAATCTGGCATGTGAGACAGCTGCCAGCAATTAATCACACACTGTAGATGCAGCCGTAACTTTTAAAAGTATTTTGCCCTTTTATGACTATTTAGGCAAACAAGAATATTTGTAATTCAATTGTTTTCAGTTAAATTTTCCTTGACTGCACTATTAGATTTAACATTCTTGGCAAAGCTTCTCAATGGAAACTATTTATTATCTGATTTGGCTCTACTTATAATTGAAAGTAGTCAGAAACAATAAAATATATTTTCTTTGAGACTTATTTCATTCTCAGGAGATAACCAGATGGGTTAAATAGCCTAGAAATGACATGAAGATAGAATCAGTCTTTACTTTCTGTGATCCTGTTTTAAGTATTTCATAAAAGAATACAGCAGCTAAGATACACTTAGAATGATTAACCTGGAAACCTGACTCTAGTACTATCTGTAAGAAAGGTCTCCCTTCGAGGGGAACATTTCAAATGGGCTCTTCAGAATCAGCACTGTGCTTTCTCTCCTAGATCAGCAAGGATAGTGAGTAGAAATGGCATTTTCATATAAAGTTAGAATGAGAGCTCTTAGGAAAACATGAATTCTTTGTTTCTAAATAAAGATTTCCTGACAGACCAATGAACACCATAGTGAAGCAAGCCCCTGATAGGAGGTGCAGAGAAATTCCAATCCAGCATTCTTTTAGAGAGCTGTCTTTTGTCAGCTCACTCCATTAAAATATAGTGAAGAGGCTATAAAATTGTTTGGGTCTATGTATCAGGAACCATCCTGCATGATAAAATTAAGGGCCAGGAGTAGACTATGATATGCATTAATTAATTGAAGGTAAAGACATGGTTCATTGCTCCCAGTGAATCTCAGTAAAGCACACCTAATAAAATGCTGCTCCATATCACAGTTAAAAATATTACCGACTTTAATGAGATTATTGTTAGATTTCTAGAACTCTCTTTTATTGCCAAATCCTTGCATGAGTGGAAAGTCAACAGAGTTCTGTCATTCACTTCCATGGTATTCGTTGACCTAACTCTTGGATGGAGAAGAAACCTTTAGTGGTGTGCTGGGGCTGGTTCCTGCTGGCTTGCAAAAGCTGGTTGTGCACCTCTTCCCTGACCTTACATTGGTACCTTGAAATTGGCCACAGTGGGATCATTTACACTATGGAAATTGGCACACACTACAAATCAGGTTTGTTCTTCCCCTTGTCTTCAAAAGCTAGTTTTAAACATTAACTAGCATACTCCTGCCTCTGGGACAGAGGTTCTTAATCTTTTTTGTGCCATGGACACTTTTGACACTTGCCAAGGTCCCACCTCTGAATGATGTATTTTTTTTTAACTCAATGAAGTAATTAAAATGTTAAAATAACAAGTTTGTCTGCTTCTCCCAACCTTCAGAGTTGTTTGGCAAGTTCAAAGGTCACAGAAGGCACAGCATCCAATTTTTTTCGTGCTCTTTAAATATACCCCATTATTGTCTGGCCAGTGTGGTTCAGTGGTTGAGTGTCGACACATGTACTAAGAGGTCACCAGTTCGATTCCCGCTCAGGGCACACGCCCAGGTTGTGGGCCTGATCCCCGGTGGGGGACATGCGGGAGGCGGCCAGTCGATGTTCTCTCTCATCGATGTTTCTATCTCTCTCTAAAATCAATAAAGAAAAATAAAATAAAATAAAAATAATGTACCCCATTATTGTAATGATGTTGATGAGGGCAGTGAAGACATATCTGAGTCGATGTTGATGAAGGTTCCCCCTGAGGTAAGAACTGTGCAGAACATGGACCTAAATATGGGTCTCTCTCTCTCTCTCTCTTTCAATAAAGACAAGAAAAAATAAAACACAGCTGTTTCTACACACACACACACACACAAAATAAATAAATAACAAGTTTGTGATATAGTTATATGTGTGATTCTCTAATGGCATTTGAAATAACATGATCCAGCAACCAGTCTACTCTGAATTTTAATTAATGATTAACATAAACTGTATTTTGAGATATCTGTAACACTGTAATGAGATATGAAAACATCTGTGGTTTCTACTGGAGACAAAGTCATTGGTCCAGCTAATACTACTGTGCTTTGTTGGCTAGTTTCATAACTGAAAGAAAGATCACATTTCAGTTAGGTGTTAGTGAAAATAAAGATGTAATGTATCTCCCATCCAAGTTCACGGTTGCTCTGAATTCTATCCACAGACCCCTTGGGAACACAATGACTCCAGTTTAAAAACTCCTGCACTATTAGAATCCTATTTCATGTTTGTGAACATCAGAATGAACTTTGTTGCTTCATATAGGTTATCTGCAAAGTGGAGGATTTCTCTGGAAAATATAGCTATATTTGGACCCTAAGCAATATTCACAAAATTCACAAATTATGTTTCTGTTCATATAGTAACTCCTCAATTACTGTCTTTATTTCAATAAACACTTCCTTATTGATTATTATTTTCCTGCAGGTGTACCCCTCTAGACATCTTTGTGGGCTCCTCACCCCGCTTAGAATCTTCTTTCTCTTGTCCATTTGCATGACTGTTCTATCCCACTTTGGTTTCTCCATTCTCTAGCCTCCTCTTGAAAAACCACTGTTGTAACCTTCAGGTCACTACATTATTCTGCTCCTAGTGAGAATCATATTAGACTCTTCTCTCTCTTACTGTTGCCAAATTCTTTAGATTTCTTTTTTAACTCTACCTCTCAAATCCATCCCTATCTTTGTGTATCCACTCTCTCAGTTCACACTATAATTCATTTTCACTTAGACTGTTACAATAAACTCTTAATAGGTTATCCTAACTTCAGTCTTACCCCATCCAATTTATTTTGTGCTCTTCTCTCAGAGTTATTTCTCCAATATACAGATCTGACCATTTCTCTCTTTCTCTCTCTCTCTCTCTCTCTCTCTCTCTCTCTCTCTCTCTCTCTTGCTCTCGCTCTCTCTCTCACACACTCACACACACACACACACTTTCATCAAAGGCCCTTCATTTTATATGGATAAGATGGCCCTCAAGTCTCACCTTGATCTACTTTTCCATCTATTTTTTTCATCTACTTTTCTAGTCTACTTTTTCATCATTCTTCCCAGAAGAATGTTCCAGCAATTGTAGAAGATTTACCATTCCCCCAGAGATGCCCTGCACCTCCCCAGCACCTTACTTTTGCACAGTCTGTCCTCTTGTCTAGAATGCCCTTTATTCTAGCTTTGCCTTTTGTAGGTCACTCTAATCCTATAGAGCTCTGTTCAAGTCTTAACCCCTCCACAACAAATTCCTCGGGTCCCTAGACCTGAATTAGCCCTACAGTCTCTGTTTTCTCATTGAACTTTGCTTATTACTTTATTGTTGCCATTAAGACGTGATTTCATTTTTATTATTTCATCTTGAGTCTCAGTATAGAAAGAATGGAAATTCTGAAGATCCAACCACAGCATTTAACACTGGGCCTTGTTCATAGTTCACTCGCTATCCAACTTATAGTTCACCTGAATTATGTTCTGATTATTTTGTGAATATTGTTTCTCCCAATGACATTTCGAGTTATTTATATGCAAGGAATCTGCTTTGCATTTCTTTGTATTTTCTCAATATTAACAGTTATAGGTATTCAATAAATACTTATTGAAATGAAATAATGGCATTTATTCATTTCCCTAAATATGCTGAATTCTTATGAGGTTTATCATTTACTCAAGGAAACACTCTTCTTAGCATGTAATGTCAAGGACTTTGCTTGTTAATTGAACTATATTAGTCATGACAGTAAAAGTGTAAATGGAAATGTACGCAATGCAAGAGTCACCTCTCTGTTCTTTTCTACAGTGGAAACCAGCCAGTTTCAGACTTTTTTTAAAAATCCTCACCTGAAGATATTTTACCATTTATCTTCAGACAGAGTGGGAAGAAGAGAGAGAAAGAGAGAGAGAGGGGGGGGGGACATCGATGTGAGAGAGACACATCGGTTGGTTGCCTCCCACATGACTCTGACCAGGGCTGGGGACGAACCGAAAGGGAGGTATGTGCCCTTGACCGGAATTGAACCCGCGACTCTTTGGTCCGTGGGCCAATGCTCTAACCACTGACCCAAACCGGCCAGGGCCAGTTTCAGACTTTATTATTTAAAAAAATTTTTTTCTTGATAGATTTTTTTCAGAGAGAGAGAGAGATAGAAACATCGATGAGAGAGAACATCAATTGGCCACCTCCTGCATGCCCCCTATTGGGGATTTGGCCCACAACTTGGGCATGTGCCTTGACCGGAATTGAACCAGTGATCTCTTGGTGCATGGGTTGACGCTCAACCACTGAGCCACACCAGCCAGGCTAGTTTCAGACTTTAAATAATTGTATATATAATCAACCAAGAGATTTAAGAAGATTCCTGTCTGTTATTTCTGAAGTTAAATGAACATTACAGTGCTGTCTAGTTAACCAAATTTGTAACCATATGATAAATGTACTGTGATAAGTATTACATTTAATGGGTCACCTTTTTTGTAGGACCTGATGACGCACAACAAAAAATAGAACCTCATCACACAGCCGTGCTGGGGGAAGGTGACAGTGTCCAGGTGGAGAACAAGGTAAATATTAAAAATCTTTAACTTTTTAAAACTTGTGCTTTCTACTAGTTTCCAGGAAAATGCCTGAATCTCCAGTGTAGCTAGAAAATTTTCTCTTCCATGGGTAAAGAAACTATGCCACAAGTTTATCAACCCCTTTCATTAACTTCTGTTATTTCTATTGGTTTATTTTAAAATTTTATCAATACTGATTTCTTGTCTTCAGGAGTTATATATGTCCCCATTGTTTACCCCTAGAAATTTGAATCTCTTAACTTTCTTTTTTTTTCTTTTTTCTTTTTGCATTTATCTTCAGGTAGAGCGGGAGGGGGGGGGAAGAGAGAGAGAGAAACATCAACATGAGAGAGACACATACAGGTTGCCACCCACATGACCCCAACCGGGGCCGGGGACAAACTGCAACTGGGGGACAAACTGCAACTGAGGTACGTGCCCTTAGAGGGAACCGAACCCAGGACTCTCTGGTCCGCGGGCCGACGCTCTAACTGCTGAGCCAAAATGGCCAGGGCACTTTCTTTCTTTTTTTTTTTTTAAATTTTTTTCCTTTATTGATTTTAGAGAGAGAGGAAGTGAGAGAGAGAGAGAGGGATAGAAACATCAATGAGAACATCATTTGGCCGCCTCCTGCATGCCCCCCCCCCCCGGGGATTGGGTCCACAACCTGGGCTTGTGCCCTGACTGGGAATCAAACCGGCGACCTCTTGGTGCATAGGTCGACGATCAACCACTGAGCCACACCGGCCGGACTGTCTCTTAACTTTCTTTATACAATTGATGTATTTTATTTTTAGCATAAGTGAAAATGGATCAGCCCTTTGGAAGTCATCCCCATTTTGAACTGAGAGGAATATATGATGCATTTCATAGTCCTTTCGTGTTGAAGCACTGCTTTTTAAGTGAAGTTTCTGATATTTTAGGAGTCTTAGCAGCTTCCCCCACCCAAATTACCAAGTTTCTTCCCTATGTCTATTTCATTCCCTTGGGTGATTCATTCACTCTCTATCTTGTGAGCCTGTGAAGCCAATCTGACTGCTTTGCATCATTCTAACAAAGAGGATTAAAGAGACAATTTTGCAAAAGATCCTGAAAAGATGAATTTTGAAAAGGATAAAAACTATATAAGTGTACAGGTGACTGGTGGAGAGGCAATCTGACTGACTTCTGGCCCTCTGACCCTGGCATTGTAGAATGCAATGGATTTGAGGAGACATTCTATTTTAGCCCGCTTTCTTGGCAGCTCACCTACTGCTACCTTAATCATCGGTAACACTGCCATGAACTGTGAAGTAAGTAGAAGAAAAACTCATGAGCACCAGATTAAATGCATATCTCAGTGCCTATGCTCTCTATTATTAGGCTGAACTGTATGAAACTTCCACTTTTGACCTACAAAAATGGTAATTTTATTTATTTCAACCCAATGCAGGAAAGAGACATGGAAGCTATACACCAGAACCTACTGATAGCAGATTAGTTTGTAGCATTATCTGGTTTAACTTGATAACCTCAGTCCTTCCTATAATATAGCAGAGGGCACATTGCAAATGTTAAGGATTTGGAAGCTGAAATGGAACACCAGAAAGAAGTACAGAGGAGAGCCAGAAAGACGGGAGGCAGCGGGATAGAAAAGAATTGGCTCAAACCATGTTTATTGATAAGCAGTGCTCCTAGCTCCGGGGGCATCATTCTGTTATGTGCACTTCTGTAATTATTGCTGTGTATACACATAGTGTGAGCCATCAAGACATTATAAAGATTTCTATGAAAGAATATATTTTTTAAAATTAACATTTAAATGGGTGTGTGTTGCTAAAATTCATGAACAGTAGAAAGTCCCCTTAGAATAGACTGTGAGGATGTGAATGTTGGCTTTACCACTTGTTAGCTGTGTGACTTTGGACATGTTTCTCAACCTCTCTGAGCTTCAGTTTCTTAGTCTGCAAATGAAGTAATGACGCCAACTGCATGGGGTGGCTAGAAAAAATATGTACAATTACATATGAAATCTAGTAAGAACAATTGCATGCAATTAAGTCATACTACACCTCAGTTTCTTTCTGGTGATTTTTTTCAGGTAATATATCACTATAATAAATGTTCTTGGAGGGAAAGCTGCCCTTAGATTCATTCTCAGAGTCTAATCAAACAAACTATGAGAACATGCTCATAGTATAGAAGTTATCACCACCTTAAATGAATCATAGAGCCTTCATCTGGGCTTTGATAATTTATTGTTGGTATCAGTGGAACACAAGACATATCTTGGCAATAAGATTTATGGAATAACAAGAGCAATTTGTAATAATAAATTATTAACTAAACACAGAAGGGCCAACTCTGAACTAGGAACTCTGAGAATGTACACCAAAGTAAAACAAAATAAAACAAAAAACATATCAAGTAAAAGACATCATCTGGGCCCCGAAAGATCATTAATTTTTGTGGGAGAAATTATGTACATGAAGCAGTAAGTGGGCCTCTATTACCTTTGTATGGGTTTTTTAATCAAACCCCCCAAAATCATTGACTTAGACTGACACAGGGACTCATGTCTTAAACAGAGCTTTCATTTCTGCTTTTGCATGATTTCCATCTTTTGGCACAGTATACAAGGTCACTCACCATAGACAAGGACTTTTCAAGATAACAGCAATTGGAACTTTCAAGCACATCAGCACTCTGCTAAATATCCAGAAAGATTATCAGCTTTCACTAAGAAAGGCTAGTTAAGGAAAGAGAAAAGATTTATTTAAGAAAAAGGAAAAAGACACAAAACATCTGGTTTAGGTTAGAGCAGAAGGGGCCACTCGGAGGTTAATTTTGTGGAAAAGTCATTAAAAGAAGCTTGGACCATCCTTCAGATTTCTGAAATGAGAAACCAAACCCCTGAACTCCTCACTATCCAGCAGTTTAATCATTTTTCATTTCAGACCAAATACAAGTGTCCTTTTATCCTATTGTCCAAATTATAAATGGAAAGTCATCATTTGATTTGAGTGATATCAAAGGAGCAAAACTTTACTTTTTAAAACATTATTATTTAAAATGTATAAACTGTAGGACAAGTTTGTTGCTCACAAAAGATGCATCTTCTGAATTAAAAGAACAACAACAACTTAGTTTTAGAAGTCAGCACATCCATGACACAGGAGGTCGGCCTTTCTTCTTCCCTTCTCTCAAAACCCCCAATTCTCTTCTTGGCCTCCTGACCCTAAAACTCTAGAGTGTCTCCCCTCCAAAAAAACACCTCAAAACACTAATCAGTGACATCTTCTTTCAGATTAAATTATAAATGATGTAATTTCAACTTAGAACTATTTTTCTAAGATAATTTTCCTTCAAGTGTCTATTGATTCACACTAAAATTTCACCACTTCAAAGTCCTTAGGGAATAAACCTTTTTTGATAACTGTGCTTTTTTAAAATTGAATTTTTAATCACTTAAACATGACATTTGAAAAAAAAAAGAAATCATTTCAGATAGAAACCTGCCCCTTTCCTGCAGGCTTAGATTCTGTTATGCACAATTTCACTTATTCATATCCTTGGGACATCAGCATATAAAGTATTGTTGTGAGCTATAAAGTATGATGTAAGAGGATCTACCTAATTTTTAAGCTTCTGTGCCTATTTTATATATTTTTCTTCATTTCTATTATTGATGTTAAGCTGTCTATTTTCTTGTATTGCTATCCAGAAGTGCTTTTCTGTCTTCTGGCTTTGAATCTCTTATAGATCTGATAACCACAGAGCCTAATTGTTAGTATTGTGTATAAAGCAAGAATAAGTAGGAATTGAGTGAAGGTCTGTGCTAAAGTTAAAGCACTAATCTTTAAAGTATGTGGTTTATGACACCTATTTTTTAAATTTTTAAGTTCACTCTTTGATTTTCAACTGAGTTCACATTAGCAAATTTTGACAGCAAATTATGTTATGGATAGGTAAGGTGATGATGTATAAATAAATATAGACCTAGGAATACTTAAATATATTCTTTAAACATGAAAAAATGATTAAATCATCCACTGGGTGGATGTACTAAATTACACCAGCCCTGGGATTGTAGGGAGTAAATTAAAACTTTTGCAGAAAACGTCTACCCTAAATTCCTTTTTAATTTTTTAAAGTTGGAGGCAGAAGGAGAAATACATTGTAGTCCCATAAAGTACTACTTTTTTTAACTACATGGAAAATTAAAGAATTCATTATTCATTGTGATTAAATCCAGAGATAACTCTTCTGGTACTAGTAACATTATAATAATTTCTAATTAGAGCTTTATATTAGTAAAAACATATTAATATAATATATTAATTATTTTATCATATATTTAAAAATATGTTATATTATTAGAATATGGGTAAAGCTTTAAAATTTTTCAAAGACTTTTGAAAAAGTACCTAATCTAATATTATGGTTTTACTTATTGTTTTATTCTAAATCAGATAAATCTAAGAGACGCCTCAAAAGAAATACGTAATATTCAGTTATTTATTAGTGCGTAGCAAACTACTCACTAGTGGTTTAAAACATTTATTATTCTTACAAGTGATGTGGGAGGGTGTTCTTTTGCTGGTTTTTCTGACATTACTGGGTCAGAGGACATCAGTAGTAGTGGGAATTTGGATTCACATTGTGAGTGATCTCTGGAAGGATTCCTGTACCAACTTAAAACCTCCAAAATGATATATAAAAGTGTATCTTTCTCTGCATCTGCATTAACACTGGATATTATAACTAACACTTTTTTCAGTTTCAGGGAAAAAATTAATCTTAAATCTAAACAAAAACTCTTAGAAACTTTAACACAATAGGACTCTTTGGAGAGAAATTTGCTTGAGCAGATATCCCTTGGATGTTTTTATAAGGTTCCATTTAGTGCAACATTTCTGGGGCATATTTTACATTAATAGTAATAAATGTCAAAAGTAATAAAATCTTACTTTTGGATTTGCGTAATCTTCCATTTAAAATTTATATTGTTATCACAATATCATTGACTGTATTTCCTATGCTGTATTTTACATTCCTATGTCTGTTTTGTAACTAACAATTTATACTTCTTTTTTAAAAAATTATTTTCTTTATTGATTTTAGAGAGAGAGGAAGGGAGAGGGAGAGAGAGATAGAAACATCAATGAGAGAGAACATCGATTGGCCACCTCCTGCATGCCCCCTACTGGGCATTTGGCTCACAACCTGGGCATGTGCCCTGACCGGGAATCAAACTGGCAACCTCTTGGTGCATGGGTCGATGCTCAACCACTGAGCAACACCGGCCAGGCCCAATTTGTACTTCTTAATCCTTTCACTTCTTTCTCCCAGTCCCCCAACTACCCTCCCCTCTGGCAACCATCAGTCTGTTCTCTGTACCTCTGAGTCTGTTTGTATTTTGTTTGTTTATTCTGTTCTTTAAATTCCACATATAACTGAAATCACATGGTATTTATCTTTCTCTATTTGACTTATTTCATTTAGCATAATACCTTTTAGGTCCATCCATGTTGTTGCAAATGGTAAGATTTCATTCTTTTTTATGGCCAAGTAATATTCCATTGTATATATGTACCATCACTTTTTTACCCACTCGTCTATTGATGGGCACTTGGGTTGCTTTCATAGCTTGGCTGTTGTAAGTAACGCTTCAATGAACACAAGGGTGTATATATTCTTTCATATAATTGTTTTGGGTTTCTTTGGATAAATACCCAGAAGTGGAATCACTGGATCATAGAACAGTTCCATTTTTAATTTTTTGAGGAAACTCCATACTGTTTTCCATAGTGGCTGCACTAATCTGCATTCCCATCAACATTGCACAAGGGTTCCCTTTTCTCCACATCCTCGCCCACACTTGTTGTTTGTTGATTTATTGATGATAGTGATTCTGACAGTTGTAAGGTGATATCTCATTGTGGTTTTAATATGCATTTCTCTGATGATTACTGACATTGAATATCTTTTCATATGTCTATTGTACATCTGTATGCCCTCTTTGGAGAAGTGCCTAGTCAGGTCCTCTGCCAATTTTTAGGTAGGATTGTTTGATTTTTGGTGTTGATTTGTTTGAATTCTTTGTAATTTTTGGATATTGGTGAATATGTTCTCCCAATAAGTAGATTATCTTTCCATTTTGTTGATGGTTTCCTTTGCTGTGCAAATAACTATATATGGTGCCAGGTGGGTTTTTGAAATAACAAGGAGAACACTTTGTAAAGTATATGATTGTCTAACCACTAAGCTGTATACCTGAAACTAATACAAAATAATATTGAATGTATACTCTAATTGAAAACAAAATAAAAATAAATTTAAAAGACTGTAGTTGGGCCCTGGCTGGTTTTGCTGAGTGGTTAGAGTGTCAGCCTGAGGACCAGAGTCACAGGTTCGATTCTGGTCAAGGGCACGTACCTCAGTTGCAGTTCCATCCCCAGCCCTGGTTGGGGTTATGCGGGAGGCAACCAATCGATGTGTCTCATGTCGATGTTTCTCTCTCTCTCTCTCTCTCTCTCTCTCTCCCCCCCACCTTCCTTCCCTCCCTCTCTCCCTCCCTCCCTCCCATTCTATCTGAAAATAAACGGAAAAAATATCCTCAGGTGAGGATTTAAAAAACAACAACAATAACAAAAACTGTGGTTGGCTTGTGCCTAAAGTTACCTTCATGGCCTTAACACAAATTCTCAGGTCAGCTTGTTCTGCTCCTTGTGACTGTGTCTTCAGTTTCTCTGCTACAGAGCCTTAGAGTAATTGTTTTGAATGGGCACAAAGAGGACTAATTTCTGCCTAAAAATTACCTGATTTTGGAGTGTTTGTACTTGAAAGATAAATTCCATCTGGATGGAGAGCAACTGGGAGACTTGAGTAGTTACCAGGAAGTAGTGCTTTAAAATGGAATCTTAGATTAACGTTTAGTACCTAAATCTGAGGTCTGCCAAGTCTTCCTCTGTATAGATCTGGCTTGAAATAAAGAAGTGTGTTATGTTGAAAAAAAACTTTATTGTTAGTGGGAATTTATAAATCCCATAATCACTTAGTTCACAGCCAGATCAGTCACACAGTTTGCCTTAAAGATGTTTCCAGTTAAGGAAAATCTTAATTTAAATTCTTCCTTATTTGAGAAGGTTAATATTTTTGTGGTCTGGACTTATGTTCTAAATGCTACCAAACATCTTAAGGAATAAGCGTTTCCATATTGAGTACTGCACAGATAATATTTCTGGAATTTTTATTCAGAATTAGGAACTTTGTCCATTTGTTTAGCATGTCAACTTCAAATTATTCCTAATTTGATATTCAAAAATAAGCATATTTATTGTTTGATGCTTTCTTCCTTGACTTTAGGATCCTGAGAGAAGCCACTTTGTCCTAATTGCCGGGGAGCCGTTAAGAGAACCAGTTGTCCAACATGGTAAGCCCAAAAGATATGTCCCTCGAAATCTCAGTTAATGAGAAACAAAACATTTTGTTTGTTTGTATTTTGTTTTGTTTTTTAACTCTTAAAAATTCAGACATTTAAGTTATTCTATTACCTGTTCATGTTTAAAGACAGGCACAACCATCTATCCACAATTTGGGCATGAATTAGCTGAGGTCTTTGTTTCTCTTATCATTGAGTGTCCTTAATTATTGTGTCCACAAATTAAGCACAGGGTGTCATAGATTGTTGGAATAGGGAATGTCCTTAGCATCATGTAGTCATGTCCCTTTTATAAATGAGGAAAATGAAATCTCAATATTTTACTTATTTAATTAGTAGGTCCTTGGGTAGCATTTACTTTTTACTAGGGTTGGTTGAAATGCTGTCCAAATACTAATACATTTAATCTTCAGAACAACCTTATGAGGTAGGTTCTCTAGTTCCCATTTTCCAGATGAGGAAGTGGAGGTGCAAAGGTTCATTGGCTTGCCCACGGCCACATAGTTGGATTCACACTCAGGCTATTTGGTTTCCAACCACCCCACCCTTCTGCCTTATGTAGTGTCAGTTGTCCCTCACTGTGCCCTATGGCTTCTCTGGGACACGATTGTTGACAGTGGAACTAGGATTCACACAACTCCTGACCCCATATTTTGTGCTCTCTCTACTATATCAAGGTTCTACATTATGAGAGATTAAACTCATGCCATTTTTATTACTGGGGGGGAGTTCAAAGGTTTAATTAGAGAAGAGATAAAAATTGTAGTTTAAAAGAGGATTTATGGGATTATCAACAACTATCAAACATTTTTCTTGTTTATAACCCTTATAGTTGATCAATTAAAAACATGCTTTCTGGGGTATGTAATGTACAGCATGGCAATGATAGTTAATAATACTGTATTGTATATTTGAAAGTTGCTAAGAGAGTAAATCTTAAAAGTTCTCATCACAAGAAAAAATATATATAACTATGTAATGCATGTTAAGTACACTTATTGTGGTGATCATTTTGCAATATCTACATATATCGAATCATTATATTAGACACCTGAATCTAATAAAATGTATGCCTATTATACCTCAATTTAAAAAATAAATAAATAAATTTGCTAATATAAGAGCAAAAAAAAGAGCATGAGAAAAAGGAATAAAAACCCAAAACTTGCTTTCTGGTTTCAGTTTTCTTTTTCTTCTTGAGGATTTGAGGAGATGAGCTTCCTCAACCTGGCTTTGGAGGGCTCCAAGCTTCCCTTGTTTCTCAAAGTGTGGTCTGTAGACCAGGAGCATCAGCACCACTCAAGAGATAGAAGTGCAAAGTTTCAGACCCCACTCCACACCTCAGGTATTAGAATACACATTTACATAAGATTCCAGATGATTCATGTGCACACTATAAATTGAGAAGTACAGCAAAATACCTCAGAAAAGTGTCAAAATGGAAGCCCAGAAGTACACCATTTTTACAGAAAAAATAATTAGGGGATGAGAGAAGTGTTCCACGAGTCCAAACTATTGCAAAAGTATGACGTGCAGGAAATCAGTCCTTGGCCCAGTACCCGCTCTCATTTTCTGAGTTCCATTCCCTTTCCTCCATGTGTCCTTTAAAAAGTTGGCTTCTCCAGGGTGCCTTCTTGGACTTATTATTTATTTCACACATAAGGGCTCTTTCATTTTCCCCTACTTGATAGCATCCAAATCTCCTTTCTCTCATGAGCCCCAGATCCATATTTCCAACAATATACTGAGCACCTCTGGCAGGAAGCCATTATATTGTCTCTAGGACCTCCATGTCAAAATATCCAGAACTGAACTCCTTGCTCTACCCACAGCCTCCCATGGCCTATATCTCAATTACCCTTAACAATTCCACCATCAACAGGCCTCCCAGGTCAAATATCTTCTCTATCTTGATGCCAAAGTCTTCTTCAAAAACTGCAAATCCGATCATGTTATTCTCTACTTAACTCTTTGGTGATTCCTAATCACCTGCAGAATTGTGTCCAGACTTCTTTCAGTAGATGGAATCCAAAGCCCAGAGGGGTCTGGCCTTCTCGAACACATCAGATTTCCCCATCCCCCACCTCCGATCCCTTCTTCAAACAGTGTGCCCCCATTCTCAATTCCTCCAGCATGCTAATCCCCAAAATGCTGTTCCTCAATGTATGCCTGTTCAAACATCACCTCCTTTGTGAATCCTTTCCTGGACCTTTCTTTCCCTTTCTGTACTGATTCCATACATTTTACATGCTTTTATCATTTCATGTATCACACTGCTTGTAATAATTTGTTTGCACATCTGTCTGTGTGGTAGATTTGAGGTCCTTGGGGGGAAAGAGTCTATCATTTGTCTGTAGCTCCTAGCACAATGTTTGTCCTTTAATAGGCACTCAATAAATACTTGATAGATAGGTAATTGAATGAATGAATGAATTCAGAGGCTTTCTGCCTGTTTCTCTTTGTATGGTCATCCTAATCCCTGCAACATCCCAAAAGGCCTCAACATCATCAAGGCATATTATAGTGAAAGCCAAAGCCCTGATAGGCTAACAGTGGTTAAAGAATTCAAATATGAGCTCTTGCCGGTTTGGCTCAGTGGTGAGAGCGTCGGCCTGTGGACCAGAGAGTCCTGGGTTCAGTTCCCACTAAGGGAATGTATCTCGGTTGCAGTTTGTCCCCAGCCCCGTTTGGGGTCGTGTGGGTGGCAACGAGCCGATGTGTCTCTCTCACATCGATGTTTCTCTCTCTCTCTTCCTCTCTCTCTCCCTCCCGCTCTATCTGAAGATAAATGCAAAAATGTCCTCAGGTGAGGATAAAAAAATAAAAAATAAAAAAAAACCCGAATATGTGATTCCCTCTAAGTAATACAGTTCTATTTTAATTTGGGTCTCTCTGAGAAAGCTCCTTAGATGAGAAACTTTTATAAAAGGAATGTCAGGAACTTCTGCAGACTGGTAGAAGAAATATACTGAATGAACAAATCTGTCAACTGCTTTCACAACACTGCAAATGCCATAGAGGAGCTGGCCTTGTTTATCCAATAGATCCTGGGAGTGTACAGTCCAGGACATTGTCCCTTTGCCCCCATAATGTATGAAGAAAAGGAAAAAGACAGATGCTACAGACTTCTGCACTTTTAGGAAAACCTGAATTCAAACCTAGGAATTAGACCAGCAAACTCTGACCCATGGGCCAAATCCATCCACTGCATGTTTTTGTAAAGAAAGTTAATTGGGACACAGCCATGCCTATTCATTTTTATACTGTCTGTGGCTCCTTTTGCACTTCAACGGAAGAGTTGAGTAGTTGAGACAGACTGTTGGATCACACAATCTAAAATATATACTATCTGGCCCTTTACAGAAAAAAGTTTGCCAGCCCTTAGAGAATCCAAAATATGATGCTTTCTTGACTTGAAATTTTTGTAATCTGTTTATTATCAACGAACTGTTACTAATTTTCAAAAGTGACTTAGACCAGTCATGTAAGTACACTGTCTCATATAATATGTAGACACCAAATTTGGATGAGATTTGCCAGTTCTTTGTACCAGATTGGTTCAGTCCTTGACATTAGCTGGTACTATAAAGCTACCACTACAGTAAATCTTAAATAAAAACTTGTTAAAAACTTTAAAAAAATGTCCTTGGGTGAGGATAAAAAAAAAATTTTCCACCTATTTTCACATTTAAAAATACACTGAGCCAAGAAATTATTACAGCTTTTCAATCTAGAAATGAAAAAGGCATTGAAGTATCATGCCGGTTTTAATTTCTAATAATGTAAACATTGATAGCTATAACTTGCATTAAAAAAAACTGCTTAGGGTTCACAATGTTAAAACAATATATACTAAAGGGTTCTTTAGACCAAAAAAAAAAAGTTCTCATCACAAGAAAAAAATGAGTGTTAACTAGATTTACTGTGGTGATCATTTTGCAATATATACTAATATAAAATTGTTATGTTTACACCTGAAACTAATATGATATTGCATTTCAATTATATCTTCAAAAAACAAGGAAGGAAAAAAAGCCTAACAACTACAAAATGGTTGTAATAGAACCAAACCTAAGAATGTTTTGAATAAAGAGACTGTCATTGTAGATGACAACCTGCAAAGGATGAATGAGATGTAATTGCCTTTGTTTACCTAAAGTTTGGTCTTTATAATGAAACACAGTCCTAGTCAAGAAATTTGTATTACCATCCTCGGGGATTGGATGCTGTGAAAATAACCTTTTACTGTTCGGATATGCCTGGAATTGTTTCAAGTTAAGAACTACAAAAACACATACCATTTCTAGTGGTAGAAGAGAATGTTATCATCATCCAGAACTTTCTGAATGTCTCTTTCTGCCTTAGGTCCATTCGTGATGAACACCAATGAAGAGATTTCTCAGGCCATTCTTGATTTCAGAAATGCAAAAAATGGGTTTGAAAGAGCCAAAACCTGGAAATCAAAGATTGGAAACTAGTGAAGAGCACAAGAGCAGGTCTTGATGCTTTCTGGAATTCTGCCATTTGTGGCATCCATTCAGTCAATGCATTCATTTTTCAAAGCTGACAAAGCCGGTGCTTCTGAAGAATTCCACATTAAAGTGATAACATGGTTTTTATAGCAATGCATGTGAGATATTTCCTGGCATGTGAAAATAAACCTAATCGTTGCTTCTTTAAAAATCAGTATTCTTCATTTCATGTATGTTTGATTTTCATGTGTTTGTGGATACTTTGTTATTTTTGTGAATGTGTGGGATTTTTTAAAGCATATTTGATTGCTTCTGTGTGTCACTGGCAGTTGATGTGTGAGCATCTGAGATCCTTTTCTGAGCACTGCAGTTTCGATACACAGTCATGCCTATGTGCAGAGGTTTCACATTACAGGTTATCTGCATTAAAATAACAGCAGTCCTGAGCGTTTGAGTCAGTTTTTAAAACATCCCTGCTATTGGTAGGGATGTGACAGGATTACAGCCAAGACTTCCCTGCATTTTCTGCCAAAATCTGTGTCAGATTTAAGACACATGCTCCTGCAAGCTTCCATGAGGGTTGTGAAAAAAGTTGGAATCCAGAATTGGGTTCCAGCTTTTCTGTAGCTACAAACATTGGTAGCTACACCACCTCTTTACAAAGCAGCTAGAACCTGGAGCATAGGGTGGAGAGATTTTTTGATTTGCTGGGCATGAAATGGATTTAAAGTGCTTTCTCATTGCAAGTGGAAAACATGTCCACCTCCTGATTATTTTTGGAGCATGAGAACATTTGAATTTTTTTTCATCTCTCTGTCTACATAAGATTGTGCAAAAACGTACCTTGACTAATTGAAGTTGTTTCATTGGATTTTGATCACAACTGTTTATTTTTCCATGTGAAATCTTGGGGTTTCGAGCTTTCCTTCTGGAGAATGCCTTTTGAAACAGGTTTTTTCTAGCTGATTGATGTCAACTACTTGGTAATCAGTGGATATTAAAATGTTCAAAATGTACAGGCAGTGGGCAGTGGTGAATATTTTCATGATGTTTTATCTGCAGTTGGTACAAGACTCCAGTTATGAACATGGACCAGTGAAGGTAGGTGAGCTCAATTTTTAATATGATGCAGATTTTTTTATTGGCTTACATGTGGACTTCCCTTTTTTGCATCCTCAATTTGTTAATGAGTGTTCGATTTCTTAGGCTCACTATGATTCTTGCTGTGAGTGTTTGAAAATGCTGAGGGGTGTTTTGCAGATGTAAAAGAACATGAATGAATATTCTGGAATCTTTTCAGATAGGGAAATTTCCCCTCAATTGTATATGTGGATAACATAGTGATTTGCTGATGTAGCACTGACTTATTTTTGTGACACACATAACTTTGTGGACCATTTATTTTCATGTCATTTGTGAGCAGCAAATGTTAGTTAATTTAGTTAGTTAATTACTTCTGTCAATGGAAACCTATGTGCTCTCCACAGAACTTTTCTATCTAATTTTCCAAATTACCCATTGCCACCACCTAGAAAAATATTTTCTCAGAAGTTAATTTGATTTTTTGCTCCTTGAAACGTGTAAAATTCAACAGTAATTGAATCTTTGGTTCTATGAGCAAGCATTATATGGAACCCAACAGACTGAGAGTAATGCAAAAAAATTAACTGGGATGTTACTGACTGAGCAATATTTCACCCAGTTTTATGTATTTCATAGATTATATTGTTTTTTTCCCCCTGCTTTCTATTTTGAAAATGATTCTGATATAATTGTTTTGACTGAAGTGCTAAATCATTATTGATTTAGGAATTTCTGGCTGTGAGCAGACAATCAAATGTGGACTTGAGTTTTTGTAGCTGTTGTTAAGACATGCATTTTCACCAGGGGTGATAGTGCCCCCAACAGGGGAAATTGGTCCTTGGGGCTGAAAAAGTCTTCCTCTTGTTATGTATAAAGCACAGATAAACATACAGTACATAAACAGATACACAGTATATCTGTAAAGGGTGAACTCTGTGTTAGGGATAGAGAGTCATCTTGTCCAACAGTTTACACTTTCTAATTTTCCAGATTCCAAATGCACATGGGAGAGGTCATAGTTATTCAGCTCCCCTTCATTGCCACCAGCCTGGATGTTGGATCTTAATGCCAGGTTACAGGTGAAAAGGAATCCGATTTTGAGCCTATGTAACAGGAGAAAAAAAAAATCTGACTTGTTTGAAGCAAGTAAGACTTTTCAGGCTGTTTAACTTTTTCTTAAGTGCACAAAACTCAGGTTTAGATGTGCCGAGTTCATGAAGTTGCACCCCCCCCCCAGTTTTGTTGCATGGAGTTTAAAAATGTTTCCATTGTACTTTGAATACATCAATGTATTTGATGGGACAGGAAGAGACTGATTTGTTGTAATTAAGTACTATTCTTGAGATCGTTCAACTTTTAAAGAGCACAGACACCAAGAATTTTTTAGGTGTCCTGGGCACAGTGAGGTTTTAAATGTTTCAAATTTACTGCTAACACATAAACTTATTTAATGGGACAATAGAGGAAAGCATTTGAATTTGCATGTGACAAATCATGTTCTTACACATGGAAGATGCAGCATTATATGCTTAGCAATACTGTTAGCGATTTCCTTCATATGTATTAGAATTTCCTTTAAAAAGTAAAGCTACATATATATTCAGCTTATGTCCACCTGATCCCCAGCTAAATTAAATATTTCTGACGAGTAGGAAAGGTTGCCTATATTTAAACAGAAGTTTTGTTATAGATGTGACTGAGTGGTGAGGGAAGGATAAGGAGGTTTATCATACTAATTATAATACTTTTCCTTTCCCTCCCAACTTTTTCTTAAGAGAAAATCTAGGAAGAAATGTGTTTCTTAGTGTTAATGATCTTCTTGTTTAAATTAAAATTTAGAATGAAAGCATATTCAGGATAGTAGTGGTTTGAACACTGGGGTATGAATTTTATTTTTTGCTTTTTGAGATGAATGTGTTTTATTTATTACAAGACATTTTCAGGGTCTTCCTCAGTAGTAGGTCCATGAGAAGTTTCTCTCCACCCTCTCCTCTTCTAACCACCTCTTTTCCAGAATGGACAGCAATGCCAGTTCTATCCCTAGATTACTCTTCCCCCATTGTCCTCACTTTCTAGCCTTGAACGTTGTCCTGTTTTTGTTTTTGTTTTCAGCTTAGACTAGAGTTGCCTCTACTATAGTTACATGAGTCTGTGAACATTTTTTTCCTGTAGCAACCATATAAAGAGATGTTAATACCTTGGTCAATTGTGCTTAATGCCATTTGAGTATAAGGCATCCTAATTTCATGAGCCTTGCCTTGCCACTTGTACTCAAGAGAGCTATTGGGGTAGGCAGTGCATGGAATTTGTGAACTGAGATAAATATGTTTCAAAATCACAGTTCAAAACTAATTATCAGAGAGATGCAAATTAAAACAACTATGAGGTATCACTCACACCTGCCAGAATAGCTGCCATCAACAAATCATCAAACAACAAGTGTTGATGAGGGTGTGGAGAAAAGGGGACTCTAGTACACTGCTGGTGGGAATGCAGACTGGTGCAGCCACTATGGAAAACAATATGATGTTTCCTCAAAAAATTAAAAATGGAACTGCCATTTGACCCAGTGATCCCACTTCTAGGAATATACCCTAAGAAGCCTGAAACACCAATCAGAAAGAATATATATACCCCTATGTTCATAGCAGCACTATTTACAATAGCTAAGATCTGTAAACAACCCAAGTGTCCATCAATAGATGAGTGGATAAAAAAGCTGTGGTACATGTACACAATGGAACACTATGTAGCTGTAAGAAGGAAAGATCTCTTATCCTTTGAGATGGCATGGAAGGACCTGGAGAGTATTATGCTAAGTGAAATAAGCCAGTCAGAGAAAGACAAGTATCACATGATCTCACATATTTGTGGAATATAATGAACAAAATAAGGTGATGAACAAAATAGACCCAGAGACATAGAAGTAGGGTTCAGAATGACAAACTTCAGAGGAGGGGGCAGGGTGGGGGGAGGGAAGAGATCAACCAAAGAACTTATGCATATAAACATAACCAATGGACATAGACAACAGTGCTGGGGTCGGTGGGAACGGGAGGAAGGTATCAATGGGGGAAAAAGGAGAAACATCTGTAACAAAATTAATTAAATAAAAAAATAAATTCTTCACTCTGAAAAAAAATCTATATATATTGTTTAGTTGCTAAGTTTCTCAATCTAAGCAGAACATATTTTTTTCTAGAAATAAGAGTAACCCAATGCCTATTTTTGACTCAATAATATAATCAGATTAACCATCTAGATGTGGGATCTATTTCTGTGTCTATTTTCTTCAGCTTTTTTTTATACAGGTAGGATGGTCATATACAGTTGCACAGGGTGTGCACTGCACAACTCTAGGAAGCTTCATCAACATAAATTCACATCTGTATGTGACAATCCTGAGTACAGTAATATAGACACTCTGGGCATTTGATAAATAAATACTTGCAACCTCACTGTCCTGTCATTCATATTGACCCTCTGGCCAGCACTACTTCTAGTTTATTTGATAAGCTACTAGGGGAAGCCATCCTCCATAAATCTTTTCCAAGTCACTGATGCAGACATATCAGTAGAGTTATGAAGGAATAATTCTGGTCATGATAGGCTTTCCCAACTCTTTTCTGGCAAAATTTGTTTCCTTCTCCCCACACTTCCTTTTAGCCCTGTCTTAACTTCACTGGTGGAAGAATATTGTTTGGTGTTGGAGTCATTCAAACTCTGCCTAAGACCGGAATAAGTCCAGATCCATAGAATGTGGGATAACTCTAGGTTTCATGAGAAAGCCACATGGCTGATAAGACTTCATAACCTTTGTGTCACTTGCCTTCTCATGGAATTGTCTCTAAAGTGAATTGAATAACAAGGAATGAAGTACACGTTCCATATTTAACTCAAGGAAGAAGACCCACCCCTGCTCCCCTCCCTATTCCCACTTCCAAAGTCATGCACAGAAAAGTCTATTGAATTTGTTGTTAGTCAAATGGCCCAACAAGTTCGTGTCCACTTTTCTATCAGGCACAGTCCTTGGCATAAAAAATATTTGAAATGTTTTCCATTATTTTCTTCTTCGTTTATGACCTTGTAGTTGAATGTATTGAATTACATGCTTCTATACACAGACATATTCTATCCTAGTTAGTAACTTTTAACTAGTGGATGAAGCTTTTATATCACTATAGCATATTATTGGTATTTAGGATACGATAGAACCACCTGTATCTTATATCTTGAATATAGTACTTCTTCGTATGACTTATTTTTTAATTTAAAAACCTGATTTAGTCTTGTAGATAAATCTTTACTCTAGACCTCTAAGAGCTCTAGAAAAAAAAAACATTAAAGCTGAATATTGAACAACTTCCATTATGGAACCCCTTTTGGGACAGGTTTATAAAGATAATTTATGGAATGAAAATATAGTATTTGGACACATGGATGCTTCCATGTAGTACTTGACATAATAAGATCTGGAACTCCCAGGTATATTTATTATTATCACAATTGACTAGAGTTACTAGAGAAATAGGGATACAAATGACAATAAAATTGTTTCTGAACACATTTCCAAGCTCAACTCTTTTCTACCACTTGAGATTAGCAGAGAGGGCAGGAAACTGTATAACTGGGATGACATTGAGTTGAGATGAGTTGAGACATTTCTTATTTGGTTGCATTTATGGTAGCAACTCCACTTTTCTCTTTTTTGCCACTAGTTTTAGTCTCTACCAAGAGACTGGGAATTCATAAAGCAAAGACACTCTGAGGTCCCCGCTGCATCGTGAAAGCCCTGAGTGGTTGTGATATCCTAATTCATAGAGGATTTCTCCCTTGCCTCTCATTAGAACTTTTCAGTTTTTGACAATTCATTTTTTTGTCGAGTACCTACTGTCTCAGCACTGATCTCAGTGCTGAGAATGCAGTAGGAAATAAGACGATTTAACTGTAATGAACTTATATTCCAAGTGTGGCAGGTGGAGGCAGGCAATATACCAATCTATAATAACTCAGAGGTGATAGTGCCATGAAGAAAGTCAAGCAGGGGGAGGAGACACAGAGTAATGGGTGAAAGAGACTTCTCTGATTTGGTTTCATTTGTGCAGACTCCTGAAGGAAGTAAGGGAGGCAGAGGCCACCACTGTGAAATGGCCATGATGAGGACAGGGAGGTGACTCGGGTGTTTGGGTATTAGCCAGGGGCCTGTGTGACTGGAGGAGAGATAGTGGAGGCCAGCGCTGCAGTCGTTGAGGTTGAAGAAGTAGCCAGGGAAGATCATGTAGGGTATGGCTGTGTTCCTGTAAAATTTTATAGCTACTGACATTTGAATTGTATATCCTTTTCATGCATCAGGAAATAGTCTTCTTTTCATTTGTTTCAACCATTTAAAAATGTCAGAAAAATAATTCTTAGCTCATTGGCCATACAAAAGAGGCCACAGGCTGATTTGGCCCACAGGTCACCGTTCATCAACACTGATCTATATTATTACACTATTTTGTCCTCTTCATAGTATATATCAGTACCTGACATTTTTGTTTGCTTGTGTCTAAGCATGTTGCTTTGTTATCCTCCATTAGAATGAAAGCTTTTTTAGAACAAGGTCTTATCATTATCTTGCTTACTCCAGTGTCCTAATCACCTAGTGCAAAGCCTATAATAGAGTGGATACTAAAAAAGTATTTGTTGACTGACTGGTGGAGTAGGCTGCTACAATTTTGAGATACCCAGTTTATGAACTGCTGCATTAAACAGTCTCTAACATCTACTCTTATCATGGTTTGTCTGATTTCATTTTTTAAAATCCTAAAGAATTTTTTATAAGGCAGTTTACTCACCCTAGGCTATTTTCCTGTGGGGATTAGAGAGGATTTGCTGGAGGTATCAAAGAACACTTCAGTGTTCTTCCAGCTGCAAGCTATTATATAAGTGTTCACTTCTAGGAGCCAGTTGTAGAAGGAAGTCACCTTAGCCCATTATTCCAACTTGGTGGTCACAGAAAGAGAGATGGGAAAAGCAGCATCTGGCCACACAGAAGATCTTATTAAAACTTGGACACCTTGATGATCTTCATCTTTGAGATCCTTGAGAAGTGCTATCTATGTTTTCATTTCATATCAGCTGGTTTGTGAAGATATGGTAAATTATGGCAAAGTACTCTGGTCAGACACTTCGTCAGGCTAGGCCAGGATATGTTGCAATAACAACCCCAAATCTTTAGGGCTCAAAAATGACAGAGGTTTATTTATTGCTAATACCACATGACCATCGTGGTTCATCCAGGGTCAACTCCGCATCAAGATGAAACTGGCTGAGCATCCACATCTTTAATGTCATTAATCACCACGACAGAGGGAAGGAGAGCCCTGGAGAGTCTTGCCCCGACAGTTAAATGCTCCAGCCTGGAAGTGACACACATCACTTTTGGTCACAGGCCCTTGACTCACCACCCCATCGACCACAAGGGGCCTGGAAGTGCAATCCTTCTGTGTACTCAGAAAATAGAAAGCTGAAAATATTAGAACGGTATTAATGACTAACACACACAACTTGAGTTGCTTCTAAATGTTTCTGACCATACCTTTGTGATGGGAAACAGCCATGGTTGGACACTGGGATAGAATCACTGAAGGAAGACACTCGGGGTTATTTCTGCTGCTCAGGAGGCTCCTTCTCCCTGAAAAAGGAAAGTTGTACATTGAGTTCAGTAAACATTTGTGGAATGTCTCCATGTGCCAGGCACATGAATGGAAGTGATTTTTTTTTTTATAAACTAAAGAGGTCTTAATTATTTGCGTATCTTACCAACAGCCAGGGAGTTCAATTTGACCTATGGGAACGTTCATTTTAATACCGAAAACTCTAAGTAACACTGTAACTTTATAATGGGTCTCTTTTTGTCATTCATTGTTACCTAAATAATTATAACACTCACATGGAGAAAAGTATTGCTTTTCTGAAATCTAGGTTTGAGTAACATTATTTCTGCAGAGAGAAAATGACATATGTTGAGTACTGCTATGGCAAATATTTTGTTGCATACTGTTTCATTTTGGAGAAAGTGAGGAAGAGTGTAATTTTGGTTGAATGAATACGCCAAGTTCATCCTAAATAAGAGACTCCCCAAAAAGAACAGAGTGAGATGATAAAGTAAAAGCAGCCTTTGTAATGATGTATTTGGTTCATAACTACACTGTCATAGCAAGATTCAGGATCATTGGGCATCTTAGACAATGCAGAGGATGTTGATGAGGAAGAGAAGGAGAGCAGTGGATGTTGACATGGACCACTGAATCTTTAGGAAGAGAGGTGAAAGGGGGCATACTGTGCTGCAAGCAGCACAGCAGGGCTGCCTTGTGAAAAGGATGATAGAGTGTTGTCTACAGATCCTCTGCCCATCCAATGGATTGTGTTATACTTAGGTTGAATTAGGACTGTCACAGTTAATTATTGCCATGATAATGCTGTGTAACAAACCAGTCCAAATTTCAGTAGCTTCATACATAAAAAATCTAATCTCACTTATTTTTCTGTGGATTGGCTGGGAGTTGAGACTCAAGCCATAGGTTGAGTGTGGGTCTGCCCCACATGTCTTTCCTCTTCCTTGGATCAGTGGGCTAGCAGGGGCAGGTGCTTGTGGTGACAGCAGAAGTGTAGGAGAACTGTGCACTCATTAGTACATTTCAGTCCTCTGCTTGTATCATGTCTTGTAATGTACTATTGGTCAAAGCAGTTCACATGTCCAAACATCAATGGGGCTGAGAAATAGCCTCATTCCTTGGAAGGGGTGAAGGAGGCAGTGAAGTTTTTTTTAATAACCTAATTACCATAAAGGCTTTGGGTTGTTTTCTTAGACATTGGACCCTTGATCTTTGAGATCAATGATAAAGAGACTGTAACTCAGGAATATATATACTCGGGGTTATTCAGAGCATCCTTTTAGAGTTTTGCCACTCAAACCCATCCCATACTCATGTGCCCCCACATTTCCTAAGCACAGATGCATCAAATGGGAGCAGAGACATTTGAGTAGAGCACAGATTTAAAACATGTATAGGAGTGCATAGACATCTCCCCAAATGCTAGACAACATGGCTGGGGAGAAAACCACCAATAATAGTCATCAAATTGGAGGCTTTAAAGATCCCAGGCATCTAAGCCCTTTATTATCCCTTTAAAATACCCAGACAGCTATGCAGAGACACTCACAGAAATGCATACATGCTTGTGTATGTACCTGAGCGCGTGCGCGTGCGCGCGCACACACACACACACACACACACACACTTTCCCTGTGTTTATAGTTCCTTTCCTTAGTTTAAGTCTAATTAAACACCCTGGGTTTCTCATATATATGCATTTAAATATAGAACTGCATAAGCAAAAGAGCTGCTGGTAGCATGAGCCCCCCTCCCGCCAAATGGCCAGGTTTCTGGATTTCAGAGAAAAAAGTCCAGGCCTTTTGCTGGTTCCAGCTGAGCATCTGAAGCAGCTATAGCCAGAGCAGTAATTATTAGCAAGTGCCCACAGTTTGTATGCCCCATACTGTTAGGTACCATCTATTGTGGGTAAGGCCAGACTCTAATAAGAAAATACAAAGGTTTAAGAAGTGGGTCATTTTTTTCTTCATCCATCTATAAAGATATAGGTAAAGACTGAGTAGATATTTTAAAATTGGCCTTTTATCTGAAAATACCCCCCAAGAAATCTTTTAAAATGAAAAAGTGTGCCCTTGATTTACCCTGGAAAAGTTTTTCTCTTTTAAATTTTTATTTACTCTAATTGGAGTTGCCCCATCTTGCTCTTTTCAAACCCACCTCTCTGGTTACTAAGGAAAATCAAGGACCATCAAACACAGACTTGTAAACCCCAGCACAGGACCAGATGCCCTGCCCCTGAGAAAGAAAAGAAAAGAAATGAAGTTTATTCAGTGCCTACTCTATACCTGATCATTTTCCATATATGACCTTATATAATCTTCACATCAGCTCTGTGAAGTGAGTATTATTAGTATTACCATTTCTAAATGAGGAAACCAAGGTTTAAGGAAGTTAAAAAATTGACCCTCAGTCAAATAGCTAAAAAGGAGCAGTGCCTGGATTCAAAGCCAGCTTAGTTTATTTTTTAAAGTTACTATATAGTAAAATCAACATTATTCCATTTTGATGTGCAGTTCTATGAAATTTAACACATATGTAGATCTGTGTAATCACCACCACAACCAAGATACAGAAAATTTTTCATTTATGCTACCCTTTTATAGTCACACCCTCCCCCAACCTCTGATCTCTGCTCCATCACTATCATTTTGGTTTTTTTTTTTTTTTGAGACTGTCATAAATGGAATCATACAGTATGTAACCTTTTGAGATTAGCTTCTTTCCTTCCTGATGCCTTTGAGAGCCATCCAAGTTGCTACGTGTACCGCAGTCCATTCCTTTTTATTGCTGAGTGGTATTACGAGGGATCAATGCAGCACAGTTTGCTTAACCATTCACCCGTTGAATGACATATGGGTTGTCTCCAGTTTTATTTTGGCTATTACAAAGAAAGCCAAACTATAAACATTCATGTAAAGGTTTTTCTGTGAACATAAGTCCTCATTTATCAAGGGTAAATTCCCAGGAGTGGGACTTCTGGGTCATATGGTGAGTGTATATTGAACTTTACAAGAAAAACTGCCAACACATTTTCTGGAGTGTTATAACATTCAAAGCCCATTTTGAATACTTCAAATCCATGCTCTCTCCTCTCTAATCAGCTGTCTGTCCAGAGGACAGAGGGGTTTATTATATCAGGCAAAGCTTCATTTGGGGAGATGTTATTTCCACTTGAGATTTGTAGGAGGCAAAGTCACAAAATTTCCACTTGGACTCACAAGTTTAACGTGACCTGAACAGAATTTTTGACAGGTGGGAGAGTGAGAAACGGGAATAGAGGGGCAGTGTGGAGGAGTATCTATTGAGGATAGCTGAGGACCTGATAGTGCAACTTGGACCCCAAACCAGGGAAATTTTAGTGGTTTGGGCTAAGCCTTAAATATCAAATTAAAGATATAATGCAAAATGCTCTTCCAGTGAAATGGAAGTTGCTAAGAGGTGGCAGGAACAGGAACTATTTGTCCTACAACCTGACCTGTCTCCCTAAACCCACTACAAAGAACTGTGCCTCCAGGTCACACTTGTAAATCCCTAAGCAAATCTAGGGAAAGTTATGTGAAATGTGTTCCCTCTACTGCTTACATGGAAGCTTCTGGATTTTCCAAATATACAAATTCTATTCATCCCACCCCCTTATGAGCAAACTTCCTGAAGACATTTTGCCAACACAGTTTGACAAAATACCAACAGTTTGTAAAAGGCTTGGAAGCATTGTCTCAGAGCCACAGTTCTCAAGAGGTCCACTGAGAAGCTTTGCAAACCTGGTCTCCTTTTCCATATCTAGAACAGGAGGGTTCCAAATAGCATGGAACTGGAATGGCCCAAGAAAATCTCAGAGCCAAGATCCAAACCCAGTCTACGCTATGCCATGCTCCTTCCACTTGGCATCCATGTTTGTATTCTCATTTATATTTTCGTTCAAATATTTTACAGACCAGCTTGTAAAAGGATTCTAATTTATACTTCCCTGTTGAATTCCAGTAGGCTAAAGCAGTACTTATTATTTTTAAATCTGTTTTTGACAAATGATTTGTTTTGGCTTCTTGGGAATTTGAGCAGCAATTTATTCTGTCATCTGGGATGGTCTCACATGAGGCAGCTGACCTCCTTGTGCTGTTTAGCCTGAAACACAATATTGTTCATCTTCAATCTTGGAGAAGGCATAGAGGTTGGGAACTGGTCCACAAACAATGGATCAGTTAACTTAAGTTAAGAAAACACTTAGAAAGTCTAGTTCAGCAAGCTACTCATGCAAAAAAATTTAATCCAAGGTATAATTCAAAGGAGATTAAAGAATAAAACTATTTCCCAGCATGTATCTACCATTTTGTCCCTACTGAATGGACTTGTACATAGCTCAGGCACCCACCCTAATATTTGAGCCCAGGTCTTTGGGATTGGCTTCCCTTAATCCCAATGCCTTTGAGAGCCATCCAAGTTGGTTCTCATTAAAATTGCTTGGGAAGACTTTTTAAAATAAACTTTTTATTTTGAAGTAATTTTACATTTACAGAAAAGTTGCAAAGATAGTATAGAGAATCCTTGTACATCTTTCACCCAGCTTCCTCTAAGACTAGCTAACACTTGGAAAGTTTAAAAAAAATTCCGATAGTAAAGCTACAGCTCATACCCATAAACTGCAAATCGCTGAGGATAGGATCGAAACATCAGTATTTCTTTGAAGCTCCTTCCCAGGTAGGTTCATGGGGAAGCCAAGGCTGAGAATATCTGCTACAAACCCTTCTCAAAATATGCTCTCCCAAACGAGAGCATAGCCATCACCTGGGAGCTTGTTAGAAATACAACATCCTAGGTCTCACCCCAAACCTACTGCATCAGAAGATCACCAAGTAATGAAGAGTCATGTCTACTTTTGAGAATCACTAATCTATACAAAAGATTAAACACATCACACAAACCTGAGCCCAATCACTATTTGTCAAATTCATGTATGTATTACTCATAAATTATTTCATCTGATATTTATTAAGGGTTTATTTTATGAAAATATGAACCAGGCATGTATTCTATCTTCATGGAGGCCACAGTCTAGTAAGAGTAATGCAATTTGTTCATAAATAATATAAGTTAAGGACATGATAGAATGCTTAATGGAAGAAGTGAAACTTGATTTGGACCTACAAGGAGGACACCTGGGGATATTTAAAAGCTAAGTGATGTACTTTGAAAAATGGATAATCTCAGGATTAACATTTCTATAACAATTTGATTATTCATACATTTGATATATATTTATTTAGCTCTTACTATTGCCGTGTAAATAAGACATATCATTACTGCTCCAGTGGCCCTTACAACCCAGTGGGGAAGACAAGCACTAAGCAAGTAAATCATTCATTAGTGTCAGTGTTGTTAAGCACTGGGAAGGGAAGGATGGGGTGCTAGGAATCCATGTGACAGAGGGACCAGACCTTGGCAGAGATGGCAGTTGTGGAGGAGGTTTCCCTAAGAAGAAAACACCTGGCTGAGAAAGGTTTAGCTAGACAGAGAGTGGAGGGCATTCCAAGCAAAGGGAACAGCATGGACTAGGGCCAAAGCAAGTAGAAATGAACAAAAAAGCAAACAAATGAAATCGATATTCTATATTCTGTTCAAGTCTCCAATGTTTTCCATTGTCACCAGATTTGGATACAAGTAGCCTGGCCTTCAAGCTTCCAATCCTTCCTCTTGTTTGTTTTAAACAACCATATTGGTATACAATTTACATACTATGAAATTTACTCATTCACTTGTTTTAAGTAATTCAATGATTTTAGTAAATTTACTAATTGTGCAGCCATCATCCATATACAATTCCTTGTGCTCCTTTACAATTAACCCGCATTCCCACTCCCAGCCCTAGGCAGCCAATAATCTATTTTTTGTCTCGGGTAATACCTAGGAATGGAATTGGTTGGTCATGTGGTAAATTTAATATTTTAAAGAACTGCTGAACTGTTTTCCAAAGTGACAGCACCATTTTACAATCTCATCAGCAATGTATGAGGATTCTCATCGCTCTGCATCCCTGACAACACTTCATATTGTTAGTCATTTTGACTATAGTCATCCCAGTGGATATGAAATGATAACTCATTTCACCAACCTCTCTTCCTAATTTTATTTGCTAGTCTCTCCACTTTGTGAAACTGCTTAACGGGGGGCAAAAGAGGAAGCAGATACTTCCTTGCAACCAGGACTTGAGCTAAGCTGATCCCTGAGTCATCGATACTCAACAAGATTATGGATTAAGGGCCCTGCAAGTCAGGGGGTACAAGCACAGAATTTTTAAATGATGAAGAAAGAATAGTGAGAAAGAAAAACAAATCTCCCAATGAAGATGAAACTACTAAACAAAAATCTAAAGCACATAGAGGTAATTATTACTAAGAAAGACAGCCAGTAAAATGAATAATCAGGATATAAATCATATATGTGAAGTTAAAATATAAAACAATTTGAAGAAATACTTAAAATAAGTATATTTAGGACCCTCAAAGTGATAAAGAAAGGAATCATATTCATAAAATAAGAAGACAAATTAGGAAAAACGTACAGAAATGAAATGAATGGAAGATAAGAAAGAGAATGAAATAGAAATATTTGAAATTAGAAATATGATTGAAATTAAAAGCTTAATAAAATAAACTCTAGACTCACACAGTTGGGGAATTGTTCATCAAGAAGATAAATTTAATTTACCCATAACACATTAAAATGAGTTGAAGGGAGAAAAAAAAGATAAATCTGAAAGGACATTTAAGACATGTAAGATCATTAAAAGGCTCCAATATATGTCTAATAAGTATTTAAAAAAAGAGAATAGAGAGAATATAATACAGAAGAATAATGAAAAATATAATGACTGAGAAAAGAACTGAAAATTTTAAAAAGCAGGTGGCCTCGGATTAAAACTGCTATGAAGGTCTCTGTCTCAACTTCTCAACTTTGCCATTGTAGAACGAAGGCAACCATAGACACTATGTAAATGAGTGGACATGGCTGTGTTCCAGTAAAACTTTATTTATAAAAACAGGAAGGCAACAGGCTGAATTAAGCTAGGGGGCTATATTTTGACAACTCCTTATCTAGAGAACTATTGTGTATATTTTCATGTATATTCCTCCAGATATGTTTTAAATTATATGTATGATTAATTAGCAGTGGCTAATTGTTTATATATATGATGCACATTATACACACATAAATAATTTTAAAAGAGATATAACTGAATCAAACATGACTTGGACCACACTTGCTCTTCTGAGCACCCACTTTCGGACAACTCAGTATCCATCCTCATATCTAAAAAAAAAATTATCCCAAAACACTGATGAATGCAGATTCATTCTGTCTCAGTATACATCTATATCATTGGTTTTGATGCTTGCATAGTATTTCATTGTATACATGTATCATTATTTATATAACCACACCCCTAATTTGGAACAATTAGGCTATACACTGAAAATCTTTTATTGGCCGAGTCTTTTTTACTCACAAATCCAGACATTGTATCAGTCAATATAGTCTGTGCAACTGTGTGGAAAGGAAAATTTGAGCTTAAACTGTAGCAGTGTATTTTATCAGGAAAAAAAAAAATTTCTTTGAAATAGTAAACAGATTTAAAAAGGGGAAAAAAAGGCTCAGAGGATTAAAAGTCAGAAAATTAGAATTCAGGTCATTAGAGCCTTACAATCTTTTCTCCTTGTGTGACTATAAGCAGGGTCCCCAGGACTTAGTGTGTCAGTTTCTCAAACAAATAATGAAAACAATTGTCATTGGCTCCTGTCACAAGAGTGTGATTTAAAAATATATATTAATTTCCTGTGGCTGCTGTACCAAATTATCACAAGGTTGGTGGCTTAAAACAACAGAAATGTATTCTCTCTCAGTTCTGAAATCCAGAATTCTGAAATCAAGGTGTCAGCATGGGCTCTGCTCCCTCCAAAGTCTCTTGGAGAGAATCCTTCCTTGCCTCTTCCAGCTTCTGGGGACTACAGGCAATCCCCTAGTTTGTGGCTGCATTATTTTAATCTTTGCCTCTGTCTCTACAAAATCTCCTTTGTGTTTGTGGCTTGCCCTCTTCTGTCTCTTACAAGGACACTTGTCTTTGTATTTAGGGTCCACCTGGATAATCCAGGAGTATCTCATCTCAAGATCCTTAACTTCATGACATCTGCAAAAATCCTTTTCCCAAATCAAGTCACATTTACAGGTTCTGGGGGTTAGGACATAACCATATCATTTTGAAGTCCACCATTGTTTTTAAATGTTCTGAGAACCCAGAGAGAATAAGTAATTCCTTTGATTCAATCATAAGTGAGCAGAATGTGAATCAAAAATACTAGTTTGTTTTCCCTAGGTACTGCTGTACATCTGAATCATCTCTCTAATTTCTTTTCAGCTCTACTTACATTTTTAACTGTTAGCAACAAAGGTTATCAGACAAAGTAAAACTTTAGTAACTTGCTTTTAAACCAGTATTTTGTCTGTTTGTTTTTCCAAGCCGTCAATGTTAGAACAATCTGAACAGCAGATTAGGGCAGCTTCTGGTTTGGAAGAACTGCTGCAAATCACACACTTTGAGGACTGGAAGCTGTGGAGATGCCGACTGAAGCTGAAAAGTTTTACCAGCCCGGACTCTCGCTCAGCATCCCATCGGTCCACCAGGTTTGCGGCAACTTTCTATGACATTGAAACATTAAAAGGTAGGTGCGTGCGTGCGTGTGTGTGTGTGTGTGTGTGTGTGTGTGTGTGTACGTGCGCGCGCCAATTCTTGCTCTTTCTCAGACAGTAACAAATGCACCAACCTCTTCCAAAAATTGGAGCAGGGAAGCATGTGTCAGGGAGAGGAACAGGGGGTCTGATTTCATAGCATGAATGGAGAATTCTGGTTTCCTACATCTACTCTGCAGAGACATATATTCAATATGATTTAGAGATAAAAAACCAACACAAAAGAACACTTCAAAATATAGAAGTATATTTAATTCAAAGATGTGAGGGCAACACAACCCCAGAAAGATGGTTCTTAATTTTTTAAAAAATCATTGTGTTTACTTAAAAAATAAAACAACCTAGGTATTCATCACTAAGAAGCATTCTACTGCTATACATACATGAATAAAAACTAATAATTTAGATATATAGCCTTTTATTTATTTGACATTCTATTATTTTTTAATAAAAAAATAGAAAATAGAATTTGGAAGCTGAGTTGTAATAACACATACTGGTATTACTAGGAAAATAATGGATAGGAGATTCTCTAGACAAAATAATCTAAGCTCCAGACTATAAAATAACATAATTTGAAATAAAAGGAATGGTTGTTCCCTATTACGGTATGGTGGTTCTTCATAAGAAACCATTGTTTGTATATACTGTGCCGTAATGAATAAAATGAGTGCCAAATAAAATTGTGTGGCCTCCAATTAGGCATTTAACTTTTTTATGACGTGTCAAAATAATTCAAGAAGCCAATGTGGTATTGTTGACTTAGCATTTTAGATTTGATTAAGATATGATTACCTGGTAATGGTTTATATCTATTGAATAATTCAATTTCACCATTAAGCCAAAATTAGTCTTTTCTTTCTTTCTAGAGTTATCTTTATTTGCCCCCATTTGTAAAAAGATGACAAGGTTGCACAGGCTGCTGTTATTGGCTATGGGGAGGCTGTGTGTAGGCAGGGATAAATCCCTCTGCTGCATCGTGGGCATGAGTGTGAAGAGAATATTCTGTGCATGATTATGTGTCTAAATGAGTTGAGATCATTGAAAGCATGGCCTAGAACCTGTGTTAGCCAGAGGTTTGAAGCTCTAGTTGTTTCTATGTGGTAAATCAGCATGGACTTTATGAAAGCAAAGAGGTCAGACCTCACCTGAGATCCAAGGCCTTAACCAGATTACCTGTATGAAGGCCTGAGGCTAGCCTGGAGATACTCTGTGAAGACAGAGGTAGGCAAGCATTACCATAAAACCAAGATTAGGTGATTTTAAAAAGTTAGTGACTGACATTTCCTAAGGAAGAAACCATAAAAAGTATAAAAATATTTTTAAAAGCAAAAAACTCTAAAGTGTTTCATTACATGGGGGGGGGGGGAGTCATCTCAAATTTTTATTAAGTTAGAAGCAGTAAATAATCCAATGGGTGTAGTACATCACTTATAAGTTGTTATCAACTCACCCTCATGGATTTCAGGGTAATCTTGGAGACAGAACATTCCTGCTGGGCAGTAGTAAAGAACGGTAGAGTTATGCAGCCTTTACTCGTGGCATTGGTCATAGTTCCACACAGTTTTTAAAATTTTTTTCTAATGTTTTATTGATTTTTCAAGAGAGAGAAAGGGAGAAGGAGGAGAGAGAGAGAGAGAGAGAGAGAGAGAGAGAGAGAGAGAGAGAGAGAGAGAGAGAGAGAGACATCAATTGGTTGCTTTCCGCACCCACCCCAACTAGGGATGGAACCCACAACCTGGGTATGTGCCCTGACCCAACCAACTGAGCCACACCGGCCAGGGAATTTCAACACAATTTTTATTTAAATCTGACGCTCCAACTTTCAAAACTTCATTTTATTAAAAAGCAATTGGAAACTATATGTAAGTAGAATTTTAAACAGGGATTTCTTCATAATTTAATTACTTGTTTTTTTTCCAGGATTCATGATTAATAATAGTGAATTAAGTGATACCCATATTAACACCTAATTGGATAATTTATCTCTCATGTTTAAAGACTTCTGGCCCTTTATATAAATATTCAAAATCAGAAATTTAGAAAAGTTTCTTAGGATAAAAGATTTTATTATGAAAAACAGAGATAAGGCAAATTGTCTACTATATGCAATGTTTCTTAGCTGGCCAAACATCTTGTATTTTGTGTTTTCAGTGATTGAAGGAGAAACATATGAGTAAAATTGATATTAAAGGGGAAAGAATATGGAAAGATGTTTTAAAGGAATAATTTACAGACTACTGTCAGATCTCCAACAATAATATTATGTTTTAAAGGAATAATTTACAGACTACTGTCAGATCTCCAACAATAATATTAAGTTTGTGTTCTTTAAGCAGAAGTTCTTGTCTTTTCCAGTGGAAACATTCACATATATGGGGATTTTGAATATTCTGGGGAGAAACCAACACAATTTTTTGAAGATGGGATAAAAATGAAGATGAGTTTATGTATTGCTGCATAACACTTACCCTAAAACTTAGCTGCTTAAAGCAACATATTTTTAATTTCACAGTTTCTATGAGTCATAAAAGTACACATGGCCTGGATGAGTATCTCTTCTGGGCCTCTCCAGAGAATGCAGTCAAGGTGTCAGCTTGGTCCACAGGTAGCATCTCAAGGTTCAACTGGGGCAGGATGTGTCTTCAAGTTCACTTAACGGTTGTTGGGAAGACTCGGTTCCTTATAGGCTGTTGGAAAGAGCCCAAACTCAGTCCTTTCTAACCTTTCCGATATGGTAGCTTGCTTCAACAAAGCCTGCAAGCCAAGAAGGCAAGAGAGAGTGCCAGCAAGAGAGAGACTGCTAGCAAGACAGAAGTGACAGTCTTTTTAACTTGATCATGGAAGTGACATCCTATCACTTGCTGTATTCTCTTCATAGGAATTGAGTCACTAGGCCCAGCCCACACACAGAAGAGGGGATTACACAAGGGTATGAACACCGGGAGGTAGACATCATTGGAGGTCAGTTTAGAAGCTGCCTACCACAGGAGGTTTCAACCACCTCCCTCCCTGTATAATAAACTCTGCAGTCCCATGGCAAGCTAAAATGTTGTCTTTATCATAAAATTGAATCATTTCCCAAAAACATCCATAGAAAGTCTATACAACATTAAGTATCAAAGTGTTAAATCTAAGTAAAAAATAAACTATGACAGAAAAACAAGTACTATTTTATGAGAATGTATATAATCTTTTTATCTCTAGAGACTTGTTTCTTTTTCTTGTTTTTCTCAAATTCGCTAGAATGGCCAGAATACTACTCCTTCCATCAAAATGAACCTGTTTATTTAATCATTTTAGGTAAACTTGAGTATTAGGCACTTGCAAATGAGAAAACTCTCACTTGAGGAAGGATTTATTCTGCTTAAACTTGCATTGGTGTGTTTTCCAGGTTTGAATCCTACTGTAGTTACTTAATCAACGAACAAAAATGTATTCTTCAGTGGTGTAAAAACCTATCCACTCCTGGCTATAAGTAGAAGAAATGCTCTTCAGCTGTGTCATGTAAATTGCTTAATAAATAACTCACACGTTATTTCTTTGCATACTTCCATTTGCTTCCTAATTAGCCAGCTTCTCCAGATGTATCCACTGTGGTTATATACAGGATATGGTGTTATTCACTAAAGAAAAATAATTATATTCTACAAAGGTATTGTACAAGTAGGAAGGAACATAGATTTTGGTTTTTATTTTTCTGAAAACAATCTTTGGTTAAATGATTGACAAAAATATCCATCTAGTAAAATAAACAAGCACTACAAATGTGACCCTGGCTCACATTGGCATGTAAGGGCCATTTCTTATGCTGGCCCCAATGAGCTTTCTCTCTGCAGTTATAGATGAGGAATGGCAAAGAACCCAGTGCAGTCCTAGAGAGACGTGCGTGGAGGTTGCCAGTGAGCTGGGGAGTAGCACCAACAGGTTCTTCAAGCCTCCCTGTGTGAACGTGTTCCGGTGTGGCGGCTGCTGCAATGAAGAGAGCGTCATCTGCATGAACACAAGCACCTCATACGTTTCCAAACAGGTATGAGGACATCAACTAGCATGCCCTCTGCCAAACCTGATGACAATAGTGTTGACAGCTGCAACTGAGCTTTTTGGCAAGCACTGTGCTAAATGCTTTATGTGCGTTGTCTCATTTAATCCCTGAAACAAGCTAAAAGGGTATGTTTTTATCCTCCTTATTAGAGGAGAAAACTGAAGCTCAGAGAAATAACTTATGGCAGAGCTGGGCTTCAAATTCAGGTCTGTGAGACTCCAGAGCCTGAATTTTTATGTTATTGTCTCTCTGATGCTATAATGTCAAGAATCAGAAAATCATATGGAACTTAAGGAATGAAGACAGCTGCACTGCCTTGTTGATTAGTTAGGTTCTGTGTTGTTCAAATGGAGTGATTGTGAAGAGTTTAATGGGTTAGGAGAAAGGAGGAAGGGCTGGTCCAGAGCTAGCAAAAAGGGGGACCTTAGGTTCCCACCTAAGAGTGGGAACTCTTAGACTAAAGAACAGTTACGGGATTCAGAGAGAAAGTAAAGAAGGAAGGCTGCAGGACTGGCTGGAGGAATGACAGCCACTGTTAACCCTTAGCCTGGCAAGGAGTAGGGGTTAGGGGGTGGAGGAGGCAAGAGGACCTATAGATGTCATCCACAGAAGTTAGTGTCCTGGGACACAGAGCCCAGTGGGGAAGGAAAGAGAGAGAATGCCATCTCTGGAGAGGCAAATAGAAAATATCTAGCCCAAAAAAACATTTGAAAGTAATTCTTCAGTCTCCATGAAAGGAATAATTCTTCCCCTTCCATCTTATAAAATCCTTTTTGCTCAGTAGATAAGTTTTTCTTTTTATTGCTACCATATTGTTGTAAAATATAATTGTTGCAAAGGAGAGCAGTAATAACAAACTTAGGAAAACATTAAAAAGCTGTAAGTCAAACTACATTCCTTTGGGTTCAATGTTGCAAATTCCTTGTGCATGTTGATATATTAATTTAATTATCATATTTGCCCATATAGTTTTTCTTCTGTATATATATGTACAATATATATACAATAGTAGTACAATAAAATTACATATGCACCAAATATATCCATGTTAGGTAATTATTTTAATTAGATGCAAAGAATGGAATGCTGATTTGTTTGGCAATAGCTTATCCTTAATTTTGTTCCCCATAACCCCTAAAATATCCTTTAAACTGTAGAGTTTCTTTTTCTCAATCCTTTCAGAGAACCTTGGAACTTGTAAATTCTGACCTCTACTATTTGACAATCAGGTCAGAAAATAACATAAGTATGGCTAAGCACCAACTCTCAGTAGAAACAAAGCTTGCATTAATGTGAAAGGCTTTAGTTGATGACTATGTTATTCCCTAGAGCATAGTTGAAAAATTTTGCAAGAAGATGAAGTTTATGAAAAGTAAACACTCTAAAAATGCTCTCTTACTTAGACTCATGGAAGTTCCATTACATATTGAAAGGTCAGAATAAACACAACTTTAATGGATTGTTGTCACTTAATAGCTAGTTGATTACTTTATTTTTACTGCTGTACTCAACAAATGATTAGTTTTACAGAACATACTTAAGTATAAGTGTAATTGTACAGCAGTTTTTATTTCCAAATATGCATATTTGAACATTTTGTGTGTTTTTTTAAAACTACCTCTCATCCCAAAGTTATGGACTATTTCATGAACTACCTCGTAGAAACAAAGTGAATAAATGAATTCTCTAGTTCCTTGCGGACTACATGGAATGGTGATTGAATGGCCGGAGCATTAAAATCAAGTTCAATTCCTTCACATATCATAGAACCACTCTAGAAACAAAGTAATTGCCATTTCTGTACATTCTATTTGCCAAGATCCCTTCTTGCTCCTTCTGGTCACAGCAATTTCATTCCAAAAAGAAATAAGGTATATTCTTAAGAGTATCACCTCTGGCTCTAGAGTAGACTGCCTGAGTTCAAATCCCCACTTGTCCAATCAATAGTTACGTGGCCTTAGGCAAGTTATATAGCCTCTCTGTACATCTGTTTCTTCACCTGTAGAGGGTGGGGGAGGGTAATAAAAACCCACCCTATAATGTTGTTATTAGGAGTAAATGAATTAATATAAAAGCCTGGCACATAGAAAGAATGACATTCATGTTACCTATAATTAAGTGGTTGGGTGTGATGATCGTGTATCAGTCAGTTATTACTATGTGATGTTGTATAATAAATATCCTGAAACTCAGAGGCTTCAAATAACAAACACTTATTCTCACTCCCGTATCTGAGATTTTGTTAGTTTAGAGTAGGCTCCAATGGGCTTCACTCCAAGCTACAGATTGAGTCCATCCCTTGGACCAACAAGCCTGCCAGATCATGTTCTTCTCATGGCTACAGCATACACATGAGAAAATAAGCCCTACAAAGCATGTGCAGTTCAAGTTTGTAGTTGTGTCATGTTTGCTATGATCCTATTGACTAAAGCAAGTCACATGGCCAAGTCCAAAGTCAAAGAACAGGAAACTATATTCCTTCAATAAAGATAATGTGAGAAGTGGTAAGTAAATTGTTTTGGACAATAATCTCTTCACCATGGTCTCAAAGAAATTTCATAGGTATAATTTCATTTAATCTCTACCATTTATGCTCAAATTTAAAGCAGAAGCAGGGGCTAACAGTGACATTTTACAAGGGCACTAGTGACACAGAAAAATTAGGATATTTAACTAAGCTTAAATACCTGCAAAAGTTGGATAAGCCCCTGGTCTCCTGACTCCCAGCCCACCATTCTGTCCATCATGTCAGTTTTTATCCTCATTAGTTCTATTGTTGATGGAAAACTTTGCTAAAGTCACTGCCATAAAGGACAAAGGCAAAAATGCAGACTATAGAAATTATTCATATATATATATATATATATATATATATATATATATATATATATATATATAATTTTTCTCTACTCTAGCTCTTTGAAATATCAGTGCCTTTGACATCAGTACCTGAATTAGTGCCTGTTAAAGTTGCCAACCATACAGGTTGTAAGTGCTTGTCAACGGCTCCCAGCCATCCATATCCCATAATCAGAAGATCCATCCAGGTCCCAGAAGAAGATGGGTAAGCATTTCTTATGTTTGATTAATACTTGTTTTTGCCTTTGCCAAAGCTATGTGTGGAATACTTAATTAATTATAGAGTCATCACTTTCTCTTCAACTTCTTGATTTTTTAGCTTCTAACCTAGGTCTACTGTTAATAACTATTTGGCAAATACATTTTTAAAATTAGATGTTAAAAATATATTGCAGTAGGACCAAAAACTCAGTGGTTATGAACTCAGCATATTTACTTATGAACACCTTTGTTTTTAATACCCATAGTCTAATGCAGTTGTAAAACTTTATTCCAGCCTCAAGTTTGGCACATGTTCCCTCATTCCACAACAAACATTAAATATAATTCATTCTAGGCTCTTTATACCTTTCAGTCCCAAAATTAGAGGGTGGGGAAAAGGTTCCTGGTGTCACTGGGCAGTGACAAAACAATGCATCTGAGTTTGGAGATTTTCTAACCCTTCCTCTTGAGATTACCAAATGGAAAATTCTTATTTTAAATGAAAATGATTTAAAATTAATTTGACTTTGAATTTTCTTAAGAGTATTTTGTGATTCTTTATGACAGAAATTATAACACCCTGAAGTGTTCTGAAATCAAAGATAAGAATCGTTGATTTGGAAAAAAAGATTGAGAAACAAATAAAGGTCTAATTACAAACACTGAATACAAATATAAAGTTGGATACTTAGATCTTACAAAGGTAATGCAGTATATGCATGGGTGAGTGGCGAGTGAAGGAGTGAGCTGGTGGTTATATGTTAGTTAACACTGAGCCAAGAAGACATCTCTACCTCCCTTAAGCAGCTCATATATAAGGAACATTTACACTCAAGATGTTCCCGCTATCCTGGCCAATGTTCTTACCTCTATTTTAAAGAAGATAGTGCTTAGGAACTATGTTAGAACAATATTTACTTTTGGTAAATAGGCTCTATTGACAGCTAATTTTCATCATTTTAACACCGATCTTCTCAAAGATTATAACTTCCCCAAATTACAGTTTCATTTCCAAAGGTTTCTAAAGAGAATATTTGTAAATACAGAATTACCATCTAATAACATGTAGTTCATAAATATGAATTAAGCTATTTAAAACTCTTAACTGTTCTCCACTCAGAAATTTATTCAACTTTTAAAAAAAAACGTTCCAATGGTATGATTGCCCTTGAAAGCTTTTAAATCTGGTTTATTTCTTTTCCTAGCTGTTCCCATTCCAAGAAACTCTGTCCTATTGACATGTTATGGGATAACAACAAATGTAAATGTGTTTTACAGGAGGAGAATCCACTTGCTGGAATGGAAGGTAATGAGAGCAGTATGAAATAATAACAGTAATAATAAAAATAACAACAACAGCAACTAACATTTATTGAGTGCTTAATATGACCAGGCAACATTGTAAGCCTTTTATATCTATTAATTCATTGTATCCTCACAATAATCCTATAATGTATTATTATTATTCCCCTTTTTACAATTACAAAGTGGACACACCACGATGTCTAGTAATTTTATCAAGGTCACACAGCTAAAACTGATAGAAGCAGTCAGATTCCAGAGCCCTCTGTGCTTTAATTATATAGTAATGCATCATCTGCTTTTCAATATTGAAGAAAAGCCCAAAGCAATTAGATCATCTCAAAACATTTCATTTGGAAGGGGATGGTAACCTTTAATGAAAGCCACTTCAGAACTAAATAGTCAACCATGTTTTACTAATTTATTTGTATAAAAGTCTCACCAGAACATGAAGTAATTTTGGATTTCTTGGTTTCTTTTAACTGTCGTGTGAAAACATTCTAATAATTTGAAAAAAAGGGGGGAATAAGAGGAAACTCTTTCTGAAACTAAAGCAAATTAAAAGCAAAACACAGCCATTGGACAAAGGGGAGTTGGGAACCAAATGAGATAGGCAACCATCACTGCTCATAAATAATTATGTTATGATTTTTGGTGATGAACATTTAGCTGAAAATGAGTGCATTTTTGTATATTTCCCAGAGAACTTGGTATGATTCCACTGGGAAAAAAATTGCAAGGAATCATGCAATCTGAACCTTGCTTGTTTTAAACAATGAATTGCAAACAAGACTAGTAAGGATTCAACTCTAAGGAATCAGTCCCTTAAAACCATAAGTAACATCCTACTTCATATATTTCTGTCTGTCAGCATGAAAGCTCTATCCAGGTTTTGAGGAAACTTAATGTTCATGTAGTGTAATGCCTATGAAGATCTTGAATGTTATCTACATCCTTCCCACCAGTGTTCAGCCATCCTCTGCTAAACTATACATCAGTCATGTGGAAACTCGCCACTGAACGAGGCAGCCCAGTTACTCTGGCCACGTTCTTGTTGCTAGTAAACTACACTGAACCTAAATCTCTCTCCAGAGCACTACTGTCCAATGGAATTACAGTGAGAGTCACATATATAACTTACATTTTATAGTACTCACATTAAAAAGGTCAAAAGAAACAGATGAAATAAATTTTCATATATTTTTAAAATCCAACATATCAAAATTTTATTATTTTAACCTGTAATCAATATAAAATTTGTTAATGAGATAGCCTTATTTTTTGTACTAAGTCTTTGAAATCCAGTGTGTATTTTATACTTATAGCACATCTCAATTTGGACTTCCCATTTCATGCTCAATATGGCCTGTAGCTACCATGTTGGACAGCCCAGCTCTAGAGTATCAACTCCTTAGTTCAGGTTTTACCCTATAGAGGCATGTAAAACAAATATAATTCTTTCTCCATGTGACTCATTTTTAACAGTGTTAGAAAGTTATTGTGGGAGGCAATATACATAGAACTTAAAGGCTGTTCTAGTCAAGGTTTCCCTGGTACACAGCTTCTGAGAAAGAGATTTGTACTCAGGAGGTTTGCACACAGGTACAATGCATTAAAATGTGAGAGGGAATCAGGACTGGGCAGAGGGAGAAGTTGAACTGTGTTGCAGTTGCTAAGATGTGTCAGCCAATCCTATGGGGAGCTGAAGCTAGGATGGCCCTTGGGAGGATGCTCCAAATCAAGGCAAAGAGGCTGGGTCCTATGGACTGGTCATTCATTATATATGGGCTACCTTGGGAAGGGGATGTAACCATGGGTGAGGTAGCCTCTTTCTGCTGAAGGTAATTCCTTGGGTGGGACTCAGCTGGTGCACATGGGTGCTGAGAATAGGAAGTGTAGCCCTGGCCAGTTTGACTCAGAGGTTAGAGCATCGGCCCGCAGATCAAAGAGTCCTGGGTTCGATTGTGGCCAAGGGCACATACCTCGGTTGCACATTTGAGTTAGTGAATCCAAGTCCAATTGCATTTTATCATGTTAGATTCAGGTCACTGCTCTAAACTGTTTTTAAAATACAGAAAAATGAAAAAAGAAAAATTGGAGAGTCCTGATTTTGTATTTTATATTTCACAAGATAACTACAACTTCAAGAATTTACTTAGAAAAATTCCATCAGTTTATTGATAAAAATGATAAATGGAACAAGGCTGGGAACAGAATACATTAGTATCCCATCATCAACCTCCCTAGGATTAAAATCAATATATAATTCTGCAAAGCCATTGTGATCAAAACAGCCTGGTACTGGCACAAAAACAGGCATATAGATCAATGGAACAGAACAGAGAGCCCAGAAATCAACCCACGCCTTTACGGTCAATTAATATTTGACAAAGGAGGCAAGAGCATACAATAGTAAAAATGGTCTCTTCAATAAATGGTGTTGGGAAAATTGGACAGGTACATGCAAAAAATGAATTCAGACCACCAACTTACAACATACACAAGAATAAACTCAAAATGGATAAAAGACTTTAATGTAAGTCACAAAACCATAAAAATCCTAGAAGAAAACATAGGCAGTAAAATATCGGACATTTCTTGTAGCAATATTTTTGCTGCTATATCTCCTAGGGCAAGAGAAACAACGGAAAAAATAAACAAATTGGACTATATCAAACTAAACTTTCTGTACAGCAAAAGAAACCATCAGCAAAATGAAAAGGAAACCCACTGTACAGGAGAACATATTTGCTAATGATACATCTGATAAGGGGTTAATTTCCAAAATATATAAAGAACTTATACAACTCAACACCAGGAAGACAAACAATCCAATTAAAAAATGGGCAAAGGACCTGAATAGACACTTCTCCAAAGAGGACATACAGTTGGCCAATAGACATATGAAAAATATGCTCAATGTCACTAATCATTAGAGAGATGCAAATTAAAACTATAGTGATGTATCGCCTCACACCTGCTAGAATGGCTATTATCAATAAATCAACAAATAACAAGTGCTGGAGAGGGTGTGGAGAAAAGACAACCCTAGTGTACTGTTGTTAGAAATGCAGAATGGTGCAGCCACTGTGGAAAACTGTATGGAGTTTCCTCAGCAAATTAAAAATAGAACTGCCTTCTGAATCAGCAATCCCACTTCTGGGAATATATCCTAAGAATCCCAAAACACCAATCAGAAAGAATATATGCACCCCTATGTTCATAGCCATGTTATTTACAATAGCCAAGATCTGGAAACAGCCCAAGTGCCCATCAGTAGATGATTAGGTAAAAAAAAAAAAAAAAAAAAAGCTGTGGTACATTTACACAATGGAATACTATGCAGCTATAATAAGTAAGGAACTCTTACCCTTTGCAACAGCATGGATGGACCTGGAGATTATTATACTAAGTGAAATAAGCCAGTCAGAGAAAGACAAACATCATATGATCTCACTAATATGTGTAATCTAATGAACAAAATAGAACCAGATGCATAGATACATGGAACAGACTGAAAAGTGTCAGAGGGCAGTGGAGTGGGGGAGACTGGATAAAAGAAGGTAAAGAGATTAGCCAAAGAACATATATTTGTAGCTATGGACACAGACAACAGTGTGGTAAAGGACAGGGGTGGGGGGTGGGGGCTGGGTGGAGGTAGGCAAAGAGGGGGCAAATGGGGGACATCTGTAATAGTGTCAAATATATATATATATATATATATATATATTATATATATATAAGTTATATATATATAACTTCAAGATATCACCCTTTCCTAGTTGCTGCTTTATTCAGTTCTCCTACATCCAGTCTCTGTTACTTTTAACTTGTCTAGGACTGAGGTCAGCTTCTGCCAAGTTAGTGAACACCTAGTGGGCTGTGTTTTCCTAAACCATGGGCCTAAGAGTGGAGTTAGTCCTGCCCAAAGTGTTCTCAATGAGTCTCTACTGCCACCTTATGATCCCTGCGAATCAGTAAACACTTCTTAACTATCCTTCAACAAACTATTCTCATCTTGCTCCAAAGTGATATTTGTCTTGCTGGCATATGGCTTACAAAGCTCATCTTTTTCCTCTTCACAAAATTCAGAATAGAGTCTTTCCACATCTAGCCTTCCAACACCCATTTCACATGATCCCTCAAAGATGATCAATCAGAGAAGTTAAAACTATGAGATTGGATGACACAAGGTTGCCATTTTGATACATCATTAATGGCTAGATAGTGGCAAGAACACATGGTCTAACCCAATGTCTTGGTATGCTGGATGGGATTCTTTAGTCTCCATACATCAGCAGGATTCAGGATCCTTTTATTACACCAAATAAACTCAACAAACATTTATCAAGTACCTGTTTTATTTATTTATTTATTTTTAAATCCTCACTCGATATTTTTTCTATCTTCAGATAGAGTGGGAGGGAGGGAGAGAGAGAGAAACATTGACGTGAGAGGGACACATTGACTGGCTGCCTCCCGCACAACCCGGACCAGGGCCGGGGATGAACCGCAACCGAGATACGTGTCCTTGACCAGAATTGAACCCGGGACTCATGGCTGCAGGCCAATGCTCTAACTGCTGAGCCAAACCAGCCAGGGCTCAAGTACCTGTTTTGTACCAGAACAATTAGACCTGGTTCCTATAACCTTTAGGATATTTTAATTAATGGAGGAAACAGAGAAATACACAGATAAATACATAAGAAGTGTAAAAAAGGACAGGATCGAAATATGTACATGGAAAGGGCACTTGGCTAAACTTGCAGAATTTAGGAAAGATATTGGAGGAAAGAATTACTAGCAGAGGGGTGGGTCTGAGAGACTCTGGCATATCAGGTGAACAAAAAGTACTGTAATTGGTATGGATGGAACATAGGCTCTGAGAGAGATGGGGGGGAGAGAGAGAGAGAGAGAGAGAGAGAGAGGTGAGTAGGATTCATGTCAGTTCATGGTGGGTCTTGTATGTCATGATGAGAAAATTGGCTTTTATTTTGAAAGAGAGGGAAACCTTTTAAAGAACTTAAAGCAGTAGTAAAGTGATTAGATTTGCATTCAGTAACCTCGTGGAGAATGGAGTGAAGGGGTAAAACTTGTGTTGTTGGCAAATGAGTGATGGCCATCTACACAAAAAATACAAGGTTCTGGTTGAATTGAGACAGTGGTAGTGGTGATGAAAAAGAAAACAAATTCAGGGAGGCAGAACTCAGAACTGGGTGGACATGGTGATTAGCTCAATATGGCAGATGAGTTAAGAGTGGTGGCACCATTCCTTAAATCAGGTGAACTGGAGAGAAGCAGTTTTGGGGAAGAAAGTAAACATGTACTTGCTTTAAAACCTTCAGGAATGCTAAGGAGATATAGTCAAGTCCTTCCAAAGTTTCTCTTTCATTTTTTTGCAATGAATTTCAACTTGATAATTAGAATTGGACATGGAGCAACTGTACACTTTCTAGAAGTATCTGTCATCTAAGTGTGTCAAAAACTTCTCAGGCTCTCCTCTCTCAGCTGTATGTATCTCCCAGCAGATATCTGTGGAATCCAAGTTCATTATCCCTGTTGTATCTTTTATATCAGTGTTGTGATCTGTGGTGAGGAAATACATCACTGTTTCTACTCATAGTCTGGAAGGTCTGAGGTGTATTTCTATAGTGCCAATACTTCTGTTCCTATCTGTGTTTAATCTTCACCTGAAAACTGGGAAGGACTAGACGCATAATCCTTAGACATCCTATATTTTATTACTCATACTTGGTTGTAAAAGTTTACCTTTTTAACAAGTCACCAACATAAAAAATCTCTAAAAAATATTACCAAAAATATTCAGTTTATAACATTTTTATCACAATCTGAAGAGAACATATGAATTCTGTATTTGTATTATGAAATTAAAGGTAAATCTCCTTCACTGTGCGAAGATTAGGAGCAAAAATCTACAGGAAAGGAGATTTCGTGAATCCAAGTTATTTGAGAATGATGTAAAGTATACACTTTGGGGATCATGTTATCCATGCTATAGCTATTTGACCAACACTTTTCTGTTTCTATTTAGACCACTCTCACCTCCAGGAACTGGCTCTCTGTGGGCCGCACATGAAGTTTGATGAAGATCGTTGTGAGTGCGTGTGTAAAACACCCTGTCCCACAGATCTCATCCAGCACCCAGAAAACTGCAGTTGCATTGAGTGCAGAGAGAGTCTGGAGAGCTGCTGCCGGAAGCACAAGGTATTTCACCCAGACACCTGCAGGTGAATGGCTTTTTCACTTTTGCCTTAACTTGACTCATTGACATTTAATATAAATGCCATTTTGATTCAGTGGGATTCCTCATTAAGCCATTTTTTTCCATGCTCAGGCCCCCTTTTTTATAGTAAAACAGAGGTTTGGCAATTAAGGAATAAGCAAGAATATATAGTGTGATGATTAATCGAGAAATCAAGAAAATCCTGCCTGCTATTATTGGCTTATGGATCTTAAGCAAAAACTAGATTGATGAGATGTAAACAAGTATTTGTGGGGGAGTTCATCTCAGCAGACTCTTTGGTTCAATCTCTCTCTCAATATATGTTCATATATGTTTATTTGGTTGTTTTCTCTCTGAGGAAGGGGATGTCACTGGATTTATGTAGCAAGACATTTATTGATGACTAGAAGAGTTAGAGGTTACCGAATGTACTTGAATAGATTTGGAATCCATATGGGATAACCATTCAGGATTTTATATTGACATTTTAAATACATATCTAGAAAATTTAATTTAAAAACATAATCAAATCAGAACAGAGTTGTTCCTTTGAATATAGTCCCAGATTCTGAATTCTCATGTTTATTTTCTTTTGCAACAGCTGTGAGGATGGCTGCCCCCTTCATACCAGAATGTGTACAAATGCGAAACCGGCCTGTGCAAAGCACTGCCGCTTTCCAAAGGAGAAAAGGCCTACCCACGAGCTCCACAGTCAAGAAAATCCTTGATTCAGCTTTGTTCCCAAGTTACCCCTCCCTGTCATTTTAAACAGCATGCCGCTTTGCCAAGTTGCTGTCACTGTTTTTTTTCAGGTGTTGGAAAAATTTCATTTCACATAGTACCAAGTGAATTCAGGCCAACCTTCCATTAAACACCAGCTAAGGATTCCCTGGTTTGCTGACAGATGTCTTCTAACTGAAGGTGCCTCTGCACACCAAGGAGTAGAGAAGAGGGAGCCTGTGTAACCCTTTCTGTTTGTTGGGTGAAAGCAAAAGTTTTGATCATCATGGAATGACAAGTACCAAGTGATTGATTACTCACAGCAGATGAGGCACTTCGAATAGTCTCTGAGTCCTTTGCTAATTGCAACTCTCTTGTGAATTATTCTGATTCTTCCTTATGCAGATTTTGATTTGTATGATCAGCACTGATTTTCTAGTTACTGTCCAGCTTGTAGTTTTGAGTTTACCAAACTTCTGTCTGTTGTTTCATATTTAAGTGTATTTAAAGAAAATAAACACTGTTATTCAAGCCATTGAGTTTTGGTTATTTAATATGCTTCCACTCTAAATTTTATGCTAAAGAAAAAAATGTTTTGAAGAGAGAAAGAAATTTAGAAGTGGGGTGGGGGGTATGGGGAGAGACATAATCACAACAAAACTTTACACCAATTTTGGAAAACCTAAGGAGTAGCTCTCAGAAAGTTTAAGATGCTAAACAAAGTTAAATAAATGTGACCCAAGAATCAGCTGGAAATCAATATTTCTTTTGAGATTCAATTTAACTTGACTTGACCCTCATTCCAGGGCAAAGGAGAGCCCACTGATGCCCCAGACATCTTTGGATCTGCCCCCAAACTAACTCAAACCATGTTTTGGTTAGTGGCTCTATCCTCCTAATTGCCATTTAGGTGGAGCTATTATCAGGAATTCTGGGCTAGGACAAAACTATTTTCTATCGGGCTTTGCACTTCTAAAACCCTTCCCCGTTTACTCTTCAACCCCCAATAACCACCAAGAGATTTGTACTTGGATTCTGATGCTGGGTCTGACCTAGGGTGGGGCTGGTCCTCAGAGTGGAAGTGGGATAACTGGCCTATTGCCTTATTAGAATTCACTGGTCATTGTACAGGAATATTTGTCATACTAATAGCTTTGGTATGTGGGCTGATAATCTCAACTTGTTGCAAAATAAAAATATGTAAAAAGTCCCCAAGAGCTTAAAGCAAATACAATAAATTCCAGTGATGTATGATATCCCTAATTATCCAAGCTACAAGGCCAGAGAATTAGTAATACAACAGCTCAGATTATAAATCTGTGACTAAAGCAATGTGTTGGGAGACTGTTTAGAGATGGAAACAGATTGGACAGCATAATGGTCAGAGTTGGATGAGATTAAAATGCTGTCTGAGATACTTGATAAAGGAGATGACACAAATAATCCATTTTAAGGCTTTTAAGGGAAGCAATAGATTGGTGAAAATTGTAAGCTTAATGGATTTGGTCAACAAGAGCTAGACTGTGTCTAATTTACTCATAATCCTCATTATGAGAACAATGTCCTGTGTATAGTAGGTGTCTGATAAATAATTATTTAATAAATAATGAAGTAGTGCATTGATTTTGTGATCAGAGAATGGGAACTCATATGCCACTGGAATGCCCAAGGTGAACTCTCATTCTCCAAGGTCTCTGTCTGGTTTTTCATCATTCAATGTCTTGCCAGAGCTTCTTCAGAGCATAGCCATTGGCTTTCACATGGAAAGGTTCTAATAAGACATGCCCCAGTGCATAAGCACTTAGTAATTTTCTGCTTGTATGTCATTTACTGATTCCCATTGGCTAAGCAAGTCATATGGCCAAGCCCAGAGTCAGTGTGGGAGGAGCTTAGACAAGGGTACGAATATTGGAAAGTGGTTCATTGAAGACCACCAAAGTAAATCTCCCACAAAGGCTGGTTTCTCACTCTAGCCACATGTGGAGCCCTGTTTGTCTATTATTCTACAAGAGCTGAACCCTGGTTCCTGTTTTCTTGCTTCCACATACAGAGTCCAGAACCTACATGGCTTTTGTCTGATTACCATTTTGCATTTTGGTTCTATTTCGGATACATAGAAGTGTTTGTTCTTTTTAAAATCACAGCTATCACATTTTAATTTTCTCACTTATATCTCTTATTTTTGCATTTAAAGCAGAATGATGAGTGAGAAGTCTCAAAATATTAATTGAAAATGTCATCTTGGCTGGAAGTCTGGCTCAACATCAAGTCCATTTTCCTTAGTAAGATCCTCTACCAGTTTGCTCCAATCTTCACTGGAAATGCCACCCTTCTTCTGTCTGAACTCTTTCCCTACCCTTCCCCTGTATAATTACACAACAGTGTCCATTGGGCAGTCAGTACCTGTCTCTGTACTATGATCATGTTATTCTTGGAGTGGTCTTGCTCCCAACAGATGCATGAGCATCTTTACTTCTACTAGCTAAATGTTGGCAGCTAGAAATAATCTTTCTCTCTGAACTCCCAGTATTTTTTTTTTTTCTCTTAGGGCACTTATCACTTCCTACCTTTTATCATAGATATTTATATATGCCTTAACTCTGTCTTGGTTCCTTGGGGGTAAAGCTCATGCCAGATTTTTCTTGCCTTGTGCCTTATACATATATAGCAGGCTCTCAATACAACTGTTTCCTTCCCATTTCAACATTATCCAAGGGAGCTAATTTACATAGGTATTTACAAAGAGCTGAATTTCAAGGGAAGGTGATTTCCACATTTATTTTACATCTTCTCCATTTATAGGTCATTTTATATTACAACTGCTATTGATTACCCTCATATTTTATTAAGTGTAAGTATTTTAGTCTACTTTTAGTGATTTCCAAGGAAATTCTCTAAAGGCATACCTTGATTCCATACATTCAGGCAGAACACTATACTGTAATTAGAATTATCCCTAGATTTATAGCTTAATCTTGCTGCTACAACTTTTTTTTGACTTTCAGAAAATAGCCTTAAATAGAGATCTTTGCTTAAGGTTTAACTGATTATAAATGGAGTCTTGTACCCATGTAAGATTGTGAACCATGTCAGAGTCATGATTTATTTGCCTTTTAATGCTCAGGACGTAGGTCAGAGATTGGAGCATGATGAATGTTCATTGTTTTCAGACTTTGTTGGAACAGCCTCAAGTTTTCTCAACCCACTCCCCCAGAGAGACTCAGCAATAGTGTGCCTTTATGAATATCTATTTATAAAGGTCAGCCTATTCTACAGTATTTAAAACACAAAGAACTTTTCAAGAAAAGTGAATTATTTTATACTATTGGTAAAAGGTATATTAAAGCTATGAAACATAAAAAGTTTTTAAAACATAGGGACTATGTTTAATATTCCTTATATTCTCCACAAAGTCTTTTAGAGTAGACACTGAGTAAATCTTTGATGATAAAGATAGAAAATATTTGTTCTATTTTGAAAAAAGATCACACCTCTTTTGAAGGAGTATTGGATCAAGATCTTATTTTAGAAAATTCACGGTACAATTTCTAAACTGTATTGTGATCAAAACTATGGCAGTGGCAAACCAGGGGCTCAATAAATGAGGCTTGACCCTCATATATACCTTTCAGCATGTCTGCCCACACTCTTTGTCTTAACCTATTGAAAAAATGAAAAGGAGACCAAAGCAATGTTGTATACCATCTGGTAGTATTGGTGTTATCTGTGAAGCCAGCTGCAAATTATTAAGCTTGAATAAGTATCATTGAGTCCTCATCACTTTTATGCTCTCATGCTCTGAATGGACAGAGCAGAGTATCCATTCCTACCTGTGCCTTACTCATTAAGGTTAAGTGATACACTTCAAATACACTTCAAATCCTACAACCAAAATGCTCTTTGAATTATATCACTGCACTATAACTTTTATAAGGTACACTCTACAAACTATTTTCAATACATTTTATTGGGTATATAATGTGTATCAAGGACTGTGCTGGCACTGGGTAAAGAAATTCATTAATACAACTAAAACTTAATCAACGTATATTACCAGAACAGACCCTGCCTCATCTTACTATCTGGCTGGGAAGGCAGACATTTAACAAACAAATGCAATTGTCCGTTTTCAGAAAGAATTCATGTGAGATTCCAAGAAGACACAAGTCTTCAAGGATCAGGTTGAGGACGGAGGAGGGACAGCAGCCAGGCAAACAATTTGAATATCACCTGATAAATGCTATATCGGCAAATGGCCAAAGTACTATCAAAATACAAAGGAGGAAGGATATACTTCTCTCTTAAGGTGTGGGGAGAGCATCAGAAAGGAGTTGAAATCTTCAGGGATGAATAGGTTTTCTACAGGCTTAGAAGTGGTGCTGGTGATGGTGTCACAGAAGGCATTCATTCTTGAAAGCATGCAGGGCAGGGATGGGGCACTTCAAGTACCGACAGTGAAGGGTGGATCAGACCACTCCCACTGATTCATTAGCTTCTTGGCCAAGCACCACTATAGCCAGTTGAACCAGTTTGAGCGGGAGTTGATATTTCAGCTCAGATTTTTTTTTCTCCAGAGTGTACGGTTGCAAGATAAAACACAAAATGCTCAGTTAAATTACAATTTCAGATAAACGACGAATAATTTTTATAAAGTCCCCAATATGTGGGACATATATTAAAAATATTTATCTGAAATTCAAATTTAAAAAAAAATCTGATTTTATTTATTTATTTTCATTTGCTACATCGGGAAACGCTACCAGGGTGGTAAGAGCCAGCACGGTTCCGCTGTGGCACAGATAATCAAACAAAACGCCACCATGACCCCGCCTTTCTGTAGCGAGTCTTTCCAATCAGAAGCCAGAGAGAACAAGCTTCCAGAAAAGAGACGCTGTAACTAGGCAACCAAGGTTCCAACGACCCGACCTTTCGACCGTTTGCAAGATCCAGGTTTAGAATTGTGGTGCATTCTGGGAGTTAGTTTTCTAAGTTGGATTCGCCTTCTAAGGCCACCAGACTACAACTCCCAGCAGCGCTAAAGCGCCGCTGCGGGGCACGCTGGGAATTCTGGCTATATGCCGTATGGAAAGGCCCTGGAGGGTTTCTTGTGTAACAAGACAGTAGGGCGGATTTTCAGTTTCCCAACATTAGGAATTTACATAAAAGGTTAAGCTGAAGATCACTGCTTTCAATACAGAGACAACAATTCTACCGTAACAGCGTGGAGACAAGTGCATGCGCACTGAGGTTACCTCCCACGTTGAAGAGTGGAGACTGAGCGCCGCTCCTGCACGTGATTCCAGCGCCTCTTCGTCATTGGCTGCATCGGGGGCGCGGTGCTCGGGCGCGGACGCCCAGGATTGGTGTTTGGGAGCCGCGGGGTGGGACTCCAGTTGCTGCCGCGGGAGGTCCGGACCCGGGCGGCCATAGGACTCGCCGGTAAGTGCGCGTCTTACCTCTCTGTGCCGGCACTCTCAGCCGCTTCCGGGTGGGGCTGAACTGCCCCCACGGGAGTTTGGTTGGGCGTGGAGGGGGCGAAGCCAACCCGGCTTGTGGCTCGGAAGTCGGGGTCGAGCGTTTCTGTACTCAAGTAGGGTTGAGGATGCTCTGGGGCAGACTCGGTGGAGCAGGGTCGTCCCTTCCCTGGCGCTCCCCCGTGTCCTCTCACTGAATGAAGCCGGGGCAGTACCCAGGGGGTTGGGTGGAAACACCGTCCTCTTGACCCCAATACCCCGCTGGATCCCCCTAAGGCTTCTCGGGAACCTCTGCTGCTAATGACTGCCCAGGGACTCCTTGGCCAGGGTCGAGAATTTTACGGGTATCTCGCGTTTGCCACTTAAATGACTAGGTGGCGACTTTGGACAAATAGCTCAACTTGTCTGGCCTTTCATTTATCAAATAAGAGGTGTTCAGTACATCTTCTAGCCTCTCTTTAGCTTTAAAGTCTAAGATTTTGTTATTGTACCGTTTGTTGAGCTTTTACACCATCAAGATGTTAGGTGGAACTTGGAAGTAGGCAGACTCCTCACAGAACATTTCAGGTTGATGAAAAACTCTGATTTCATTTGGTTAATTACTCACTGTTTTCGTTATAATTAATCTTTTAAAATTGACTAGAACTTGAAATTCGGGTTTAGGTGACAAAACTACAGTTAAAATGTTAATGGATGGAGCCACTGAAAGTACAAACTTGAAGAATCTCAATATTTGATAATTTTGAATCTTAATTAGTAAATTCCAGTCAACAAACATTTATAAAGAGTTATTTCTGAGAATATATTTAAAATATAGATGAATTTGTTGGAGAAAATAGATAAGGCTTTGCACCTGCAGTTAATTTGTATTTTCTGAACTTGAAGGTGAAATTGGAAACTCAGGCAATGAGGATGGCTTCCTATTGTATGGTTGTTTCTGGAGGCATGGATATCATTTGTAAAGTTGAGGAAGAGTTTCAGTAGGTTTCCAATACTCTTTAGCTTTAAAAGTCTAAAAATCTCTAATAATACCAAGTATTGAGTGGACATTTTGCACTGATAAGGATCTAGGAAACCCCTGAGATAAACATTTCCTACTTTAGATGTAGAAAATGGCCCCAGATTTAGCCCATCTCTAGTTTAGTTTTTATCTTCAGGCTCCAAACTGAAGTGAGGGACACTCATGGCAGAAAGACCTATGTAACTGAAAGAAGAGTTAAGACAATGAAGGGAGCAGTTTCATTTTCACCATCCTTGAATAAAGAAGGAGAAAATATGGATGTCTGCAGCATGTGCTACTGGTGGTACTTGGAAAAGCTGCTCTCAAAAAGACAGCTCTAGTTCCAAGTATATTTTAGTGTGAACCCCAAAGGTAATACTAGCAGAACTTTATGAGAGTCTTTGAATCAGTGGCTAAGCTCTCGAATGGGGTTGCTACCCTTTATCTGTAAAGGGCCCTAATATGTAATTATTGGAATGAACTGGTTTGTTAGAATGGCAAATTATTATACACTATGGTGTGACAAACTTATTTTTTGAAAGTATGTGTAGCAGTCTTTTAAAAGCAAACAAGATATAAGGACATTGCAGAATGTAGTTTTGTTGTATGGCACATAGCAAATGCTAAGCAGGTAAATGTCAAATGAGTAAATTCATGATATGCTTTATTTTATTTCCAGAGGGAAAGCTAACAAATTTACGTTAATGTTAAAACCATATCTATATCTGGATTTGGAATATGGAATGTATTTTCTCTGAGCTGAGATCCTCTTTTCCTCTCTTTTTCAGGTACTAGATGACATATCTTAACCGGGTTGCTCTAAAGGACTAATGCCTAAACCATCTCAACATGGCTTATCAAGGAGGAGGTGGGCACGGCCATGGTCCATCACCTGCGCTCTACCCTGTTAGCCCTGAAAGTCTTTTAACATGTAGAACTCATAACATATGCATGGTGTCGGACTTTTTCTACCCGAATATGGGAGGTGTGGAAAGCCACATTTACCAGCTCTCTCAGTGCCTGATTGAAAGAGGACACAAGGTCATAATTGTCACTCATGCTTACGGAAATCGAAAAGGCATCCGTTACCTCACTAAAGGCCTCAAAGTCTATTACTTGCCTCTGAAAGTTATGTACAACCAATCTACAGCTACAACCCTCTTTCACAGTCTGCCATTGCTCAGGTACATATTTGTTCGGGAGAGAGTCACGATAATCCACTCACATAGTTCCTTTTCTGCCATGGCCCATGACGCCCTCTTCCACGCCAAGACAATGGGGCTCCGTACAGTCTTCACGGATCATTCCCTTTTTGGATTTGCTGATGTCAGCTCGGTGCTTACAAACAAGCTTCTAACTGTATCTCTTTGTGACACAAACCACATAATTTGTGTCTCTTATACTAGTAAGGAAAACACTGTGCTAAGAGCAGCACTGAATCCTGAAATAGTGTCCGTCATTCCTAATGCTGTAGATCCTACTGACTTCACTCCAGACCCATTTAGAAGGCATGATAGTATGACTATTGTTATTGTCAGCAGACTTGTTTACAGAAAAGGTAATGAAACGATAGCTACAATTGCACTGCACAGACTTTTTTTTCTTGTAGAAAGCTGTTGAATACTTGTTTATAATGATTGTTTGGTTTTTTAATTTTGTTTTATGGTTTTATGACTACTTCTGCATTAAATACAGCAAAGAAAAGTCGACTATTGTTTTACATTCAAAAAGGAACTTTTGGAACAGCAGTGAATACTGCCTCCCCCCAACCTTTGATGTTTTAATAGTTATTTAAAAATAAAACCAACCTGATGCTATTTAATAGGTCAGGTCTTTTTAAAAGTTAAAACAGCCCTGCATATGCGATAATTCTTACTAGTACAGGGCTGAGCCCACCACCGATTTCTAATTGCAAAAGTAATGTCTTTTCTTTGCAGATGTTTAGAAAACAGAAAAGCACAAAGGTGGAAACTAAAATCAACTCTTCCTAAGGTCTCCTGTTCCCTCCACCCCCGGCCTAGCCACCATTATCTTATGCATAGATTCAGAAGATTATTTTAAATATTGTTAGATTGAACTTTAAAGGCAGTTCGAATCAGGAATTATCCTTGTCCATTTTGGGTAACTATGGAGATTGAAAGTCCTTTTGTATGTTCCATTGTGTTAGACTCTTCTTAGAGGCACAAGAACATTTTTTTATTGTGGGGGGGAAAACCCTTTATTTTTAGAATAATATTATAGATAATTCACAATATTAACCAGTTCCATTTCTTACAAGGTACTTGTCAGGATTAAATGACATACTGTATTTAAAGTATATTGCCTGACATAGTAAGCACTCAGTAAATGTTAGCTATTATCAGCAATTATGGTTGTTATTCTATATGCGTTTTTTCCTTGAAGAATGGGTTTTTAACCTTTGTATTAGAAGGGAGAAAGGGAGGGGAAAGAAAGGAAAGAAATAAAATGAAAGAATTGTAGAAGGCTAAATGTTAAAAGTCATTAAGCTACCTTCTGGTTTATCTAGAAATCCAATTGATAGATTTAGTAATAGACTTGAAACAAAGATAGCTAAGATTTTCATGAAAAGCCTTCATAATTCAGAAAAACTGCATGTGAATTTATGTTAATGCAATCATTTTAAAAATACTAGCAGTTTATTTAAATCCTGTTTTGAATTATTTAATAAAAATGACCTGTATATATCTCCCACCATCTTTATTATAATTGATCTGCCTATATTTGGGGAGATTGACAGTGCACTTCGTGTGTGTGTGTGTGTGTGTGTGTGTGTGTATGTATTTCTTAATAAACTACCTGGGTTGTTTTGCATTTTTCCTTTGTGTACAATTTGTAATTGTTAATGAGTTAACTTCTCAAATAGTGTCAACATTGCTATCACTTTGGGTAGCCACTTTCAGACTAGTGGGGCGTGATTTATTTTATTGCTTCACATTACCTGAAGTTGTATTTACATATTATAAGAAAAGTATTTCATTAGAAAACAAGGAACAAAGATGTATACTTCTATTCTCTGGAATGTAATGGTCTGGCTGATGGGTCCTGCCACCTTCACTTACTCTCCTTTGGGGAAGTGGGCTATAGCTGGCTTGAATGGACTGTTCTTTTAAATTTTGCTAATGCCATAGTTTTCACTGCAGAATCCTCTGTATAGTTTGCATTCTGCACAAAGTGGAGACAGAAGTTATACTTGGTTGCTTAGCCCTTTCCTGCAGCAGGAAGTGGAATCATAGGTAGTAGACTGAAATAGCTGAAAGAGACCTTGGACTTTAGGTACATAGGTCTCTTAATATTCTGTGTCAGGAAACTTTCCCATCATTAAAGAGCTTGCTCATTAAAAGACTGGGATAAGATCTAGATCTCCAGTCAGCTGTCCTGCTCTGTAGAAAACTTTAATTCAAACTTTAGCTACCTCAAATACCTTTTCTAGAAGTGGATGATGCTTAAACACACGTGAATAACTTAACATTATGCTGAAATGAAACAGGATAATACACTATTGGGTGTATGGAAGGTAACAATGGAGATCAGTGTGTATATCTTCAAGAACTGCAACTCTTGGGGGACCTCTGAGAGTTTGTGAACAATTCTATCCACCCTGGAAAGGTTTAAGAGAATTCTTTTCTCTCCTTAAGGAGGGCATACTAATACTTTTCCAAGTGAGTGGATTCTCAGTAGTTCTGATGATTTTTTAAAAGTATAAATATTAATATCTCCAACATTTAACTTTATTTTCTATTTCCAGGGACTGATTTGCTTAGTGGTATAATACCCAAACTCTGTCGGAAATATCAAGATTTAAATTTCATAATTGGAGGAGAGGGACCAAAGAGAATAATTTTGGAAGAAGTACGGGAAAGATACCAGCTACATGACAGGTATTGATGGATTCCATATTGTCTTGGGTGAGAAAATATCAATTGCCTAAGTTCAGTTTGGGCTACATGTCTGCATTAAGTGGATTGTGTCTCCTACATGTATTTGATGTAAAAATGTAATGCAAGACCTATTTTTAAAAAATGTATATAAAATGGGAAACCCTAGTTAAACAATTTACAATTTCCTTTTTTTCATTAGTCCAACATTACTTGACAGGGCAGCAATTGGAGGCCTTATGGAAGGCACAAAAAACCAACCACTTTGATTGGAAATGTTTACAGATTTTTAAGCCATACTGAGTTGTGATTTATTTATTTATTTATTTATTTATTTATTTATTTATTTATTTTTTATCCTCACCCGAGGATATTTTTACATTTATCTTCAGATAGAGTGGGAGGGAGGGAGGGAGGAAGAGAGAGAAACATCAATGTGAGAGAGACACATTGATTGGCTGCCACCTGCATGACCCCAACCGGGGCCGGGGACAAACCACAACCGAGGTATGTGCCCTTGGCTGGAATCGAACCCGGGACTCTTTGGCCCACGGGCTGGCGCTCTAACCGCTGAGCCAAACCGGCCAGGGCTACTGTGTTGTGATTTAAAGAGCATGGCCTAAATCATGTCAGTCCCTCTGCACATACAGATTTGAACATTTCTCTTCCTTGGTGACTTAGATAACGTGAGGGCTACGCCTGTGAAACATCAGTTTAAAGGGGGCATTCTCCTGTTTAGAAATGATACTTTGACACTTACTCATCAAAATACATTAATATTTTCATTAAGTGCAAACTCATTTTGGAAACGATGACATTTTATACGTGTGATGAAAGTGAGAACTATGTTAGCTGTATGCATTTTGACCAAACAGCTTAATAAGACTGTTTGTTTTGGATTGGAGTTTGGCAATATTAATTTTTTGAGGTGGAAAGCATTAGACCCAGTAAGAATCTAAGTATAATATGAATAGCACACTTGGCTTACAAATTATATTTCTTTTGTCTGTAGCGTGATTTTCACTGTCCTCTTTCTTCTCTCATTTCAAAAATCAGAGTGCGTCTCTTGGGAGCCTTAGAACACAAGGATGTTAGAAATGTCTTAGTTCAAGGACATATTTTTCTTAATACTTCCCTTACTGAAGCATTCTGCATGGCCATTGTGGAAGCAGCCAGTTGTGGTTTACAGGTAAAAAGCTTTGAGGGCTTACATTGTCGGGGTTTCCGTGCATGTCTTTTGAAAACTAATCAGACACATTCTGTAGTCATCTTTTAAGTTGGTTTTGCTTATTTTCCTGAGATACGAATTATGCTGGATCATATGTTCTTTTTCTTTTTTCTTTTTAAGGTTGTAAGTACCAGGGTTGGTGGAATTCCTGAAGTACTTCCAGAAAATCTTATTATTCTATGTGAGCCTTCTGTAAAATCTTTGTGTGAGGGATTGGAAAAAGCTATTTCCCAACTGAAGTCCGGAGCACTGCCAGCTCCAGAAAAAATCCATAACATAGTCAAGACTTTCTACACCTGGAGGAATGTTGCGGAGAGAACTGAAAAAGTATGTCACCTGCCAAGAAAAGGGTATTTGAAGATTGGGTTTGAATTCCTGATGTTTCATGTACACATTGACTTTTTCTTACACAGGTTTACCATTTCTATTCTATTGTGTAAGTTTATGAAGGCTCTCCCAAATGAAAAGAAGCGAACTGTGTACTTTTGATATGTGCTAGACTTCATGTTTCTTGTCAAATCATTGCATTTGATGTCAGAAAGTAGCAGAAATGCCATCTACATTTTCATTAAACTGGGCATAAAGAAGTTACAGAATTTTCTGAAAATCACAGCCATTAGAGGCAGGAGTAATATTAAAATCTATTGTGAGACATTTTCTTGAGGCTGTTTAGAATTCTAACGTGTATAGATCTATTAGAAAATATATGGTTTTACTTAGTCTGCTTGCAGCCACGCTATAACTGGCAAATATTTAATTCAGGCTATTTCCTAAACCTCCTGTGTCACTTTTGCTAACTACGGTGGTTTTCTACAGGAAAAGGATTTTTGCATCTTTGGGCTGATTGAGAACATAACTAAAATTCAAAATGCAGATGGCAAATGTTGGAAGTAAGATCACAGATAAAAAGCAGCAGTAGAGAATGTAGATTAATACCCTTAGGTGGGAGAGTATGTGGGAAATGCTTCCTGGTTCCAAGTTAGGGACTTCATTTATTTCTGTTGGTTTGTCCTTTGTTTAATCTCATTATTTCATCTGCTTCAGACCTCTTATTACCGTGTAACACACTGGCTGGAAACACTCTGCTTCTTAGTATATAGAAAATTTGATCCAGAAGCGCAGTCATTTGGGAACATGGAGAAGATAGTAGTTTAGACGAGTGCTTTGTGCTTTCACTGTAGTCAGAGGAGCAGCTAGTTTCTAGCCAGAAATAGAGAGCAAGATGGAGCAGCCGAGTGAGCAGAATAACTCGTTATTGTAAGGCTCTCTTATTTGGTTTAAATGATAAATTCCCATACATAAAATGAACTCATATTTGAATAAGAATGCAGAAAAACTCTTTTATCTCTACAAATTGTCATATACATTTTCCACTGAAACGTGAGATATTTGAGTTAGCAGTTTTGACTGAAATGTCTGAGATACTCTCACATTCTAGGAGTTTTGCAATGTCTCCACCCACGTGAAATAACTACCTTTTTCCTTTGGAAGTTGGAGGGTAGCACTGATTACCTGCCAGAAATACATATCAGAATCACCTAGGAAGCCTTTTTAGGAGCTATTCATTCCATCTTCCTGTCCCCCCGCCTTCCCCTACCCCAACCGCTCCCTTGATTCTAATATGACCCTTTAGGAGCAGAGGTGGAATTTGGGAATGGTTGGCAGGGATATTTGGTTAGACAGGTTTTTTTTTTTCAGTGATACTTGACTCTGCTTGATAACCATAGCTCTGTAAGTTATGACTTTACTTTCTGGATTGCATCATGTAAACCTTGGAAGTCTGAGCTGCTGTAGATACTAAGTTCAGGGCAAAGAACTCTAGTGACAGTATGTCACTATATGTTAAAGGAGCTAATTAGGATTTTTTAACCACAAATTTTCTTGTAGTTTTGCTTAAGGTAATAGTAAAACAGCTGTGTTTTTTTCTGTTTTATACTCTATGGTGATTTATAGTATATATTCAGAAACAAAGTTAATCCTTGACTGTAATGGATTAAGCCTATTATTCTCTTCATAGTAGTAAATTACTTTGTCACTTAAGATCATAAATTAATTGACCTAGAAATAAGGGTGGAAAAAATAGGTTGGTTTGTAGTTGCTCTTTTAGTTCTGCCTGTCCCACATAGGACATTGTGATCCCTTTCAACTCCCCTCTCTTAATTTAACTGTACTTTTTAGAAGATTGAACAATTGTGATTCACCGGTCTCAGCATAATTCTCAACATAATTCTGATTCAAAGGTATTCCAAATATCCTCGGGGTAGGAGAGCTAGATGAAAACATCCCGTATCTTTCAAAGGCTACTGGCCTGCAGAATTTGTACTGCACATCATAACTTTCTTTGAGTTCAAAAGGAGATTCTTTACAGATCTGCTACATGAGAATGAGCACAGGTAATGCTCAAATGCAATTAAAAAACAATAATGCTGGCCCATTTGATGTATTCAAAATAAGTATGCTTAAAGATAATTTTTTTACTATTTTTGACTTTAGTGCTTAGTGATTTAAAAAGCAAGCCACCTACTACCAATTCTCAGCAATAAACTTTGTTTTCTTTGCCGGTATTTGACCTGTACTATCTACTAAGATTTTCCCCCATCTCTTTTCCCCTTCTTTTATTTGGAATCCATGAAATGTTTCTGTATATTCTCACCATTTGTGCTCAGCAGCATGGCCTCATGTGGTTGAAGAGATGCTCTGTATCCAGAAAAAAGCACACTAGATTGTCACTCTCTGATTGTGGTTGATGTCTACCCGATAGTGGGGAGATCTCCTCAGCTGAGCCAAGGAATCTTAGAAGGCCAGCCCTGCTTCAGGGAGTCACTGCTGAATTAAGTATGGCCTCCACAGAGGTGACCTGAAGAGCGGGTCCAACCTCTCGGGACTTTAGAAATCTCATAGTTGGGTTAAAATTGATGGTGATTCCCTAGGAGACAGGAGCTGTGGCCATATGTGTCTTGGTATCACATGGCGTCTAGCCCAGTGTCCTGTCCAGAATAAGCATTCCATAAGTGTTGAATCAAAAGGCAATAAATTACTGTAGTGAATTTCATTAACCACATCATCCCTATAACAACAACAGTGAAATGTAAGCTACTTCTGTTTATATCTATAAAACATTCCTGGTCCTTGTTTATTGTAGATCAGAGTGCTCATTCTTGGCCTCTCTCCCACCAGGTGTACAACCGCGTGGCAGGAGAAACTGTGTTACCGATGGACAAACGACTGGACAGACTCATGTCTCACTGTGGCCCAGTAACAGGCTGCATTTTTGCTTTGTTGGCCGTGTTCAACTTTCTGTTTCTCACTTTCCTGAGATGGATGACTCCAGATTCTATCATTGATGTTGCAATAGATGCCACAGGGCCAAAGGGTGCCTGGACTAATCAATACCCTTATGGTAGAAAACGGGGCAGGAATAATGAGATGTCCAAAACCAGGTAGAAGAAAGCCTGGATAAGATTTTAAATATTTGTACTAGTTCTAGTAAGACTATTGAAAATAACCTTGCTTTTTCCCTCCTTTTTTACAGTTAATTTAGTAAGTTGTGCTACCTCTATATTATTCAATGTTTTATTTTGAGGAAAGATAACTTATGCAATTCCTGAGTGTAGAAACTCCTTGCACTTATTTAAAATTTAGGAGAAAACCTATTTAAGCCACTCAGGTATGATATTTTTCAGACTACTGAAGTCCCTCTAGCAGAGATGTTTTCACATATTTTGGGAGCTTTGGGTGCTGAAGGGCCAAATGTTTTCTGGGCATTTTTTTTGGCCAATTTAAATGTTCTACCATTAATTAGATATTCACCAGATGTTTACAAGTTTTCTTTAGGGAAGTACAACAACTCTCTGAACTGTTTTAAGTCATATCCATGCACCTTTTTTAGATATTGAAGTCATGTTCTTAACCTCTTATTGGGTACCCTCAGTAAGTGTTACATATAATCAGCAGGTTTCTTGAGTAAAAAGGTCTGTCAATTACCAGCATGCTTTAAGCGCCTACTCTGTGTAGAACATTGAACTAGATACTTCCTGCCCTGAAGGACCAGGGTGCATTCGCTGTTTATGGCTCACTTTGTTGTAGTCACAGGTGACGTGAAATGGTAAAACATCCAACATGCCAAAAATGCTAATGCTTTTAATGCCAGGAAACAGTTGCCGGCACGCTCCGAGCACTTTGATCCTGTTGTGTGCATTCTAGGTAGAGCCTTCATTTTCAGTTGTGTTTATGAAAAGGCTTTTTGCTTTTCAATTACTAGGGACCGATATCACTGTTGATGAGAGTGCAGAGAGAAACCCTCCACATCCTTCAGTGCATAATTTCGTTCTCTATAAATGCCTTCGTGTTTTCCGAGCAGAATGTATGAGGTGTGCCATCTCAAACTCAGCTGCTACCCTGAACCTTTGAGAGAAGTCACTTCCCTTCACTTGTGGCCTAGCTGATGTCTGATAAGTATTGTCAGTGTGCAAAAAAGTCTTTACCCCAGAATGTTTTTTTCATGGTGAACTGAGTCTGAAAATTTTAGGAATATAAGTCTCTGTGGATGGATGTGTTGTTAACTGTAATTGTTGTTGCCCAGAGCCATGGGTTTTTGAACCCCAAATTATCCACATGCTGTGTCTTACTGAACTCCTTTGAATAAGTTTTTGTTCTAAAGGACTGAAATCGAAAGAAAGAGGCATGTGTGGGTGCACTACATAGATTCTGGCAGTATTGTGATTGTGTACAGGATTTTTTTAAATGACAATATTTACACAACTTTTTTTAAAGTATCTTAACATGCCTATTAACCGGTTGCCACTGATATAAAGAAATATATTTGTGTTTCATACTAAAAAACAAATGCAAGAGTGCAATTTTTAAAATCTACAAGTTAGGAGTTCTTTAGTTAAAGAAAAGTGGACTGATCCAAACCATTAAATCTTACTGGGATTTTTATGCACAGAAACTGACTTATATAAATATGGAATGAACAGTGCCAATATTCATGATAAAGTGAGAAACTATAACATTTGGTTTTATTCAGCAATTTTCAAAGGCATATTATTTTTTCTTATATTTTTGTTTCTTGGCATTTTTTTTTTCCAAAAGCATCATTGTCATTTATTTCAGATGGATATAGGCATTAGAGTTCTTGCATGTAAAATATGTAATTTGCAAATTAAAATTCTTTGTTTTTGAACAAATGGAAGTAAATTTGCTTGTTCCAGTAAATCTTTGTTTTCAGGCTTCCCGGATACTTAAATTGTAACTGTCAGTGTTGCACTGGTCAGTATGTGGGAACATATTGTTCTGCCTTCTACTTACATTTATTTGAAAGTGAACTTGCATTGATGAGGATTTTATAAAAAAATGTATTTCTTTTGATGTTACAAAAAGTAGCACATGTAAAACTGATTTATGAAAACATGCTACATGTCCTATACAAATAAAGACCAAAATGACATTTTGACAATTTTCTGAGTTTGTCCTTTTTATGACCAGAATTTTATTAACTAGTTGAACAGCACTCCCCTTCCCCCTCCCTCCTATGCTTTCTTTAAAAAAAAATTATTGAACTTATTGGGGTGACATTGGTTAATAAAATTATGTAGGTTTCAGGTGTGCAATTCTATAATACATCATCTTTTCAGTGCAATTTGATGTGTTGCTAGATCTCTTAGTAAAAAATATCCTTCCAATGATGAATTACTTTGTCATCTTTTTTTTTTTTCCTAGAATACATTCTCTCTTTTACTCATGGGATAGCAAGTTCAATTGTGCCTTTGTTTCCTGATCCAAACAAATCCTTGTTTTGCGCTGTGCTAGAGTTATCACATGAGACAAAGGAAAACATCTATTAACTGTTGTGTATGTGAACTACGTAATTATACTTTGTCTTGCAAGCTATTTTAAGAGAAATTTGAATATTGATTTTAATTACAGAAATGCAGTTTCTCCCACTCCTTTTGTTGGAAGCAGTGGAAAGCATTCACCTACATTGGTACGTTCTGATTTATCTTATACTGAAACTTATTTTTGGCAAAGTCAGGGTATCACAGGTCTGTGTTTACTTTTGTGAAATATTTTTAAAGCCCTCTTTATCCTCTGTATTCCCCAAAGAATTGGCTAGATGTGGTTATATTATATCATCCTGTGACTGGATTTTTAAAATATGATATTCTAAAAATTAAAGTTCTGTACAGAATTTGATTTGTAGTCATTAGTACTTTGGGGAGTTCATTTCTCTTGATCATTTATGTTTAGCTATGGCTCAGTGGTACTCAGCTGGTTGTAGGGGGGTGAAATGGGGTGGCAATTTTGTCCCTATCGGGACATCTGGCAGTGAATATCTGGAGACATTTCTGGTTGTTACAACTGAGTGGAAGTGGGGCATTGGCATCCAGTGCATAGAGGTCAGGGATGCTGCTAGATATCCTCCAATGCTTTCAGATGGCCCCCAACAACAAAGAATTATCTGGCCCAAAATGCCAATAATGCTGAGGCTGAGAGACTCTGGTGCTATAGATGATTTCATCTCCTGTAAAAGATACCATGAATTGACTCTACTTCAGTAGCCTTTTATGCCCATCTCAGATGTGAAGATGGTCTCTCAGAAAGAATATAGATATCCATTTGAAGCTTAAAAAGTTGAGCTTCTCATGGCCAACTTTTCTGGTGTGTAAAACAGAAAGTACAGTCATGTTTAAATAGAAATCAAGGCCAAAACAAGATTGAATGATGTTATACAATACAATATACATCACTGGGCTGACATGAGTAAATAATCACCTTCACAGCGTGCAGTTGAAAAAAGAGACATGAAAAGAGGTAAAATACTTGTGTTCATCTGTGTATTTTTGTACAGTGGCACTCTACTAGGTAATTACTATAAGCTTGGTAAAGTCAACTCTGTATGTTAATATCTGTTCTTGAGCATGGAAAAACACAAAGTCTTCATGGTTCTTTAACACTGAAATGATGTGCTGTGTATTGTGACTCAAGACTTCTCATGCACTAGCCTTTTAACGAAGTATAGGGAAACAGTTCTTATATACGTAGCCATTCTAATTTGAGTGCTAGGAGAAACTCCCATATTTTTTCATAAAACATTACATAAGATTTATTTCATCTGCTCTTATAATTTTATTTTGGCTTGTCTTTTCTAATTGGTTATAGAAATTTAGAAAATCTAACATAGCCAAGAATGAAAGAGACCACCTAGATTTTTCTGACCTAATTATCCTAGGTGTGGAAAATTAAAAATAAATTCAATTTCACTTGTATTAGCCAGCTGATGCATGTTGAACAGTTAGGCGTACAACTAACCAACTAGGAAAGGTAATGATTAATAGAATCTTTGGGTAATTCACCCAGAACTTGGGGCATCTTCATCATCCATTTCATTATGACTCTTCCATGATCAAGGATAGCTCACATTTTCCAGAAAGAGGCACCACCTTTACTGACACTTGAAACGGGAAGTGAATGATCAGGAACTTTACTAGGGGACCTTATCACAGATGAAATGATTACAGTAAGTGGTCTAATGCTTCCAGTATGACACTTGTACTTGGAGAGGCACCGAAGATGGGCCTGTTATAAATACTGCCTTAAAGTAAATGGTCTTTTTTAACCAGTCATAGTTTAGATTTGGGCTTTCTCCCACGAACCTCAGAATGAAGGAAGAAAACGAAGTGTTCCAAGGGCTAATACTTCCCACCTATAACATAAGATGTATTTGTACTTCCTTGTATGAACTTCAAATAATTTACTTTGTCTTCCATGGGATCTGAGAAGTTTATCTTTCCAGTCCTGCCTTCCAACATAATGTAGCAAAAATTGGGATTTAGAAATAAAAAAGGTTTGGATGTGAATCCTGTTTGTGAGGTAGTGCTGAGGAATGCAGGTCTAGAATTATCGGCTGTTTCTGGTTAGAAGGAAGTTTCTTTAGTTCATTTAACCTTGCTGTGAATGTGAGCACATGCAGTCGCCAAAACATAGTTAGCTTAGAACCTACACACTGAGTTCTCTGTGACAGGACACTGAGGGCTAGAAGGTTTAAAATAGATGTCATATGATACCACTTACAACCCAGTGAAATTTTGCAGTCCCCAGAACCTGTACAGAGTATAAACCAAAATGGAAGATGGTCCTGTTTTCTATGGCTTTAAAAACATTTTTATTACCATGTTTGCGACTTTTCTTTTCTTCAAGCTTTTGATTAAAGTTTGTTTGGCTCTCCTAACCCATTTCTATATCGTCAAAGGAAATAGAAAAGAAGCGGCTAGGATAGCTGAAGAGATCTATGGTGGAGTATCAGGTAAAAAAACAGCCTTTGTTAAAAGGCTGATGCATGAGAATACGGCCTGAGTTACAATACACATTTTTATTTCTGGAAGGCAGATATTATTTATACTTTGGCTTTGAGTGGGTCATTTAAAAAATATTATTTAAAGTTGCAAATGGTGTTAACTACATCATTTGTGAAGGATTTTCAGCTTTCTTTTTGCAAGTTCTTCGACTAAGAGTTATTATTTAAGTAATTAAAGTAGTGGCTTTCTAAAAGTATTTTGAGAAACTTTATTTCTACTAACCTAAAGAATTACTTATCTGGAATTATTGTCTTTAGTATTTGTAATCAAATTTTAACAATGCATTCTAACAAGACTGAGTTTCCTCACGAAATAGAGTGATGAAGAGATTTTATTTAAAGCAGCAAATGTGGCAAGCTGTATTTATTTTGGTGCTGTCATTTGCAATTCGAATTGATGAGCCACTTGTCACTGTCAGGAAAAACTTTTTACTAAACCCAATTTATACCCGATACCATGCAAAGCACTGCAAACAAAGGTCATTGTAATGCGAAGTGCCAACCTTAAAACATTTTGAAGTCTCCTGCTTTGTAGAACTTAGTCTTAATTGTAGTGAGATGCTACAAAAGTAAATGAATCAAATATCCTTGTCACTGCCAGGATCCTCACTTAATAGAAGAGTCTTTATTCATAACCAGTTCAGAATTTCCCTCTGTGTTTTTAGTGTTCCTAGGGGTTCCAAGATTACATCAGTCTTTATCTAGTATCCATTTCTATTTGCATCTAGGATTCTCTTTCAAAATAGACTGACGCTTTGTGATTCAAATACACTAGATGACTTTGAAGACATTAGATAACAGCAGTCTTACCCAAGAAAATAAGACCTCCAAAGAAGCATCAGAATGCTTCAGTTAACTGGGGAAGGTGAGAAGAATCCTGAAGTTTCAGGAAGTGTCAGAAGGCCCGGAGTGTGGAAAGAGGTTTCTTTTGGGGATTACATTTGTCACACATTTCAGGGAGGTATGTTGTTTAAACTCCCTTTAGTTTCAAGCTTAGCATGAATCTGAAAAAGCTATTTTCTTATTTAATTTGTAAATCTGGGCAGGGGCTTTTTAAATGTTTCAGTAACATAGTTTTGATGTTCTCCTAGATACATCATCCTCATGGTCTAAATTAGATAAAGCCCAAGAATGTTAAAAATGTTTTCTGTTGCTCGTGTGCATTATTTTTGTCTTTGTGGCCCTTAATTAAGTACACTTTTTAAAAAGTTTTATAATAGTCAGAACCTATGTAAGCATGATTTAAATCTGGGGCCATAATACAAATCTCTTAAATTGAGCTCATTTGTTCTTTAGCTCAAATATATTTGTCCGAGGCCCTAGGATAATATTCATTTAATTTGTAATTAGCATGGTGTTGTAAAGTCAAAACTGTATTTTTGGATTATCATTAACAAGGCATCAGGGAGGAGAATGGAGAGTGCATGTTCATTTCTCAGTTTAATTTCCTTCCTGTATATATGTATATGTGTGTGTGGATGGGTCTGTGTGTGTACACACACACAGACCCATCCACACACACAATAGAGAGTCTATCCAGATTTTTTAAGTAAGGCTTTCTATAATAATATAGTCAGTAACATGCCAGAAACTGGTTTTTACAAGATTCTGACAGCATGTTATCTTTTGACATCATTAACAGTCAAGTACTAGATACTTAAAACTAGGCATATTGAAAATCAAGAACAACGTTTTGTGCAAGTGTACAACTCAAACCCGAAATTGCCTTTGCTGTTCATTGGTCAGACAAATGTTTGTTGGGAAAATATGTGACATTTAATTAGGAAATTAGCTAATTAACTTAGCAAAGTCTCAGGAAGGTTAAATTTCTTGACTTCCAATAGCGTATTATGTTCCCATAAACTGTGGTCATTGCTGTCAAACATAAGGGAATGGTAGTAAAAAACAGCCAGGACAGAGTTTAGCCTGTCCTGGCACTCTTTCTTTTGGGAACAGCACCTAGCATCATATCCTTCATTAAGAATCATTTTTTTGGCTGTAAAATCTTTTGGGGAAAATTTTGTTTTCTGGAATTTCATATTCTGAAATAACATCATTCAATATGCCTTTGTGGTTTAAGCTATCTCATTTGTAGGTAACTCAGCAGGGTTGAGTTAAGCTATGGTTGGCTTATTTTTATTTTGCTTTTCTCAGGCTTCTTTGTGTAGTATGTCAACTAAATAAATATATACATTTTTAAGTTTGAGACGTTGTCATTGACCCTTGACAGTACATCTGTAGTACCAGGCGGGTCACTGGATCCCACCTTCAGCCCATAGATTTTCCTCAGGTACTGTCTTTCTTCTAAGGGATGTGGTGTATGATTTTTCAACCTTTGCTAATTTGGCTAGAATTGAAGCTGTATTTAGTCCAGTAATCTGGTCATCAAACTTGATAAAAATAAAGTGTAGATACAGGTTGATAATGTGTTTTCACAACCCTTGGACCAGGTAAGATTCAGGAGTTCTGGGGGATACTAGAAAGATTACACAGAGTGTGCAGTGTATATTGTATAGCACTCCCAGCAGGGCCTAAAACTGCCTCCCATAACCTTTTGATATTTCTATGGTGAACATATAAATATTCACACCAAGTAAAAATACAAATTAAAAATAAGCAGTTGCTTAACCTGTCTTGGCTATGCTTTACTGCCAAGGAGTTTGCGTCAACCTTGGGGAAAACTTGGTTTTTAGAATTTGGGAGATTGTAGAACTGTTGCACTCCCCCCCCCTTTTTTTAAAGGGCTGTTTTGAGCTAAAAGATTGATTCTATTCTAAGCATTACACTTAAAAATTATTTGTCCTTGTTCTAAATTCAAATGACTGACCTTGATTTGATGGCCACACCTCTGCCTGACTCATCAATCTGACTCCTTTTTCCTACTTTTCCCATTTGGACAGGATTTTCCTGCTTTTGGTATATTCTTGCCCAATCCTCTACCTAGCCTTCTACTCTTGTTCTGTTCTACTGGTTGTTTCCTCAGCCTTGCCCAACCATCCTCTGAGTGGTTACATATCACAGGTGCCTGCTGGCTTTCCCATGTTGGGATAACCAGTCCTCAGGAACTCTGCTGCCCCACCTATCACCTAGCTGAGCTCTCCTGTTCTTAATGGGTTCAAAGGAACCTTCTTTCTAACACACTACAAAAAGATGTTCATTGACTGTGGTTCATCTCCTGACCCCAAATGTTCTAGAGAGTGTGCATTTTAACTCAATTTTATTATAATATTTTCACTATCTCAGAAAATTTATTATAATATTTTTTACAATTACCTTTGTGTTGCTTAAAATATTAATTTTGCTAGGCTCTTGCCTGTATTTTGGTTCAAAATTGAAATTCCTTTTGAATTTTCTTTCCTTTGATAAATACTGCAGGAGAAGATATTGCTTCATATGATTTTGGAACTTGAGTAAAGAGAGTAGATTGTTTCATGTGCACTAGAGATTATAACCGGTTAGCTGGTATTTAAAAAATAGCAGACCAGTAATCTCAAATGCTTGTTGGAATTAGGAAGGGTAAAAATTGCAAAGGCTTTAAAAAATAATAATTGATTTTTATCTTGAACACTTGAAACTCAGGCAACTGTATTCCATCTGAACCAATTTTGTTATTGAAATCTACGGTTTTCAAAGTTGTCATGAAATTGTTATTCAGAGTCTGAGAAGTAGAGATATAAATCGTATTCTGAGAAAAAGTCAAAGGGGGGGGGATGAAAAAGTACTTGAACATTTTCCGTACACCTCGTCAGGAACAAGTAAACATATTTGTAGAGTAAACTATCCTCATAACGTACTTGCAGCCCTGTGACACAGGCATCCTGCCAAATAAGTAAAAATAGACTGCCTTAGAAGAGACTGACTGATTCCTACTTAAGCATTCGTTTATTTGGAGAGCTTGGTTGCATATTTCCTGAAAGGAATGGAAAAACTCCCTAGCTGCCAAATAACTTTTACCCTTAATTTCTCACAATTAGCTCCAATTTGCAAAACAGGAATGATACGAGTGAGAGACTGCATGTTGGGAGTAAGAGTAGAAAAATAGGAGAGCCCACCTTGGCAGTTTTCTGGAAAAGGGTTTTGTGTGAAAACTCTTCAGCATCCTCTGAGCAAGTGCTGGAAACCCATGTGATTGGCAAGGTGACTGCCTTGAGAGTGGCTTTGTTTCCAGTTGGGAAACAAAAGTGATTTCCTCATTTAAGGCAATACAATTGGTTTAATTCACATTATGTATATAGAGAAGGTGGATATTAGCAAAGCACTCCAGACATGTCAGTCTACCACAAGGACAGGGAGCATTTAAACATCGGTATTTCTTAAAACCAGAACAGGGTGTGTTCTAAAGTCTGAAACCTTGGATTTCAGTCCTATTTCTCCCACTTACTTGAAGTGAGATCTCTTCATGTGGGAGAAGGGGGTTGTCATAAATTTGGGCGTGTTCCAGTTCATGACGAAGACTCTTCCCTCCTCTCTTGAAAGCCAAGGGATGTGGATTCCAGGGGGAAGTGCAAGTTCAGAGAAGGGGCGCCTAGAAGGAGGGGAGCCTGGTATTTCATTCTCAAATTGGAAGTCTGCTTAGGCACTTGCTGAACTGCCCCCTCCTACCCAATTAGGGGAAAAGAGAATCTGAAAACAGTAGTGGGTAAGAGAGAAAACCAGGACAACCCGCCATTCCCTCTTTCCTGGTGGCATGGAAGATGGCCCCACAGGCTTGCCTCAACCTCAGAAGCATAGTGTGGGAATAGGGGCATCAGAGGGTGCTGCTTTGATGGCGGACAGTAGGAGAGGTGGTCAAATGCCAGTGCATAGGAAAAGGAACCTGGTGTGGCCCAGTGAGAAGGACCGGCCTGTTCTTCCAGTTAACTGGGGAGGCATCTTCCCTGTCCCTCACTTCTCCCTACTCCCAAGCTCCAGGGGAGCTGGGCACTTAAAAGAACAAAGTGGGGACGTATCAGAACATGCTGATTTTCCACCTCCAGCTGCTGGGGTGGCAGAGAGGGCCATACACTGCCCAGGAGTTGGCAGAGGGGCAGAGAGTACAGCTTTAAAGTGGACTGACCAGTAGACTGGTCGTTTTTAAATCTCTGTATTGAAGTCTGATGTAAATACAGACAAGTGCACAAATCCTCAGCGAACAGTTGGATGAATTTACACAAAGCAGACAGTCAGCTAGACCACCTCCCAAGACCAAGAAACTGCATGTTATCAGCATGGCCAGCACCAGGCCCTCTTCCAATCAGCCCCTGCCCCTCCTTGGGGTACTTTGCAATCCTCACACTCAAGGCAAGTTTGGACCTTTTTTGTACTTTATAGAAAGGAATCACACTGCACTCGCTCTTTTGTGCTTGGCTTCCTTCACTCAACTTTAGGTTTGTGAGATCTCTCCAGGTTGTGTGTACAGAGCAGGTCTTATGGGACTGAGGAGTAACAAAGTTACTAGAAATAGGATGCAAATGTGGTGATGGTTCCTCTTCTCAGGGAAAGGGGACACCACAGTCCACTTGGAGACAAATTTTAGAAATAATAAAGCTATTTCATGTTGATATTCTAAGCTAATAATAACAAATCACCACTTAAATCTTATTTTTATTTTTGAATCAAATACTTAAAGTACCTTTAAGTGACTTTGGTTGACTGGCTATTGTTAGAATAAAAGAATAACAAATGGCGGTGGGTTTGCTTCTTACATTGTTCAGGGTGAAGACTGTCCTCGCCACCCTAGTGCCAGTGTCCATTTCCAAGAGCAGTTAGGCAAGAGAGCAACATGTAATGTGTGTGATGCAGGCTTCACATTGAATGAGATGGTGATGTACTAGAAGAAAACCAAGGCTGAGTAATTGAGGATTATATGCATACATTATCTCATTCCCAGTTTATGCAAATTATAAGTAAATGTCCAAGTGATTTAAAAATACTCTGCTCTGATTTTTAACTGACTCAGCAACAAGTGGAGATGTAAACAATTGTATCTTTTTTTTTAAATTAAAGCATTATACATTCATATCTGGAGTATAAAAACATTAGTGATTTATTTATATATAATATATAAGGTGTCCCAAAAATGTATACACAACTCTGAATAATTATAAAGGCAGTGTTATTAAAATACATTTCATTTTCAAAATGTAATAGAATCTACAGACACCCTGTATATTGTATATACACGCCCTTTTTTTGTTTTGAAACTAATTTCAAAATGACAGAAAAGTTACAAGTGGTCCGAAGAATTCCCACTTCACCCAGAGACCCCAATGATGTTTTCCCAACTGTCCTAATGTCCCTGATAGCATAAAGATCTAGTCCAGGCACATGCGTTGCCTTTAGATTTGTGTCTCATTAGCCTCCTTCAGTCTGGAGCAATCCTTCTGTCCCTTTTTGAACTGGTTATAGGCCAGTTATTTTGTAGAATGTCCCTCAGCTTGAGTTGGTCCCCAGTGTCCCTATTAGATTCGGGTTATGTGTTTTGAGCAGGAATATCACAGAGGGATGCAGTGTGTTCTTTCCATTACATTCTTGCCCATGGTACATGTTGTCGCTCAATGCGTTTCATCAGATGGCACACTGCCAATTTGTTTCCATTACTTCTGATGTTAACTTTGATCCCCTGGGTAAGGTGGTATCCACAATTTTGTTTTATTGTAAAATTACTCCTGTTCCCTTTATAACTAGTAATTATTTTGTGGGGAGATAATTTGAGGCAGATTCTATTACTTCTACATTTCTGAGTTAGAATTCTCTAAGGAAGAACTTTTTCTCCCAACTTATATAATATATTCATTTATATCAGTGAGGACTTACAGATTCCTATTTTATTTATAGAAATTAAATGATTATTTAATCTCTTACTATCATTCTTTATTTTGATGTTCATATTGTTCCATATTTGGCCAGTGGAAGCCCCTTCAAGCCAGCCTCTGTGTTTTTTTGACATTTCCATCATTCATTGAGCACTTCCTTATTTTCTGGGAAGGTGTTTGAAGCTCATCTTATGTTTTTCCTGGTCCAGAACTGGAATCGGCCATTTCTCCAAGGAGCCCTTTACACACATACATATAGTGTGTGTGTGTGTGTGTGTGTGTGTGTGTGTGTGTGTGTGTGTGTATGGTCACATTTTCATACCAATTGCTCGAATTTCAATCCAACTCTATAGAGTTCATTCTAACTTTCCCCCTATTCATACCCCAAAGGGTTAGAGAAGATACAGATTGAGTTTCAACATAAGAGAGTTTACTGAACTGTTTATAGCCCCAGTTCTCACCAATTGGAAAAATTTACTTTGTCTTTGAGGCCTTGAGCTATTTCAAATTCACATTAATTCATCTTTGGTGGGATTGTTTCTGCCAAGGTTGCAGGTATGGGGGAATCTGAATTCATAACACCATCAGGATCACCTAGGAAAGGTTGGTAAGATGGACTGTTTGTGTTAAATCCAAATGGTTATTACATGCTATTCAGTGTTTGAAGAGCAGAGTTATAATTTGAAGAATGCCCAAATTTTGCAAACCAGAGTAGGTTTTCTTCCAAAACAGATGATTAATTGCACTTTGGCATTTTTAATAGAGAGTTACTTCTTAAATGCCCATTTCAGCTGGTTAGTCTTATTTGCTGACTAGCAATCACAAGACAAATCTATTTCTAAGGCAGTTCTGAAGCTTTTCCCTAGTGCACTATCTTACTATATTAGTAAATTGTTTTGAGCACCTACCATCATGGGTATATATTATTGGCCTACTTAGAGACCAAAGTACTTGCTAAATACTAGACTATACCTTCATTTTACAGATCAGGTCATTGAGGTTCACATAATTTTAGTAACTTGCCCATTTTGACAGAGAAAGTGGTCCAAGTAGGATTTCAACCCAGGTACTGTGGCTCACTGACCTCATGCTTCACCATCAGTCAACTGCCTCCAACAAAGCTGTTTACGGAAAAACTTTTGGAGGATTATGTCATCTGAAAAAGGACATTCTGCATTATGATTAAAGTATGCTTCATTACCAAAATGGAACAGACACCTACCTAAGGAATTTAGAACAAGACCATTTGACCTGGCCCACTAGAATCTCCTTCATGGTACATGATAAGCTGTTGAGTCTTTAGAGTAGGGGTAAGGGTGAGAGGCAGGGGAAAGGTAAAAATGGGAAAGCTCATTATCCAGCTTGGCCTTTCATTTTGCTTTATTTAGGGCTATTGATTCAAGCACTGGACTACATCTGTTGCTTGTTAAAACTGCCCCCCAAACCCAGAGAGAGTTTGTACGTTCCCTCCACACCCACCAACAAACTAATGGGCTGTACACTCAGTGGCTTGTCACCAGAAACTGTCGTGACAAGAGAGCCTGCTGCTTGGTACAAACTTCCCTCCTCTTCCCCCAAACCTTTCACAGTAGGTGGGCAGCATGAGTGAACTGCAGGAAGAAGACTCCAGACCTTGACTCTGAGCTTGATTTGTGTTTCAGACTGCTGGGCTGATCGATCCCCACTTCATGAAGCTGCGGCCCAGGGGCGCTTACTGGCCCTTAAAACTTTAATTGCACAGGTAAGTAAACTGAAGACTCGATCCTTTGTGCTTATTTTATAAGCAAGTATCCTTCTTTATTAGCTTTGCCTGTACCGGAGGTCTTGCTTGCTGGGTCCCAACATGGCCATTCCAGGTGTATATATCCTCTTACAGCTCACCATGTGTTCCTCCTGCCTCTCCTTTCTTGGGAAACTGGCTTATTTTCTGCCCAGTTCCATCCTTCCTCTTCTGGGCTGTCCTTTACCTCACAGGAAGTTTCCCTGTGAGGCTGATGGAGGATGCACTAACTCACCTTATACTCTCCCAGTGTGCCTTAGTAGCAGCAGCCCTGAAGTTGCATTAGCTATTGCTGGGTACCAAATTACCTCAAAACATAGGGGCTGAAAACTACAAACTGGATTCTCACAGTTTCTGTTGGCCAAGGAGCAGCTTAGCAGGGTGGTTCTGGCTCTGCATCTCTTGCAGGCTGTGAAGTATCTGTCAGGTCTGCAGACATCACATAGCTTGACTGGGGGAGGATCTGCTTCAAACAGCTTCAATTCCTTGCCACATGGGCCTCTCCATAGGGCTGTGCCTGTATCATGAGATGGCAGCTGGCATCCCCCAGAGAGAGCACACAAGAGTGCCTAAGAAGGAGATCTTATTATAACCTAATCTCCAAAGTGACATCTCATCTCTTCTGCCATATTCTCTTCATTAGATGTGAGTCAGTAAACCCAACCCACACACAAGGGATAGGACAAGTGAGCCAGTACCAAGAATCAGGGGTCACTGGGAGTCTCTTAGAGGCTGCCTACCTCAGCAATATACTATTTCAAGAGCAAACATTAAAATAGACTGACAAACATATAAATCTTACTCTATTGGAAAGATTTATTAAAGTCTTAATTATTAAGGCTACTTTATTAGTAGTTATGACTGTATCCCTTGAACAATGAACAGCAGCCTTGTAAATATTTGTGAAATGAATGAAAGTGTACACACTCCATTTGCTTTGTTTGTTTTAGCATCTATGTGTGTACAGAGGAGGTCAGTCATTTTATCATTTTTCCACAACCTAGCTAACACTGAACCTGGCTTCCTTACCATTTTGAGTTTAAACAGCTGGGCACACTGCTCTGCATTTGTGTGTGTGTGTGTGTGTGTGCGCGCGCGCGCGTGCGCGCATGTGCATACCTTTTTTTCCTCTCCTTTATGAGTTCTCAAGAAAGTAGAGGCCAAAAGAAAACTGGCAGTAATTATCAAATAGGCTTTGCACTTGATTTTATCACTTGCTTATTTATTTTTAAATCCTTTAAATTTTATTTGATCATTTTTAATATGTAATATATTCACATAGTTCAAAAATTAAAATGATATAAAAAGGTACACAGTGAAAAGTCTTACATCCACTTTCTCTCAGCCTCCCACTTTAATACTTCTATTAGTATTTTTAATAAGATTAATTTTGGAATTATTTTATTTTATTTTTATTTATTTTTTATTTTTTTATCCTCACCCGAGGACATTTTTCCATTTTTTGTTCAGATAGAGTGGGAGGGAGAGAGAGGAAGAGAGAGAGAGAGAAACATCGACGTGAAAGGGACACATCGAGTGGCCACCTCCCGCACGACCAACCAAGGCCGGGGACAAACTGCAACCGAGGTACACGCCCTTAGCGGGAACCGAACCCGGGCCTCTCTGGACCACAGGCTGACGCTCTAACCGCTGAGCCAAACTGGCCAGGGCAATTTTGGAATGATTTTAAAGATGCGTAGCAAAGATAGTACAGCGAGTTCCTATATACCCTTCACTCAACTTCCCCTAATGTTAACATCTTACCTACCCATGGTACTTTAGTCAAAAATCGTAAATCAACATTGATCCAATGCCATCATACAGAATATTGGGATTGCACCACTTTTCCATTAGTGTCTATTTTCTCTTCCAGGATCCAGTCCAGGATCCCACATTGCATTGAGCATGTCTTTATTTTTAACTATACTTCACAAGCATGTTGGTTTTTGTAGTGTGCTTAAATGTGTAAGGGAGCATTATCACTCTGGCTGTCACCACCAGATGGGGAGTCTCAAGTCTTGTTAATATTTGAAATTTCTGCTTCTCCATTTCTCATGCACAGTGAAGGCGATTCACTCTCGATATTCTTTCAGGCCTGCCCAGCATTATATTTCTACAGTTTCAGGGATTTTGAGTTTGTATTGATCAGGTGTTTTTTTCTAGCACATAGCTGCCACCTTGTGGATCAGCCTGCTTTTCTTTTCTTGAAAAGAAATCATATATGGGAAAAGGAAAAGGGACTTTTTAAATTGTATTTGATACCCAACTTGAAATCTGTAGCACAGCTCTGGAGTAATGACATCATATTCAGGACATGAAAATGGACAGGACTAAGGAGGCACAGAGAGGCCCTAAGATGAAGGGACAGGCAGCACCATTGATATATGGCAGGAGGTGGTGGGTACTTTGATTGGGGTTTGAGGTTCAGGGTCATGCACTAGGTTTTGGAAGCTTTCAGCAGGTCAGTTACAAAGCAGGGAATAAAAAAACTCAGCTGGGAAGCATCAACCACGGACTTAATTCCTTTCACATATAGAAAGTGGTAATCCTAGGGGGAAATGGTAAGGGCCAAGTTAAAATTAGGGCATGAAGTCAGAGTTGGCCAGTAGCTGGCTGGTCTGTCCTCTGTCACCTGGATTTCAAAATGAGAAAGGTAGAACATGTCAGTATGGGGAGGGTGTGTGTGCTAGGACTGGGCAGAGCTGCTGGGAGCTGGGTGAGGAGATGGGGTTAGGACAAGCCCTTGGCCCCAGACCCTGGTAATGCAGACTTCTGCACTCAGTGGAATTGTGACAGACAGCGGTGTTGCTACTCTGGCATATGAGTCCTGGAAGCACCATCAATTTTACTTGGTACTGTTAAGCCTGGGGGTCATCTTTCTGTTCTCAATCCAATTATAGTACTGTAAGTGTATTTTCTCTTTCTTATCATTTCCTTAATAACATTTTCTTTTCTCTAGCTTATTTCATCATAAGAATACAGTATATAATACATATACAAAATATGTGTTAATCAACTATGTTATCAGTTAGGCTTCCTGTCAACAGTAGGCTATTATTAGTGGTTAAGTTTTGGTGGAGTCAAGTTATAGACAGATTTTTTTTAAATTTTTTCCCTTTATTGATTTGAGAGAGAGAGAGAGGAAGAGATAGGGAGAGAGAGAGAGATAGAAACATCGATGAGAGAGAACATCGATTGGCCACCTCCTGCATGCCCCCCACTGGGGATCGAGCCCACAACCTGGGCATGTGCCCTGACCGGGAATCGAACAGGCAGCCTCTTGGTGCATGGGTCAATGCTCAACCACTGAGCCACACTGGCTGGGCTATAGACAGATTTTTGACTGTACAGGGCTTGGGGTCCTTACCCCCTGCATTGTTTAAGGGTCAACTACGCTCTTTTTTTTTTTTTCTGCCTTCCTAGCTTGAAATTTTTTATGCTTCAAATCTTAGTTAAATACTACTTCATAAGAGAAATTTCTTTTACTCTCCAAGACAGATTCAAAGATATACCCCATGCTCCCAATTGAAATTTGAACATTCTTCTTGTATAGCAATATATTCTTGCTGCTTCCTTGACCCCATTTCTATTTCTCACTAGGCTCTTAGACAAGAGAGACTTGTGTCATAAACTTTGAAGACCCAGGTACTAGCACATTGCTTGGCTCAGAATACTGAATTAGCATTTGGTGAATAAATGAATTCAAGGCTCCCAACACTATATTTAGACTCCCCTGGTCATGGCCTCTTCTCCTTTCTATATGATCCCCTCAGGCCAATAAGAACATGTCCAACAATGTTGCTTTCATTGCTATTGCTAATGCAGCCTTTAACCCACTTCTCTCCACATTGTAGGGTGTCAATGTGAACCTTGTGACAATTAACCGGGTCTCTTCCCTCCATGAGGCATGCCTTGGAGGTCATGTAGCCTGTGCTAAAGCCTTATTGGAAAATGGTGCCCAGGTGAGTACCGCTCCCACCTCACAGGTCTGTCTACCCAAGTGCAGCTACTACCATCTAAAGAGACATGACCTTCTCGACTGTTCACCCACTGTGGGTATGCAGGTCTAGCCCCATCCTTTTCCACATTTCTGAATGATCAAGAAGACATTGCTGCTTGCTCCTTTCTTCAGCCTCTATGCCTATGTGTGAACATTCAGATAAGGTCATTCACAGGAATCTCAAAATTGTGATGCTGGCTTTAAAAAAATCAACTTGAACTAAAGTAATTTGAAAACTGGTCTTGGAAAATTTATTGTGAAACATTAAAAGAACAACAACAAAAACCACCTTTAATTCAAAACCCTAAACCAACAACTATTTTTTGAGACAAATTATTAAACTAAATGAGCTCTTAATAAATAGTACATTTAAAAAAAACTTACAAAATTAACTTTATCTTATTTTTATTTTTTAATTATGTAATTAAAACTTTTTCTGTTACACTTGACATTTAATATTATTTTATATTAGTTTCAGGTGTACACATAGTGCTTAGACATTTATATAATTTACAAAGTGATCCCCCTTGTTATGCAAAGTGTTGAGGTCCCAGAAAACCTCAGAGTATTGTTCTTGGATTCCCAAAGAAATAAAACAGAGGACTGGCTGTGAAAGACATGGGTTTATTAGGACTTACATGCGAAATTTACCGCCACACCAGCTGCCACAGGTGAAGTTGAACCACTAAGTCCCATCCAGCCCGCAGACAGGCCGCCTAAGGGGCAGTCTGCTGGTGTTACTGTTTTGCCACCACCCAGACTTTCCCAGCATATGTTTTTATAGAGTACAGAAAACAGAAAAACAGGGCATGCAGGGGGAAGGGGATGTGTTTCCACACAAGCTGTGTGAGATCAAAACTGCTAGCTGTTTTCTTGACCAAGGAGCTGGCCAGACTCCCAAGGTCTCACAGTCCGCTTACTGATGACCTTCACTATATTTCCCACAGGGTGGGAGGGGCAATTGGAGCATGGGAATGGACCCATGTTCCCATCTACCATGCACCCCTGATTTTATCTTATTTTTAAATTCTTTTTTTTTTTTTTTTAGGGAGTGACTGAGGTGCTGTATGAAATCAGATATCAGAATAGAATGATAAAATTAAAACTTCTGAAAATTTCAATGACATTTAGTTGCTAGATACTGTTTTGTTGATAATGTCATTTTTAAACTCAGACCTTGCATTCTTTGTTTCATGAGCTATAGTGTTTTAAGTGCTTAATGAAGATTTTCTTTAAATTTTATATGGAAGTTGGGTTTCTGCATGTAGAACTGAATATCAAAGTCTTCTGTGGGCAAACTGATTTTCCTGATGCCAGAGTGGTTCTGTATTTTCATTAGGTACTGTTTCTTTAAGTTACCCTTAGTTGCCCAGCCAGTGAGACTCAGTGGTTGAGCATTGTCCCATGCACCAAGAGGTCACTGGTTCGAGTCCAGGCCAGGGTACATGCCTGGGTTGTGGGCTTGATCCCCAGTGCAGGGTGTGCAGGAAGGAGGCAGCTGATCTATGCTTCTCTCTCTCTCTTCCTTCTTCTCTCTCTAAAAATCAATAAAAACATATTTTTAAAAATATGATAAGTTACCCTTAGTCAACTCACATGTAATGGTTAGGGCAAGGTTGAGAGTGGGCCCTTTCCATTTAAGCTAGGTGACTGGAGTCACAGACAGATTTTGGGTGGGAAATATCAGACAACATCAGGTCATGGAGGAGTGTGTGTTGGGACAACTCTGGGAGGTTCTGTGGGGGACAGAGCAAAGAGTAAGACATGATCCCTTATCTTTGGCAATCTTATGTGAAAGTAATCAATAAATATATTACTTAACATTTAAATCAGAATGACAGACAGAACAAGAGAAAGTTGGTCAATCAGTAGAAAATTCCTCAAAATTGTCAGTCCCATGGGTACCTCACACTCAGCGCATCCGAAACTGTGCTTATCGGGTTCTTCCCTCTGGGACCAGTTCCTCCTCTTGGATTCCCAGCCTCAGAGACCAGGTGAAACGTATTCCTGGTTTCCCTAGCCCCAAACCTGGGATCATCCTATTTATTCTATCTCCTCATCTAATTAATCACAACATCCTTTTAATTTTACTTCCTAAATTTCTCTCAAGTCTATGCTCTCCTTTGTCCTGTTCCTATTCTAAACTAAAGCATTTATTATTGTATCAAAATGATCACTTTGTTGTGTTTGTCTTCCTTTGTAGAATTCAACCTATTCAATAAGAGGCAGTTTTCTTACTCACCTTTGCTTCTAAAACATTGGCACCTAACTGATGCTCAATAAATGTTTGCTGATCTGAACTGAGAGAAAGTTATAGGAAATCAAGTTAGAAGACTTTCTGAACTCAGGAAGAGGATAATACTTAGTAAAAACAAATCAAATCAGTTCCACCAAATATTTATTAGAAATCCCTAGAGTGTAAAAATTTGCACACATTTTTCCCTGTCCTTGACTGTTTCTGCCATCTTAGCAGCTCATCTTTAACTTTCCAATTTAATGGGGCTATCCTGGCTCTGTGGAGAAATACCTATTTTGTTTCTGAAACAAGGAAATTTAGGATCCTGATTATCACAAGCATATATTCTTAGTTGTTGAGGCGATATGATTTGACATCAAGACCTTATTGTCCTGCATTTCAATCATATCAGAGCCTACCCACCAGAATGCCTTCTTCTCCTAATGTTCTTTCCAATCTATTGCTAATATTCAAAGATGCTCCCAGCCATACTCATTCCCAAATGCCCTTAGAAGGCACCAAGGATGGTTGTAGACACCATGTTGATGGCTATTTTCTTTGTGCCTTTGATCATGATCTCTTTAGGATCACTGCTGGCAGATGCAATTTGTATGGATTATGGTAGTCCAGGAAGGAAATTTGTAGCAAGAAAGATGAAGTGTGGGGAATTACTGAGAAGATTTTGCAAGCACAGCTTCTGGGACCTTAAACTAGCTGATTTCTCTAGTACTTTTGGTTTCTGCCATGTTTGTTCATGATTGACAGGGGGTGTCAGCTCCACATTAATGAAAAAATGGAAATAATTGTTACAAATATTTATTGAATGTTTACTGGGCACCAGGCAATGTTCCAAGTGTTTAACATAGAACAACTTAATCTGCCCAATAACCTCAAGGATACGGAAATATATTTTAAAGATAAGGAAACCTAGGCACAGAAAGTTAGTATCCCAACCAAGATTGCTGAACAAAAATAAAAGAGAGAAAGTGAGCTGGGATTTGAATCCTAGCTAAGGGTTCCATAGGCCATATTCTTAACCACTATACAGGACTGCTCCTCAATGATTAGGAGGCTCCTACAAAGCTCTGGAACACCCACAAATACATTTTAAAAGCTTTGTTCCATTTTGCCCCATTTGGGATATTATTTATAGAGGCGAGAGTTGATAGGCTACTGGTGCCTAAATAACATAAATACTATAATGATGTAGAGTTCCCTCACTCATTCACCAGCATGGGAAATTTCTCCAGGCAGATATATAGGAATGCAACTTAGAGATGGTGATAAAGAAATAGCAAATCCTCTGGGTCTCTCTTTGCCCATCATTAGGTCAATGGAGTGACGGTTCATGGAGCCACACCCCTCTTCAGTGCTTGCTGCAGTGGCAGTGCTGCATGTGTCAACGTGCTGCTGGAGTTCGGAGCCAAGGCCCAGCTCGAGGTGCACCTGGCTTCCCCCATCCATGAGGCAGTAAAGAGAGGTAAATGAGCCATCACATTATACATAAAACATTGGTGGACTCACTGCAGTCTGCATGAATCAATGATATAGTGTTCACCACACAAAGATCACCCAGATCTTTACCGGCAGACTAGGTGGGGCTTAGAAATCCCATAGCAGTAACTTCAATTTGCCTAAATCTTCAGGAAATACTAATGGGGCATGAAAAACTCTTCTTATAACCTGGGAATGGCTTTCTGTCTCAGATGTCCCATTTACTGGGGATGGTCTCTTCACAGGCCTTTCTTGAGGCTCTTTGCTGGTGTTTTGGTGACAGCTGGTACAGTCAAGACTACAGGGGTGACTTCCATGAGTCATACTGTGGTTATGTCTCTGTCCTTACTAGAAAAGAATAGCTTGTCCCCCAAGCCCATAAAACATCAACTACTAACATAAAATAAATTATGAAAGTGTCTGAAAGCCAAGGCCGATAGTCTCTCTAATGGAAGATGAAACGTTACTGTCCACAACAAGCAATACACACTAGATGAGCTAATGACTTTAACGTCATTAGTTATTGAAAAAAAAAGTTGCAAATTTCAAAAGCATGGCACTGGAAACCTTGAAGTTGACTCTAGACTCCTGTGTCCTTGTTACTTTTGAAATGAGGGAAAAGGGTAAAATGAAGGAATTTAAAAATTATATGTATAGATTAAACAGGAACAAGAAGATGCCATGGAAAGGCCAAGGTCATTTGTCAGAGGTCACACTTAAAGAGCAACATTTCTGTGTTACCCAGTGGTGGAGTTATTCTCTTATATTGAGATCAGAACTACAATGAAGAAGTTAGAACACTGTAGAACAGAGACCTTTGCTGGTATAATTGGGGATGAAAGTCTTTATTTCAAAAATCAATAATGAATTATTTGCCCCAGGTTATTAAACATGTCACTTGCTAATTTTTTTTGGAGTGCATTACTTTAGATGATACAAAAGACCCAATGTTCATTGCAGCATTATTTACAATAACCAAGATTTGGAAGCAGCCCAAGTGTCCATCAGTAGAAGCTGTGGTACATTTACATAATGGAATACTACTCAGCCATAAAAAATAAGGAAATATTACCCTTGCAACCCTGTTCTCCAGGTCCATCCATGCTGTTGGACCTGTTAAGTGAAATAAGCCAGTCAGAGAAAGACCAGTACCACATTATTTCACTCATGTGTGGAATTTAATGAAAAATAAAACTGAACTACCAAGCAAAATAATGACAGACTCATAGGTAGAGAGCAGGCTGACAGCTGTCAGGGGCAGGGGCTGGTGGGGGTGGGGTGGGGGGAATTGAGCAAAAAAGAAAATCTCATGGACAAAGACAACAGTGTGGTGATTGCAAGGGGAGGGGTTTGAGGGTGGTGGAGGAGGGTATAGGGGGATAAATGGTGATGGATGGAGACTTGACTTGGGCTGGTGAACACACAGTACAGTGTACAGGTGATGTGTTGTAGAATTGTGCACCTGATACCTGTATAATTTTGTTAACCAGTATCACCCCAATAAATTCAATAAAAAGACCCAAATCTCAGTGTGTCTATGATTTTGATGTCTTATACATATTTGATAAACATTTATTGACTAATAACTGATGTTGGCCATTTCCCAAACTTCAAGTAAGTTCTTTAAGTTGTAGGGAAATAGTCTACTTTGGAAATGATGTACAAGTCTTTAAACTTTTTAAAATATTAATTTGAAGTAAAAATAAACCTACTATTTGCATTTCATCCAAACATTTAAAAATAGATTAATATTGGGAATGGTTTGAGTTACTTAAATAATTCTGCAGTGCTTAGATGGTTACATATGGAGTGTTTGGTATCTGTGTGCCCACAAAATATATATATGTTTATCATAAACACATGAATTTATGTGTCTCTACATAGTTTTTTCCTGTATCATAAAAACATGTTAGAGATCAATGTCCACAGAATGGAAGGATGAACAGCAAATTCATTATTTTAGATATTGTTACAGTAGTGCTAAGTATTTGACTTTTATATACTGTATTCATTTTTTAAAAACTTCCTGAGAATACTTAAATTTAACTCAGACTAGGCCCAGTTTCTTCTGCAAAAAAGGACAGGAATTATTCAATAATGTTTATTAGATACCCTGTATTTACCAAGCAGTTTTAGGTACTGATTAGATATTATTTCTGGATTCTTACAGCTATAAATCTCTATGAACAAGCTGGCTCAGTCTGGGTCAAGACTTTGACATTTGGTGTTATCATCCAGGCATAATATTTACTTCTGTGAACAAATAAATAGTTTGAATCCACAGAATCCTTATCTGTACATTTTACTGCATATTTATATTTAACTCAGAACTTGTGATAAATCAAGCAGGGTTGAGGTGAAGCTTACTTTTATCTATGAAGTAAAGCTTGGTTCAGTTAATCAGCAATGATAAGATTTTTTAAAGGAAACATTTAAAACTTCAAAAAGAACAAACTTCACTAGCTCACAATGATACCTCACAAGCCTTTGCTCCTGAACAAATCATTCATGTGCTGAAAATTAACCATGTGTCTGTTCATTGGGAAAACTCTCTTAGGAGAGTACTTGTACATAGTTCTCGTTCGTCATTGAATTTGAAAGTGCATTTAAATATATTCTATACTCGAAGTGTTCAAATTAATTCTCATAGGTATCTTCCAGGTTAACCAAAATAAGGAGCTTTTACTACACGGTGCTGTCATACAGCCAGTGTTGCATGCATGGGTGAAGAAGAGAATGAGAGATTTGTAATGGAGAGGGATCAGGGCTGGGCCTTGGATTCGAGCCCTGGCTTTTCAGAGTAATAATAGTATGAGTCATTTACACCTCAGGGTCTTGTAGATTCTATTTGTAAACAGGTGGCTTCATTCTAGAGGATTTCAGCTGTGCTTCCTGGAGCCCTTAGTTTAGTTGGAGGTACCTCAGAGACTGAAAAGAGGAATTCAGTGGGGGAAGCATGGGCATGCTTCTCTTTCTAATGGTTTAATTTTGGAGATTTCTAAGGTTTTTGTTTTTTTTTTTCTGCTAAAAAAAAATCTGTTATTTCTAAAGCCCATTCCAGACAAGCAATCCTATAATTCTGTAAATAGTCAATGTTTTTCTTGAGTGAGGTTATCTTGTGTTTCACCAGGTCATAGAGAGTGCATGGAGATTCTGCTGGCAAATAACGTGAACATTGACCAAGAAGTGCCTCAACTCGGAACTCCCCTATATGTGGCCTGCACCCACCAAAGGGTAGATTGTGTGAAGAAACTTCTAGAATTAGGTAACTTCCAGAAACCTTGTCATGAAAAGAACCTATTAACATTGTTGGTTTTCCATGAACTTCCAAGATGAAGTTCTCGACAGGTTGGACGAAATTCTGGCAGCATTTGATGTTTGAATGCTTAAAACAGAACTTCTTGAGTCAGTGAGGATGTTTTTCAGTTCTGCTTCCTTTGATATTGGCCCCATTTACTTGGTATGGGTCTCCTTGGTGGTCTCAAGAGACAGCAAGAGTCTCTTTCCCATTTAAGTCCTCGGGGAAAATTTTGCATTTCATTGGTTCTTTTTGAGTTGCATGCCTGTGTCTGAACCAATCTTGGTGGCCAAGGGAATACAATACAACACTGATTGGCTTAGCCCTAGATTTTGATCTACACTGCAGTCATTGGGCTTCACTGGCAACACATGAACTGGGGATCACGGAGATGGTCCCCCAGGAGAAATCTAGGTGTGGTTACCAGGAAGATGCTGGATAGTAAAAAACAGCAGACATAGACTACTTAAGATCAATCCTGCTAAGTTATTTTGTAATTTTTTACATTCTAAAGAATTTTTAAAATATTTTTTTCTTTATTGATTTTAGAGAGAGAGGAAGGGAGAGGGAGAGAGAGATAGAAACATTGATGTGAGAGAACATCGATTGGCCGCCTCCTGCATGCCTCCCACTGGGGATCTGGCCATCAACTTGGGTATGTGCCCTGACTGGGAATCGAACTGGCAACTTCTTGGTGTATGGGTCGATGCTCAACCACTGAGCCACATCAGCAGGGCTAAATAACAATTTTTATCTCCAAGATTTTTCTTGTGTATTTTTTAAATCTGCTGTCATAGATTACTCCCTACAGTGGTTTAGAAATCTTTTTTTTGTGAGCCCTGAATAATATAAATACTAAATAAACTTAGATTTATCCTCTGCCAAAAAACAAAATAACTCTATGTAAAAGGAGCTGCAAATATTTAATTTTGTATGTCACGAAGTTCATATGAGAAAGCAAGTAAAGTATTTTAAATGACTAAAAATATATTTAAAAATTTTTTTTCCTTTATTGATTTTAGAGAGAGAGGAAGTGAGGAGAGATAGAAACATCGATGAGAAAGAACATTGATTGGCCACCTCCTGCATGTTCTCCACTAGGGATTGGGCCCACAACCTGGGCATGTGCCCTGACTAGGAATCGAACTGGCGACCTCTTGGTGCATGGGTCGATGCTCAACCACTGAGCCACACCAGCTGGACTAAAAATATTTTAATTCATTTTTCTCATCAAAATATTTTGAAACAATCTTAATAAGCATTGCTGAGGTTCTAAGCTTACATCACATTTTCAAATATTTGTCAAATTCTTATGGCATTTAAGGTGTCTATGTGCAGCTACTATATTTTAGGCTCGTGTTTCTACATTTAACATTTAGTGTTGAATTGTGGCCATCTGCTTTGTTAAGGAGCCAGTGTTGACCGCGGCCAATGGCTGGACACCCCCCTCCATGCTGCAGCAAAGCAGTCCAGCGTGGAAGTCATCCACCTGCTGATAGACTATGGGGCTAACCTGAAGTGCAGAAACGCTCAGGGCAAAAGTGCACTTGATCTGGCGGCCCCGAAAAGCAGTGTGGAGCAGGCGCTCCTGCTCTGGGAAGGTAAGGAAGGGCTGGGCATCCATTTCTCTTCCTTAAGCACATCTGCTGTTTCCTTTCTGTCTCGTCTCTAGGCTTTCTTGCCTTTTCCCTCTTCTCTTTTTGATTGGAATTGACATGTAGGAGGTTGCAAGTCCTAGCATCACTGAGATGGGATTTCATATGCTGTATATACTTACTTATAACCAAAGGGCATTTACATACAACTGATATATTGCTTTGCATTTTCCATGGCAAGAAAATAATCAGAGAAATTTCTTTTCACCATGAAAAGGTTGAACTGCTACATCTATCCTGGCATCAGCACACAATTGAGCAAATATCTGGATGCAGTACAGGGGGAATTAGAAACACTTGAGTTGGACTTGATATATACATGGGGTGTGTATTTCAGAAAGTAGACTAAAGTTGTTTGCCTGTTCTCCAGATTAGGGAGTAGGTGGGTCTGCATTATTCATTGCTTCACTCCCATTTCCACCATGAGCTAATGCAACTCCAGATGCCAGAGGAGGAAAGGCAGGCCTCGAAAATGTTCTGTATTCCAAATTCAAAAGAGAACCATGCTGTGTCCATACAGAAAGAGAACAATAGCAGAACCTATATTGATCACATTTGATCAGGAGAATATCAACGACAATAGTAATCATTTGTTTTTACATGTGTCGGGCGCTGAGCTAAATTCAAAACATAGATTAGTCTCCCTGAATTCTTAAAGCTTTAAAGCAGCAAGAACTTGACAGTAACTGGTGCTATCCCAGCTGTGAATGGGAAAAGAGAAACACAAAGAGATTGGCTTGCAGAAGGTCACATGGCTACTGAGCAGCAGAACAAGGATTCTAACCAAGCTGTCTGACCACCAAACATGCGTTCTTAACGTTATGATGGCCCAATCCTGAATCTTCATTTTCTAGTGGGGGAGGGTTTTCTTTCACTCACCAGTTGCATTTTGTGAAACCACCCCCATGTCTTATATACCTTCCAAGTGCAATGCTTGGTTCAATAGTTTTAGTAATACTTTCTAGGTCAGTGCTTCTTACGCTTTAAGGAGCATAGGGATCACCAGGGGAATCTCATTAAAATGCAGATTCTGATTCAGCAGGTCTGAGGTGGGGCCCTAGACACTGCATGTCCACTAGGCTCCCAGGTGGTGCTGATGCTCCTGGTCTGAACCCACATGTTGACTACCCTCGCCACTTCGCGCTTCGACTTTCAACTTTTGCGGCTTCACTCTATCGGGTTTTTTCAATTTGAAAACCGTGATAGAGTGAAGCCGCGAAAGTTGAAGCGCGAAGTGGCGAGAGACTACTGTATAAATAAAGAATCCTACTTCGCGGAAATTCATTTACCGCGGTAGAGTCTGGAACTGATTAACCGCGATAAACGAGGGCCGACTGTACCGCTGGTCTAGATTATTTCCAGTAGTCCATGTCATTAATGATTGCTCAGTAATTTGAATCTCCACTTGAAGAATTAGGATCTTCCTTACCAGCTCCTGGTTTGGAAATACCAGGTACTTTCCAAGTATTAGATGAGAATAAGGTTTATAGTGGTTGTCATATTTCCTCTTTTCTTCCATCAAGAATGCTTCCAGGTCCAAAATTTGTATTTCTTATAAGCAAGTTCCTCTGTCTTCCTAAATATAGCTGCTTGCTCTAGAAGGATAAACACTAGCTACTTCAGAGTTCACGCTGGTGTCTGAACTTGTTTAGGCAAACTGGATAATTTGTCTGCATTACTGTTTTCCAGAGGAGCTTTAGTTGGGTGAAAGGTGGAAACACTTTCCATTCTTGTATCCCAAGATTTTAACTAAGGACGATTGTTCCTCCCGGTAGCTTTCTATCACATGGATGTTCCTTGACAATATCAATGCAAGTGTTATCAGGCTATTTACACATGCTGTCTACCATTTATCCTGGGGTGCAAGATGCTGCTAAAGTAGGATTTTCTTGAAAAGGAAAACATTGTCCAGTGATTACATAGATCTACTTGAAGAGATCTGTTTTTTTTTTTTTTCTCCTCATCCAAGGACATGCTTACAGAGAGGAATTGGGGGGCGGGGGAGGGAGAGAGAAACATTGATATGAGAGAGAAACATCAATCAGTATGTGCCCTGACTGGGAATCAAACCGGCAACCTTTCTGTGCACGGGACGATGCTTCAACCAACTGAGCCACTCTGGCCAGGCTGAAGACATCTTTCTTGATAGAGTCAGGTTATAAAATAATGGGACATTGCAAATGCCCCTATATAACTAGTATTCCAGCCCAAAGCTCATTCATACTACTCAACCATATTTTGGACTCTCGTTAGTTTACTTTCCTTTAGGCCTCAAAGCCATAGGCATGATGACTCCACAAGACTCTGTGAGACAGAGATTCATAGTATAATGGGGTCTGAGTTAGGTCCTTTCTCCTGATTTTCTATTGAGCTGGTATCCTTGCGAGAATGGAAGACCCTCCAAGTGTGAGTCAGGATCCAGGCAGCACCACCTCCTGGGAAGCTAGAACCAGGCAATCCAGGAAGACCCTGAGTGCCAGGCCCCTGGCACATCTCCTGACACTGCCTCTGTGACCACCTAGGCTGGGCTTCCTGCTGACACTCTCTTGGCTGTCATCCCTTGCTCTGCAGTTCTGCCTCAGGGTCTTGCATTTTCAGTGCTTCTGTTTGCGTTTTGTCTTCGGCTCACATCCATTGTCACATGTGGTACATGAATAAAGTGCATTCCCTTTAGACCCCACACCTCATTCCTAACTTGCCTCTAGTTAGCCTTATTCTTCAATATCAGTAATATAATTACCACTGGAGGTTCAACTTAAAGAAATATGTCCCTGTCCAAGGGGTGAACCAGAATCCTGTGTGTATTGAGTGTTTGCTACCTCACTCTCTAATTCCTATACAGATCCAGCTTCTCTTAGTCTGTTAGAAAGTGTCAGCCTCTTCCAGTCCTCTGGTCTCCCCTTTACCCCACCTACACCCTACTAGCATAAGGTTCACACTGTTTTAATTCCTTCCTTAGGCCCACCTGCTCTTTCCCAGCTCTGTCGCCTGTGTGTCCGTAAGTACTTGGGTCGAGCATGTCAGCAAAGCATCCACAAGCTACACCTGCCGGAGCCACTGCAAAGATTCCTCCTCTACCAGTAGTCCCAACTGTACACGGAAGGTCTTGGAAATAATCAAGTTGTTGCCTGCTGTGCACAGGGTACCTAGTGTAGATGCCCAATAGCTAGACTCAGTATCTTCAAAAGAGCTAAACCCCTTAGATTAAGTCCCTGATGAATTGGAAACCCTTAGGGAGTGGGAACTCCTGGTTCTCATTAACCAGGGGGCAATCAGAAACCTTTCAGTTTTAGCACTTGTTAAGAAACTTTAAAAACAACTTTGAGGTAGAGTGAAAATTATAAGCTATTTTTGAAGGCTCGTGATCTTCAGTTATCTGAGGGTCAACATTCTGAGTATTATGTAGACACATGTAAATCAGGTTGAATAAGATTGTGATGAACGTAATATTCTAAGATGTGTTCCTCCTGATTTAGTTCCTCCCTCTTTCCTGCTTTCTTTCCTTCTATGAATAAATCTCTGCTATAATTTTGATTTCCGTACCTTTTTATTTTTAATTGAATTTATTGGGGTGACATTGGTTAATAAAATTATATAGGTTTCAAGTGTATAATTCTATGATAATCATCTGTATAATGCATTGTGTGTCTGCTGCCCAAAGTCAAATCTTCTTCCATCACCATATATTTGACCCCCTTTATCCTTTACAACTAACCACCACCTTCTCTCCGGTAACCACCATACTGTTGTCTGTGTCTATGAGTTTTTGTACAGTGGTTAGCATAGCTGCCTTCCTTGCCTTTTTTATATATAAAAAAGAGAAATACTTAGCCCTGGCTGGTGTGGCTCAGCGGTAGAGCATCAGCCTGTGGACCAATGAGTCATGGGTTCGATTCTGGCCAAGGACATTTACCTTGGTCGCAGTTCATCCCCAGCCCTGGTCGGGGTTGTGCAGGAGGCAACCAGTTGATGTGTCCCTCTCACGTCGAAGTTTCTCTCCCTTTCTCTCCCCCTCTCCCTCCCACTCTATCTGAAGATAAATAGAAATATATCCTCGGGTGAGGATTAAAAAAAAAGAGAGAAATACTTAATTTTTTTTTCTTTATTGATTTTAGAGAGAAAGGAAGGTAAAGGAAGAGAGAGATGGAAACATCGATGAGAGAGAACATAGATTGGCTGCCTACTGCATGTCCCCCACTGGGGATTTGGCCCACAACTTGGTCATATGCCCTGACCAGGAATCGAACTGGCGACCTCCTGGTGCATGGGTTGATGCTCAACCACTGAGCCACACCGGCTGGGCAAAAGGAGAAACACTTTAAAAACACCACAATTAATTGAGGCTCCCAGTTACAGAGGTCCTGGTTGGTAAGAGAGATGTTAGAGGAGATTAGCTCACCTGGAGGTTGGGGTCTGTTGTTCATCACTTTTGATATTAGATGCTGTTATGTGAAGTAGACAGTTCTAGGATCAAGCAACACTGAGTGCTCTCACTACCTGAACCCATAGGCACGGTTTGATGCATGTTTCAACCCAAGCATCCATCAGCTTATTTTCAAAATCAAGAGTCCCAGGGTTCTTTAAATAATTACAGGGCAATGCCAGTCACCAAGATGGGCTCATTTGTGGGTCAATATTATTTCTGTGAGTAGGGGCCCAAAATAAGCAAAAAGGTATACTCAAAAATAGCCACCTTCTTTTTTCTCTTCTTCTCCCTCTCTGTTTTCTTCTTCCCAACCTCCTCCCCTTCTGCCACCCCCCTCCTCCTCCTTTTTGTGAATTTAAAACATGAAAGTTGGATAGACTTTAATTATTGTAGGTACTGCTATTATGGTTCAGTGACTATAGTAATATTAGCTTCTAAACAGAAAATTTTCTCTCAGGTGATCCTAAGATTTGTTCCAAACATGTATTTTTTCTGTTTTTCTATACTTTTGATTCTCAACTGGGGACAATTAGTCATACTTTTACCCACCCTCAGGGACATTTGGCAAAGTCTGGAGACAGTTTGGGGTATAGCAACTGGTGGAGGGATGCTACTGACATCTAGTGGATGGAGGTTGGAGATGCAGCTGATCATCCTACAAGGCACAGGACAGCAAAGAATTATCAGGTCCAAAATGTCAATAGTGTGAGGTTGAGAAACACTGCTCTACACCTGTGTTATTCAGTACAGAAGCCACTAGCTACATGTGGCTATTGAGCAGTTGAAATGTGGCTAGGCTGAATTGGGAAGTGCTATAAGTACAAAATATATACCATGTTTTGAAAATTCAGTAGAAAAGAAAAAAGAATGTGAAATATTTTATTAATGATTTTGATGTTGATCACACATTGAAATGATAATATTTTGAATATATTAGCTTAAACAAAATTAATCATTAAAATTATTTCCACTCATTTTTACTTTATAAATGTGACTATAATAAAATTTTAAATGATACATGTCGCTAGCATCATATTTCTGTCAGTACTGTTCTAGGCCTTTTTTCTTAGTTTCGCGACTTTGGAATATCATATAAGTTCATCTCAATTAGCTAACTATTTGGGGGAAAGGTTAAATTCTTATTTTATATCATATTTCAAAAACAAATCTCATTTTTTTTTATCCTCAGCCGAGGACATTTTTGCATTTATCCTCAGATAGAGCGGGAGGGAGAGAGAGCGAGAAACATTGATGTGAGAGAAACACATTGACTGGTTGCCACCCACTTGACCCCAACTGGGGCTGTGGACAAACTGCAACCGAGGTACGTGCCCTTAGTGGGAACTGAACCTAGGTCTCTCTGGTCCATGGGCTGATGCTCTAACCACTGAGCCAAACTGGCCAGGGCCAAATCTCATTTTTTAAATGTTAAATTTTTTTAAATGATGCTATAAAATACTAAAATAAAATGTTCATGAATATGCATGAAAGGGAGGGTCTTTTTAAAGCATAATATCAAAAGCAGAAACTTTAAAGGAAAATACTGATAAATTAAAATACATATTGGCCCCAGTGACTGAGCCATCCGCTAATGACTCAGCACCTTGAGACCCCTCCCTTCCCAATGCTCCACCACCCTGTGCCTTCCTTCTCCAGCAGTAGCCTTCCACAGGCCTGCCCTTTCCATGGAGGAAGAGGAATCCTATCATATGTTCACTATCCAGAACCTCTACTCTTTGGACCCCTTTGCTGATGCAAATGAAGGTGATGATCTGCTTCCTGCTGGCACTGAGGAGTATATCCATATAAGTATTCAACAGAGAAACAGCAGGAAGACCCTTACTACTGTTCAAAGGATTTTTATCATGATTATGATAAAAAATAAATTAGTAAAGGCATTTAAGAAGAAATTTGCCTGCAATGGTACTGTAATTGAGCATCCAGAATATATGGAGAAGTAATTCAGCTACAGGATGACCAGCACAAGAACATATGCCAGTTCCTCACAGAAACTGGACTGACTAAGGACGACCAGTTAGTTAAGTTGAAGGTTCATGGGTTTTAAGTGCTTTTGGTTCACTGAAGCTAAAGTGAGGATTTCCTTGCAATGAGTAGAATTTCCCTTCTATTCCTTGTCACAAGTTTAAAAACCTCACAGCTTGTGTAATGTAATCATTGGGATCTGCTTTTAACTTGGACTAGTGTAACTTCATGCAATAAAGTGAGAAGAGCCAATAAAATAAAATATATATCATAGAACATTCAGGAATTAGAGGCTTTCTACCTTCAAAGTATTCTCCTGAGGGCCTTTTTTGGTCAGCCTGCTTCTTGCTGAATGTCTGAGCTTTGTGTTAAGCTCCAGGGTGTCCTAGGATATTAAGTCTGCCTGTGACCTCAAGAAACTAGAGAATCTTGCTGTTCCATCCACTTCCTGAACCTACAGACCATGGATCTCATGAATCATGTGTATGGACCTCCCAACTCTGGTAGGTGTGTGTATGTGTGAGTATTGGGAGGGGGGACTCTCAATCCTGAACTGAGTCTCAAGAGACCACTCACCAGAACTGATCCTCTGGTTCCAGAAAGATGTGGAAGCAGAACAGATCCCATTGCCTGCATCTCAGAGTTGCTGTGGTACTTTATGATTTATGAATTTAGAGATTGGACAGGGGATAGTCTTTAATTTCCCTTTGAGTCTTACGTCCATCAAGCTAGAATTAGACCATCAGAAGAATCATCTGGTTTATATGAGGTTATATTGCTTGCTTTGGGGAGTTCTTAACATAATAGAGATTATTTCATTTTCACAGGATGTGGTATGTTTTATTCCCCAATTGGTGTACCTTTTTTTTAAAATATAATTTCAATCATATTTGAAGTGCTATAGGATAACTTCCCAATTAATTCATTCAACATGTTTTTACTCAGCATCTATTATATGCCAGACACTCTTAGAGGCTGTGAAAAGGATAGACAAAGCCCTTGCCCTTGAAAAGCTTATGTGTTAGTGGAGGCAACAGGAAATAAGCAACATGTACATATATGTCATCATTTCAGGAAGTGATAAGAAGAAAAATAAAGCAGATTGGGGAGACCTACTATTTTAGACAAGATGATTAGGCAAAGACCCTGGCAGGATGACTTCATTTAAAAACAACTATTCATGTATATATCTGATATTTATTAATTAATTTTTACTGTTAAAGTTTTAGTGACTTTTTTCAGTACATCATGGTTTTGTTTTATTTTTGGTTTCTTTGCCTGATTTAATATAGCAATTCTATTATAAAAGTATTTTTGATTCCTGCTTTTTCCATAAGCCATGTTGCAATGATTTTCTAAGTTTCAAACCCTTTGAAACTATCTTTTTAAAGGGTTGTATCATATTTCTTAGGTATTTCCATTTTGCTGAATACTTAGATTATTTCTAATTTCTTGCTATTATAAATAACACTAGTGTGTACTTTAAAAAAAAATAAATCGTTTTAAATGTTTGAAGTATTGTAACTGAAAATGCAAGTTTGGTTGGCCAAAACGAAAGCCAAACTCATGAGACAAGTGCTGGTGCAAAAGGAAAGAGGCTTATACTCGTGCCCCCACCTTGGAGAATGGTGGACTCCCATCTCAAAGACCATCTCCCCTTCCTGCTCAAGCCCAGTCTTCTTATAGGGATAGGGAGGGGAGGGCTTTTTTTCTATCCAATCATCTTTCTAGCCTTTTGCGTGGGGCCCTGTCCATTCATCTTTCTAGCTTTTGGCGCGCTGGGTTAAGAACAGCCCCCTGCCGCCATCTTGGCCAGTGGGGAAGATTCCCTTCGAGCTCTCTGACTGTCTACAGCAGCAGAGAGGGAGGGCTGCAGGACTCGCCATCAGGAAGCCTGGACTTGCCGCAGCCCTCAGCCCGACTCCCGAGACTGGACACAGCGCCCGCACATCCATCTGGGGAAGCCAATTGGAATCCACCAGGCATCTACGGATCCCAGCGCGGCCCTGTCCTCTGCGCAGCCCCCGCGTGCCGACTCACCTCTCCGAAGCGGCCAGCCAGGACCATGCCTATGGTAACACTATTTTATTAGAAGATGTTTAAAGTGGTATTTACTGATTAAGATCACTATTTAAAATAATAGTTAAAATAATTTCATATATACACAAAATGAATCGTTTTAAGGGAAAATATTTTAATAACCAAATATTACCTACCCATATACCATGTTGACATCTAATATATCTATATACCATGTGTCTATGTAGCATCTATCTATCTATTCATTATTTATTTGACTGTCCATCATCTGCCTTGACCCATTATTAAAAAAAAAATAAGCTTGCCTGTTTTTCTTGAAGATTTAAGCTTTAGTTCTATTAAGTTATTTACAAGGTTGGGTATGGCATTCAACACCTCTAAATTTTAAGTTGTTGTTGTTGTTGTTGTTCATATTTTATTTAGGAACTGTTTCTCCCAAAGTAATTCTTTTTCCTGATATTTCTAATATTGCCATATCAAATCAACCTGAGGTTTACAGATGATTCTTTTTTCAGTAACAATATTCATTGCAAGAAGATTTTATGCACTTAACACAAAGAGAACAGCTGATGTTTCAGAGACATTGCCTGAAGCTGTCATGGTGAGGGATGAATCCTTGAATAATCACAGCTTGTCAGGGGAGGGTACTCCCCGCAATGGAGTACCTCACGTTTTCTCCCATCACAAATCATTGCCAGTGGCTGCTCCTGCACAGACATTTGCATATGGAATATATCATCTTCTTCCTTTAGCAGAGGCTGTACTAGGATGAATACACAGTCATACTCAGAATAGCAGCCTCAAATTTTAACATGAGTTTAACCTGTAAAAAATGTATACCAGGTTTTAATTTAATTTTATTAATTTTTCTTCCTCCATCATTGTTGTATCTTAAACATTTTCCAGCTTACAGAAAAATTGCAAGAATACAATGAATATTTGTATATCCATCATCTCAGCTCACCAATTAACATTTTGCCACATTTGCTTGTCTATGTATGTGTGTATGCACATATGTTTATGTATACATACATATATATAGTATATGCATGTGTGTACACACACCTTTATAATATATGTATATAAGTAAGCACATGTGTAATTAATACATATATAAATATTTTCTAAATGAACTATCTGTGAGTAAACCATGGATCTTAGGATTCTTCACCAGAGCTAAGATTAGGATGAGGTGAGTCACGCAGAAAATTTAAGGGGGCATTGAAAAACTCATTCATCAACAGAAATATTTTAGTGCAATATTTTAAAATTCAATGTTAAGTAAAAAAGTCCATGATGACTAAAACATCAACAAATTTAAAGACAAAATATTGTTTGTTTTACAACCCTGCATAATTGTGCAATGAGAACAGTGTTTCCAATCAGCCCGAGGTTCTGGGACATGTGGCTGTTGGGTTTTTGAGGAACGATAATGGCTTTTGAACAGACTGGGCAATGTGGGCTTTATATATACTCATGTTTTGACTGTAGAGCTTGCATTAACTTTTTTATGTAAAATGTGAACATAGGGGCATGCATTTCTCCCTTTTCGTCATCATGCTCCCACATGGCTCTGCGCTAAGGACTTCAGCATGCATCTCCCAAGAACACAGAGATTCTTCTGCATAACTCAGTGCAGTGACCACATCCAGGAAGTTTGACATTGATGTACTATGATTATCTGATATACATCCATATTTAAGTTTCCATGATTGTGGCACTGATGTCTTTTATGCCTTGTCCCCTACCCCACCCCACAAATCAAGATCCTGTCAAAGATCGTGCATTACATTTAGTTATCAAGTCTCTTTATTCTCCTTTAATCTAGAAAGCCTTCCCCCTTTTGTCCTTCACACTACTGACATTTTTTTAAGAGTCCAGCCCCATTGTTATGTAAACTCTCTGAATTTTTATTTGTCTGATTGTTTCCTCAAGAATACTGCATCATGCCAGATTTTTAAAAACACATTCTTGTTCAAGTCTTATTGTACAGCTAGATGGAATAGGAATGAGTGACTGCTTTCTAAAGTAGCAACATCAGATAATCTCAGCATGCAGAGCCAGTTACGTGAGAACAACTGAAACAGATAGGATTTTTGCAGGAAAAGTAGATCATTCCAAATTATCAGAGGGGATGTGTTCCTTTTAGGTGTTAAAGGTTTTGTGCTAGAAAAATTGCTGACTGGAATGACAAGAGGTTTCGGTTCCTGGGCGACTTTGACTGATTGGAGGTGACATTCAAGGCTCCCCAAGGGAAAGAGTCACCACAAGTAATGTTATGAGTGGACACCTAAGTGAGAGGTAGGGCAGAGGCTGTGGCTAGTGTTAAGACTACACTTGATAATTGGCCTTACTGCTGCTGTAGGCCATAATTCTTACATAACCTGGGCCAAGCTTCCTGAACATGCAGACACATAACTTCTAGGACTGATTAGAAGTTGGTAAGATTGTTTTCTTCTATTGTGGCTCATTGTAAGTCAAACTATTTTTCTATAATCACAGCTCACACACATGTAATTCTACTTTATCTCCAAATAGATCCTTAAAAATGCGTGAGCTTCTCTTGTAATTGTTTTCTAATTCCCAACCAGAACTGTTATTAAATGTTTAAAAAAATTAGTTCCCATCCTCCAATATTCACAACTGTTGATCAACATTATAAATATAATGAGAAGATAAAAAACTGATTAATTCCCTACCAGGTACTAAGGCAACAACCTGGAAAGCTTTATTGTCATTTTGGACAATAAACTTAAATTTGAATATGGAATAACCTTATCTTCTTGGAATTTAATTAAAGGCAAATAAAGAAGTTGTACTGTGACAATTTTACTCAGAAAGAAGGGCGATAGCATCCAGCTTCTTCATCGTGCCCCTCTGTTAACTCCTTGTCATCCAGTCTAGTTTGTAGTAAATTTCTCCTTCTATGCCAAATTTTATTGTTTTTCAAATCTTTCCAGTTGGAGTAGTGAACCATGTGTATGCTCACAGCCTTCTCAGTTAATTCTGCAAATAGAGCTGAAGGGCAATTTGGCTGTGTTTATCTGAATTTTAAGTTGACACTTCTTTTTCAAATTGAAATTTTTATTGAGGTCATTGTAAATTCACATGCAATTGTAAGAAATAATACGAAGAGATCTTCTGTGGCTTTGCCCAGGTTTCCCCAATGATAAAATTTTTCAAAACTGTAGCATAATATCACAACCAGGAAATCATCATTAATACAATCTACTAATCCCATTCAGAATTCTTCATTTTGACTTGTACTCACTTCTGTCTGTGTGTATCTTTAGTTCTAGAGAAATTATCAACGTGTATGAACACAGCTTTGACTCAGCATTTCCACTCTTACGAATCTTTCCTCCAGAAATATTTGCATGTATGCACAAAGCCATATGTACAAAAATAAGGACTGCAGTATTTTTGTAGTTGTAAAAGAAAATAAATTCTGCCTCCATCCTAGGGAAATGATGAAATACTTTTGGCAAAAGATGGTATACTTGCAGTAGTGACTAAAGTAAGGGACATACCTTTATATGTTGAAATGGAAAGAACTCCAAGACAAAATAAGTGTAAAAAGCATAGAACGATATGATAATATAATTATAATTATGTGAAAAATGTGGGGATAAATGTGTATACATATGTATGCACAGAAAAGCATTATAAAATATGAATGACTCTCGCCTGGCCGGTGCGGCTCAGTGGGTGAGCATCGACCCATGTACCAAGAGGTTGCCAGTTCAATTTCCGGTCGAGGCACATGCCCAGGTTGTGGGCCAGGTCCCCAGTTGGGGGGCATGCAGGAGGCGGCCGATTGATGTTCTCTGTCATCAATGTTTCTATCTCTCTCTCCCTCTCCCTTCCTCTCTCTCTAAGAATCAATAAAGAAAAAAATTATAATTAAAAAAAATGTGAATGACTCTCCTCAAACTCTTAACAATGGCCACCATATCTTTCAACTGAGAATCTATAAGTCTGAAATGGTGAGGCTACATTTTGGGTATTAAAAATTCTGCAATCATTTCACAGCCAGACTCTGCTTGAGACTCACTCAGAGTCTTTCCTGATGGGGAAGCAAAACTCCCACCTGGAAGAGAGGAGTAGCTGGAGTGTAGGAGTGGCTGTCAGCCTGACCTAGCACCCAGGGGTATAGGGAACCAGGGTGTATCTACAAAGACACATGTACAAAAAGCCAAGTATTTTGTAAAGGCAAAACTTTCACAAAGTACAACTTTTTGTAATTAACAATTAAAGATAGCAGGCTTCTTGCATGCCCCCAATGCCAGCCAGCAATCCATTTTCCAATGGTAACCATTAATTATTTACTTAGAAGTTAATGTATTATGTGTGGAGGAAGGGTGATGTAGGGCATTTAATGAAATCCTTGCAGTTGGAAGGAAGAAAATAAAAGTTCTTTCCAAGCTTGCATGTTTGTGACATATAGACACATTTTCCCATAAGAAACTCCCAGAAAAATTGAAACCACATGTGCAGATGGCCAGGGCGAGCTGGGCATGTTGCTGTGCAAGCAGTTCAGCAGGGCTGCAGCAGCACCAACATTGTCTGCTCTTGGGTTCTGGGGCTTTACTCAACAGGAAGCCCCCAAGTAACGAACGGATCCCAGCAGGGGAGCAAGGCTGCAGCCAGGAACAAGGTTTCCTTCACTCCCACCCTGTTCCTTCGCTCTCCAAAAGTTACAAAATATGACTTTCCGTCCTGATAACACCAAGCCTTCCTCACTGATTGGTCTCAGTTTTGGAAAGGACGTGACATCAGCAACTTTGTAGACTTGGAGCTGGGGGCGGGGGGGCTGTTCTGGGCTTTGGCCAGCCTCCAGCCAGCTAGGTGGTGCGTGCGTGCGTGTGTGTGTGTGTGTGTGTGTGTGTGTGTGTGTGTGTGTAGAGAGAGAGAGAGAGAGAGAGAGAGAGAGAAGAGAGAGAGGGAGACTGACCTCAGGTAGTACTCAGCTTACTCTGCCTGTTCTGTTCTCTGTTGTAGACGGCTGTTCCTACCATCTGACCAGGACCGTGCAGCTCAGCCAGCCACAGCACTGGGATTTCCCAGGAGCAGGGGAAGCATGGAATTTGGTCTTTTCCTGAGCAACTGAAGTGAAACAGGGAGCTTGTCTGGCCCAGGAGAGCACCATGGATGGCGAACAACCAGGCAGGACTGGCAGCAAGCCCTTAAGGCCAGGAGACTCTTCTGATACCAGGCTGCTTTCAAATCCACTGATGGGGGGTGAGTTTAGGGGCTGTGAAATCAGAGTGCTGGGGAGGTTGGTTAACTTTGGAGAGAGAGAAAGAAGAGGGCTGGGCAATTTCAGTGGCTCTGCATGAGATATGTCCATGGGGCAGTTTACTAGACAGATGCCCACGCTTGCTAGTATATATTCTTTACACAGGTATTCAAAAAATATGTCCACCACTATCTGCAGAATCCTATAGACCATACAAAGCCAACTGTCAGAGTTTATTCTCTAGTAAAAACTTTAGTTCCAAAGGTCAAATATATTGCACTACAATGAAGGTTTAAAAATTACTTATAAATAGGAACATTTTTACTGCCAAAACATTTATTAAAAGGTTTTAGGTATGTGGCATTGAGGTAGGGCTGGGTTTATAAAGGATGTTTAAACATTGAGCACTGAAGTTATTGATTCACTTTAAAAGGAACCTTCTTTTTTTTTAACTCTGGAGACGAATCTTACAGGTATGATTCTTACCTGTCAGGTAGTGTCTTTGCTAATGTATAGAGTCTCACACCTCCTGGAAACTGTCATTTTCTGTGAGAATTCAGCAGGTTCCTGCTAACTGAAAGTATTCTGAAAACAGGTATAGGTATTAGAGGAGAGATTATATCCAACACCATGGTAGGCTGCCCATAACACTTGCGATCAATAAGCAGGGACCCTATAGTCAGCTAGGATTTATTACTTTTCTACTATACAAATGCTGAAAGGGGAAAAAACAGAAGGAATAAAATACAAAATGCCTTTCCTCTGACTAGTTGAACAGATAAGACTGCTCATTCATTCATTTATTCCATTTTTCTCATAAAATGAGCAGGGCACTCAACAGTGAGTGGGATTTGGATCCGCAAAGGCAGAACTGGATTAATCAGATGGGTTGAGCATAGACTTGGAGCAGTAGAAAGCAGAGTGGCATTGAAAATCACTTTTTAAAATGAATTTGATAAATATATTTTTGAAACAGCAAACCAATCAATATTGGAAAGAATCAGCAATTTAATGGTTGACTTCCACATGATTATTTTACAGCTAAGTATTATGTTTATTTTCATAATAGAGAGAGGCACCAGCCACTTTTCACTGTTGAGGGTTTCTAAAGGTCCTAATCCAACCCTGGTTAGGGTGGATGAGTGGGTGGGGGCGGGCAAGTGCAAATATAATCCAAGATACAGTACTTAAAAAGTGAACACACTGTCACAACTAGAATGCAGAGTGTCTTAGGGAGTCTAGTGAGAACAAGTTTGGAGAGATGAAGTCTGTAGTGAAGCTTCAAATGTTAGGTGGCAGGGTTTAGTTTGTGAGGCAGGAAATTGGGAGCCATTGATTATTGTGGAGCAGAGATGTGGCAATAATAAGACAGCAGTAAATTAAACTGGTAGCCACAATCAGGATGGATTGTGGGGAATCACAGGAAATTCTTGTACTAACCCACAGGTTCTCAAACTCTAATGTGCATCAGCATTACCTGGACGGTCTGATAAAATGCAGATGGCTGGGTCCCACCTCCAGAGATTCTGATGCAGTGGTAGGTCTGGGATGAGGCTGGGAATCTGCATTTATAAAAGCTTCCAGGTGATGATGAGGGTGCCATTTGGGGACCACACTTTGAGAACCACTGCACTAATCCAAGTATGAACCTTACATTTGGATCAAACTTGGAAATAACAGAGAAAGGAGAAATAGGAGTGATCATTTTAAAAGAAAAAGAAATCAGACTATGGTGCTTGATTAAATATTGCAGCTAAAGGAGAGAAAGCAGCCCAAATTGTAAAGTTTTCAAGCCTAAATTCACGTCAGATAAGAGGGCTAGACAAGAGAGAAGTTGGGAAAGGGAGGATAAGGAGTTCTGTTTTGAACATAAATGTGCCAATGGCCAGTGCACAGTCTGATGATGTGGGACTGAGGCTGGGGAATGAATACAGGTCAGGAGTCAGAGATCTCTGAATCACATAGGACAGGAAGGATCCTACCCCATCACATCCCCCAAACTGAAGGCAAATGTTTCTGCCCTCTCAGAGCACCCCATCTTGTCTTTGTTTCCCCTTGACCTTGCAAAATGTTTCCCAGGATGGATAGATTTATGTTACTGCCTGGCATTCACTGGGGGCTCTCAGAGCTTCGTTAATAGCTCTTTTTAGAATGTAGCAATTATTGCATTTTAAATCTCTTCTGAAATAATGGAAATTTTAAAAATAATTTCAGAAATTGCAATAAAAATGAAATGGCAGCCTTTCTAAAGTGCTGCCGGGTTTGATGGAGACTCAATTTAAAAGAAAGGTAAGTTGAACAGCACTAATTGGAGGACTTACGGAGTGGTTTCGTTAGGAGAGCTTCCTGCCCCATTTAACCATGAGCTACTGGATCTGTGGCATTGCCATTGACCTCATTTAGTATCTATTTTTTGGCAGCAAAACCAATAGACCCTGGCTGAGCAAGTGCTGGGGAAGAATAATATATATCAAGGGCTGGATAATGTGTTCTATACAGATAATGGCCCTTGAGTTTCAAAGAGTTTGGGGTCAGTGGAAAGGGAATTGTGACCTTGAATCTCCCCTTCATCCATAGTCTCCTACTGTGAGTATCATCCAAGTTCTGGTAGGAAAACATCCCCTTTCCCATTGACTTTGCTCTTTCCAGGTATCAGCAGGGAGGCAGGCAAAGCTGATTCTGGGTTTAATTCACATGTGTTGAGCCCATAGCTCATTGCCTGCTTGGGGTGTGGGCTCTGGAAAACCCTGGAGAAACATCTCCCAGATATCTCTTCAGTTTTTTCGAGAGCTAAAGAAAGTGTGTGTGGACTAATTCATGTTGCAAATTATGGCATTTGCTAAACTGTATGTGTATATATGTATATACACACACACACACATATATACATATATATACATACATAATTCATGCTTTCAATGCTAGAAAAATATCAACCTTTCATTGTCACAATTTAAAATTTTTATGCAATCACTCAGTTGTTCAGAAACCTGCTGAGGCTAAAGTCTTTATATAAATTTGAGATGAATTTTGGCTTTACAAGGACCCACATTTTTCTTCTGGGCAGGAGTATAGGCACACTGTGATAGCCTTACCAAGCTCTAGGTGGACATGACTTTAAATTAGAAAGAGAAGTCTCATACACTGCTGATGGGAATATAAAGCGGTATAGCCACAGTTCCACAAAGGGCTCAACATTGCGTTATCATATCGTACAGGCAGTTCTACTCCTAGGTGTATGTATACCCAAGACAATTGAAAACATACATCCACTCAGACATTTGTATATGAATGTTCATAGCAACAGTATTCATAAAGCTCAAAAGTGGAAGCAACACAAATGTCTATCAACTAATGAATTAATAAATAAAATGTGGTTTATCTATATAATGGATATTATTTGGCCATAAAAAGGGATGAAGTACTGATACATACTACAGTGTGGATGAACCTTGAAACATTGTGCTCAGTGAAAGAAGCCAGTCACAGAAGACCACATGTTGTATGATTATGTTTATATGAAATGTCCAGAATAGGCAAATCCATAGAGACAGAAAGTAGACCAATGTTTTCCAGGGGTTGGGGGAAGTAGAAATGGGGAGTGACTGCTAATGGGCAAGGGGTTTCTTTTGGGGATGATAAAAATGTTCTAAAGTTGACTGTAGTGATGGTTGCACTACTCTGTGAATATACTGGAAACCATTGAATTGTAGCTTTAAATGAGTGAATTGTAGAGTATGTGAATTAGAACTCAATAAAGGTGTTAGATAGATATTGTCAGCCCCCTACCACATAGACCAGGACAATACCCCATGCCTCCCGAAGACACAGACGTCTCTGCTCTGTAAATGCTATATTCTAAAGCAGGGATATAAGACCACAGGTAGCCTTTCTTTCTCTTAGAGAAGTACATCATTCTTCATTTACCCTAAATAGAAGGAATAATGGTTCCATGAAGAATGAATAGAAAGTAAAGCCCAATTTTGTGTACTTGATAATGTAATTGCATCATTTTAATGAAATATGAACAGACTTACCATTTAGGACCCAAATTACCTGCCTGGACTGTTTAGGCTGTCACCTCTAATTATCTGAGGTAGCCTTAAAGAAAGGCTGAGAAGTGTGGCAGCCGAGCACTTGGAAAGAAAAACAGATTAATCATCACGCACGATGATCCATTAGGGTCCATTTGCAAATCTGTTTACAACTGATTTTCAAAACCTTTTTTAATTTTTGGCTCTTCTCACTCAAGATTTTGTGTGGATGGTATTTTGCATTAGCACCAACAGGGTAGAATTAGTTGTCCTTTTAATTCTAATTGGAAGAGAAATCTTTCTGTATCTGCAGTCTATATTGTAGGCTCCAAGCGCTAGAAGCAGCAATATTTTTCGCAAGAGAAGTAGGAACCTTAGAAAATGCTTTGAGGACACTGAATTTCTACTGAACATAAGGTTTTGGAGGTAGGCAAAGCCACTTAAGGTGAGTCAAACACCTTAGTAAGCTCAGAAGGAAAACATTGGATGGACAGTGTGTAGGTGGGTTCATTCAGCTTCCCCTTACCTATTACATGCTCCATGAATCCATCTGGAAAGATGGTAATTTGCTCACTGGGACATATTTTCAGGGACATTGATAACTCCATGGAGCAGGCAGACCTCAGCCAACACGTGTTAACTATAAAAGCATTCTTGCCTCCTCCTTTATGGCCTTTTAATTTGCAAGGCATCAGTAGCTACCCTGCTTCTCCAGGTCTTCTCAGCTTTTAGGAGATAGCAATTCCTTTATAAGATGTGACTGGCATTAGACCATTCTGCCTTGTCTGTGTGCAGTAGCGTGTTTACTCAAGCAGGCAGAGCTGGAGCTGAAGCAGTCTCAGCTGAGCCTTCTCACATTCTGACTTCCTGAGTTTGTTCTGGAAATCAGTCGCAGTTTAAGATGAGAAAAATTCAGGTTTATGCCTCATTCAGATTACATCCACACTCAATTAGAAAGAGAGAGGAAAACATTTAATGTGTGGGGATAGGGTTTACAGGCTTCCTTCCTAAGAATGTGTGTTCCTTCCAAATGGTTGTGGAACAAATGTGCTATTTTAAATAGCAGTGATTATGGGGTGTACTCAAGACTCTCTGTGTACTGTTAGGGCAGGATAATAATAGTATCTAATAGGTATTGAGCCATGGGTAAGTATATTGCTGTCCTCACTTCACAGAGAAGGAAACTGAAGCTTAGGGCCTGTCCAGGGACCTACAGCTAGAAGAAACCAAGCGGGTCTGAATTCAGAGCTTTCTCTTAACCACATTGGCACGCTGCCTTTGGGGGTAAATCATATCCCTGTTATAAGGTCAGACTGAGCTCTGATTTGCACTTGATACCTGGACAGGAGGCATAGATTTAGATTTGGATTTGATTCCAAACCTAATGGTGTATGTAATTACCTGATTACCACTATTAGTATATGGCACTGTTTGCTGAGATGCCAAGGTTTGTATTTCACTCAGGAAACTAGACTGGCAACCAGAGCTTAACACATTAATACTGGTAATTAGTGAAGCTCTAACTTAACTAAATGGACCATTTGCCTTTGAAATCAGTGTGTAAATGAAAGTACAGTAATCCATCTGTCATCCTAATCTACCTCTTTTGTCCTTAGTTTCTGGACACTGGATGTACTTCTTTTAGCTACGTAGACATTTCTAATAAACTGTGTACAAAAAATGTCAATAGAGGGGAGAAATGCTGAAGTCCTGATGGGAGTTTTGGTTGATTGACTCCAACCAATATTGCCCATTAGGCTCTTATTGATGAGCAAGGATGAGCCTCCAGGTCTAAAGCACACTAGCTGGATATAACCTGTTCCTCCCTTTTCATACAGATATTGTGTCTGATTGGTCTCCAGTGCATGAAGCTGCAATTCACGGGCGTCTGCTCGCTTTGAGGAATCTCATCAGCCAGGTAGGTAGCTTTCTGAAAATAAAAATATTAAGCACATCCTATTGCTCACCACACTGAGAAAAAAAATCATAGTTTGAAATTAAGATATAAATTCCTCTTCAGCAAAATGAGGTGAACCCTATCCTATCCACAATTTTTTAAATTTGGAGGCTGGCATAATACTAGAATTTGGTACAATTCTATGCACATAGTAGGTACTATAATAAATATATATTAAATGAATAATGGGAAAATTAGTGCATTTAAGTTGCCTTTAGTTTATTCAATAGACTATGTTCTTTAAAATTATCATGTTTTGGTTCTCAACTGGGGTGGTTTTGCCCCTTAGGGGACATTTGACAATGTCTGGAGATATTTTTGGTGGTCATAATTGGGAGTGGGAATGGGAGGGTGATACTGGCATCTAATAGAGACCAGGGGTGTCACTAAACATCCTACATTGCACAGGGAAGTCCTGCACATCAAAAAATTATCTAGCCAGAAATATCAGCAATGCTGGGGTTAAAAACTCCTGATATAAAACAATGCTTGAAAATGTCTTTTTAAATCTGTAATCTTATCATTTGAAAGACATTTTCAGTTCTATTGAATATCCAGTTGATAGTGCCACTGCCCAATTTGATATTAATTTCTTTGCGGTTTAAATCACCATTCAAAATTCTAAGAGTTTTTGTTCAGGATGTTCTGTTCTCTGAAAAGACAATAGATCTTTTAAGTTAGGAGCTGTTGACCTTTTCTGACCATTGTCCCCTTTGGCAGTCTGGCAAAGTCTATGGAGCCCTTCTCAGATTAATCTTTAGTTCATTTTTTTTTTTTTATTAATTTACTTATGTTACAGATGATTCTCCTTTTTTCCCCCATTGACACCCCCCTCCCCCTCCCTCCCTGTCCCGTCCCCGTTTTGTTGTCCATGTCCATTGGTTATGAGTACATGCGTACAAGTTCTGTGTTCATCGCTCCCCTCCCCCGCTCCCTCTTCTGGCAGATGTTAAAACACAATACAGAGGAAAGCTATCAAGATATTAAATGACAAATGTGTGATATAGTTATATATGGACTTTTTAATTAATGCATCAAATAAGATTAATGACTACCATAATTTTAAGTAGAATGAACATATATTTTGGATATTTTAAATACCTGTAACAATTATAATAAAAATACCTATGATTCCTCTCCATGATCGTAGTATAAACTGCTATTATTACTGTGGTTTGCTGTCTACATTCATAATTGAATAAATAATTGAAGGACATGATACCTTTCAGGTAGTGGTTAGTGAAAATAAATGTGCTTTCAAAACAAATTCCAATTTCATGGATCTTTCTAGCATAAGTAACTCTCCTATTAGAAAACAATTTCTAAAGAAAAAGTTCAGACTACCTAATCCCCTATTTTAAGCTGTTTTTGATAGCAACAGCTTATTATAAGTAGAAATATAGATAGTAACTCTAGCTAAAAGAAGTTAAGCTGCTTCTCAGATAAAATGAAACATTTACATTATTTTAATAGGATGAAAAATGATCATTGCAGCTTTTATATGTCACTTACTAAATTTGACTCATACTCATTTATGTTCAGTATTTATATGTTTACTGAACATCATCCAGAATCATGCCTTTATCTAAGCTCTATCTCATTATTTGAACAAGTTATCTTCTTGGAACCTCAATTTCTGTCTTTATAAAATGAGCATTCCAATACCTACCTGCATTAGTCAAGTCTTCCTGTGTAACAAACTGCCCCAAACTCAGTGGCATAATGCAATAAACATTTCTTGCTAACATGAGCTGATATAGGCTGGGCTTGGCTTCAAGCTGTGGGTTGGGTGTAGCTCTGCTCTGCACATGTCTCCCATCCTTCTTTGACCAGTGGCTACACGAGAAATTTTCTTCTCATGGCAAAAGGCTGGAGCATAGCAGGGCAAGCCCAACCATGCAAGAATATATACAGGAATAGTTCCTTTCCATGGACCTCATCAGAACAATAAGCCAACAAGTGAGAGGATAAGAGAGAGTGAGAGCAAAATGAAAGTCACTCTTGAGTATATGTATCTAAGAGTCAAATTACTGGGTCATAGGTATGTATATAACCTCTAACAGATACTGTCAAACTGTTTTCCTGAGTGGTTGTGTCATATTACACTCCCACAAGTAGTATGAAAGATCTTTTTTTGTTGTTGTTTTTTTGCATCATTGTCAATAGCTTAGTGTACCATCAGATTTTAAGCCAGGTGAACTTCTAAAAGAATTGTCATAGTACTGGATTCGTGACTGAAAACCAACTCTAACGGAATTGACAGTTTACACCCCTTACTCTACCCATTTTCCCTCCTCCAGGGGTGGAATGTGAACGTCATCACAGCGGATCATGTGTCCCCACTCCATGAAGCCTGTCTTGGAGGTCATCCCTCTTGTGCAAACATTTTATTAAAGCATGGAGCTCAGGTAAGTACCACTCAAATAACATCTTGGAAAATGTGAATGAAAAATGCTATTTCTATCCCTTTAGAATAATTTCCAGCATTTTTTTATTAGCCTGATTTGAAATAGGAAGAGAGGTGTTTTTCAAAAGTATTATGTCCATCAAGCTTGTCTGCTTTAGCAATAGATGAAGTACTGAATTTTCAGCTAGAAATTAATGGTTCCTGTCTATATAATTTTCTTTGATAGTCACTACTAATAAATAGCTGTTAGATTTCAGTCTTCATTCCAATGGATTGAAGATAGTGAAATATTGTAGAAAACATACATTTGGCTCCAGATCTGAATAGTGGTCCCAGGCCATCTCTACCATTTACTAACATTGGAAGCTTGAACAACTTACTTATTGTTTGAGCTTTAGAATCTACATCTGAAAAATGGAATAACAAAAAGTTGTGTAACTTATTGTGGTATTGCAAGGATTAAAAGAGGGTACAGTATATGATTATTATTTGGAGAATGAGAATCAGGATAGCATAATGAGAGATCCTAGAAGGAGAACACAAACCCCTTGAATTTGAGAGTAGGGACCCCTAAGTCTTCCATTAACTAAGTCTCCTCATGCTCAAAATTGATGGGAAAATCTGATTTGAAAATTATATATGAGTTTCTCATATTCTCTCAGCCAGTATTTATTGAACATTGATTATATGCCTAACTCTGGATAATATTTTTAGGAACTTATAAACTAAATGAGGAGACAGCAGATAAACAGGTGTTTTAGTGACTGTAACACTTGCTGCTTCGATAGATGAACCCTGAAATCTCAGTAGCCTAGCACAATGAAAGTTTATTTCTTGCTCAACTGAAATTCCAGTGTGGGTGTTGCCAGTTGGGTGGCTCTTTCCCAAGGATTATTCAGGAATACAGGCTTCTTTCATCCTGCTTCACTATTTTCAACAAGTAGCTTCCATGTGTGCTCTTGGGGTAGTCTCCATTCCAGGTGGTTATAAGGGGAAAAGAAGTGGAAGACTGTGCATGGAAAACTTTTAAGGACCAGTCTAGGTGGTGAAATAGATCACATTTGCACACATTCATTGGCCAGAACTCAGGCCATATCTAACTGCCAGGGAGGCTGGGAAATATAGTACGGCTGTGTGCCCAAGAGAGAGGAAAGGTTTGTTGAATGCATAGCATTTCAGCCACAGAAGGTATTTATAATACACTGGTTTTTATCCATTAGTTTTTGCTATGTAGTAGACTATCCCAATTTCATGTCTTAAGACAACAGCCATTTGTTTATCTCACAATTCCTTGTGTTGGCTGGTCATCTCTTCTGGTCTGGGCTGTTCAGCTGACCTCAGCAAGGGTTACTTATGCATTTGTCATTAGCTGATAGATTGGCTGGAGCAGGCTGGTTCATGATGACCTTGACTAGGTTAGCTGAGATGTCTGGGGAGCCAGACATCTTATGTGGTCTTGTCCTTTAGCGGGCTGCCTGGACTTGTTTACGTGGTAGCAGGGATTCCAAGAGTAGCAAAAGGGGGCAAGATCTCTGCTTGTAACACATTTGTTACTGCCTTATGGGCCAAAGCAAGTCATATGGGCAAGCCCAGATTCAAGGACTAGAAAAATAGTCTGCATCTTATGAAGACTTGCAAAGCCACACTGCATACTGTGCAGAGAATCTGTAGCTATTTTTGCAAACTAACACAATGTAATGGTAAGGGGGTTGTTGGGAGCACAAAGAAGTGCTCCTAACCCATTTATTTCTGATGGAGAGAGAGTGAGTCAAAACAGGTTTTCTGTAGGAAATGATGTCTAAGCTGAAACCTCAAGGACCTATTTGAGTTATTTACCTAAATGGAGGGTTGGGAAAAATGATGGGCTTCCCTCCCACTGGGAATACCAAGTGCAAAGGCCTGTAAGTGAAAAGCACATTTTTGTGATTTCAAATAATTCCTTATAGCAGGAGAGTAGAATTGGAGAGAGGGGTCAGAATACAAACACCCTTGTCCATACCAAGAAAATGGGCTTTGTCCTGACAGCAATAGAGAGCTTTGGTGAGTGCATCATCAGGTTTATATTTTGGTTAAGAAAATGTACCCAAAACTTGGAAACAGCCAGGACTAAGGAAAGGCAAGAGAGGTGCCTAGCGTGCAAACTTTCAAGAGCTATTCACTCTCAGAGGCATACAGCTCTTTCATGACCCTGGGAATGAGTGTCTTCTTAAATTTTTCAACCCTGGATATCTTTTGTGCCTCACTAGTCCTGGCCTTGCCTCCCAATATTATTGTTTAACAGTTCACCAAAGAATTTCTTAACAATATAGAAAAATACATCTGCATTTAGCTTTGCTCTTTCCTATTCAGTTATAGCCCAAACCCTGTGAAGTTAGATGCTAATTTGTAAGTTTCTGTCTGATTTCCAACATTAGAAAAGATAGCCCCAAAGATTATAGTTTTATGGCCTAATAGGGCATTAATCAGTTTTGTGTCTAGCAAATTTATTTCAGCATTCCATTGACTGACTATATAAATTCTCCTTTTAGCCAGCCTTACCATCTTACTGGTTCTATCATTAAGAATGAATTGAAAAAAAAATATTTGGCATGTGTTCACTCTAGATTTGTATGAACATTCTGTTTTAAAATTTAAAAAAATGATACGTTAACAATTTTAGAAGGTTACTCTGGCTGCTGTGAAGAAACTGGATTGGTGTGGCATGAGTCTGGGACAGAATGTTTAAAATAAAGAGATTACTTTGTAAGGTACTGAAATAATCCTTATTGGTTTCGAGTTCGTGCTCCTGGGGAGGGCATGAAGGAGATAGATTATTCAGTAACATTGTTCGTGCCTTACATTCTACGCCTGATTCAGCTTTTCACAACCTCATGGAATTTCCTATTTTTGTCCCCATTTTGTGGCTATGGAAGTTAAGACTCAGAGAAGTTAAATACCAGCTTGGTGGAGCCTAGATATGAATGCAGGACACCCCACTTCCTGCCTTCATCGTGGAGCTTTTCATTCCAGGTGAATGGCGTTACCACAGACTGGCACACTCCCTTATTTAATGCTTGTGTCAGTGGCAGCCAGGACTGTGTGAATTTGCTTCTGCAGCACGGAGCCAGCCCCCACCCTGCGAGTGATCTGGCGTCTCCCATCCATGAAGCTGCTAAGAGAGGTAAAGTTGTTGAGAATTTAAGTTTTCCAACCACTCCTTCAAGGGATCTCACTGTTGAAAGAAAGAAGGAAGAGGAGGTTTATTTTAGAGCAGTAGTTCTCAAGGTGGGGTCCCGGGACCAGAAGCATCAGTGTGACCTAGCACGCAAATGCAGATTCTTTGGCCTCACTCCAGACCCATTGAACCAGCAACTCTGGGGGTGGGGTTCAGCCATCTGTGTTTTGGTTAACAAGCCCTCCTGGTGATTCTGATGAACAGGAAATTTGAGAACTACCTTTTTAGAGCATTCCCAATGTTGCTCCCAGGGCCTGTCTTTGGTGAGATTGTAAATTAGCTTCCCTGTCTCATGGCCCGCACTGTGCCCTTTCTTCTTCAGGTCCACTCAGTCCCTGTTCCTCCATACCTCTACCCAGCTCTCACTTCCATATCTGTACTTGGACTGTTTACAAAGCCCAACCAATTGAAAAAGGTGATGGCTGCTGGTTGCTTAATGTGACTAGTAAACTCAAGTGCAGTTCCACCCAGAGCCACAGATCACATCTATGGTCAACCCATTCACTGATGGCAGTATTTGAAATCATTCCCTATTCTAAGCAAAAGAAATAGCTTTTGTTTCCCTGGATAAGTTGCTGGCAGATTTAAAAATATGGTTACCAGAGGGAAGGAGGGGTAGTAAAGGGGGCCAAATATATGGTAAAGGAAGACTTGACTTGGGGTGGTGGGCACACAATGCAATATACAGATGATGTATCATAGAAATGTACACTTGAAACCTATATAACCTTGTTAACCAATGCCACCCCAATACATTTAATTTAAAAATTAAAAAAAAATAAAAACATGAAAAATGGGGAGGGTGTTTACCTAGCTAAGAGAACTTGTTGTGTAACTGTTTTCTCCTACTTTGGGCTGCAGGCCATGTGGAGTGTATCCAGTCCCTTGCAGCTCACGGGGGTGACGTTGACCATCACATCAGCCACCTGGGCACTCCACTCTATTTGGCTTGTGAAAACCAGCAGATAGCCTGTGCCAAGAAACTTCTTGAATCAGGTAAACAAAAAGCAAAATGAAGCGAGTAAAGCTAATAAAAAGTAAGTTAAATGTATTTTAAAGCTCTTTCTATTGTAGCAGAGGAAAGAGTGTGGGCAGTGGAGTTGGACAAGGTCGGGATTCCTATTTATTGTGTTCCCATAGGAATTATTTGAAATTGTTAGATCTTTAGCTCTCTCTTGTAATGATGATGATGATGGTAATCTCTCCTCCCTGGGTGGTCCTCAATGATGAAAACTTTCTCCTCCCTTTCCTCTGCCTTTCTCCTCTAGCCAGTCGTATTATTAGGCTTTGCACAACTCCCAAAACTGCTGGATTAGGACTGAGTCTTCCTATTTGGGGCCTTCTTCACTACTCTTCAATTTGTAAACTGAACTTGTCCCATTTTTAGCCCATTGTAAATATTATATTATCTTTGAAAAGGCCTATCTAGCATCATTCTTTTTCACCTCCCTGCTATTGTCCAGTCCCTTCTTCAACACTTGGAACACCATTTCCTCCCCTCTTTAATTATTTGAGTCCTATTTGTTCTTTAAAACTCTGGTAATCTTTCCTTCCCTGAATGTTTTTATAGTTCTTATTGCCTTCTACTCATCTGGTAGCCATCTCCATGGATTAGGAGATTCGTATTTATTCATTCATATTCATTGTCTCTCTCCCTCTCTCTCCCTGACAGGATTTTTCTTGTATGTATCCATACCTATGGATAGTACTCACAGGTGAAATTTTAACCTCATATGTTTTTGTGCATTCAATGACATGGTCAAATAGCATGTTCCCCATGTTATTAAATGGAATCAAGTCATCTTCCATTTCCTCAGGAGAATTGCCATGCCCAGTATGGATGCCCTTTTATTAGGGAATTTTGAAGTGCAGTACTTTCAGAAGAGGGATGCTTGGACTCTGCTCCTTAACTGACTCTCTGTTGTTGTGACTCTTTAGGAGCAAGCGTGAACCGAGGCCGAGGTCTGGACTCCCCTCTTCATGCAGTGGCAAGGGCGTCCAGTGGGGAGCTGGCCCGCCTGCTCATGGACTTTGGAGCAGACACCCAGGCCAAGAATGCTGAAGGCAAACGTCCCTTGGAGCTGGTGCCTCCAGAGAACCCTCTGATCCAGCTCTTTTTGCAGAGAGAAGGTGCTTCTCCTTTGCCCGAACCTAAGCCCTAATCCATAGATTCCTGTGGGCTCTAGCAGGAGGCAGGTATTGACCAAGTTCTGACTTCTGATTCTACAAAAAAGATCATTCCCCGTCATTACCCAATGTGAGGAACTGAGATAATTTAGTATTCTACAAGGTACAGCACTGGTGATGTAGTAAATAACCATCTGCTATTTGGCATGTGGGAGACAGGCTGTTTTGGGTGATCTAATATTCATATGTGGGGGTAGGCCAGTTTTCAAAGAATGAAGATATTGTTTTAAAATTTTAATTTTTAAATTCATTTATTGATTCTAGAGAGAAAGGAAAGGGGGGGGGGAGAAGGAAACATTGATTTGTTGTTCCACTTATGTATGCACTCATTGGTTGATTCTTGTGTGTGCCCTGATGGGGGATCAAACCCACAACGTTGGTGTATCAGGACGATGCACTAACCAACTGAGCTACATGGCCAGGGCTAAAATTTTAATATTAACTTTAGCTAAAACATGCTTTAAAATGAGCAGAAGCTTCTTTGGAGTTGTACAATGCCCAGGATGTCTTACTGCACTACAGATGGGCAAAACTACTGGGCATTTGGTTTCTGGGGGAAAGAATGCAACTAATTGAGCATTGTATTACTTTAATGATTCATAGCAATCTGGAAACATTTACTATTATAAGTTAATCAACACTAAGTCCACATTCCTCCATAAATAAGAACTGACACTCCTGACCCTAACAACTAAACCTGTGGTTAAGCAGTATGCAAGGGGGTAAGGGCAATTTCCTGGGCTGCAAGTCAGGGGTGGGTTGCGGTGGGGAGAAAAGACCCCTCCGATTGCATTCTTAATTGTCCCTAGAGGAGGATAGCAGCTAGCTTAAGGTTTGCTATTTTTTTTAACTAGAGTATGGACATTAAATTTTAGGGGTTGTGGGACTTTGAAGCAGGCTTCCCTGCCAGAATGATTCTGATGTCCTAATCTGCTTATTTTCTCCCTGTATGCTGAGAAGCAGGGCTGGCTCTGGGGAGAATTGTAAAGGAGCCATGGAATCCTTCTTCCTCTTATTCTCCACTGCCCCAGGGTACTTGCAGGCAAAGCTCTGCCTTGGGATCCCCAAACAAGGTCTGTACTCCCCAAGCCATGCCACAGGCTAGGGAAGACTGATCCCAGGCACAAGGAATAGTCTAGTAGAAACCCCTTTGTATTAAGCAGTGGGATAATCACCAGGCAGCTCTACCTATATTTTGAAGATTTCTTGTTTTCAAAAAATTATATTTATACATACAGGGCCAGTTTCTCCAGTAGGCACAAATAGCACAATGCTTGAAGTCCATGATGTTTTTAGGGGCCCACAGAAATATATATTTAATCCTCACTTGAGGACATGCTTTTATTATATTGATTTTTTCTTAGAGAGGAAGGGGGGAGAGAGAGAGAGAAACATTGATGTGAGAGTGAAACGTGGATTAGTTGCCTCCTACACACACACCCTGTGGGGATCAAACCCACAACTTGGGTACGTGCCCTGACCTGGAGTCAAACCCACCACGTTTCAGTGTACAGGACAATGCTCCAACCAACAGAGCCGCACTAGCCAGGGTAGAAATGTTTTAATTTCTTTTAAAATTGGAAGGAAAAAATGAATAAAACTCAACCTGGATTATATTGATCTTTATACCAACATAGTTGTAAAATATTTTTTTAATTGGGAAAGCATTGCATTTTCAAACTGCCTCCACTGACCTCCCTTCCACTTTATTTATCAAAACCATTCTTAGACATCCATGTTGCCTTTAATTTCATTAATTCACATTTTGGTGACAGTGTGAGGCCAGTGATCCCACTGGTTCATAAAATGTCAGTTGCCATTAGAGAGAATTGTCACTGCTTTTGCCTCCATGAGTTATCTTTGGGGTGAAGTCACCTCTCAGAAGCCCATGGGAAATGGGGACAGGCAAGTACAGAAAGCCAGACCTATGAATTTAACACAGCAATTTCTGTCTCTAGGTGGCCCCGGAAATGAGTTCAAGAATATTACCATCCCACCCACCTCAAAAAGTATATAAAGCCGTGTTTACTTATGGCAAACAATGAAAACTAAAATCACTCTCTCTCAGCCCAGCGCAACAGGAACCACCTCTGAATGTGCTTTGGCCTTAAAACGTCATGAGTGTTGCTGGAGAAGAAAAATAAATCGAGACTCAAAGCAATATTTCAATTCATCAACACAGAATGAGCTGATTTTATTATTGAGTGTGGCAAATGGCTACAAAGGTTTTTAGCTCTATTTATATGGAATTAAGGCTACAGCTGTTGTAGATCATCCAACTGGTGGGAAACAGCAGATACTTTGTTTTCATCAGTTACACTGAGCTTGCTCTGATGTCCTGCTTTTCCTAAGTCTCCATCAGGCTTGCTCTTCATAATTCTTTATCAGTACCTCCTACAGTTGTCCCTGACAGTGTATCTAGCACAGATGATTAGTCACGTTCTTCACCATTCCTTAGTGAGATGAGATTAAATTGTTTCCCCATGGTGTACCTTTTCCAGTGTGCTAATATATGCCTTGAGTACACTGAACATAATCTGGAAGGTACCCTAAATTCCAACAAGGGCTTCTGAATGTGGTGTGAGGTCCTGATTGAAAATATTGCATTTATTTTTTAATTGTATCTGTGTCTATTTTCACTTTTTCTTGTTCTCTATCACCTGAGAAATATGCAGTCCACTTTATCCTGTAGCTTGTGGTGACACTACAGGAAATCAAAATCCACTAGCAGCACAATCAGATCACCTGGGGCCTGTGCCATTAACAAGTCCAGATGCATGGTCCCCACCCAACAATAATTGAAGCAGCATCTCTGGGGTGGGGCCCAACATCATGTAGTTTAAAGCCACTCTCTCCCAGTAGGTGATTCTCAAGTGCAGTCTGGATTGAGGGCTACTGCTCCATGAGGTTCTTGAGGGTACATAGCTTTGCTTTGTAAACATGTTTATAATGACCAAAAGAAAATCCCCATTACTATTTGGTGGAGGGGTAATTTCCCATCCTTTTACCCTATAACAGTGTTTCTCAACCTCAGCACTATTTACATTTTGGGTCATTGGGAGTGGTCCTGTGCATTATAGGATGTTGAGCAGCATCCCTGGTCTCTGTACCTTCCCCTAGCTAGCACCTTCCTCCAAATTGTTACAACCAAAAGTATCTCCTGATGTTGCCAAGTGTCCCTGGAGAGCAAAATGCCTTTCCCTTTTCCTTCCCCTGATATGCTGTTGAGAACCACTGTCCTAAAATGTCAACTCTTGGCTGGTTTCCTATGCAAGGTTTATACTAGTTCACTTTTCACCTATGAATTGAAGAATTGAGCTGGCTCTAAATGAATATACAAACAAATATGACTTAACATACACTTATGATTTATTCATTATATTAGAATATCTTAAAATTGCTCAAATTATAAAAGTGTTTGCATTTAGAAACAAGACCTTATTTAAGGTAAAAGACAAGAAAGCCATTAAACATGCATTTTATTGTCAGTATTGGAAATTTTCTGTAGCTTTGTAATCCCAAAATTAGTTTCCTTAAGCCTCCATTACTGAGACTAAACTTTGAATTTTTTTAGACAGTTCTAAATTAAAACCTAACAAACTCACTTCAGTTAGACCAGAAAGGGGAGAATATGGCCTAAAAGTGCCTCCTATAAGATACAGAAAATGGTCTCAAATAATACTATATTATTTCCTTACAAAAATGTTATATAGAGTGGGGCAAAAGTAGGTTAACAGTTCATATGAAAATACAATAATTAATAAATGATAATACAAGAATAAACTGTGTTTCTCGTACTTAGAACTGTAAACCTACTTTTGCCCCACCCCGTATTTTGTATGCTTTAAAAGAAGGAAAGGAAAAGTCCTCTTAGATCACTGAAACCAATGTGTGGCTTGTCTTATGATCTCTCTCCAGGGCCTGCTTCTTTGATGCAGTTATGCCGCCTTAGAATCCGGAAGTGCTTTGGGATCCAGCAGCATCATAAGATCACCGGACTCCTCCTCCCTGAGGAGCTGAAACGGTTTCTCCTACATATTTAAATGTGTTGAGGCAAGCATTATCTCATGCTGTGGCCATGGGAATTTAAAAATAAAGTTGAGTTTATAAAGCATGGCTAGTTTTTTCAGTTGGATTTTTGTTTTCAACAGAAACACGCTAGGTACTTTTATATCTTTGGTTGGAAGACATGAAGACTTTTTCCTTTCTTGCCTGGAAGAGGGTGGCTAAAAGAACAACTGTTGTTTTTAATATCTACTACGTGCCAAACAGTGAGCTAGGAACACTTTGTGCATTATCTGATTTAGCCCTCACAGCAACCCTATCAGCTGGGTGCTATCCCTGCTCTTCTCCAGGTAAGACACAGAGATTGGGAGGTCACTTTGTCCAGTTACCCACAGCAGGCACAGGAGAGCCAGATTTGAGGATAGATTTTCTGATACTAACCTGGGGACTTTGGAGTGAGGCAGAATTTTCCAATATTACTATTCTGGCTTCATCTGTGTTACATGCACAAGCAAACGACGAAAGACGTTTCTTTGCTACATCTGACTTTTTTTTTTAAACCTTCCTTGTTCTTATGACAAAATCACTACTGCCCTAGTATAGTATAGGAGTAGTTCTTTTTCTTAGCCCAAATGTTATATACATATTAGGCATATTCTAGAACTGTACTGTCTAATACAGTAGCTACTAGCCCAGTGGTTCTCAACCAGGGCAATTTTGCCCCCTACGGGATACTTGGCAATGTCTGGAGACTTTTGGTTGTCACCACTAGGGGATCATGGGAGATATGTGCTACTAGCATCTAGTGGGTAGAGGCCAAGGATCCTACAGTACACAGGACAGTGCCCACAGCAAAAAATTATGCGGTCCAAAATGTAGATAGTGCCAAAGTTGAGAAACCCTACACTAGCCATATGTGGCTATTTTAAAAAATATAAATTAATTAAGATTATATAAAGTTAAAAATCCAGTTCCTCAGTGTCATTAGCCATATTCCACATGTTTAATAACTATACATGGCTAGTGCGTACTGTATTGGACAGCACAGATACATGTCATTGCAGAAACTTCTTTTGCTCCATTGTTGCAGAAGTTTCTTTTAGAGAAATTTCTTTTGGACAACGCTCTTCAAATGCTTGACAAATGGATTTTAACTGCCTTTCAGTTTCTGATTTACACGAGACTTGTGATATAATTTAGTAATGAATGGGTGTAGTTTCAGTCTTCTCTCTGAGAGATGAATTTGGAGTTATATTCTATCAATAGAAAGAAAGAAAATACTGTACTTACTTAAGGCAAATATTTACCTGTATGATAACATATGGCCCAGATGATCTCTAAAGATATCTTTGATATAATCTTCTGTGATTCTAGATTCAATTTACTACAGGAAAACAAAAAATTTAGAACGTTGTTCTAAAATGCCCAACTAGTTACCCAACAGATGGCGCTGCTGCCACATAGACACTTAAGCAAAGGGCTTGCTTCTCATAAATAACCCATTGTAAGATGGTTTACAGCATAGGCTCTGGAAATTTCCACCCAGGAATGAAAACTTTGTAGTGATAAATGCCGTTGACACTGGGTTTCCTTCTTTTCCAGTGTACCCAAAATTTCAAATGTGGCTTTACAGAACCTCACGTCCCTGCTTCTTTTTTTTTTCTTCTTGATCTGATCATGTTTACATTTATAACTGCACAAAATTTAGATCGAGTCCTGCCACTTGCTAATTCATTTAATTTCATTAATTCATTTACTCAGGAAATACTGAGTGAGTGCCTGTGTCTGTGATAGGCATTATTTTGACACCAAGGTGGCCACAGTGAATGGCACAGGCAAAGATACTGACTTTCTGGATCTTATACTCTAGTTGGGGGAGTCTTTTGCTAAGGAGAAAGGGGCTGTAGGCATTTTGCTACGGTTTTCTCTTTGAAAACACTGGGTTAAAAAATAGCTTGTTTTCTCATCTAAAATGTATTGGACAGACTCTTGCTTATGTTAATCTTTCCTTGGCTAAATCCTCTGAGTTTAACCCAGGACTGTACAGAATTACTAGAACAGCATTTTTCTTCTTAAATCTTCCACACAATTAACCAATTTGCAAATCCATATAATAGATGGTCATATCTGCAAAGGGGAAAAGTATTACCAGCACCTCTCTTCTTGCAATTTAGGAAAATTTCAAATTATCTCACTTAGCAATGCTCAGAAAGAAGGTTATATTAAAATAGAAAGTCTATGTTTATGAGTCTAGATGTAGTTATATTTATAAGTGGCTTATACCTTTGAATGTTTTATCATCACAATCTGGCACAACTTCATAAATTCTATCATTGAAGCTGGTTGAGGGACTTTAATAGACGCCTCCACCTTCATGAATAAGGGATGTAAATGTTTAGCCTTGTGAAACCATCTTTTAAAAATGTTAATTACTTTGTTTTTAGAGAGCAAACTTAGCCCATATTTATTGTAGCTCAGTCTCATACTATTGGTTTACTACATTTCCTTGGTTTTATCCAGTAGAAATGCTGAGCAGTGGGTACACATCACTAGCACAATTTATGTTATAATGAAAGAAGATAGCAAGAAGAAGCCCGAGAAGGACAATTGATTTATCCTGGATTTATATTGAGGCTGACTGACACAGTCTGATACTCCATATACTAGGCTGCAGTGGTTAGTCATTAGGCAGACACTCGAGGCTCAGAAACAAGGGACCAAAATGTGCTCAGCTGTCTATTCTGGGGCACAGAGATGGACATTTATTATATGATAAAAGCCCAGCATTGGAGCTTCAGTATAAGACCCAGTCAGCATCAAAAGCAACTAAATAATTCCCATTTTAGAAGGCTTGTTAACAGTAGGCCCCATGCATCAGTGATTTATAAGCCTCACCTCAAACTTCACAGTTCCATCATCCCCATTTTAGAGATGGGGATGAAGAAGGGTTAAGGAATTTGCAAGAGTCACACAGTAGGTGGTGAAGCCAGAGTTTAGTGCAGGAGCTGGAGCTCTTAACCATTACACTCTCTGCCTTTTATTTTCTTCAATAAACCTCAGAGCTCTGCTCCCTGGGTCCTAAAACCCCCTGCCTAATTTCCCAGGTAGGTCTTGGAAGCGGAGGTGGAGTTGAGTCTGTAGGTCAAAGGTCTTGGCATGATGTCAGATGACTGTGCCAGTTTTAGGTTGGACATCACTCAGCCCTTGCCCTGACCACATGAACCAGCCTGGGAGGACCCAAACTTGCTGCCTCTTGGGACAGGTGGGTCTGCTTTGCCTTGCCAGTGATTCTTGTGAGTACAAAACAACATATTCCCAGGGACAAGCCCAGTGTCCCAAATGAGATTGTCCTTTTTTGTTTTTTTTTCAGAACTGAGAGTATTTTGTACTGACATTGTCAGTGACAAAAGTGTTTATCTGTAATGTGGCAGGATGGAGGGGAAGCTACCTTGGCTTTGAACAAAATCACCTGACTAATGATTTGCTAGCTGTGTATGTTTTTTTTTTTTTTTTAATTTTCTTTCTTGCTGTATTAGTCCTATCACTGCATAACAAATTATCTTGCTTAAAGCAACACAAACTTATCTCACAGTTTCTGTAGGTCAGAAGTCCAGGCACAGCGTGACTGCATTCTCTGCTCAGGACTGAAATCAAGGTGTTGACTAAGGCTATAGTTCTCATCTACAGTGTAGGGGTCTTCCTTTAAGATCACTGGTTGGCGGAATTCAGTTCCTTGCAGTTGCAGGACTCTGGTCCCTGTGTTCCTGCTAGCTGTCAGCTGAGGATTGCCCTTAGCATCTAGAGTTCACCCATATGTTCCTTGCCATGTGGCACCCTCCATAGGAAGTTCACAACATGGCTTTCTTCCAGGCCAGGTGGAGTGCATCTCCCCGAGTGCCTATGCTGTGGCCAGCTGGAGGAAACTGCTTCTGATTAGGTCAGACCTACCTGGATAATCTCCTGATGAAACCTTAATTACATCTGCCAAAGCTCTTCAAATGAGCGCCTAGATTAGTGTTTAATTGAATCACTGGCAGAAGGAGTGTGTATAGCAGAGGCCCAGAATCATGGGGGTCATCCTAGAATTCTGCCTATCATATCTGCTAATGGCTAATAACCATCAATTTTGTGTTGATCTGACTTACTCTATAGCCACAGGAGGTCTATCTTATCAGATGGCTCAGCAGCCCCCAAATGCCAGAGGCACCCACTGTAACAGGCAGGATAAGGGGGCCTTCTGTTACATGTAACCTGGAGGCTTGTTCTGTTGTCAAGAACAGGCACTCCTAGGACTTCCTGTGTCTTTCTCCAGTCTCCCCCCCCCCCCCCCGCCTTTTAGGGTCTTTGAGCTGGGACTGAGGCAGTCAAACTCAGGTTTGGCTTACACTGTAGGTTCATCTTGATGAGGAACACAGCAAAAATCCTTAGCATGGTCCCCTCGGCACAAAAGAGTCCTACCTTCATGCTGTATCCTCCATGGTATGATGGAGGAGAACGTCCTACTGCTTAACACACCCGCCAAGACCTTTAGACTCCTTCAAGTGTATCAATTTTCACTGATTTGACAAGATTGATTTTCTACCCTTTACTTTGTAAAATCCATTGTAAGGCCAAGGCAAGTAAAATTGATTTCTGCTCACTTTCCTCCATACCTGGGGCCTCTTTGCTCACTCCTGGTGATATGAGATTTTTCAACTTTCTATGCCCTTTTGAAAAGCTTGTTTTTTGTTTTGTTTTTGTTTTTGGAGTACAGTGAAATCAGGAGGTTCTACGGGCCAGTGTGGGAATTTTAATGTGATATTTTAGGTGTTTAAACTCCATTGACTTAGAAGATACCTCTGTTGGAAACCTACATATTTATATCATAAGCGCTGGACCATGACCATGAAAACCGGGGATGGTATCACTCTGCTTTTTGTCCAATTCACATCTTGTGCATTTTACTTAAATAAGAATGCACTTTAGAAAGCCACCATTGAAAATTGTACGATATCAAATGTAATGGGTATGCATTTTACTCTTCAACATAGGACATATGGAATGTCCCATTTCTTTTAATTCTATAAAGTGAAATTAAGTGGTCCTAAACCACCATCAACCTGGCAGGAAATTCAGCCTCAGTCACAATATGGACCCCTTTGAAGGATTAAGCAGAGATCTCAAGGATCTTATGTTGCCCAGAACATGCAAGGAGGGCCTCCTGCTCTTAGGTCTAGGTGGGCACTGATGATATTTGTTGCCCAGGCCCATGTGGTCCCTTGGAGACAGGAGGTAATGAGTCAGCCACATAACCTAATGCTCAGAGTGGAACTGGAAGCCCTAATGCTTGGGACCCAGCCTCCCTAGAGTGGCCCCACAGCCATGTTCTCTGGGAAGAGAACATGAGCACCTGCTTGTGGCACCCACTTAAAAACCACAGTCCTCTTACAGTCTTGGAGAATTGATCTCTCCCCATATTAGCAAATTTTACCCTAGGTCTCCAACTTTTCTCTCCCTTCCAGCTCTGGGAAAACCTAGCATGCTCCCCCCAGTGAGTTTCAGAAACACAAACAAAGAAAATGGGCACTTAATACAGAATGTGCCTGCTTCCAGGAAACCCCAGCCTTAAACCCTGTATCATAAATGTTCATGAGCTCAGGGAAGTATAGGCTTGGATATTTTCTATTTTCTCAATGAAACAGGAAGAGTGAGTAGGAGGAGGTCACTTTGGAGGTGAGAAGATGGAAAAGATGTAAAGAGGTTGTCTCTGAGACCAGAAAAGTTAACTGTACCAGAGAATTGTGGTAGGATTATTCGGTATGTGGAGTACCCACTTGAGAGCCATATTCATGATTGTATTTTTCTTCCAGCCATACTCAGTGCTCAGGTGCAGCTGTGCCATGGGTACAGAATTGGGAGAGAGTAACAAAGGAGTTAAGGGGAGTATATAAAGGTATGATTGCTGTTTAAACTGGGCAAGGAGAGGTAGGAAGATATGGGAGGGCAGGGCTGGTGCACAGTGAAAAAGTGGTAGGGCCAGTGGATTGGAAATCCTCGTGACCTCAATGAATCAACGAGATATTGGTATCTAGAGTAAGTGGGTTAGAGCAAGAAGGGTTGATTGTTAGTGAGAAGTTCAAAATAAAATTTTGGAGGTAGTTTGGTTATTGGAAATGACAGACTCTAGGAGAATATGGGTGGATTAAGGAAAAGATCATTGGAAGTGAAGGCTGCAAGGGACAGAGAAGAGAGGATGTAGGGTGAATTATCTTCTCCATGAGCAGAAAGGTTGCCAAGAACAATGACAGACATAAAAGCTTAAGAGGAAGACAAAGAGTCAGGTCTAAGAACCAGACATTTGTTGATGATCATAATAAGGGTGGTGGGTTGTATCCTCTGATGCTATATATTTAAAGAGAGAGGTTTGAAGGAGGAGGAAGAGAAATTATGTAGAACAGAGGTTGTCAAACAATGATTAGCAGACGTAATCCATCTTGCCTCTTGTTTTTGTAAATAAAGTTTTATTGGAACACAGCTAGGCTCATTCATTTACATATTATCTATACCTACTTTGGCACTACATCAGAGTTAAGTAGTTGTAACAGAGACCAATAGGCTTGTAAACCCTAAGTTATTTACTATCTGGTCTTTTACAGAAAAGAAGTTTGTTGACTCTTGATCTAGAATTACCAATGGAGAACATTAACCTCACAGTAAGAAGTAAACATGATTAATTTCACAATAATTTATCTTTCCACACCAATGTCAAATCCTTCTGTTCCTTTCAGTCAGGGTCTTCTGTAGGTCACCAGATCAACCACTTTTTGACTCAATTGATTTTTTTCCTCACAGTTAATTAACCCATTGGATGGCTGAAATAACAGAATGGCTAGCTGCTTTAGCATTGAGCATGGATGTATTTTTCCATGTAAGCTGGAGCCAGTATACATGATTTGTAATGTATGAAATTTACAGAGGTAAATTTCATCATATGCAAATCCAGATGGCCATTTATTTCCAAATAAACTGCAGGCTAGGGCACTACTCTATGGCTTCTTAGGGTACTGAGTAAAGAGCTAATGGAACTGTCTTCCACAACCAATTTCCTGTTCCAGCTTACCTTGTTCCTTGCTATTAGTTTTAAGTTTGGGAAATTGTCCTGCATGGCTTTTCCCAGTATAATGAGACAGGCATGGACAGCATCCCCAGAGTAGTGAATCTGAGGCTTGCCAGTGGTCACTCACATTGCTTCCCTGGAAATTTTGAATCAAGCAATACAAAGACTCAGAGACTGGTCAACAGAATCAAGTAAATGGTGGGAGACCAGTGTAACTATTTATGTATGCCTATTGTTAAACTTCTTGAAATGATTTTTTTTATTCCTGGAGCCTGGAATCTATACAGCTTCCTCTTCCATGATACCTTAATCCATTTAATTGAACTAGCTTGAGTAGATTCCATTCCTAAGAACAAAATTATTACTAAAACAGTCTGAGTGCCAGGTTCTTTTTTTTATTTTTTTTAATCCTCACCCGAGGACATTTTTCCATTTTTTTGTTCATATAGAATGAGAGGGAGGGAGAGGAAGAGAGAGAGAGAAAGAAACATCGATGTGAAAGGAACACATCGAGTGGCTGCCTCCCGCACGACCAACCAGGGCCGGGGACAAACTGCAACCGAGGTACATACCCTTAGCAGGAACCGAACCCGGGCCTCTCTGGACCGCAGGCCGATGCGCCAACCGCTGAGCCAAACCGGCCAGGGCTGAGTGCCAGGTTCTTGGTCATAAGTAGGTTCATTGTCTTATCTCTTCTAGGATTTCACGTAAGATGTGTTCCCTAAGCCAATAATTCTTAATGCCCTTTGTCATAAGGAGAAATAATATGGAGGGAGCAGCACAAATGCAAATCAGTCTTTACTTTTGGGAAGACCACTGACAGCACACACCCAACTGAAGCAGTCAATAGGTCCATTTTCTGTAACAGATGTACTTTTCTTGTCTTAATGGAGGACTGACACTCGAACAGCAAGAGCCACTGGGACAGTTTGCCACCCAAAGATAGCCTAGGGATTCTCTCAGACAAAGCTAAGAGTGAGCATTTGAGGTGCAAATGGTTCCTTGGAAGATTTTTATTAACTAGAGCATCACATTGGCTGTTTTCCTCCTTACATTCTCCAGAACTGACATTCACTGTGGTGTTTGTAGAAACGTCTTTAAAATGTGGTTGTATCAGTTATGCTCTGGACCTGTCACACTGCAGTGATGGGAAAATTTTTTTTTTTAAATTTCTGAACAGCCCCTAGCTACCAACAGCTTACTGATGGAAATAGGCCCTGTTGTGCCCTTTGGCTCATTAATAAGTTCTTCTGACCCAGTCACTTCCTATGTTAGTTGGGTTTAGTGAAAATGCACTCTGTTGTTTGGGGATTTAGCAGCAGAAGAGAGGAAAAACCAAACACGTTACTAGTAGCAGCTACAGCAAAAACACTATACCAGAGATTTGGAAAGATTTTGAGCAGTGGGGATCCTGATGTCTCGGATTCCAACACTGTAAGTGTACTCTCTTTCCCATGCCTGGTCAATGATGACTCCTTTCCCTCTGATTAATGAATAAGAAGTTGTCTGTCTTTAGTTCAATAAACTGTGGATTGAAGGCAGCTGTTCTGCTATGGATCCCCACCAGTAGTGATGATGCCAAATTGGTTGTTAAATGAGGCTGGCAGATAGTTTTCCTTGGGCTGTGAATTTCTGTGTCTCATGTGATTTCCACTCTAGGTCAGGAATGGAGACAGATACTTGAAGAGGGAGGAAAAACTTGAGTCTGATGTGAGACTTCCAATTGTACTGTGCTGTAAAAAGTCATCAAAACAAATGCCTTTTTCTGTAAACCATCTTAGGCTTGTCATAGGGGGCAAAGGTTCCTCTTTAAGTGGAGAGTCATGGACTCATTAGCTTCTCTGAATTAGTTTGTTAGTCATGAAAAGTGGTTAGAACATCAGCCCACACACTGAAAGGTTGTGGGTTCAATTCCTGGTCAAGGGCACATACCTGGGTTGCAGGTTTGATCCCTGGTCAGAGTGCATGCAGGAGGCAACCAATTCATGTGTCCCTCTCACATAGATGTATCTCTCTCTCTTTCTCTCTCTCTCTCTCTCCCCTTCCCACTCTCTAAAAAAAAAAAATCAATGGAAAAAATATCCTTGGTGAGGATTAACAACAACAACAACAAGAATGACTCAGAAATTAGTTAGGAGGCTTATCCACACCCCTCCCCCAGTGTGGAATAACAAGACAATATTTACCTGACCAGTGGAAGCAACATAATAACATTTTAGTTTTGTCAACCTTGGCATGGATAATAATAGCTTTTGAGTAGGAGTATGCTGGAAAATGTTTAACATCCAGGTCTTCAGAAAAAAAATACAAACATCTGATTTGTAGTCTTAACTAATATCTGTGGTGTAAGTATACCCACTGTGGCCAATTTCAGGTCACCAACCTGATGCCATTGAATGCAGAGTTGAAAACAAACGTGCACAATTAGTTTTTAGGAGCCAGTACCAATTGGCTCCAGCCACCACTACCTTCTAGGAATGGTTAGACCATATACAACAAGGCTGGCTCCTGTCAACTGCTTCAGAAGAATATCCACTGGAGAAGAGAGTTAAAGAATATGTTTGATGATGTCACTTTTACCTGTGCCTCACCTTCGTGGCTTAAACATAAGCTGAGGAGAAGCTGTCTAATTTGATGGGATTCATTTGGCCACTGCAGGTAAATTGTATGTGACCTCTGACTAATGCAGTTTTTCACAGTGGCAGTACTGACTTATGGAAACAATGTTGTATTGGAGAGTGGATGGGGCCAACTGGGAATGAAAGACAGAAACAAGATGTCAGCAAACTCACCAAACCCGGAGCAAACAGCACAATCTACTCTGAAAGGATTTAATCACTTTGACACTTAAAATGTAATGTACAGCCCTGGCCAGTGGTTAGAGCATCGGCCCACAGACCAAAGGGTCATGGGTTTGATTCCTGGTCAAGGGCACACACCTGGGTGGCAGGTTCTATCCCAGCCCCAGTCGGGGTCGTGTGGGAGGCAACCAATCGATGTGTCTCTTTCACATCAATGTTTCTCTCTCCCTCCCTCTCTCTCTTCCACTCTATCTAAAAATTAATGAAAAAATATCCTCGGGTAAGGATTAACAAAAAAAAATGTAATGTACAGCATGGTGTCTATAGTTAACAATACTGTGTTTTACAGGGTAGGCAAAAGTAGGTTTACAGTTGTGAGTACTTGAAACAGTTTATTCTTGTATTATTATTTATCAATTATTTTATTATGTATTATTATTATTAACTTACTTTTGCCTACCCCTGTATATTTGAAAGTTGCTAAGAGAGGATATCTTAAAAAGTTCTCATTAAAGCCCAGTCGGTGTGGCTCAGTGGTTGAGTGTCAACCCATGCATCAAGAGGTCCCGATTCGATTCCCAGTCAGGGCACATGCCCAGGTTCTGGGCCCAATCCCCAGTGGGGGGCATGCAGGAGGCAGCCAATCAATGTTCTCTCTCATCGATGTTTCCATCTCTCTCTACTTCTCCCTCCTCTCTCTCTAAAATCAATAAAGAAAAACATTTTATTAAAAAAAATGTTCTCATTCCCCCCAAAAATTGTAACTATGTGAGGTGATGTATGTTAACTAGATTGTGGTGATAATTTTGCAATATATACATATAGCAAATCATTATGTTGTACACCTGAAACTAATACAATGTTATATGTCAATTATATTTCAATACAACTGGGAAAAAACAAATTCCTTGAGAGAAAAATGAACATGAAAAAGAGGAGTTTTCTATAATTCAAAAGAAATGAATATAATTTGCTTGTTAAAACCACTAATCACTTTTGAATTCATTCTTTATAATGCAATTTAGAGAAGATATTCCCCACTGTAAAATCACACACTGAAGTTCTAAAAATACTGATATTCCAGATCTCACCTCAGACCTGATGATTTAGAATCCCAATTGTGATGGGAAGTGGAGAGGAAGAACAGACTCTGTATTTCACAAAATTCCTCTGATGATTCAAATGCAGGTGAAGATTTGAAAATCACTGCTCTAGACCATGGAAGGACTTTGGGATTGCTCAGCTAAGCAGTGCTCAAAATTAACCTGTGTTTTCTAGATCAGCAGTCCATATGGGAGCCCAGAGAGACTGAGGTGTTTACAGATTAATGTTGCCAGTGATAAGCCAAACCTCTGTATCAGTGAGCCATCAAAATGGCTCTTCGTCAAAGTTTTAGATCTCTAAACTTCACTGTTAATGTCCTTGACTGACAAGTCCCATGGTGTTTGCCAGCTGCCAGTCATTTTGTTCTCCCACCCCTTGAACAAAGTCCCTGAAACACAAACACTCCTGAAAATATTAAGAAAACTGAAAGAGATGCCACATCTGGGTGATTCTGATTACCTTCAGAGGCTGAAATAGCTGTCAGAAAGAGAAGCTTTTAGCCACTTGTAGCCCTTCATGGGCATCAGTTTTTGGTCTTCAAGTCAATGTAGATTAGGTGCATCAATTCCTATTGCAGCCAACTGTCAGTTAGCATCTCTGTCCCTTATGATAACTGACTGGAGTATAATCAGCAGGTGAACACACTCTTTATCATTGTCCATCTTTTTAAGCTGCTGTGTATTGATTTGCAACATCCAAGCTGGGGCAAAACAGCCTTGAACTCTAAGTGATTTTTCTATTCTGCCTCTTTCTTCAGTTCACTCATTTATTCATCAAATAATAAATGCAGAAGGTCTGCTATGGTCCAGAGACACTGCAGTTAAAAAAAAAAAAAAAAAAAGAGGACCAGAAACCCTGCCTTTCTGGATTCCACAGGCCTGTGGGAGGACACTAAAAAATAATAAACAAGGTAATAAATATGTTAATGTGATGAACAAAATAAATAATATACATAGTATGTCAGATGGTGCTAAGTACCATAGAGACAAAGGGGAGGGAGAGTTGGGGTAGTGATCATGTACTAATTGTGGCAGTTAAATGGGGTTTGATTACTAAAGAAGACTCATAGGACTCTAAATGGCAATGCTTACTAATCCAAAGTTTATTACAGGAAAAGGATATAATAGAGAAAGAGCATTAAAGTGAGGATATGCATCATAGACAAAGGCTGTCTCATAGGAAGAGATCTGGAGAAGTTGGGATGGGGCTCTATTGTCCTCTGTTTGTGAGGACTGTAGCAAGATGCACTCTTGCTTTCTGATCAGGAGCCAGAGATGTGTACATAGTACCCCTGGGAAACAGGGAACCCCAAATGGAGTCTTGGCTGGAGTTTATAATATTTTGCTGGTATATACACATATCCCTGCTATGTAAGCAGTCTTAATAACAGAGACCTCTGTGAGTCTCACCCTGACAAGGTGCAGATCATCAATGCCACTATTATCAGTAAACAATGCTGACAAGCTGGTACAAACCTCCCCAAACTCCTCAAACCCATGGCTACACTGTAACACTATTAATTAATAGGTTTCATGACTTGGCCAGGGGTCAGTGCCATATAGATAGATTTCTTATTTCAACAGAAGTTTAGGCTAATTCTAGGCATGCTGCAATGAACTCTCACAGAGCAGATTCTAAATATCGAGTCAGAGAGAGCTTAATGAGAAGGTGATATTTAAGCCAAAAATCTCAAATCTGAAAGCAGCATTTTCCCTCTTTAAGGCAGGGAGATCAGCAAGTGCAAAGGCCCTGAGGCAGGATAGTATTTTGGGAAAAGCAAGGGGTCTCTGGAATCAAGGCTGAATACATGATGGGGAAACAGACTAGATGATCTCAAAGAGGTGAGCAGATGCTGGGTGGAAATCTAAATCATGCACTCTTTGAAATGTTCCTGGACTCTGCCTTGCTTTTTCCTTCATGTTGCAATGGATATGTCAGTCCATTAGAACAGGGATTCTTAACCTGGGAGTCCGTGGGTACAATTCAAGAGACTTGGTAAATTTAGGTTTCAAAGAAATCTTTATTTTCACTAACCTCTAACTGAAATTGAGCATTTCCTTCAATTAGGAATGCAGAGAACCAGAGAAGTAATAGCAGTACTTGTAACTCCGCCATCCGTAGATCTCACAGATATTTTTGTGTCAGATTGTAGTTGTTGTAAACATTCTGAAATATCTTTTATGCTCATCGCTTCTTTGAAACCACTGTATTTATTAATCTGCTGCTAGATTGCACATAACCATGATCGTCCTGTCTCCAGGTCAAATGATGAAGTTGAATATTTTCACAACCAGATTTAAACTCAGAAAGCTCTGGAAAATTCTGATGTCTTCAAGAGAAGATGATCTTTGCCTTATAAAATGAAGTATGGAAGTTCAGTAGATTGGCTTTTCAGCATTGGTAACCATTAAAACAAACAAAAAAATGATGTTGATTGGATAGTGCCTCCAACCTTTCAAAGACCATGCCACAATTTAATGTTCTGTTTGAAAATAAGCAACAATAGCCTTTACACAAAATGACTTTTTAAAAATCCTGTAACTTGGAATAGATGTGTTGTATTTATTTTTTATCCTCACCCGAGGACACTTTCTTGCATTATCTTCAGATAGAGCGGGAGGGAGAGAGAGAGAGAGAGAAACATCAACGCAAGAGAGACACATCGAGTGGTTGCCACCCACACGACAAACTGCAACTGAGGTACGTGCCCCTAGCGGAAACCGAACCCGATACTCTCTGGTCCGCAAGCCGACGCTCTAACCACTGAGCCAAACCGGCCAGGGTGATGTGTTGTATTCTTATTTTATTTGTTATTTAGAATGATTACAAAAAATCACTGACATTACTTTGCAAAAATTTATTCATTTTATTTATTCTTTAAGATTAATCAAGGTATACTTTCTGTACAATTCACAGAACTTTACCAGCTGCAAAAAAAAAAAAAAAAAAAAAATGAGTTCAGCAAGAACATTTCCTATTAGCTGTTCCAAACAGATATGCAAGGTCTTTGGGATAACAGCTGGTATCTTGAGAAATTGAATTTTCCAGTGCCAGGTGAGGTTGATGAGGTATTAGTTCCTGAATGGAATATATAATATAAGATTTGACAAGCTTGAATTAATACCTAATGTTCTTGAAAGGGGTGGGAAATGATTGCAGAGCAATCAGGGAGTGCTCCCAAAGAGGCCACAGACAAAGTGAAAGCAGATAAATATGAAAATGCACCCCATTAGCAGGTCACAAATGGACTGGCAACAGTTTGTTATTGCTGAGGGCAAAATGAAAGCTTAAGGAAATGTGTGAACACAGCAGGGAACCAGCACCCCTGCTGATTTTCCCCTCTTAGGTAACCAGAGATTTGTTTATAGGGCTTGGCTATTGAGAAATGCTTTTGGCTGAAGCCTCTATTTAAATAACAAAAAAGGCCTTCTCAACCATGCCCTCTATGCTGAGAAATATGTGCCCCTAGGTTCTGTTTCAGTTATTGATCTGGGCTCTAACTGCATCAGACAATCATCTAACTTCCACAATGACAACCAACATTTAATCCAGCAGCCCTTTCTCTACCCTGAGTAATGCAGTGGCATCTTCTGGGGTCCTCTTGGGCTCACTGACTTCTTAAGCCTGCAGGTGTCCTCAACAGGGGGTTGGTATATAAACCCCCTCCAGGGCACATCTGGCAGTGTCTGGAGATATTTTTGGTTGTCAGATTGGATGCTACTTGCTTCTAGTGGGTAGAGCCTAGAGATGCTGCCAAACATCCTACAATGTTCAGAGCAGCCCCCACAACAAAGAATACTGGCTGAGAATGTGAGTAGCAGCAAGGGTGAATGACCCTGGTGTAGAGGATGGTACACATAACTGCCTTTTAGTGTCAGGCTTGCAGAGAGAAGGGTCTCGAAGGAGGAGCAAGGTGGTCAGGTAGAGAAGAGAAGGAAAGGTATATCATTTTGTCTGTCCTGACACATTTCCCAAACACAACTCTACTGTTGACTTCAGGTTGTTTCATGGAAATTACCCATTTCTGTCCTGCAGCCATGATCAAGGAAGGTTACAGCAAGGCTCTGGTGCCATCCAGAAAAGCACCCACAGTTGGGCTTCATTTGTTCAATTAATTGTAAACTAAAATCTTGATATATCATAATATTGATCTATTTAATATCCATCATAATACATTATGCATGCTGATATATGTCATCCTCCTTCCAATTAATATTTTTAGCTCCTATCCAAATAAAGAACTTGAATGACATCATAATTCACATGGTAGAACAGCTGATTGATGAAAGGGTTTTCAAACACTATTCTAATGCTGACCTAAAGTCAGAGTTAGAGGTGCTCTGATTTGCCCCCATAGAAAGGAAAGGTCATGTTGGGACAATGAAAATGGATGGGAGAGAAGTAAGAAAGCACATTCTCACAAAGTTTTGAGAGATAGGGATGGGACTCTCACCAGACCTATGGCAAGTTAAGAAATAGGGAAAACCTGTAATGAGTGGCTGTCCTTGATTGCCCTTGTTCTTCCTTCCATAGAGTCCATGACTCATTTATCTAACCATCTTGTGGTCTAATGGATGCTAACTATTCCTGCTCTGATGTTTGCTGTTGAAAGTCCAGGATATCTTATTAAAAAAAGTATTTGGAGATTTTGGGAAACAGAAAAGTCCTCAAAATACAAAGGACTAACTTCTAATGTCATGCTTTTGTAGGATGGACAAACAAATACTGGGGCCAAGTGGTGCATTCAGAGAATCCCTTCCTGGGTTGTCCATTACCTCTGTTCTCTTAGGCAGTATGGCTTACTCTTGCTCACCACATTCCTTATGATCCACAAAGCCTTAGGTGGCCCTATCCAGCTCCATGGATATAAATGCCATCTTTATACCAACAACTCCCAAACACAAGAACTGAGAAGTGACTGTATTGGTAATCACCAATACAATAGTCAAACTGTAATTCAGCTTTATTGAATTTGAAATTTAATCATGGTGGGTTGAAAACAAATGTCAGTAGTTTGAAATCAAATGGTAGATGAGGAAGTGGATTTGGAGCTGGCTGCTCTTTCAGGAAGAAACCAGTGATGAAGTTCAGGGGAAGGGAAGCCTTTGGCTGATGTCTTAAGGAAGATGTCTCTGGTACCTGTGACATATTCACTTGGCCTACCTCTGATTTCAGCTGCAGCTGAGATGAACAATTTCTTGCAAATCTAGACTCAACTTTCACTTACAAGGCCCCACCTGAAGCACACACGTTTCTGCATTCTCTTCCAGGTCTCTTTCAATATCTTGGAAGCTCATTAGACTCTTGTAGAAGCACAGCCCCAAAATATGAGTGAAGTAACCCCAGGGACTACCCTCACTGTGAGGGAAGGAAGCTAATGTATAAAATACTCCAAACTTCCATCTTTAGGGTGGTCATTTTTTCTACTTCTCAGGTGGAATGGAACTCCCACTTTGTACAGCAGTGATTTTGGCAATGCACCATGATATGGGATTTCCTTCTTCTCTGTTACACTCTCTTCACTCATTCATTTATGCCTGATTACTATCGCCTGATGCCTTTGCTTATATTTTGTCATTACCTGTACTGAGTGAGCTCTTGGCTCTGCAGTTTTGGAACTTTAGAGTTTTACTGAGCATGTTCATATATAATACCAAACACCCTCTGTGGATACTGAGTAGTATCTCAGCCCTTCTGAGCTCTTCCTTATACTGCAGGGGCTGAAAGACTAGAAACCTCTTCCAGATTCCTTACCATCAGGATTCCAGTTTCATTCTGTTAATGAGGGCACAATTTGGAAAACCATTATCTTCCAGTGGTGGCTGAAGGAAAGTGACAGTAGTCTTAGATGCACCCTTGAAAATTGGTCACTTTAGCACTGCAGGCATCTGAGGTCATTTGTGGCAGTTCCTGTGACTCCTGTACTCTGATTAGTCTTCCTGACTTTCATTCCTCAACCTTTCCAGTTGTATAGGTCTCTAATCTCCTATGGCAAATCCCTTCCTATTTAAAATGCCTAGAGTGGTTTAAACCCTGACTGATACACATATATTATCTAATTTTATTGAGATAAAAGGTCTAAGAATTTGATTTGCCAATGTTGATAGTTAATAGACGAGAGGAAGATAACAAGATCCTGCTCAGTTAACAAAGCAAAGGTATTCTGAGAGATGTTAGAACAACAAAGCAAATGCATTATAATTAGAAGTCAAGGTGAAAATAATTTCAAGAGAAAGGGGATCCTTGATGATGAATACTCTCTTGTCTCCCAAGAGATGCTAGCCTGTATCAAACTGATGGATATAAAACAGTGCAGGTCTTAACACTGAGAAATTGAAACCCTCTATAAGTCCGTGCAAATGAAAGAAGAAGGAAAGATGAGCCAACTGTGGAAACTTCATTAACATGCACGCCGTGGCTGTGTTTTCTGACTTTTCATGGGCGCTGATGCAGCGATACTGGGAATTGTGTACACTGTGTGGTGCTATGAAGTGGAAAGTACAATTTACCACAAAAATTAAATATTCTCAGTGATACTGCAGTTCATAAATCTGTCATATAATACTTCCTTGACAGATCAGGAAGGTGGCATTTTTTTTTTTTATCCTCACCTGAGGACATTTTTCCATTTTTTGTTCAGATAGAGTGGGAGGAAGAGAGAGGAAGAGAGAGAAACATCGACGTGAAAGGGACACATCGAGTGGATGCCACCCGCATGACCCAACCAGAGCCGGGAACAAACTGCAACCGAGGTACATGCCCTTAAGGGAACCGAACCCAGGTCTCTCTGGACTGCAGGTTGACACTCCAACCGCTAAGCCAAACTGGCCAGGGCAGGAAGGTGGCATTTTTAAAGATAGTTTTTTGCTTTAGCTTTTCGACATGGTGGAGAACAGGATGAAGGTTTCCTTTCCCCTATTTGTTGGAGTAAACAGTGCCCTAGTCATGAGTCCAAATGCCCGAGTCATATAAAGAATGAACACAAGTTACATGTTTCCAAGGCAGCCAAGTACTCCGTATTCTCTAAAGATAGCTTTTTTTTTTTTTTTTTTTTTTGGCATTATTTGCCCAGAGATTTGGGGCAGAATTTTTAAACCAATGGTCCTAATTCATAATATGTGACTTAGGTAAAATATGGAGAGTAAACTTAAAGAATGCACCCCCATAAAAGACATGCATAGTAGTCAGGGTTCTCTAGAGAAACAGAACCAATACATACACATATGTATATCTCTATCTATCTATCTATCTATCTATCTATCTATCTATCTATCTATCTATCTATCCATCCATCCATCCATCCATCCATCCATCTATCTATCTATCTATCTATCTATCTATCTATCTATCTATCTATCATCTATTGGCTCACACGATTATAGAAGCTGTCAGCAAGCTGGAGACCCAGAAGAGCTGATAATGGAGTTCCAGTCTGAGTCTGAAAGCTTGAGAATCAAGAGAGCTGATGCTATAATTCCAGTCTGAAGACCCGCAAGTTTGAGACCCAGAAAGAGCCAATGGACCAGTTCAAGTTTAAAGGCAGGGACCTGATGTTCTAGCTCAAAGGCAGTGAGACAGAAGTTTTGTCTTAGTTGTGAGAGAATCAGCCTTTTCGTTCTACTCAGGTCTTCAACTGATAGATGAGGCCCACCCACATTAGGGAGGGCAATCTGCTTTACTCAGTCTACTCATTCAAATGTTAATCTCATTCAGAAACATAGACACACTCAGAATAATGTTTAATCAAATGCTTGGGCATCCTACCTGTGGACCACTCAACTTGACACATAAAATTAACCATCACAGTGCTGTGAAAGGGAACACATAATTTCTGGCTTAGAACACCCAGAACAGATGTATATATTAATTTGACAAACATTTCCAAGGTCAAACTCAGGAAGAGCTCCTGTTTCAATTGCTAGAGATGCAAGGACAGTGACACTTTTTGCAAAGCTCCTCTAGTCCACTAAGAGGAACAGATAAGATTTGGAAAATTGTGCATTGCCATGTGATAGAGGTATGTGCAGGATGAAGAGGGAGCTGGAGATGGGCTCTTAGAAGAGATGACACCTGATCTGTGTCTTAAAATACCAACAACATTTAGCTATATGGAAAAGAGGATAAACAGTTATGTGAAATGATAGAGGCAATAAAGAGAACAGCACATTCAGAAAATTAAAAATAGTTATCATGAAAATGAAATACAATAATACATTTAAATACCAATGAAATAATGGCTCTAAGCAGCAATATTTGGCATTCGGTAAATGTTAGCCCTTGTCTGTCTTCCCCCTTTCTCTCATAGTTGCTGTATATTCTTTGGGGAAACAAGGAGGTTTTCAAATGTCAGGCAACATTTGGGTAACAGAGAAGTACTTCCGTGTAATTCACTACACTTAAATAAATCATTGCTGCCTTGTAGAAACCGCACCTTAACAGATGTTTCTGAGTGAATTTATTCATCATATCAAGCATAGCTTTGCAATGTGGGATGCTTTTCAAAAGCCCCTTTTGGGTGAACAGATTGTGTTACTGCTAAGGGAATTCACAGGAATGAGGCAATCACTGTAATTCAAACAATTTCTCCTCATTTAAGAGCACCAACTGTTTATATTAGCACTGACATGATCCATTTATGAAGGATCTTATCACAGTTGTCTGAAATTTTTGGCTGTCAAATGGTCATCAGAACTGAGTAGGCTTTAAGGTGCAAGCAAGATCCTTCTGATCTCTATCAAAACTGTTACTGAACAACTACCATGTTTGGATTCAGTTCACTGGCTTTTGTGTAATATGGCATAATTAATTAGTTTTATATTTTATTTTAAAAAATATTATCTTTATTGTTGAAAGTATTACATATGTCTCCCCCTTTCTCCCACTGATGCCCTCCACCTTGCTCCAGCCTCCTACCCAGGCCTTCCCCACACTATTGTCTGTGTCCATGGGTTATGCATATATGCATATAAGTTCTTTGGTTAATCTCTTCCCATCCTTCCTCCCCTCTTCCTTCTGAGATTCATCAGTCTGTTCCATGCTTCCATGTTTCTGGATCTATTTTGTTCGTCAATTTATTTTGTTCATTAGGTTCCACATATAAGTGAGATCATGTGAGCAGCATCATTTGAATGCCTATCACACTATGCTGGTACTAGGAACATGGGGATAAATAAGACATCCTCTCAAAGAGTTCTTAATCTAGTAGGAGAGAAAGATACATAAATACATGATTGCAGCAAAATGTGATCATTGAAACAATATATACAGGGATGAGGATGTATAGGGAAAGGAGTCCTTGAACTGGATTTTTAATGTACAAAAGGCAGAGAGAGAAGGAGAAAAGAAATGTTAGATATTGGAGACAACATTGCACTAGAGAATGGGAGTATGACACAATGCATTCCACTCAGAAAAAAGAAGTTAGCTTACATGGTTGTAACATGTTGGGAAAGGATAGGAGATGATGTTGGAAAAGTGGGCAAGGACCAAGTCATGCCTAGTAATTGTGTGTGTCTGTGTGTACATGAGTGCATATGTATATGTGCATGTGAGACTTCCTCTGAAGCATGAACTGGATTAACACCTTACCTTTGACCTCCATATACCACATAGTTATAGTGGGTGCTATGTCTGCTTCATAAACATTGTATGTTCTTGAATATATCATTATAAGAAAGTGATGAATTCTTTGTAGCTTGATGAGGTGACAAAGATGTTCATAACAACTTCTTGATAATCCAGATTCCTAATTTAACTTTTACTTTTCTTTCTCATCTCTTTTACTTAGATGTTGAATGGAGCCCAACTCAGCCTGTTTTCTTTGATGTTATTGACTCTGTGAAGGTAAAGTAGCAATCACTTTAGTGACCATTTCATGCCTAGGAATTTGGACCTGATTTTCTAGAAAACAACATGAAGAAGAGTACCATAATCTGATTTGTGTTGCACAAAGATCATTTCAACAGTGGGATAGTTGGTAGATGAGATGACAGTAAAAAAATTGGAGGTAGAGAGACTAAGAGATGATGGCATTAATCCTTGAGAAACGATGAGGTCCTGAACTGAGCCTGTAACCCTAGGGTGGAGAGGATGGGATGGAAGTGGAAAATGAAATGTTTTCCCCTAGCTTTACTGAGATATAATTGACATACAACACTGTGTAAGTTTAAGGTGTACAATGTGATTATTTGATACACATACATATTGCAAAATAATTACCACACAGGGTTAGTTAACATCTCCATCACTTCATATAAGTACCATTTTTGTGTGTATGATGAGAACATTTAAGATCCACTCTCTTAGCAACTTTCAAGTGTATAATACAGTATTGTTGACTATAGTCACTATACTATATATTAGATCCCCAGAATTTATTCATCTTATAACTGGAAGTTTGTACCCTTTGACTAACATCCCCTCATTCCCCCACCCCCACCCTCTGGCAAGCACCAGTCCAACTCTCTGTTTCTACAAATTTGGTTTTTTTAGATTCCATATATAAATGAGATCATATGGTATTTGTCTTTCTCTGTCTGACATATTTCATTTAGAATAATGTCCTCCAGTTTTATCCAAGTTGTCCCATATGGCAGTATTTCCTTCTTTCTCATGGCTGAATAATATTCCATTATATATACATATCTCACACCTTCTTTATCCATTCATTCATTGTCAGACACTTAGGTTATATCCATATCTTGGCTATTATAAATAATGCTGCAACGAGTATGGGCGTACAGATATCTCTTTGAGATCCTGATTTTATTTTCTTTGGATACATACTCAGAAGTGTGATTACTGGACCATATGGTAGTTCTAATTGTAATATTTTGAGGAACCTCCATACTGTTTTCCATAGTGGCTGCACCAATGTACATTTTCACCAACAGTGCACAAGGGTTTCCTTTTCTCCACATCTTCCTCAACACTTGTTATCTCTTGTCTTTTTGATAATAGCCATTCTAACAGGTGTGAGGTGATAGCTCATTGTGGTTTTGATTTGCATTTCCCTGATGATTAGTGATGTTGATCACCTTTTCATATATCTGTTAACCTGGTATGTCTTCTTTAGAAAAATACTCATTCAGGTCTTCTGCCCATTTAAAAACTTATTTTTAAAATTTTTTTTCAATTACAGTTTACATTCAGTATTATTTTGTATTAGTTTCAGGTATACAGCATAGTGGTTAGACAATTATATACTTTACAAAGTGTTCCCCCTGATATTTCCAGTATCCACCTGACACCACACATAGTTATTAGAATATTATTGACTATATTCCCTATGCTATACTTTACATCCCCGTGACTATTTTGTAACTACCAATTTGTACTTCTTAATCCCTTTACCTATTTCACCCAGTCCTCCATAAAATAGAAATCTTTATTTATAATAGAAATCAGCAGTTCTCAAAAAATTTGGTCTTGGGAGTCATTTACAGTCTGAAGAATCATTGTGGACTCCCAAAAGCTTGTGTTATGTGGGTCCCTTGGCATACGGTGCTGGTGACAGAACCAAAACCAAATGGGCTATAGCCAAGTTCCTAGGAGTATGGAGCTGTTCCTGGATCTACAGCCAAGACCACAGTTAGTCAACCACCTGGGTATGGGTCTGTTTTCTCAATATAATTCTCCTCTTTCTTGGACTGAGCTGGGGCCTTACAATCTCCTATCTGGATCCCATAACTCCAATGAAGGCACTTTCGTGTGTGGATAGATGCCAAATTACTGTTGGGGGATGTGATGAGGAACATCTTATTTGGCCATCTTGCTGCTGTTACTCAGTCTGAAAGAGGAAATATGAATGCCAGTGGAAACTGAACATTGGATGAGAAGGAGATGGAGAAGGCTAAGATGACACTCACATTTCTGAGTAATTTCAGAGGATATTTCAGTATCTTTCTGCTGACCAGTAAAGGAGCTCATTCTTTCCTTGAAAAATAAGAGGCTGGACTAGTTGGTACTTCACCCTGGCTTCAGAGCTCTTCCTCCTGAAAACCCTGACCCTGTGATAGCACCTCATGGGACATAAAACCAGTCCCAAGTGTTCCTGTTTCTAGAAAGTCCCACCCAGGGTACTTCATCTGTTATTTCAGGAAATCAACTTCAGGTATAACAAGATTTTTAATTACTGGTTAATATTAACCAGTTCCAGTAGTTCTTGGAGTAAAAGGCATTATTTTACACAAACATCACATATTCCCTAGATTATTATTATTTTTTAGTGTTATTTCAAAGGAAAGAAAGTGAGGAGAGTTCACAATTTTTATTTAATTTTGGCACTCTTTAGGTCAGCTACAAGTTAAATTTAACAAATAGTCATTCGTTCAGTCACATTTTCAAGAAACATCAATTAAGTTTCTTTTCTGTATAAGACACTGCTGGCTATAAAAAGATGAACAGAACCTAGTCCCTGCTTCAAGAAGCTCATACCCTGGTGGGATTGTTTGGAATTTTGCACAAAGCATGAGTGAATCCTCACAATGCTTACAGGCATGTGGATAAGAAAACACAAGTATGTAGGATTGATTTTAGCTCATTGTCTATCTAAATAAAAGCAGCTAATGTTTATTGAGTGCTTACTATATGAAATGCTGTTCTAAGCACTTTACATGAATTAATTCATTTAATCCAAATCATAACATTAGATAAGGGTGTTACTAGCCTATTATACAGATAAGGAAATAGAACTGAGTGGCTGAGTAACTTAACCAAGTAAGTAGAAGAACTGAAATGAGAACTCGGGATGGCTCCAGAGTCCAAATATTTAACTGTAATATTACATTACTGACTTTCTACATTTCTATAGCTCTGAATCTTCTATCCATTTATCCTATCTACCCAACCATCCATCTACCTACCTATCCATTCAAAAATCTATCTATTCAATCATCCCTTATCTTATTCCTAAAGAAGAATTAAAGGTACTTATGAAGAAATAAACAGGTAACCATATAATATTAAAAGCTCCATGAGAGATAATTAAGTTGAATGTATTGGGAACATTTTAATAGAACATTTAATATGAATATGATTTTGAAAGTTTGGGATGAAGTGGAGAATAATAAGGGGACATTTCCAGCAAAGTTTATTAAAGACAAATGTATGTATGAAATGGGAACATTGTAGATTATGGTGATGCTGGTGATGACAAAGATAATGAAGAAGATACAATTTTATTTCTCACTTTTTCTGATTTGATTATTATAACCACCATGTTAAGTGAAATGAAAGTGCTGTGTAAATGGTAGAGTTATTTGCAAATGTCCGGTATTATTATAGAGGTGGATGCAGGGTCACCTCCTTTGTCAAATACATCTCTGCAGCCAAGGACTATTACATCTTGAACTAGAGGTTGACCAAGAAATTAAATAGTTGGCAATGCTGATTTATGTGTGTCTGAGGATTTAATTATATTTTGCTGTTTCTGCATTTCTGGCAAAAGTGTAGCTGTGGAGCATGCTTTGTTAATCTTTACACATGTGCACTGCAGCTGGGGTTTAAATAAAGCCCCTTTATTCCATGTTTCTTGCCAAAATGGAGCTGTAGCATCTTTTTGAGTCCAGGGAAAATATAAACAGACGCATCCCAGAGGACTCCAGTTTGTAATGTCATCAAACAACATTACACCGGTGCCTTTCTCATTGTTACCAACTGCCCATTTCATGATTAAGAGTCACCTGGGGCAGGTTCTCTCTTTTTTAAATCACTGAGTCCCAAGATCTCACTTCTTTGTTAGTTCTTTTATAGTCTCAGAGTAAAAGGGCTCAGATAATGAGTTTTGACTCTTCTGAATTACTATATCTGCTTATTTTATCACAGCCTTCAAAGTTCTGGGCTTCAGGTTGGAATCATTATCAGTATAACAGACCCTTGACTGAACACTTTTGGTGACCAGGCCTCACTGGAATGCTCTTGTCTGTCAAGAATATTCTGTCCTAGCATACAAATGAACTATAATCAGATTTGCAGCTGGTAAAAAAGTTTGAAAACATCTGGAGTTTACCTGAGATTTCTGGTCCTGAGCTTTTCAACAAGGTTGCAACTTACCTTTAGGGCCTAACATGATCCCAGAAGCCTGCAGGGAGTTGGGGTAGAGAAAGAATGGATTGAGTAAATTGATTCATTTCTGTTCTTTCACAAGGATCATGTTAGCATCACCAGTTGCAGCCCATTTGAATGAAGTTCTCAAGTTTCAAGTCTTTGGTAGCTTCTCCCAGTTTGCAGGCTCATGGCTATTATCACCCAGTGCTGAAAAAATACATTTTTCTTTGAATGAGCTGTATGAAGTGGAGACTATTAACTTTTTTTCAAAATCCTCTGCTCTCTGCACATGGGTAGGCTATTTATCAGCATTCCTTGAGGTTAGGTGTTGGTATGTGATTGAGTGTGACCAGTGGAATGTAGACAGAAGTGGGAAGTTCCACAATCAGGCCTGACTCATGAAAACCTCCACTGTGGTCCTCCGTATTCCTCTTCTGGCAGGTTATGAAGGAGGGCACTCATGAAGGATACTTTGGGAGCTACACCTTGGAGATAATGCAGCCACAAGATGGAAGGGGTTTGGGTCCTCAATCATTACTTTGAGAAATGCTGCATGACTGCTTGCACTGCATTGAAATTTTATATGAGTAAGAAGTAAACCTCTACTGTGTTAAACCACAAAATTTGGGGGATGTATCTGTTAAAGCAGCTAGTGTTATCTTGTCTCATTAATGACATGAGGGATTGGGTGTTGTGTAGACTTAATTGATACTGGAAGGGAATTCTGCAGTAGGAGGAAGGTAGACAAACAGAAGGGAACTCCATGGCTAGGGAATTCTATCTGAATGCTTTAATGCACTTGCCTAACTGTTGCAATAATACCAGGAAGGCTTATCACAAATTCAATCCCTGAGCTCCAAACATTCAACAGAGCTGGGAAGAGGCCAAGGATATGTATTTTCATCATTAGCTTACATACTTTTGGTGCAGGTAGACCAGGAAGGCGATTTTGAGAAATGGGGAGAACATGGTCTCTCAGAGTGCTAAAGAGGTGTTTGTCAAATTAATAATTAACTGAACAAGGAGCAGGAGAAGAGAGAGTGAAAATGAGATTACAAATGGGGAGATGTGAACAAAGAAGCAAACAGCTGGGGTGATCCTTGCCCTGCAGCACATTAGGAGGTGGGGACATTTTGTCACAGGTGGCTGTGGTTGATGATGGTAGACAAGGCATATGGAGTGTGCTCCAGAGCTTGCCAGCCCTAATTTCCCAGGGGAAGCCCTTTGTTTTGAGGAGCCTGCTTTTCATCAGACCTTTATGTACATCCTGCTGTCACTGTCCTCTAACAAGCTGCTCCTCTGCTAGAGGCATTTTCATGGCTAACGGCATTGACTATTTTGGAGATCCTGGGGGCAACAGAAAACAGGGAGCACTGTGTAGATAGATTTAAATCAGTTGCCACATGCCAGCTTTTGCTCATTTGTAGCACAAATTTAATTTAAGCCAAAGAGATGAGATTTCTCTGGTTCTATAGCCATATCTCGCTTTCCTGATGCCCAGATAATAAAGGTCCTCCTTTGATTTGCTGAAATAAATACCATTTTGTCATTAAGGAGGCTGAAGGAAATTCTACCCGGGGCACATATGGTGTTAATGGCCAGCCAGGGTCAGGCAGAGAACAAAGGGATTAAGCTAATATCAGGAGCAAAGTGGTGAGGATGGGATGCACCTTGGGTGATGTGAGCAGAAGCAACTCTGAGACTGGATGTGAAAGATACAAATGGCAGGATGTGAGGACAGAGAACCTGGACAGGGCACACCAGGTAGACTAAGAGCTCCAGCAGGCTGCTTAACTACTGCTATGGGCACACAGGTGTTGCACACAACTTTCCAGTCACCCTGTCTTAAATGTCTCATGCGTCCTCTGCTAGTATCCTAATAAGGTCCCTTCAAAATAAATGAAATACCTTTATGTCCAAAAGTCACCAGTTGATTATTGATATTGTATCTGTAATAATTTGAAGTATGCTGTTGTATTGGATCAATGTTCCTCCAGGAAAGTCAATTAGAATTAATCTTCACCTATTAAAACATTGTAATGGAAATATTATCATTATAATATCACATCAATCCACTATAACAAGAGCAGTACTCAATGTGTGGCTCATATTGTGAAAGTACTTTACATATGTTGACTTATTTAATTCTAGCAACAATCTTGTGAAACCAAGACCTTGACTCTATCAGGTCAGAGTCAAGAAAAGCAAGTCTTAGAAAGTAAGACACATATCTAAGGCCTCAAACCTAGTAAGTAGTAGAGCCAACATTTGAGCCTAAGCCTGAAGGTAATTGCTTTAGTATCAACATTTTTTAAAAAGCACATTATGCTATGTGAAATTAGCCAGACAGAGAAAGACAAATACTGTATGATTTTACTATATATGATATCTAAGGAAAAAAAAACTGAAATCCATAGAAACAGAGAGTAGAATGATGGTTACCAGATGTTTGAGGTAGGTGTGGGAATGGGAAGATGCTAGTCAAAGGGTACAAGGCTTCAGCTATAAGATGAAGCAGATCTAATATACAGCATGGTGACCATAGTTAATCATACTGTATTGTGTACTTGAAATTTGCTAAAAGATTAAACCTTTGGTGTTTCACTACACACACACACTCACACATACACACACACACACACCCTGTATTTATGTGAGGCGATGACTGTGTTAATTAACCTAATTGTGGTAATCATTTCACAAAATATACATATATCAAATCATCATATTGTGCACTTCAAATTATATCATTTTATTAGTTAATTATACCTCAATAAATCCAAAAATATAAACTCTTTAAAAGTATTTTTTAATTTATTGATTTTAGAAAGAAAGAAGGGGGAGAGAGAGAGAGAGAGAGAAAGAAAGAGAAAGAAAGAAATTTGTTGTTCCACTTAGTTATGCATTCCTTGGTTGATTCTTGTATGTGCCCTGACCAGGGATCGAACCCCAAACCTTGGCATATTGTGACAAAGCTCTAGCCAACTGAGCTACCCAGTCAGGGCCTCTTTAAAAAATATTTTGCCCCTCACGTTTATTGGAGGAGATATAATGAACTGTTATACACATCATATCCTTTAATCTTCCCAACAGCCCCATGGAGTAAACTGTTGAGTTTAAGGAAATAAAGAGTAGATAGATTAAGTGACTTGCCCAAGATCATACAACTCTTAAGTAAGACAGAGCTGTGATATGTTGATCCCAAGGGTTTCTGGATTGGCTTTTAACAGCTCTTCTCTGCTGACTGTCATGTAAGTCAAGCTACAGTTTGGAGCTCCCAAATGCTGATATCCAGTCTCCATTTGTCCAGCCTGTCAACCTGTTATAGGCACCACCGAGGAAGGGTCTCTTTTATTATTTAAAACTCCAGTCTCTAAGTTGTTGATGCTGCTGAAGTTATGAGGCTCTGGGGTGCTTGTATGAGGGGCCTGGGAATGCTGGCAGAATAAAGCATGAAATGGTGGATGCTTCTGAGATTTAAAATAAATTGCTGTGTGTGTGTTATTTCTTTCTCATAACACTCTTGGGGGTTGAATAAAGCAAAGCTATTGGATGCTCGCTCCAGCCCCAGTGCTGTCCCAAGAGTGATAAAAAGCCTTGTCTGAACTGGGGCCAGGTATTTGCCTGAAAAAGGAAGTCAAGCATATATAGAAATATTCATGCAGCTGGCATCAAATGGGAGAAATGTTTAATCTGTCTTTTTCAAATAGATAACGGTTGGCTTTAAGAAAGCACTTCTGACTTTTGGCCGTGAGAAGACCAGGGGGAGAGGCTGTGCTACATAATGAGGATGAGGACCCAGGGGGAATTAGTTGTGTATCTGCAATAAGCAAAAAATAGTCATAAAATTATTTCCAGGAAGAGCTAGATTTCCTCATGTCAAACTGGGATGAAAAAAAATCACCCACATAGGACCCTTTCTAATACTATTGAAAAACATTTGCTTTCAAAAGCAGCACAGCATAGAACTGGGCTGCCCAATGTGTGGCTGTAAGGGTAAAAGGCACACCAAATTTCAAAGACTTAGGAAGAAAAAGAGCCAAGTATCTCCTTGATAATTTTTTACACTGATTACATGCCAAAATGATAGTATTTTTGATATACTGCACTAAATAAAATGTGTTATTAAAATGAGTTTTACTTGTTTGATTTTTAAAATTTGACTACTAAAAAATTTGCAATTACATATATGCCTGTCATTATATTTCTACTGGAAGGCAGTAGTTTAGACTCTGAGTGTGAACTTTGATGTCTAACAATATTAAACTAAAAGTATCTCTGCCACCCTCTTGCTGTGTAACTCTGGCAAGAGAATACCTATCTGAGCTTCAGTTCCCACTTGTGTAAAACAGGCAAACTAATACTCTAATTTATTATGATGGTAAAAATTGATGATTATTATTATGGTAAAAAAAAATGAGCTGTTGAATGTGGCTGGCAGAGTAGCCCACACTACATAAATATTAGTTTTCTTCTTCCCTTCTCTCTTGCCGTTATTTTTTAAAACTTGAGGGAAATGGTTTTGAAGTTTGAATCCCATAACCTGGCAAATACCATTCAAGTGTAAAGGAAAATAAAGACATTTTTGGATATGCAGGGACTCATGAGGCATTTTGAAACCATTACTTAAAGATGGATGCCAACAGAGTAAAAGTGTGGCATAAGAATAACAGTGGTAAGCAAAAAAAATAAATAAACCACACACACACACACACACACACACACACACACACACACACACAACCCCACAGAAAAAGCTATTGATAATTGTACATGATTATAGATGCAAAAGTAAACTGATAATACTACTAATAATAACTAATAATACTACCTAGGATCTAAAATTCTAGATGTTAAAAGGGAGAGAAGGAAGAGAGATTTCTGTTTGGCTCATGAAGAGGATTTAGAAACTGATTGACTGAATACAACTAAAATACTATAATTATAAATATACTTTTGTTAAAAACTAAAGAGTATCAAGTAGCAAAATAGAAAAATGATGACTAGTTCTGGGTTATTAGAGGAAAATTAAACAGAATAAAAAACAGTTAATAGTATGGCAGTAGGCAAGGAAGTAAAAAAAGAAACAAGAAAAAGTTGTAATAAGTAGAAAAAATGAAATATGATGGCATGAATAAATTTAAGGATATTAATAACTGCATTAAATGTAGATAGCTTAAATACACCTTTTAGGAAAACTGAGATTAGAATAGCTGCTATCAACAAATCATCGAACAGCAAGTGTTGGTGAAGGTGTGGAGAAAAGGGGACTCTAGTCCACTGCTGGTGGGAATGCAGACTGGTGCAGCCACTATGGAAAACAATATGGGGTTTCCTCAAAAAATTAAAAATTGAACTGCCATTTGACCCAGTGATCCCACTTCTAGGAATATACCCCAAGAAGCCTGGAAGACCAATCAGAAAGAATATATGTACCCCTATGTTCATAGCAGCACTATTTACAATTGCTAAAATCTGGAAACAGCCCAAGTGTCCATCAGTAGATGAGTGGATAAAAAAGCTGTGGTACATTTACACAATGGAATACTATGCAGCTGTAAGAAAGAAAGGTCTCTTATCCTTTGAGACGATATGGAGGGACCTAGAGAGTATTATGCTAAGCGAAATAAGCCAATCAGAGAAAGACAAATATCCCATGATCTCACTTATTTGTGGAATATAATGAACAAAATAAGCTGATGAATAAAATAGACCCAGAGACATAGAAGGGAGTATGGTTCAGACTGACAAACCTCAGAGGAGGGAGGCAGGGGGAAGAGATAAACCAAAGAACTTATATGCATATATGCATAAACAATGGACATAGACAACAATGCTGTGGGGGGCGGGATGGGAGGAGAGTGTCTGGGGAGGGGGAAAGGAGAAACATCTGTAACAAAAATTAATTAATTAATGAAAAAAGAAAAAGACATAACCTTCAAATGAAATAACAGAAAAATTAAACTGTAAAAAATGGAAAAGATGTATCATGGAATGCTAAAATGAAAAAAGAACAACCAATATGAAAGTACAGAAATATTAATATTGTTAAAAATAAAATTTAAGGTCAAAAGTAGTAAAAGACTTCACATTGACAATAAACACATTTCTTCAAGAAGACATAACAGGGATGCATATATTCTTTTGCATCTCTATGTTCGTAACAGCATTATTTACAATAGCCAAGATCTGGAAACAGCCCAAGTGCTCATCAGAAGATGAGTGGACAAAAAAGCTGTGGTACATATACACAATAGAATACTACATGGCTATAAAAAAGAAGGAAGTCTTACCAACTGTGACAGCATGATAGACCTGGAGAGTATTATGCTAAGTGAAATAAGCCAGTCAGAGAAAGCCAATCAAATACCATATGATTTCACTAATATGTGGAATCCAGTGAACAAAATAAACTGACAAACAAAATGGAACCAGAAGCATGAACACATGGAACAGACTGGCCAGTTCTCAATGGGGTGAGGTGGGTGTGACTGGACAAAGAAGGTGAAGAAAATAGATAAAGGACATACATGCATACCCCATGGGCATGGGTGATAATTTGGTAAAGGCCAAGGAAGGAGAAGGTGGGGGAAGGTGGAGGTAGTCAAAGGGGGTGAAGAAGGGGATTCCTGCAATAATGTCAACATTAAATTAAATAGAAGTCTTCAAGCTGTAGAAGAAGGAGAAGGAGGAGGAGGAGGAGGAGGAAAAGGAAGAGGAGGGGGGAGGAGGAGGAGGAGGAGAAGTAACAGCTATGAACAACGGAATTTTGAAATATATAAAGGAAACTGAATAGAAATACAGAAGAATAAACAAATTTCCAAAAGTATTGATCAACTTCCCAGAAACCAATATCAAAATCACAGAAGCCTTGGTATCTAGAGCTTTTAATTGCACATTTATGAAGCTTTACTTTATACATTTTCATAACCAAGAGACTGAAGATAATATTCTCTCCAAACATGTATGACAACAAATTTTCCAAAGCAGGAATCACAGGCCATATCTTCTGATCACAATGTAATAAAATTAGAAATTAATGACAAAATAAAAGTCAAAATAACCCAGATTATTCTTGCAATGAAGAGGAAAAGAGAGCAAATTATAAGTTCAATTAAGGTTAATGAGAGCCCTACAAAAAACAAGTGGGGTACAGCCAAAAACGTGCTTGAAGAAAAATATACAGTTATAAATATATTTCCTAGAGAATCAGAGAAAATGAAATTAGCAGTGATATCTAAATCCCAATGAAAGAACAACAGAAAAATCTTTATAAAGTAGAAACAAATATAAAGGTAAAGCAGATGTTAATGGTGTTTCTCTAAAAAATTATAGAGTTGATCAATAGAACACAAACTTGATTCTTTAAAAAAAATTTTTTTTAATCCTCACGCGAGGATATTTTTCCATTTATCTTCAGATAGAGCAGGAGGGAGGGAGAGGGGGAGAGAGAGAGAGAGAGAGACATTGATGTGAGAGAGACACATCGATTGGTTGCCACCCGCACGACCCCAACTGGAGCTGGGGATGAACTGCAACCAAGGTATGTGCCCTTGGCCGGAATCGAACCTGGGACTCTTTGGTCCGTGGGCTGACGCTCTAACCACTGAGCCAATCCGACCAGGGCCAAACTTGATTCTTTTAAAAGCTCTCCCAAATCACCTATCCTTTGGCAAGTCTGATGTAAAAAAAAAAAAACAAAAAACATAGATTATCATACACTCACGTGCCATTTTTGAGTATTTATATTTATAATGTAAAACCATAGAAAAAGTATTATAAGATAGAAGAAGAAGGACTAGAATAATATATAAAACTTTTTAAGAAATGATGGCTTTTGCTGGGGTGTTGGTGAAAGGGTATGAGCAGTGATTTGGGTACTTTGATGTTTAACTTTTCAGTGCTGTCCAATAGAACTTTCTGTGATGAGGGAAATGTTCTGTGTTTGTGCTGTCCCGTTCAGTAGCCACTAGTAACATGAAGCTGTTGATCACATGAAATGTGGCTAATGTGAATGAAGAAATTAATCTTTAATTTTATTTAATTCTTACTAAATAGCCACATATGGGTAGTGGCTGCTGTGTTGGACAGTGCAGCTCTATATACTTTTGTATTGTTTGACAAAAAAACCTAACTTTTTAAACTATAAAAATGCCTACCTCTGTTACAGTTTAAGTTAAATGACAAACTACCCTAAAAAAATCTGTGATTTAATAGATGCTTATTTCATATTACACATGTTTATCATGGGTGGGCTGGTGGGCTCTGGTCCGCGTCTTGTCCTCCTAGGACCCAGGCTAATGAAGCCTACACCTGAAGCTTCACTGGTCACCTTGTTAAGAGGAAAGAAATGATACGGGGTTTGGCAGTGGCAATTTAAAGCCTTTCTCCTGGAAGGAATTAATACACATAGCTTTTTGAATTTCATTGGTCAAAGTGAGTCTCATGGCCATCCTGAGTCCCAAAGGGTGGCAAAATACAAATAGACCATGTGTTCAGAGAGAGAACAGCCCTAATATCTTTTTAATTAATAAAGGAAGAAGAAATAGCCAAGTGAGAAAATTGCAGGTCAGACCTCTACATTCATAAAAGCTTAATCAACATTTGAAAGTTACTCACCTACTCCCTTTCTCATTTGAGTAAAGAACAGTCATCATTTATAGAACTGGAACATTTAGAATATGCTGAAAAAGTAGGTTGCTGCTTCTATTGGTTGAATACCTGGGGAAATGTTTCAATAGGAGTTAACATTTCTTATCTGGTAGTCAGGATGATACTAAATATATATCTATTTGCTTCAAATAATAATTTATTTCAAGAAAATATACCAATTACTGATAATTCTACGATTAACAATATTCCCTCAATGGTGTGAATGTGCCTCCTAGTACCATGGTAGTGTATGATTTTGATGGCATTTAGAAAATTGGTAGAAGTGAGAATTTACTGTTCATTTCTACTCTTCAGTGATTGCAAGGGAAAGCAGTGTCATATAAGAAAGTATAAAATATTCATTTATGCCCAGCTGGTGTGGCTCAGTGGTGGAGTGTCGACCCATGCACCAAGAGGTCGCCAGTTCAATTCCCGGTCAGGGCACATGCCCAGGTTTTGGGCCAAATCCCCAGCGGGGGACATGCAGGAGGCGGCCAATTGATGTTCTCTCTCATCAACGTTTCTATCTCTATCTCTCCCTCTCCCTCTCTCTCTAAAATCAATATAGAAAAAGAATGTTATAGTACTCATTGGAAAAAAATATGAAGGTAAATGAACCAGAAATTTGGGCCACACTAACTCTAAAGAATGAGTCCCTGGGTCCCTGTAAGAACTGATTTTGCTTACTTAGTGCAGGCTTGAGTCTGATAAGGAGTTAATGTGGGGGGAATAAAAACCATTTTATCTTATAGAATCTTACATTATCTTGTTGGAGTGTAGGCACTAATGGGGGAATAAATACACTCACTGATTACATTACTGACTATTCTATTCAGAACTTATAGAAGAGGAACATCTTGCTCTATCAGTGACTGTTTCCTGCATCTGTGCTAGTTCCTAGCACATTGCCCAGCCTGGGTAAATCCTAAATTCACATGGTGATATTATTTAAACCTCCTTTATGCTGCTGAGCTGTGCCTGAAATTCAGTGTGTTTCAAACCAGGCCTATGTGAGAGCATGTAACTCTTTAAATAGGAATGAGTTACAGAAAGAGGGAATTGAAACCTACTGAAAAAATACCCCCAAGAACACACCTGTACTCAGAGTTAGGTTTATTGAGCTTGTTGCCATAAGAAATACTATCTCTTAGAAGAATCAGGAGCATCTCAATAAAAGGTTTCTGGGAAGGCCTACTTAGAGAGCTTTGGCTTGTGTTAAATTCTCTCAGGAGAATTTAAGAAATCAAGGCCCCTTCTAGCTTGCCTGTTATCAAGGAGCTGGACAATTTGATGATTGGGTATCTTTATAATGTTTATCTAAGAGGCAGGAAGATTAAAGCAAGGCTCGAATGGTCATTGGCAAAGAAGCAGCAGTCACTGATGCAGATCACAAGGCAGGGTAGGTAAATCATTTTTGTGGTTGTGAATTAGACTTGTTCCAGACATGGTCACAGAATGGCCTTATTAGAGTATAGTTCATTTTTTGTCAACTTTGCTTTTGGTCAGTTGACAATATCAGGGTTGGCTCCAATAGGGCTGTTTATCACTTTCTCAGGCATGTGGCTATCTCCTTGTTCAGGACAGCTTTAGTACCTGCCCTTAGCCTCCTGTACTAAATTACTCCATTAGATTGAATTTCAGAGGAATTTCAAAGAAAGAATAAGCTGTTAAGGTTTTTGGAGGAAAGAGGAACCTTACCAGATCTTACTAGGATGTTGTAGGGTATGACGGGGCTTCAAGTAGAGGACAAGCTAGCCAGTAAAACTAAAATAGACAACTATTCAACTCTATAAATGAGTTGACCATATCCAGATGAGCACTGGCACATTCCTAATCATCACCTATACAAACATGGAAGAGGAATGTGGTAATTGCTTTCTTGGCCTCAATTCTTCCCTCTTCCCTACATCCATACTTTCTCCTTGGCATTATCATAGTATACAGCCTCACCTTTGGACTTTGGACTTGGCCATATGACTTGCTTTAGCCAATGGACTTTTTATCGGACATAATGAAAGCAGAAAAGACTTCTTTGAGGAAATAAATTAAACCCAACCTCTGAAAGATGAGAAGGGTTTGCCTAATTAAAGGAAGGGGGCAGGCTTTGGAACAATGAGCTTTCCTTGAAGAGGGAAGAATACTAAAGAGATCCAGAAAAGGGGATCACAGAATTCAATGGAGAGGGAGTGCATTAAAACTGGTTAGAAAGGTAGGAACTAGAAAACAGCTACACAGGCTGTACAGCAGATTTGGGAATTTATCCTAATAGTAATGGAAAGCTATGGAAGAGGTTTAACCTGGGAATGACATGATCTAATTTACTTCTTTGAAAAATCGCTTTGGTTGCAGAGTTATTATAATTAGGGATAGAATTTGGGACAAATGAATCCTAGCATTTTTCCATCTTTGTCAGGGTGCCACACAATACAAATTGGCTCTCTCGTTTGTTCCATTAAAATCAATGACTTTGTTTAGGCAAAGTGGCTCCTGGACATCATCCCAGAGAGGGCTTAGAAGGGTTCTTCATAAAATTCTAAATTTACTAAATAAAATTTAGAGAGTAGCCAAGAGGATTGATTTTGGGGACAGCCAACAGTCCTTGGTGGCACTAGGCCAATCAGAGAATGGCCATTAGGCTGGGTTTAGAAGGCTAAGGCTGTGAGTAACTGAGGGGATGCCATTTTCTTCCAATGGTGACTCATTGTAGAAATGAGGTTGATAAGAATAAATAGAATTTTTTTTGTATGAAAACTAAAAATATAAAACCCTTTCCAGCATAGCCTCTTTCTAATTATTCAGATTTGGATCTCATCTGAAGGTGCATTTTGAAGCTATGTCATATGTCATAACATTAGATTCTCTCATTTGGAAGCTCGAGAGAGCTGATATCACATAGTTTTTCATAGGAAAACAAAATTAAGGCAAAAGTCGGATTAGATGACAGACACTAAGTCTTAGAAACTTGAAATTCTGAGAACAAGAAATTAAATTACGAGAAGAAATTTGGCTTGCTTTTAAAAGTTGGAGCAAGACAAGTATCACATGATCTCACTTATTTGCGGAATATAATGAACAAAATAAGCTAATGAACAAAATAGACCCAGAGACATGGAAGTAAGGAACAGAGAAACCTCAGAAGGAAGAGGGGTGGGAGGGAGAGAAGAGATAAACCAAAGAACTTATATGCATATATGCATAACCTATGGACACAGACAACAATGTGATGGAGGTGGTGAGGGGACTGGGGAGGAAGGTGTCAATGGGGGAAAAAGGAGGGACATCTGTAATACTTTCAACAATAAAGATATATCAAAAAGAGTTGGCTTATTTTCAAAAATGAAAAATTTTAGAAACATTCAAAAAATGGGCTGTAGATTGTTGACTTTGCTGGTTACTTAAGGTTTGGGGCCTGGTTTGTATTTATAACCTGATGTAGCCATGCTTTTGTTTTTAGAATGAATGAGGGGAACTTTGGTGGCACCAAGTTGTCTGCAGACTAAAATGTTATGTAATTGTTAGGGAAGCACATTTTTAGGAAGTTGAATTGTGCAAACATAAATTGTGTTAAATGTTGACAGATGTTTTTAGAGTTTCTCAAGTTCATCCCTATTGACATTTTGGGCTAGATAATTCTTTGTTGTAGGGGCTGTTCTGTTCATTGTAGGATGTGTAGCAGCATCTCTAGCCTCTATCCACCAGATGCCAATAGCATCCCTGTTCCCACCACAGTAGTGACAAATAAAATGTCTCTAGATATTGCAAATATTCCCTGGGGTGCCAAATCACCCCAGGTTGAGAACTCCTGGTTAGATACTATATAAACATTGTCTTTGAAATGACTGTTGTGTGTGAAGGGAGGAAGAGAAAAAGAGAGAGAGAGAGAGAGCCTCAGGATATCTTGGAAAGGTCTCAGAATTCAGTGTATTTTATGCATGTGACAGAGCATGAAAAATAAATATTTATTGAATAAAATATTCATTAAAGTCAAATTTACTTTTTCTATTTACCTTTAGGTATTAGAACAGGGATTGAAAAATGCTGTGGATTACCAGGATGAAGGGCTGCTGATAGAGGTCATGCGTGATAAGTGTTTAAGAACACGTAGGAAGGACCAAATAAAACTTGTGACCACAAACAAGTGATAAAGGAAATTGAGAGGATGGTTTTAGAAATGACTTTCATTTAAAGAATTACTGGGATATGAAACAAGGAACTAGGCTCCCTAGAGAAATAGCTGAAGTCACCAAGCATCAAGTCATCTGAATTAGGGAGGATGACTCATAACATATCTTAGCAGAGTTTGTCTAGCCCTGAAATACCAATGGGAAGATTAGAAGATTAGTCCAGAGAAATTAATGAGATAAATGTACATATTGCCAAATTATCAAGGACAGCTAAGGATGAAAATGGAGAATACAAATAGCCCATTCTTAAAAAAAAAAAAAAAAAAAAAGAAAAGAAAAAGGTTCTGGTCAAGATGGCGGTGTAGGTAAATACGGTATCGCGTCCTCCCACAACCACATCAAAGTTACAACTAAACTACAGAACAACCATCATTCAAAACCGCTTGAAATCAAGCTGAATGGAAGTCCTACAACTAGGAAATTAAAGAAGAAGCCACATCGAGACTGGTAGGAGGGGCGGAGGCGCGATGGGCTGGTCTCACACCCGCATGCGGCAGATAAAAATTAGGAGGATACCTCAGCTGGGAAGGTCCTCCCTGAGGACTGAGGGGTCCCCGTCCCACACCAGGTGCCCAGCTCAGAGTTCCAGTGCCAGGAAGAGAAGTCCCCATAACTTCTGGCTGGGAAAACCAGCGGGAACTGAGGCTGAGGCGGCTGGAGCCCCTGGCAGCTCCTCTTAAAGGGCCCGCACAAGGACTTACTTGGACTCCCACCCTCCAGGCTCCAGCATGGGGGAGGCAGCTTGAAAGGCACCAGAGTCATATGGGGAAGAACTGAGTTGTCTGGCATTGGAGCGAGGGCTGGAGAGGCAGCTTTCTCCTGGACAGACATGCTATCAGAGGCCTTTGTTCCTTTGGTGAGCCCTTCCCTGGGCCGGCAGACGCCGCCATATCTGGGACTCCAGCAACCTGGCTCACACTGTTTGCCCCGCCCTGGTGATTCCCTGAGGCCCCGCCCCACCCAACTGTCATGCCCACCCAAGCTGTTGCCAGTTGCTTTACCATAGGATTGGCCTGTCTTGGATCCTGCTTCAGCTTTTCCTAAATTCTTTCAAACAGCAGCATCTGGTCTCAGCTAGCCCCATACCTCTCGCTAAATAATACATAGAAACAAACACAGGGAGGCAGCCAAAATGAGGAAACAAAGAAACAGGTCCCAAATGAAAGAACAGAACAAAACTCCAGGAAAAGAACTAAGCAAAATGGAGATAAGCAACCTAACAGATGCTGAGTTCAAAACACTGCTTATAAGGATGCTCAATGGACTTAGTGAGAACCTCAGTGAACTTAGTGAGGGCCTCAAGAGCATAAAAAAGGACCAGTCAGAAATGAAGGAGGCACTAACTGAAATAAAGAATAATTTACACAGATTCAATAGTAGAGTAGGTAAAGCCAAGAAGAAAACCATCAATTTGGAATATAAGGAAGCAAAAAACACCCAATCAGAACAGCAAAAAGAAAAAAGAATCCAAAAAAATGAGGATAGTGTAAGGAGCCTCTGGGACAACTTCAAGCGTACCAACATTTGCATCTTGGGGGTGCCAGAAGGAGAAGAGAGAGAACAAAAAATCGAAAACCTATTTGAAACAATAATGGCAGAAAACTTCCCGAACTTGGTGAAGGAAACAGACATACAAGTCAAGGAAGCACAGAGAGTGCCAAACAAGAAGAACCCCAAGAGGCCCACACCAAGACACATCATTATCAAAATGCAAAAGGTTCAAGACAAAGAGAGAATCTTAAAAGCAGCAAGAGAAAAGCAGTTAGTTACCTACAAGGGAGTTCCCATAAGACTGTCAGCTGATTTCTCAAAAGAAACTTTGCAGGCCAAGAAGGGAGTGGCAAGAAATATTCAGAGTAATGAAAAGCAAGAACCTACAATCAAGATTACTCTATCCTGCAAAACTGTCATTTAGAATCGATGGCCATATAAAGAGTTTCCCAGACAAGGAAAAGCTAAAGGAGTTCATCACCACCAAACCATTATTATATGAAATGTTGAAGGGTCTTCTTGAAGAAAAAGATAAAAAATATGAACAAACAAAATGGTAATAAATACATATCTATCAACAATTGAATCTACAAACAAAATGAACAAGCAGAACAGAAACATTCTCATAGATACAGAGAAATTTTGTTGGTTGCCAGATGGGAGGAAGGTTGGGGGAATGGGTGAAAAAGGTGAAGGGATTAAGAAGTAAAAATTGGTTGTTAGACTGACAAACCTCAAAGGGAAGGGGGGTTGGGAGGTGGGAAGAAATAAACCAAAGAACTTATATGTATATATGCATAACCAATGGACACAGACAACAGTGTGGGGAAAGGCAGGAGGGGGGCGGGAATGGGGAGGAGGGGGTCAATGGGGGAAAAATGAAGAACATCTGTAATACATTCAACAATAAAGATAAGTTAAAAAAAAGTGAAACACTACGTGCAAATAACTCTGCAAGGTGCTAACATAAAATCTTAACATAGCTGAAAGGGACCCATAGTGATCTAGCTAAGAATGTGAACTCTTGAAACAGACTGCCTGGGGTTGAATTTCAGCTCTACCACTTATTAGATGTATAGCCTTGAGCACAGTACTTACTTTCTCTGTGCCTCAGTATCCTCATTTATAAAATGGAAGAATAATAGAAGTACCTACATTATGGGGTTATCATGTGCATTAAATAAGCTAAAACATGCAGAGAAATTCAAACTATTTTGTTCTATTTAGAAAATGTTAGCTCTTACTTCTATATAGGAAATGGTTACTATTATTATTAATCAAGGCTCAAGGGGACTATGACTTGCCCATAGTCATAGATCTAGCCAGGTACAAAGTTAAGCCTTGGCCCTGGCTGGGTTGGCTCAGCAGTTAGAGTGTCCACCTGAGGACTGAAGGGTTGTGGGTTTGATTCTGATCAAAGGCATGTACCTGGGTTGCAGGTTCGATCCCTGGCCCTGGTCGGGGTTGTGTGGGAGGCAACAAATCCACGAGTCTCTCTCATATTGATGTTTCTCTCTTTCTCCCTTCCTCCCTCCACTCTCTCTAAAAATCAATGGAAAAATATCCTTGGGTGAGGATTAACAAAAACAAAAACAAAAAAGAAAAGTTAAGCCTTGGACTCTCAGTTCACATCATTCTCTTTTATGTCAACCTGTTCTCTTCCATGTAATATATATGTATATTGTGTGTGGATTGGGGGAAGTAAGGGATAGACATGGAAGCAATAATGGCAAAACAAGTGTTTCTTATTTTATATCATCTTTATAGCAGTATCATATTTGAGTCTCAAACCAACTTTATGGTATAAGGTTTAAAAATTCACATTTTATAGATATACAATAGAAAAGTTAAGCAATTTGCCTAAAATGTCAGAGCTGGTAAGTAGTATAATTGGACTTCAAAACCAGAGATTCTGACTTCTGTTCTGTGCTTCTCTTTGCACTCCATTCCCCACTAATGGCTAAAGCTGAATTCAGGAGGAATGACAGTGGAAGCATAAGTGGAGTTCTGGGAAGCACAGTGCAAGGAGGTAAGGGCCATCAGGGAGGGCTTTTTCCTTTCTATTCCTCCTCCAAAGAGATTTTGAATCCATTCATCTAGTCCCCCCTTCCCACTTTCCACATCTTCCACCATCTCTTAGCTGGACTTCTTTCTTCTGACTAGTCAATCCATACTCTACATGTAGCCATAATGATTATTCTAAGAAAAAATCTGATCATGTCCTTCTCAACCCCATCTTCACCCTCATCCTTTCAGTGACTCATTATCTCCTCCAGATCAAGTCAACCTCCTCCACAATTACAATCCTTTAACTCTGGCCTGTGCTCCTTTATCAAGCTCTGCCTCTTCCCACTACCCCATGCTTCCTCCATATTTCAACCAAAATATACTCCACATTATATGTCATCAGGGAAATGCAAATTAAAACAGTGATGAGGTACGACTATACACCTATCAGAATGGCCAAAATCCAGAACATCAACACCAAATGCACTTGAGGATGTGGAGCAACAGGAACTCTCATTCATTGCTGGCAGGAGTGCAAAATGGTACAGCCTCTTTGGAAGACAGTTTGGTGGTTTCTTATAAAACTAAACATACACTTATCATATGCTTCAGAAATTGTGCTTCTTGGTATATACCCAAAGGTGTGAAAAACTTATATCCACACAAAAACCTATACATGGATGTTTATAACAGCTTTACTTGTAATTGCTAAAACTTGGAAGCACCAAAGGTATCTTTAGTAAGTGAATGGATATATAAACTGTGGTCCATCCAGACAAGGGCATATCATTCAGCACTAAAAAGAAAAGAGCTATCAAGCTGTGAAAAGACACAGAAGAAAGTTAACTATGTATTACTAAGTGAAAGAAACCAATCTGAGAAGGCTGCCTACCATATGATTCCAACTTTATGACACTCTGGAAAGGGAAAATCTCTGGAGATAGTAAAAAGATCTAGCAGTTACCAGGGGTTGGAAGGAGAGAAGAATGAATAAGCAGAGCACAGACAATGTTTAAGGCAGTGAAACTATTCTGTATTATACTATAATGATGGACACACATTGTTATACATTTTTCCAAACTCATAGAATGTATAACACCAAGAGTGAACTCTAATGTAAACTGTGGATTTGGGTGATAATGATGTGTCAATGTAGGTTCATCAATTGTAATAAATGTACCTTGCTTGTTAGGGATGTTGATAATGAGGGAGGCTGTATGTGTGTGGGGGCAAGGGGCATATGGGAAATCTCTATACCTTCTTCTCAGTGTTTCTGTGAACCTAAAATGCCTGTAAAATGTCTATTAAAATTGTAGTATCAGTTATAGCAACTTATATGATTGGACGAAAATAATCTATAATAAAAATATACGTGTATTTTAACCTCCAATGCACCATGGTGTCTTTTCTTCCCGCTCTCTACATGTTACCTTCTTGCAGCATTCAAAGCACTGCATTTTATTTATTTATTTATTTTATTTTTTATTTTATTTTTTTATATTAATTTATTTTTGTTACAGATGTTTCTCCTTTTTTCCCCATTGACACCCTCCTCCCCATCCCCCCACCCCATCCCCAGCTTTGTTGTCCATGTCCATCAGTTATGCATACATGCGCATAAGTTCTGTGGTTATCTCTTCCCTCCCCCCCACCCCCTCTTCTGAGGGGTGTCAGTCTATACCCTACTTCCACATCTCTGGGTCTACCCTGTTCCTCAGACTGTTATGTTCATTATATTCCACAAATAAGTGAGATCATGTGATATTTGTCTTTCTCTGCTTGGCTTGTTTCGCTTAGGATAATACTCTCGAGGTCCCTCCATGTCCTCTCAAAGGATAAGAGATCTTTCTTTCTTACAGCTGCATAGTACTCCATTGTGTATATATACCACAGCTTTTTTATCCATTCATCCACTGATGGACACTTGGGCTGTTTCCAGATCTTAGCTATTGTAAATAGTGCTGCTATGAACATGGGGGTACATGTATTCTTTCTGGTTGGTGTTTCAGGCTTCTTAGGGTATATTCCTAGAAGTGGGATCACTGGGTCAAATGGCAATTCAATTTTTAATTTTTTTGCGGTAACACCATAGTGTTTTCCACAGTGGCTGCACCAGTCTGCATTCCCACCAGCAGTGTACTAGAGTCCCCTTTTCTCCACACCCTCTCCAACACTTGTTGTTTGATGATTTGTTGATGGCGGCCATTCTGACAGGTGTGAGGTGATACCTCATTGTTGTTTTAATTTGCATCTCTCTGATGATTAGTGATGTTGAGCATTTCTTCATATGTCTCTTAGCCATTTGTATGTCCTTTTTGGAGAGGTGTCTATTTAGTTCCTCTGCCCATTTTGTAATTGGGTTCTTTGTCTTCCTTTTGTTGAGTTGTATGAGCACTCTATATATTTTGGAGATAAACCCCTTATCTGATGTACCATTGGCAATTATGCTCTCCCATACAGTGGGTTCCCTATCTGTTTTGATGGTTGTTTCTTTTGCTGTGCAGGAGCTTTTGAGTTTGATGTAGTCCCATGTGTTCATTTTTCCCTTTGTTTCTGTTGCCTTAGGTGATGTATCAGTGAAGATTCTGCTGCGTATGATGTCCGAAATTTTGTTTGTTGCCTACATTTTCTTCTAGGATTTTTATGGATTCACGAGTCACATTTAACTCTTTTATCCATTTTGAGTTTATTCTTTGTATGGTGTAAGTTGATGGTCTAGTTTCATTTTTTTGCATGTAGCTGTCCAATTTTCCCAACACCATTTATTAAAGAGGCTGTCTTTACTCCATTGTATGCTCTTGCCGCCTTTGTCAAATATTAATTGAGCATAATGTCTTGGGTCAATTTCCGGATTCTCTGTTCTGTTCCACTGGTCTATATGCCTGTTCTTGTGCCAGTACCAGACTGTTTTGATTACAGTAGCTTTGTAGTATAACCTGATATCCGGTATTGTGATCCCACCTACTTTGTCCTTCTTTTTCAAGATTGCTGTGGCAATTCAGGGTTTTTTTTGGTTCCATATGAACTTTTGAAATATTTGTTCTAGTTCTGTGAAATATGTCACTGGTATTTTGATGGGGATTGCATTGAATCTATAGATTGCTTTGGGTAATATGTACATTTTAATGATGTTAATTCTTCCAATCCATGAACAAGGTATGTGCTTCCACTTTTTTATATCTTCCTCTATTTCTTTTTTCAATGTCCTGTAGTTTTCTGCAAATAGGTCCTTTACTTCTTTGGTTAAGTTTATTCCTAGGTATCTTAATTTTTTTGCCGTGATGGTAAATGGAATTGTTTTTTTAGTTTCTCTTTCTGTGAGTTCATCATTGGTGTATAAGAATGCCGTCGATTTCTTGACGTTAATTTTGTATCCTGCTACTTTGCCAAATTCATTTATTAAGTCTAGTAGATTTTTGATGGAGTCTTTAGGGTTTTCTATATATAATATGTCGTCTGCGAATAATGACAGTTTCACTTCCTCCTTTCCAATTTAGATTCCTTTTATTTTTTCTTCACGTCTGATTGCTGTGGCTAAGACTTCCAGTACTATGTTAAATAAGAGTGGCGAAAGTGGGCATCCCTGTCTTGTTCCTGTTCTTAAGGGAAATGTTTTTAGTTTTTGCCCATTGAGTATGATGTTGGCTGTAGGTCTTTCATATATGGGCTTTATTATATCAAGATATGATCCCACTATTCCCAAATTGCTGAGCGTTTTTATCAGAAATGGGTGCTGAACTTTGTCAAATGCTTTTTCAGCGTCTATTGATATGATCATGTGGTTTTTATCTTTCATTTTGTTTATGTGGTGTATCACATTTATTGATTTGTGAATATTGAACCAGCCTTGCATCCCTGGGATGAATCCCACTTGGTCATGGTGAATAATTTTTTTGATGTATTGCTGGATCCAATTTGCTAGTATTTTGTTCAGGATTTTGGCATCTACGTTTATCAGGGATATTGGCCTGTAGTTTTCTTTCTTTGTAGTGTCTTTTTCTGGTTTTGGAATTAGGATTATGCTGGCCTCATAAAACGAGTTTGGAAGTCTTCCTTCTTCTTGAATTTTTAGAAATAGTTTGAGGAGAATGGGTCTTAGTTCTTCTTTGAATGTTCAGTAAAACTCCCCCGTGAAGCCATCTGGGCCTGTGCTTTTGTTTGCTGGGAGATTCTTGATTACATCTTCAATTTCCTTCGTTGTTATTGGTCTGTTCGAGTTTTCTATCTCTTCCCGGTCCAGTTTTGGGAGACTATGTGTTTCTAGAAATTTGTCCATTTCACTTAGATTGTCGAATTTGTTGCCATATAAATGTTCATAGTATTTGCTAACGATCCTTTGTATTTCTGCAAAGCACTGCATTTTAATTGTCCCTGTGGACTTTGGAAAATGGGTAGTTTGTTCAGGCAATGAAAGTTGGGCAGAAGGCCTTAGCAAAATCAGACATTAGTAATATTTAACTTGTATTAAACATTGCTCTGAGTTTATGCTATAAATTGGACTTGTGACAGTTATAGTTTCTGCCAGTGGGCTATGTTTAAATTCTAACCTTTCAGAAAGGCTCCTTCACCCTTCATATATTGGAAAACCAAACAGCTCTCCACAGAGATGTCTGCTGTCCCCAATTTCTTCATGCCCTCCCCAATATAAGGGCCTCTCTGATTCTTAGAGAAGGTACATCAGGTTGTATTTGTAGTTTGGACTTCTGTCGTCTGGCAGGTCTATACATGCAACCAAACAGTATGGAATACTTGACTTTCCATGGTCTTTCTTCCCTCCTTTCTTGAGAGTGGAAATCGAGAGGAGCTGGAGTTGCTGGTTTCATTCATAAGCCAAGGCTTTGACCACCCCCAGCCCTCTACTTCCAGTTCTCAGTTTCTTCTAGGCATGCTCAAGCTTGCTCACAATGTCTCCTCTTGCCACTCTAACTGAGGCCCTGTCTTTCCTACTCCCCAGGGTTAATTTGTATCTTCATGATCAATAGGAATGGCAAAAGAGTTCACAAACGGTGCATGTAATCACATTGGCCATGGGTTATCTGGACACATTTTACCATCATAAATATTAAGTCAATTTGGTCAAGTAAAGAAAGATTTATCTGCAAGACTTATTCTAGGTCCTTCAGATCTACTCAATTGTGGAAGGAAATGCACGGACAGAAAGTCAGAGTTTTAACTGCAAGTGTCCTGGATCTTCAGGGCAATTTGATAATATACACCAAACTGAGGTTTTGGGCTTTCTTAAAAGGAAAAGCTATAGAAATTATAGAAATATCTTATAATTATATGTAAAGTTTTCAAGTCCACATTATTTTCTCAGTTAATTTTCAGATTCATGGTAAAATCTGAAAGAACTTATTTTAGCCTACTATATACCATAAGTAATTATGATTTCTTTTTAATACAAAATGAGAGTAGATTAAAATGCAAAAGAGGTTTTGACTTCAATTTGTATATATGATATATTGACACAATGTTCACCTATAAATAACCTAGTAAACATAAGTAGAAGTCTTATTTCCAAGTATATTATAACTAAAAATATCTCCATTGATGCTCTCAAATATAAAATGATATAGAATATAAACTTCATATTTAATTGTAATTTTTGTTTCCTTTATAACTTTTTTGGCAGGTTATCTCATTTTGCTAAGATTCGAAGTCTTAGATGTGCTTGTCTAACTTATCTACATGACTCTAACTTTCAGATAATAGGGGATCTTTCTTTCCCATCTTTGTATCCAGCTCTATCTCTAGCAGGACCTTCAGTTAGTATTATAGGAGGCAAAGGAGAGTTATTCAGAGTATAAAGTTCTAGATCAGTGGTTTTCAACCAGGGGTGATTTTGCCCCCCAGGAAACATATGTAATGTCTAAAGACATTTTTGTTTTTCATAATATGGGGCGGGGTGCTACAGGCTCTAGTGGGTAGAGGTCAGAGATACATAATAGACAAAAGATTAATTATCAATAATGCCCTAAAAATGCTTATAAATAAATGAAAATAAGTCAACTATTCCACTAGAAAAATAGGCAAAGGATGTTGTAATACGCAGAATAATGGCTGCCCCCTGAACTGTCCATGTCCTAATCCCTTCAATCTATGAATATTACTTTACATGGCAAAAGGGACTTTGAAGATGTGATTAAGTTAAGGATCTTGAGATGGGAGATTATCTTGGATTACCCAGATGGGCTTGGATAATCCAATAAAATCTCATGTGTCTTTATAGATAAAAGAGGGAAGCAAGAGGATCAAAATCAAAGATGAAGACGTGAGAACAGATGCAGAGGTGGAAGTGATGCAGTTGCTGGCTTGGAAGATAGAAGGTGCCAGAAGCCAAGGAATGCAAGCAATCTCTAAACCAGTGGTTCTCAACCATGAGTGATTTTGCTCCCAGGTGACATTTGCAATATTTAAAGACATTTTTGGTTGTCGCAACTGTTGTGTGTGTGTGTTGTGGGGGATACTATTGCCTCTAGTGAACAGAGGTCAAGGTTGCTGCTAAATATCCTACAATACATGGCACAGCAAGAACACCAATTCTTCTTTAAAGCTTCCAGAACAGATGCAGACCTGCCATCATCTTGATTCTAACCCAGTGAGACCCATTTTGGACTTCTCACCTCCAGAACTGTATGATAATAAATTTGTGTTGTTTTAAGCCATTAAGTACAGCAGCATTAGGAGAATAATACATACAGGAATAGGCAATTTACAGAATGTAAAACATAAATGCCTAATATATGAAAAGAAGCTCAAATTTAAACATTAAAATGAGGCATTATTTCAAACTTATAAACACCAAGAAGTGTTGGAAAAGATGTGAGGTGAAAGTAACTTTCATCACTGTTGGTGAGAGTGAAAATGAGCATAACCGTTTTGGAGAGAAATTTGACAATATTTATTATCATTAAAAATGTGCATGGCCTGGAACTCCACAATTTCACTTGAGGGATAAACCCCAGAGAAAAGTCTGGCTCAGCGGCATCAGGAGAGCTCTAGAACAATGTGCATTGTAGCATCATTTGTAATTACAAAACAACTGGGAAACACTCCAATTATTGGCCAATAGAGAAATTTATAAATACATTATGCTATGTGCATAGATTAAATACATTGGTTAGAATTAATACATAAACTATATGTTTCAATACAGATAGATCTTCCAAACACCATTAAGTAAATAGAGCAATTTGCAGTAATATACATAGTATACTAGCCTTCATGCTATTTTAAACACACACAATGCTATTATATGTTGTTCATAGATGTTTATCCATGTAGTAAAACAAAAACATGGACTGGGAGGATGCACACACCTGTCTGCTGCCAGTTGACTATCGAGAGGGCGGGAGATGGGACTAGAAAGGAGGATAAAGGGAATTTCAACTTCATCTGTAGTGTTTTACTTATTAGATATATAAAAACACAAAATAAAAGTAACACAAAATACCAATTTTGTTCATTCTTTTTGGCTGGTACACAGATGTCTCTTATATTTTCTCTCTCTTTTTGGCTTAAATTCTTTTCAAAATACAAGCATAAAAACCAAAACAATGGACGTTAAAGAAGAGTGATCATAGTGAAATTGGTTTGGAATAAGCCCTAGGTTACAATTTATGTCCAAAACTTATCAACTCAATTTGTCTTTCGGAACTCAGGAAATATCTTGATGCATTACTTCAGACTTAGTATCTTGAAGAATCGAGTACGGATTGGATTAATGGGATAATGAAATGGGTACTGGACCAATGGAATGACACAGGCATGGAATAATAACAGCATTACTAAAATAAGAAAATTATCTGACATGTATTGTCTCAACTGACTTTTTAAAGAACCCCATTAGATTGGTAAGGCAGATCTGAACAGTCCTGTTCTCCAGGTGAAAAAATGGAGGCCTAGGGAGGATAATGGCTTGTCCGAGGTTGGTAAGTGAAAAGAGCCAGAGCTTGAACACATGTCTTCTGATTCTAAGTACCTTTTGTACTATATCAACTCCCTCCTGGGATGATAAATGGCTGATTCAATAGCTGTTCCTGTAGCAAGGAAAAAAAAAAAAAAAAGCTCTGGATGTTCTAGTTGATCCAAATGCCATAAAAGCCTGTGCTGTGAACTGACTGCTTAAACAAGCAAACAAGCAAATGATTCTTATTCTGGGTTAATATCTAATACAGTGTTCAAAGGAGGGACTGGTCCTGATGTTTAAGCTTTACAAGATAAAGTCCTGCACAAGTAATATCAAGATGGATATTGGTGAAAGAGAAACAAGCAAGGATCACTAAGATAAAGAATAGAAATCATGTTCAATTTGGAATCGTTAAAGAAACCAGTCATATTTCACTTGGAGAAGAGAAACCTCAGGGTAAGTGATACCTGCTTTTAACTTTTTGAAGGATTTCCAACTGGAAGAGGAATGAAAAAACGTAGTACTAGAGCCAAAGTGCGGAAGTGATTCCAGTTCTCAGCTAAGAATATAGGATTTCTATTGTGTATATGTACCACAGCACTTTTATCCACTCATCTACTGATGGCACTGGGCTGCTTCCAAATCTTGGCTGTTGAAAATAACACTGCGATGAACACAGGGGTGCATATATTCTTTCAAATTAGTATTTTGGGTTTCTTCAGATATATTTCCAGAAGTGGAACTACTGGGTCATAAGGCAGATCCATTGTTAATTTTTTGAGTTAACGCCATACTGCTTTCCACAATGGCTGTACTAATCTGCATTCTCACCAACAATGCATGAGGATTCCCTTTTTACTCCACATCCTCACCAACAATTGCTGTTTTTGATTTATTAATGCTACTCATTCTGACAGGTGTGAGGTGATATCTCATTGTAGCTTTAATTTGTATTTCTTTGGTGATTAGTTACATTGAGCATCTTTCCTTTTTCTTTTTAGTTTAAAGACAGTGTTTCTTTTTTATTGGGGTATAATTGCATATGACATTATATTAGTTTTAGGTGTACTAATATATTATGTTGTACATGTTTTTTTTATTAATTTTTGTTACAGATGTTTTTCCTTTTTTCCCCATTGACACCCTCCTCCCCATCCCCCCCACCGTGTCCCCAGCTTTGTTGTCCATGTCCATCAGTTATGCGTACATGCATATAAGTTCTGTGGTTTATCTCTTCCCTTCCCCCACCCCGTCTTCTGAGGGTGTACATGTTTCATTATGTACAACATAATGATTCAATTTGTATATATTCCAACATGATAACCACAATAAGTCTAGTTAAAATCCATTACCTTACATAGTTACGATTTTTTCCTTATGATGAGAACTTTTAAAATTTACTCTCTTAGCAACTTTCAAATCTATAATACAGTATTATTAAATATAGTCACCAAGCTGTACATTACATCCCCATGACTTATTTACTTTATAACTGGAAGTTTATCTTTTCAACCCCCTTCATCCATTTCTCCTTCCCACCAGCCTCTCCCCTACCCTCTGGAGCATCTTTTCATATGTCTCTTGGTCATCTATCTGTATGTCCTATTTGGAGAATTTTCTATTCAGGTCCTTTGCCCAATTTTTAATTGGATTGTTTGGTTTTTTTGTGGTTTTTTTTGGTGTTGCGTTTTATAAGTTCTTTATAAATTTCAGATATTAACCCCTTATCAGATATATTATTGGCGAATATATTCTCCCTTTCAGTGGGTTCTCTTCATTTTGTTGATGATTTCCTGTGCTGTGAAATAACTGTTTTGTTTGATGTAGTCCCATTTGTTTATTTTTTCTTTTGTTTCTGTTGCTTGAGGAAATATATCAGAAAAAATATTACTACAAGAAATGTCCAAGATATAACTGCCCATGTTTTCTTCTAGGATTCTTATGGCTTTGAGTCTAACATTTAAGTCTTTAATCTATTTGAGTTTATTCTTGTTTATGGTGTAAGAAGGTGGTCTAGTTTCATTTTTTTTTCATGTATCTGTTCAATTTTCCCAACACCATTTATTGAATAGACTGTCTTTACTCCATTGTATATTCTTGCCTTCTTTATCAAATATTAATTGACCATAAAGGTGTGGGTTTATTTTGGGGCTCTCTATTTTGTTCCATTGATCTATATGTCTGTATTTATACTAGTACTATGCTGTTTTGAGCAATTCTACTTCTGGGAATATATCTGAAAAAACACAAAATACTAATTCAAATGAATATATGCACCCCTATGTTCATTGTAGCATTATTTACAATAGCCAAGATTTGTAAGCAGCCCAACTGCCCATCAGTAGATGAGTGTATAAAAAATTTGTGGTACATATACACAATGGAATACTACTCAGCTGAAAAAAGAAGGAAATCTTACCTTTTGCAACAGCATGGATGGACCTGGAGAGCATTATGCTAAGTGAAATAAGCCAGTCAGAGAAAGACAAGTACCATATGATTTCACTTAGATGTGTAATCTAACAAACAAAATAAACTGACAAACAAAATAGAAACAGACTCATAGATACAAGGAACAGACTGACAGCTGTCAGAGGTGAGGGGGGTTGCAGGGCTGGGTGAAAAAGGTGAAGAAATTAAGCAAAACAAATAAACTAACAAACAAAAAACCTTCATAGACACAAACAACAGTATGGTGATTACCAGCGGGAAAGGGGGCAATGGGGAGATAGGAGAGGGCAAAAGGGGGATAAATGGTGATGGACAGAGACTTGACTTGGGGTGGTGAACACACAGTACAATATACAGGTGATGTGTTGTAGAATTGTACACCTGAAACCTATATAATTTTATTAACCAATGTCATTCCAATAACATTTTTTCAAAAATAAAAATTAACAAAAAGAATACAGAACTTCTAAAACATAGAGTTGTCAAAAAAAAAAAAAAAAGGAAAGAAAGAAAGAAAAGGAATGGACTGCTTCAGAGGAGTTCAAGCAATCCTTAAAAGGAAATGCTCACTTTGGAAGAGGCACTGAACTAGATGAGAGAGAGAGAATCATTCTCTGCCTGTCATTCTCCCTAACACTGCTTTAATAGGGGGGAGTAAGAATCTCCACTAACAGTTCTGAGAGCCTCTCCAGCAAGGGGCATTGAAGTAACAGAGATTCCCTCTAGATTTCACAAATATCATGAGTGTGTGCATGTGTATCAAAGGGGAAGTGGATCTTGGAGAGGGATGTGTCTTCTGGTTTTTGGGGTCTCCAAGGCTGAGGTCAGGTATATGACTAAGAATGTCACATGAAAAGACAGAGGAGCAGATGGATATCATCATCTTTCATGGGAACTTCAGAGCTTGGAAGGTACATAAATAAGCAAGTTGACGACTGCAATGAATTGAGGCCAGGTGGCCAACTGAAAAGCTGCACAGTATCTGACATATAGGTTGTGTTGTTACAGTATTGTGAATCAGTACATTTCTTAATATGAGATCCAGAATTGGGAAATACAAGAGAGGAATAAGTCAAGGCAATATAGATACTTGAGGTCATCTGTTATATCTGGAAGCTTGTGTGGGAAGAGTAGTAAGGTGGGCTAAGTCTTGTGAACAACAGAGAGCAGATCCAATACCTCCATTCGGGTCCTCCATCTTCTCTAGGAATACAATACAAAATTGCAACACAAACTCCCTAGAACAGGGGTTCTCAACCTGTGGGCCGCAACACCTTTGGGGGTTGAACGACCCTTTCACAAGGGTTGCCTAAGACCATCAGAAAACACATATTTCCGATGGTGATTCATAGCAGTAGCAAAATTACAGTTATGGAGTAGCAACAAAAATAATTTTATGGTTGGGGGTCACCACAACATGAGGAACTGTATTAAAGGGTCACGGCATTAGGAAGGTTGAGAACCATTGCCCTAGAAGGTTTATTTTGCTCTTCCTACCCTTGTCCTACTGGAGATCTCTTGGCTCTTTTTGACATTAACATAACCCTTTCTGAGGACTTACTGATCAGAATCTACATTTTAACAAGATCATGGTCATTTGTATGCACATTAAAGTTGGAGATACATTGCCTTAAGGATTTATAATCTTGTCTGTATTTGTGAATTAGTTTAACTGTACAGCAACCATGTTTAACTATCCAGTCCAAATCAGGACTGCATTTGTGGATTAGTTTAACTGAACAGCAACCAACTGATAAGCAGTTACTATTTTGAACCCAAACTTTTCCAAAGTTATCATAAAATCTAGTTTTATACCTGAACAGAGTGGACCATAATGGTTAAAGGTGAAAGATGTGGTGTTGCTAGACACCAGAGTGAAGAGGAAGCTTATGAACCATGGAGCTTAGTTTTAAGAAGGCATTACTCCTTCCTTTTTGAAAATTGCAAACCAAAAGAGAGAGAATGAGATCCGAGAACTGACCTAGGGAAGTTTTCTAAAGGGCCAACTTCTTAGGACATGGCCTATTTTGTCATAAAAATCTTTGAGACTACAGAAAGTAATGGAATCATAGGTCTTCCCACTTCTAGTGTTGATGGTTTGCCATTCATCAAAGGAGACTGAGTTTGTCTGCTAGGTTAAATCATACTTCCTGGGATTATTTTAGTTTTTCAGACATGGCTTCCTTGATGGCCTAAGAAAGTTTAATATTGAACTAAAAATATTATGGTATGGTGGATATTGTGATTAATTCTCCAGAATCCATTCTACCCCAGCCAATTAGTCTACAAGCCAGTTATGGAATTTTTGTCCCTCTTGCCACTATCTATTTCAGGGCTGGGCAGCCAGTTTGGACCAAAGAGAGATGCTAGGAGAGACTTGCTGAGGGCATCTGGGAAAGAAGTTTTCTCAGTCTTAGAAGAGATCTAAGAGAAGCCTCCCCTCACTTGATAGACATGAGCAAGGGTAGATGGGGTGCAGATTATTACCTGCAACCACCTTGCAACTACAAAGGGAGCTTGGTTTAGAATGAAGCCAACCCTACAGGCTTGAGAAGACATTGTTTCTTCTTTTTTGCCAATTTCAGATCCTGAGAAGGGAGAAACAGAAAGAACTCAAGTCCTTAAGGTTCAATTGAATCCCACCCTACTTCTGGACTTCCTGTTGCATATCTTATCATATTACCTCCCTGCCTATCTCAGTTTGATGTGATGTTCATTGTTGCCCACAACCATAAACATCCCTACTGATACAGATCATTGGTAAGAATCTTCTCTTTATGGCAAGCGTGGCACAAAGGTATAATTAGCATGGGTTTGCAATAGTCATTTCTAAAGTGATGCTATTTAAAACCACAGGCACTTATCTCAGGTGAAAGAACACAATTTTTACCAACTATAATGAGATGCAACAATTACAGCAGAGTAATTTTGAAAACAGATGTCATGATACTCCCATCTTGTGCAAAGCTTATTTTAGTATTTTGATTGGCAATTCTTCACAAGGTGCTCAGGGCTGCTGTCGTTGTAACTGATAAGACTGACTGCATCATGAAGGACATTAACATGCTAATTTTATTTCAACTTTTAGACTGTATTTATTGAGTTGATTCTGTGTGAAAGCTCACATTGTTTTCACTTGAAAAGTTCAAAACATGACTCAGTTTTACATTTTATTATCTCAACCTTTAACCATGTATTATGTCTGGAACTTTCATCTCAGTGAAGAAGGTGATTTTAGAGGTTTCTTGGCAAGCTTGGTAACTGAATAGATCTGTTAGGGATAGAAATGAAAGTCTGGTGCTATTATTCCTAAAACAAAACAAAAAACAAAACAAAAAAACAGTGAATCACATTTTTGAAGTTAATATATTAAGTCATGTGTCAAATATTAATGCTTGTAATTCCCCATATGTTAGTTCTATTTCCTGGGATGGACGTTCCTTATTGTCTCTGCTGTTTCAAATCTTACTTATGCCCTGATTTTTAAGACTTAGTTCAAATCCAATTCCTTCTTTAAACCTTCTCTAACTGAATCATGCTATAGATTGGAGGATAAACTGGTGCCATATGGGCAAAGCTGGGTCCTTAAATTCTAGCAGCTCATTTCAGCACTCAGCAAATAAAAAGCAATTAGACAACCAATATTGCATAACCTTAATCTGAGTTCCAGATCCATCCTGACTTCTGAGCCTTAGTATTTTCATCTATAAAATGGGAAAACCAAAAGTATATAACTCAAAATTTCTTATGAGGATGAAATGAGATAATCCAAATAAGGCCTCAATCCAGTGCCTAACACATGTAAAATATTCAATAAAAGTTGTTATAATTATAGTTTACACATAAGATTTCAGTGGGCTGAGATATATATACTTTTGGGGTTGTAGAATTCTACTTTTTATTTATATATTGTCCTACTGTTGGTTATTAAAAAGAAAATCTGTGTTTTATTTCCGTTGGCACAGCTCAGTCTCTGGGTTTTATATTTAATGATGAAAAATTCTCCCTAATCAAATGATTTGATATTTTTACAGTAAAAGAAAGGCTACTTTGCTGATGTGGGCATCTTACATATGAGTACATGTACATAGAAAATTAAGATTCATAAGTGACAATCAACTGCTGAATTTCCTTTAAGATTTTAAGTAGCACTAGGAACCCATTCAACAAATACCAAGTCTTTATTGCTTAAAAGACATGGTGTGACTCCTTGACAACTGTGGGAAAAAGAAAGAATACATGCAAAAAAAAAAAAAGGCAAGTTTTTATAAATAAATGCTTCATTGGTTGTATAAGCAAAGTAGTTTATATTAGAGGCAGAAATGGTTGTCTTTCAAGATAAATGAGGACCAGTGACACCCAAAACTTACTTTCAGTGGATAGTAGCCCCATGTTAATATCCTCTCCAGTTTCTGGATTATTCTTTTGAGAAAGCACAGAATAGTGGCTGCATCTAAACTGTGAAATTTGGATGTGAATCCTGGCTCCACCGCTTACTCTCTGGGTGATGTTGGGCAACTCATTTAGCGTCTAACTTCTCATTTTTCCCCCCTCAGCAACATAGAATTTCAGCAAAAGGGACTAAATTATCTCCTCTATTATCCAATATTGTATATTAAGGGGCTAAACAAACCTGAATTTTAACTTCTCCTATTAAAAATTGTTTTTGTGCCCTGGCCAGTTTGGCTCAGAGGTTAGAATGTTGGCCTGAGGACCAAAGGGCTGCAGGTTCGATTCTGGTTACGGGCACGTATCTCGGTTGCGGTTGGATCCCTGGCCCTAGTTGGGGTGGTGTGGGAGGCAAGCGTCGATGTGTCTCTCTCATATTGATGTTTCTCTCTCTCTCTCCCTCCCTCCCACTCTATCTGAAAATCAATGGAAAAGTGTCCTTGGGTGAGGATTAAAAAAAATTGTTTTTGCTTTTGTTTCAAGAGGTCTATTTTGGTAACCAATTCCATCGAATGCCCTACTCAATTAATCAATAATGGAAATTCTATTAATATTCAGGAAAAATACCACTACTCACCAATTCTTTCAATTAGTCTCAGTTAAGTCACAAAATGTAATAGGGAGAATAGAGTTATCCAGTATTTATAAAAATTATTTGACTAATGTGTTCATTTCTTGTGGAACACTCTGGGATGAATTTAAGGAGAAACACATGCTTGCATATTTATTAATGTTTACCAGGCAAGTGCTCACAGTGAAAATGAAAGATGTGAGTGGAGTGGCTTAGCCAACTCTTGTCACTCTTTATTTGTTACAAATGAGATAACATATGCAGGAGGCTTTGGAAATTCTTATGCCCTGTGTATAGAGAAAACATAGGAGAAATGTTGTTATCATAGAGTGGATAAAATAGAGCATGTGGAATTTTTGGGAAAAATCCTGTTCATCAAAAAAAAATTAATTAAAAGGAACACAATAAAAATATTTGCAACACATATCAGAAAGAACTAATTTCCCTACTATAGTAATTGATCATGCAAATCAATAAGACCCACAATCCAATAGAAAAATGATCAAAGTTCACAAAGAGTCAGTTCATAGAAAATGAAGAACAAATGTCTTATAAACATACAAAAGAATAATCAGTTTTGCTCTTAGCTAAGAAAATGAAAATTAAACAACAGTTGCCACTTTTCACCTATTGTATTGGCACACAATTTTACAGTACCCAGTGTTGGTATGGGTATGGGAAAACAGATATACCCTTGAGGTGATCTCTTTGGAAGACAATTTGTTAGTTTCTGTCAAAATTGTAAAGTCCCATGTCATTTATCCTAAAAATCTCTTGCATAGGAATTTATCTTACATATACACTTGCATATATGTACAAAGCCATATATTTTAGACTATTTATTGTGTCATGGTTTAGAACAGTAAGAGGCTGAAGAAAACCTCACTATCCATCACTGAGGACTGATAAAATTCATTATGGGGCACCTGTAAATGGTGAACAATGCAGGCAAGAAAATAAATAGGCCATTGGAATGATCTCTATAAGGCATTATTCATTAGAACAACATACAGATTAGATGGGACCAAGACATTTTAACCAAATGTAATGTGTGGCCCTTCTTTGAATCCTTAAATACAAATCAACTTTAAAGGTGCACTTACGAACCATTTGAGGAAATTTGAGCACTGACTGGATGGATATTTTGGTGATTCTAAGTAATTAGTGTTATTTTTTTAGGTTTGATAATGATGTTGAAATTATATTGAAAGAACAGCCCTTATATTTTTAAAAAAAACACAGTATTCTGGGTGAAATGATATGGTGTTTGTGATTTGCTCATAATAACCTATGTATTATAAAGATTAATAATTTATTAATCTCTGGATGTGACAAGACTAGCCCTGTGCTGAAGATTACTGTACTGTGGCTGGATGATGAATACATGGGGTTTTCTTATACTATTCTTGTTTCTTGAGTGTTTGAAATTATCCCTAATAAAAAGTCAAAACTAATAGTTGAAAATGAAAGCTAAAAACATTCAAATAAAAAGTTAAAATCTAAACTAAACAAAAACTAAAACTAAAAAAAGCAAGGTGAATAATAAATGTAATAACCTAACAATGAATCTGCATAGAAAAATTCTGGGAAAATATTATGTTTTCCTTTTTGGGAAGGGTTATGGGGGCCTAAGATATAAGGAATACTCACTTTTCAATATTTTGATAATGTTTTAAAACAAAGCTATAAAATGAAGTACTGTACAAATATTTTATCTTCTATAAGAAATAATGTATGCCACAGTTAAATCCAAATGAGTTAAGGGTCTCAGGAGGGCTATCCAATTAGCACATTTATTAATTCAGGTTTTGCTTAGACTTCTACTGACATGTTAATTATTTTAATTAAAGTCTTCAGCTTGCTTGCAATCATTTAGTACTTGGTAGAAAATGATAATATAATAAAATTGATTATTTTATTTATATATAATTAAATATACATTGAATTAAATATATTTAATTAAATATATCATTAAATCTGCAGGCTTGGTTTAATTCATTAAAATTTATTGGAATATATCAATTTATCAAATAAACAGAAAAATAGAAATATAATGGACATCCATCATCTAGATTTTTTCATATTTGCTTCATCTATTTTGTCTGAAGTATTTAAAAGTAACTTATAGACATTGTGATAACTCCTAAATATCCAAGTATATATACATCTCTATGCTGTCCAGTCTACTAATAAGCCCATCATTATTTCTGTATGGTGTTTTTGATCTCTAGGATTCTTTTTGCTTCTTTGTTATGATTTGCACCTCTGCTTACATTGCCCATCTGTTCTTGCATGTTGTCTACTCTATCCATTAGAGGCCTTAGCATATTAATCATAGTTGTTTTAAATTCCAGCTCTGATCATTTCAACATCCCTGGAATGTCTGGTTCTGATGGTTGCTCTTTCTCTTCAAATTGTTTTTTGCCTCTTGGTACGTCTTGTAATTTTTTCTTGATAGCCAGACATGATGTACCAGGTAAAAGGAACTGCTGTAAACAGGCCTTCAGTAATGTGGTGGTGAGGTGTAGGGAGGGCAAGAGTTCTATAGTCCTATGATTAGATCTGTCTTTTAGTGAGTCTCTGCCTCTGGACTGTGAACTTCACAGGTGCTTCTGTTTCCCCTTCCCACCCCTTAAATGGAGGAGGATGGCTGGAGTGGGCTGGAGTTGGGTATTTCCCTTTCCTCAGGTCATTTAGTCTCTGGTTAAATAGTTTTTCCTGAGGGTAGACCTTGTTAAGAAGAATCGAGTGTTCTGAGTATTTCCAAATGGTTCCTTTTCTCCTCCCCTTGTCAGAGCACAGGAGGATTTTTCTCCGGTATTTACTGGGAGTCGGGTTGAGCTCCTGATGTTAAAACCTACAAAAGTGTGGGAGCCCTTCTATGACTGGGTCCCCTTGAGTTTTTAGCTCTCAGATTTGTCCACTCTGAGCCTCCAGCAATTCACCAATTACAGTTGTGGCTTTCTTGCCTCATCACTGGTTCCTACGGAGTTGCACCTCCTAAGTTTCTGCTCTGGTAAGTTGTGATTCTTTGTGTTTGCCTGTCTCTCCAGTTTTGGGGGTAGCAGTTTCCCCTGTGACCTTACTCTCTTATGGGTCTAAGAAGAGTTATTCATTTTTCAGTTTGTTCAGTTTTTTACTTGTCAAGATGGAGTGGTGGTCACTTCTAAGCTCTTTATACATGGACACAGAAATTGGAAGTCCCATCTTTCTCTCTCTTTCCCTCCCATTGACCTGCTGAAGAGAGCAGGCCAGAAGTCCCCATAGGGGATTATTCCCCTAAGGAGACAAGTAGACTTGTCTACTGAATGGCACTTGGTGGTTCTCTCCAGGTTTCCTGCTGGCTAGGATTGGTGGCCCAGAAAATGGTGCTGCCCATGGCCTCAACTTCCCACAAGAGTGCTAGGCACTATCAACAGAGGCATCTAATTACACGATACTTGTTTACCACTTCCCTGACTCCAGGATTCCCAGACTCCCTCTGCTTTCAAGGCCACTCATGAAAGGTAGTCCATCTTTTGTAGTATCACTCATGATGCTTTCTGCTGTGCACATATTGTACTGTAGAACCCTCTGCCTGTGAATTCCAGCCTACACTGTGCCAAGATTGTTGATGTTTTTCCAAAGCCTTTGATAATCAATGGGACCCAACATGAAGCTCTGCTTCAAACAATAGTTCCATAATAGTTTCATTTCCTGGACTTTTTCAAATTTTGTTTTTGTTAATCCTCACCCAAGGATATTTTCCCCATTGATTTTTCTTAGAGAGAGAGGAAACATCAGTATGAGAGAATCACATCAATTGGTTGCCTCTCACCCCTACTGGGGCCAGGAATTGAACATGCAACTCAGGTACGTGCCCTTGACTGGGAGTCAAACCCATGACTCTGGCATGAAAGTTGATGCTCTAACCACTGAGCAACACTGACCAGGGCATGACTTGTTCAAATTTTACCTCGTGGGGTCATTTAACTTGTCCTGCTATGTCCTATATTTCCTGTAAACTGAAAGTCAGGTTATCAGGCTTGATTTAATTCACATTAAACATATTTTTTCTTTTTTTAAAAATTAAAAAAAAAATTTTTTATTAATTTATTTTTGTTACAGATGTTTCTCCGTTTTTCCCCATTGACACCCTCCTCCCCATCCCCCCACCCCATCCCCAGCTTTGCTGTCTATGTCCATCAGTTATGCATACATGCATATAAGTTCTGTGGTTTACCTCTTCCCTCCCTCCCCGAACCACTCTTCTGAGGGTTGTCAGTCTGTACCCTACTTCCACGTCTCTGGATCTACCCTGTTCCTCAGACTGTTATGTTCATTATATTCCACAAATAAGTGAGATCATGTGATATTTGTCTTTCTCTGCTTGACTTGTTTCACTTAGGATAATACTCTTGAGGTCCCTCCATGTCATCTCAAAGGATAAGAGATCTTTCTTACAGCTGCATAGTACTCCATTGTGTATATGTACCACAGCTTTTTTATCCATTCATCCACTGATGGACACTTGGGCTGTTTCCAGATCTTAGCTATTGTAAATAGTGCTGCTATGAACATAGGGGTACATGTATTCTTTCTGATTGGTGTTTCAGGCTTCTTAGGGTATATTCCTAGAAGTGGGATCACTGGGTCAAATGGCAACTCAATTTTTAATGTTTTGAGGTAACACCATAGTGTTTTCCACAGTGGCTGCACCAGTCTGCATTCCCACCAGCAGTGTACTAGAGTCCCCTTTTCTCCACACCCTCACCAACACTTGTTGTTTGATGATTTGTTGATGGCGGCCATTCTGACAGATGTGAGGTGATACCTCATTGTTGTTTTAATTTGTATCTCTCTGATGATTAGTGATGTTGAGCATTTCTTCATATGTCTCCTGGCCATTTGTATGTCCTGTTTGGAGAAGTGTCTATTTGGTTCCTCTGCCCATTTTTTAACAAAGCTACTGTAATCAAAACAGCCTGGTACTGGCACGAGAACAGGCATATAGACCAGTGGAACAGAACAGAGAATCCGGAAATTGACCCAAGACATTATGCTCAATTAATATTTGACAAAGGTGGCAAGAGCACACAATGGAGTAAAGACAGCCTCTTTAATAAATGGTGTTGGGAAAATTGGACAGCTACATGCAAAAAAATGAAACTAGACCATCAACTTACACCATACACAAGAATAAACTCAAAATGGATAAAAGACTTAAATGTGACTCGTGAATCCATAAAAATCCTAGAAGAAAATGTAGGCAACAAACAAAATTTCGGACATCATACGCAGCAGAATCTTCACTGATATATCACCTAAGGCAACAGAAACAAAGGGAAAAAATGAACACATGGGACTACATCAAACTAAAAAGCTTCTGCACAGCAAAAGAAACAACCATCAAATCGGAAAGGGAACCCACTGTATGGGAGAGCATAATTGCCAATGATACATCAGATAAGGGATTAATCTCCAAAATATATAGAGTGCTCATACAACTCAACAAAAGGAAGTCAAAGAACACATTAAACATTTATTGGAAGGAAACTTCATAAGTGATGGTGTATATTTCCTACTTCAACACCTCAGGTGTTCCTAAGGTCTAATTGTCCCATTATTACTTGAAAATGCTGATTGATCATTGGGTTAAAGTGGTGACAGCCTAATCCCTCCCTTGTAAAGTTACACCCCACTCCCACCACAAGCAGTTTGTAATCTCTGAGGTGACTCTTTGATACCATGTGATCATCCAATTCTTCATCAACAATTCACCTAATGGTTTTAACATCTGTGGATAATACTTGCCCTAATGAAAGACTACATAAGAGGCTACCAATTGGTTTTCTAATTCTATCATTGGTTCTACATTTGTCAACTGTCATTCTGTTTTGAGGAAGAGCTTTCTCATCAGCTGTGTATATTTAGTTTCTCTGAAGTATAATTCCTATTGCAAACCAGGATAAATTCCAGGGTAAGAAGTAGGTGTTCTAATCTCTTCTAGTGGTGGCAAATGAGTGTTTTGTTGTTGTTTTCTTCTTATAGATTCATGGATTTTAATATGGTTAATGCATTTCAGTCAATGGTAGTCATTTTATTTTTGGAAGGCATGTGGTTTTCATTTGTTGCTGCAGAGGTTTATAAACTTGCCAACTAATTTCAATTAGAATATTATAAAAATTAGTTTGCATTTTTCAAATATACACCCTTATTATACTGTTTGATTCTTAATAAGCCCAAATTTGGTCAGTGGAATATTAGTCTTTGAGTATTTCCTTGCTTTCTGGCTCCTCAGGCTGTCCCATGTTTACCTAGCATTTCCCACAGCCCATACCTAGAAATAACTGTTAAAGAGCCCTGCCTCTTTTTAGCTGGTAATGGCATTTAGGAATCATAGTTTAGGGCATGTCATTGTTTCCAAGTGGTATCAGGAGACAGCATTAGAGCAAACACACACACACACACATACTGAGTTTATATTGATTTTTTTCAGCATTCTTATTTGGTTTTATACTTATGGCTCTTTTACATTGAAAAAATTTTTGGAAGAGTTTGAGAAGCATAGGTATCAAATCTTCTTTAAATATTTTATAGAATTCACTAATGAAGCCATCTGGTCCTGCACTTTTATTTTTGGGGACCAAAAATAATGGTTGTTTCAATTTCCTCACTGTTGATTGGTCTATTTAGATTTTCCAATTCTTTGCAATTCAGTCTAGAAAGGTTATATATATCTAGGAACTTATCCATTTCTTCTAGGTTATTGAATTTGGTGGCATATAGTCTTTCACAGTATTCTAGTATGATCCGTTGTATTTCTGTGATGTCTGTGGTATCTTCTTTTTCATTTCTGATTTTATTTATATGAGTCCTTTCTCTTTTTTCCTTAGTGAGTCTAACCAGAGGTTTGTCAATTTTATTAATCTTTTCAAAGAACTAGCTCTTTGTTGTATTAATTTTTGTATAGTCTTTTTGTTCTCTATTTCATCCAATTCTGCTCTAATTTTTATTATTTCCTTTCTTCTGCTGACTTTGGCCTGATCTTGTTCTTTTTCCAGTTTTTTAAGATGTAATGTTAAGTTGTTCACTTGAGATTTTTCTTGTTTCTTGAGATAGGTCTGTAATGATATAAACTTCCTTTTTATTATTGCTTTCACTGCATCCCAGATGTTTTGATATGTCGTATTGTCATTCTCATTTGTCTCTATATATCTTTTGATCTCACCTTTTATTTCTTTTTTGACACAGTCATTTTTTAGTAGTATGTTGTTTAATCTCCACATATTTGTGGGGGTTTTTGCTTTCTTTTTGTGGTTGATTTACAATTTTAAAGCATTTTTGTCAGAGAATATGCTTGGTATGATCTCAGTCTTCTTAAATTTGTTGAGGCTAGTTTTGTGACCCAACATATGGGGTCATTGCAGCATTATTCATGGTGGGCAAGACATGGAAACAAGCAAAGTGTCCCTCAATAGATGATTGGATAAAGCAGATTTGGTACAGATACAAAATGGAATACTACTCAGCCATAAGAAAAGATGAACTATTGCCATTTGCGACAACATGGAAGTACCTTGAGAATATTATGGTAAGCGAAATAAGTCAGTCAGAAAAAGCTAAGAATCATATGCTTTCACTCGTACTTGGGATATAAAACTGAGACTCATAGACATGGACAACAGTATGGTTATTATCAGAGATAAGAGCATAGGGGGTAGTAAAGGGTAAAGGCGGCCAAATATATGGTGATGGAAGATGATTTGATTTTGGGTGGTGGGCACACAATGCAATATACAAATCATATCATAGAAATGTACACTTGAAATCTATATAATCTTATTAACTAATATCACCCTAATAAATTTAATTTAAAAATAACAATATAGTATTACCACTAAGCAAAAAACTACTGAATGAAATTTAAGATTTTTTGCATTTCTTTTTTCCTTATAATATATGTCCTAAGGATGCAAAGTCAAAATGTTGTACTATAGAGACACTTAAAATAATTATTTTCTCTGGTTATATTGCCAATTTGATATATAATTAGGTTATTTTGTATTGGTTGGTTTTCAGTTTTAGGAATTATTTTCTTTTTCCTTTGACTTTGTGAATTTTTTTCTTTTTTAAAATTACAGGAGAAACCATTATGTTTTATGGACATGAGTTCTTAGCCAACTATTAAATAGTTAACTTCTCCAATGGAACTCTACACAGAAGTTCTAATCCTTGATTTCAATTGGTTCTCCAGTCTCTAGATAATAGCCTCTGTATAAATTTTTACAGTAATTATACACTTCTAAGTATTCAATTATAGATAGTTATTGAATTCGAATACTTGCCTAAAATTATTTTCTCTATTTCCCCCCTTTTAGTTTCTTTCCCACAAATTCCAGTTGTTATTTATTTATTTTCATCTTTATTGTTGTAGGTATTACAAATGTTCCTACACACCCCCCATTGATCCCCTCTCCAGTTATTTCTTAGGGAGGTTTAAACTGATGGTAGAATACCAACTAAAAGAAGAATTTAAAGAAAGAGAAAGGAGCTAAAGACCCCTAAGTGTGTCTCATTTTATGAGAGAAGTCTTCTAATTGGCAGGGCATTTTTTTTTCAGCTGCTGTACACCCGCGTGGCTAGAAACATTGTTTACAGCCAATGTCTATCTTAATTGGTCAGTTTCCATGCCTAACTTAGTCCTGAAATATTTTTAATATCATTCCTGTTTGGAGGTGTAGGATTTCATTTCCCAAATCAGTTCCTGTCCACATTGGGATCCCTTCCAAATAAAGATATGCAAGAGCAAACTTCACATGTGATTAAAAACTTCACAAGGAGTCTGCTGAGCAAATCTGAACTAATTGAGTTTAGTTCATATAATTTTATACAAGAAGATTAAATATAGTTGTTTTCTACTGCAAGCTAATTAGCTTCTCCCTTGTGTCCATTAATGGAGCACACATTTTGCTTTCATAAAGACAACACAGTTTTCATGGTAATGTGCCTCTGGCTCTGGAAGAGAATGAGAAAATTTGCTGTTGAAAAATTGATTGCTTTCCCCCCCCTGTCTTTAGACTATAGAATAAAATACTGAAGGTTTTCTTGAAACTTGCTATTTAGATGTACTTCACTTTTGAAGAGTAAAGTTGGAAAGACCAAAGAAAGAAATCAATGAAACATTAAAATCCCTATAGAAAAATATGGGCACTAGAAATAAAAATAAGAAAATAAGAAATACAAATGACAACCATATACAGCATTGGTGGTCAAGCCCTATAAATGTAATTCATGCAATAATGAAGAATTTTTTGCCTGCCCAAAAATATAATTAAAAAAAAAACATATAATACTTGGTAGTGGTAAGGGTGTGGTTAAATAGTCACTTACAAAATAGATGTTGGGAATCCAAATTTGTCAACCTTTCTGGAGGACAGATTGAAAATATGCATCTAAAAGTTAGATATTAATTTTCCAGGGATATATCCTAAGGACATAATTGAAATGTGAGCACAGATATATGGAAAACAATATTCATTGTAGCACTATTTATTATGGCAAAGAATTAGAAATAACAGAGATCTTTAAAGACAGGAAATGGTTATATAAATTATGGTATATTTATATAACAAAATCTATGTAGCTTTTATTTTTTTATTTTTATTTACTTATTTTTTATCCTCACCTGAGGACATTTTTGCGTGTGTTTATTTTCAGATAGAGTGGGAGGGAGAGAGGGAGGAAGAGAGAGAGAGAAACATCGACGTGAAAGGGACACATCGACTGGCTGCCACCCACACAACCCCAACCGTGGCTGGGGATGAACTGCAACTGAGGTACGTGCCCTTAGCAGGAACTGAACCCGGGACTCTCTGGTCAGCAGGCCAACGCTCTAACCGCTGAGCCAAACCGCCCAGGGCAAATGTAGCTTTTAAATATTTTGAAAGACTACATGATGGCATAGGAAATGTTAATATTGATGTAAGTGAAAAGGGAAGATATAAATTATGGTCACAGTTTTGTAAAAAAAAAAAAAAACCAAAAAGCAAAAAACACTCCTTCCCTCACAGTTGCACACACATATATGAAATACTGGAAAGAAATATACTAACATGTACAAATAATTTGATTTTCTTCTTTATGACTTTAGTATTTGTCCAAATTTTAACAATGAAGGTATATTACTTTATATTAAAAAAGTAGACTGGATGTGATTTCTACCTACCAAAATGTACACAAAGAACAAAATTTTAATTCAGAACTTTACATGGAAACTGGGAGAGAACCTAACATTTTACCAAGTCTCTGGAGAACAATGATCAGGCGCAATAAAATTATTCAAAGTTGAGAGAGGACTTTAGAGCTAAGGACAATTTTTCTGTATGTGAGGCTGGTGCAATATTACTGGAAGTGAGAGATTAATGTTCTGAGGACTAGGGCAGGGCTGAGCTGTGAGTTGGCTTTAGCAAGTGTGACTGATGAGCATTATTTGTTCAAGCTATTATTTGGAAATTTTTAGTTTTCAGCTAAACTTACTTGATACACTGATATAAACAAATACTTTTAATATAAGTAATTGGGTGAAAAATCAAAGGAGCAGTCATAAAACTGGGAGGTGAGGGGAGTCAGAATTTTCTCTCAATTCCCATAAAATTATTAGTAGATATTGTTCCATTTCCATTTAAAATTAATACATTTTAAATAGGTGACATGTGTGTATGTTTATCAAAATAATTTAAAATAAGATGCATAACTACATATTTACCAGAAAGGAGTTAAGAGATGACAAACAGTTATGTAAAAAATATAAATAAATAAAAAGGAAATGTCAAAAAAGCATCTAAAAATACCATGGAAAGATTGTTTAGCCCTGGCCGGTATGGCTCAGTTGGTTGAGTGTCATCCCATGCACTGAGGAGTTACCAGTTTGATCCCAGGTCAGGGCACATGCTCAGGTTGTGGACTCAATCCCAGGTCGGGGTGCACATGGGAGGCAGGTGATCAATGTTTCTGTCACATTGATGTTTCTCTTTCTCTCTCTCTCTCTCTCTCTCTCTCCCTCTCCCCCTTCCTCCCTCTCTCCCTTTGTCTCTCTCTAAAAATCAGTAAAAGATGTATCTTAAAAAAGGTTATTTAAAATAAAACACTTATTTTATTATTAAATGGAAGAGAGCAAATTTACATATTAAAAGATAAAACTCTAAGATTGATATTTAAAAAACAAAAATGCATGCTCTGTACAAGGAAAAATCCATAATACAAATATATCCTGAATATAAGAGAACATACAAAAGAATCAGAATGATTCAAAATAAAAGTATGTGAGAAATATATTAGGCAAATACAAAGCAAACAAGGGTTTAATTAGAGATTCAAAAGCATTAAGTAGGGCAAAAAGGGTCACTTTAAAATAATAAAGGGTAAAATGTACAAAAAGATATCATTGTCAGAAGTCATTATATCCCAATTAACATTAAGAAATATGACAAAAATGTTTAGCAAGACATGGAATAATGGTGAAAGAGTATAAGATACATCCCTCTGTCTCTTACAGAACAAGTACATAAAAAGAAACTAAGGGTAACCACCTCTTGTTGCCTGTTCTTCCTGTCTCTCTTAGCAAGCCAGAAATGGGCTGTTGAGTTCTTTGTTCTTCCATGTAATTTTATTTAAGACTGAGTAATGGGGACTTTGGGAATTGAACTTATGTGATAAATGGAAAAACAAGAATCAAAGTAGTTCTGTAACTGAATTTGTAGTTTGCCTATAAAAGGAGAGTTATGTCACTCAGGTGTGAGTTCAGCATATCTCTCTAAACAGAAATTGAAAGGGTGAGATAGATATAGGGCAAAAAGAAAGTATACCAAATAAGGCAAGTCATGAGTACAGTTCTCTGGTTGTCACAAGAGGCAGATTCATTGTGACAGGTTGCCTTTAAGTTTTGTGTCACTGATGCCGGAAAGCTGGTTTCAAACAAGTTTGGGATGGGTTGCTTGAAATTCCGGTGGGCCCAGGGTAAATCAGTGGATATGCTCATATTTTCATGCCCAGTGCCTAATAAACTTTTCCATTAATACGTGTCACCTTACCTCTCTTGAGGCCATAAAAATTGGACCGCATCTTAATAGTTTGTACCTAGATAACATGTTATTCTCCTTCTTCATCATCCTGCAAAAGGTTAATTTGTGGCATGTGAAATGAGGACTGGTCAGGTGGCCACTACAGTGGAGTAAGGAATTCTTTCTGGAACTTAGGATCAGGATTATATGTGAAGCTGCATGATTCCTAAGGGTGGGACGTAATCTGCCATGTGGAGTCTGGGAGTAACTCCCCTCTTGAGACACCCTAAAGGTGGATCTTCCTTTGGTTACTGCTATCAAACTATCCTGCTTTTTTTTTATATAGTTTTATTTCATTTTATTATTATTTTTTTTATCCTCACCTGAGGACATTTTTTCATTTTTTGTTCAGATAGAGTGGGAGGGAGAGAAAGGAAGAGAGAGAGAGAGAGAAACATCGATGTGAAAGGGAAATCAAGTGGCTGCCACCTGCATGACCAACCAGGGCTGGGGACAAACTGCAACTGAAGTACATGCCCTTAGCGGGAACCGAACCCGGGTCTCTCTGGACCACAGGCCGACGCTCTAACCGCTGAGCCAAACCGGCCAGGGCCAAACTATCCTGCTTTTTACTTTCTTTTAATTATCACCAACTTTACAGGAATGTCTTGTGAAAAGGCATAGCCTGGTTTGTGATATGCCGATGAGAGATATGGAAGAGGATATATCCTTCACCTGTGATGAAGATGGTGATGAGGTAATAGTGTTCTCTTGTTAACAGAGTAAGGAGTCAGCAGCAGTCACCTGGCAAAGATAGCACTGCCCTGCAGAGCTGGGATCCAGCTCACAATAAATACTTTGTAGTGGGGAAGGCAGCAGGTTGGCCATGTAATAGGGAAGTTGGAGTAGAATGTACTCCCCAGCATATGAGAAGTGCTCCCTGGAACCTCTGATGAGACTGGTGGAGGACCCTTGGCAATAAATATATACAGGTACATGATCCCAATAATTCCACATAGGAGTATATGTGTGCATGTGCATATGTGTGTGCACACGTCTGTGTGTGTGCATGTGTGCATGTGTAGACCATGAGAGACAAAGTGGAGGGAAATTGAGAACAAACTGTTTGGAAAGATGTTTAAATGTTCCAAATTAACTGTGACATGACTTTGACTGATTTATAATTCCTTCTTTGTACTTTTCTGATTCGTTGACTCTTCTTTTTACATAATGAGACTATGTCATTAAAATATTTTTATATGGACTAAAGGAACTAAATTCCCAGGCTACTGGTTTATAGCAACGCTTAGCAGGAATTACATTTGCAATTTCATGTGTAATTTTGGAATAGGCTTCACCTTTGGAAAATATTCCTCACAATATGGAAAGACCAGTGGACTCTTTATGAGACAAGGGATCAAATTTTCTCCTTACTAGTCAGCAGCCACATGACCTCAGGTGAATTTCTTTATTTCTTGAAACTATTTCCTTAAGGGTGAAACAGAAAGGTAATTTTTATCCTATGGAGTAATAGTATGGTGTAATTGAATTATATGCATATGCTATGAATTATTATGAAAAATTAAGGTTTTATTAGTGTTATTATTGTTGTTGTTGTTGTTACTTGTACTGGAATTATGATGATGTCAAGTTTCAGAGAAAGAATTTGCTTTCCCAATTGGATATCTGGCTGCTAAAAATGATGAAAAGGCTTAATACCGGCTGTCAAGGAAAGCAAATAAAACTAGGTCAAAAAAGAGGAATTGGATTTGTGAACTGGAATTTAATATGTAAGCATGAAATGCCTTACAGAGATGACTTAGAGCACTCAATAAAGGCCTGTTGGTTGGTTGATTTGATTTAGAACAGCAAAATCCATGAAAATAAACACTGACCCATCTATCCAGGAAGGGCTTTGCAAATCAAATAGCTTTTGGTCAACAGGCCTGATGACAATATGAGAAATTCAATTTACTCCACATCTATTTTTATATATTGGATTGAAAGATTGTGGCTGTGGCTTTTTGTGGGAATCTGTGGCAGAAATTGAGTGTTTCAGCCACAAGTTAAAAGTACAAGTCAGTTTTGTGAGCAAAGAAATATAAGTTGTATCACTGCTTAAGAATATGATGTAGGATATTATACACACACACACACACACACACACACACACACACACACACACACATATATATAGTTAGACATTAATGAAATACTGCGAGCCAAAATATATTTATTCTGATCAAATGTTCTAAAAACTGTTTGGGAATCTCTTCTAAAAATATGGCACGCTATAGGACTCTAATATCCCAGTAGAAAGACACTGTGCTCAATAAAATGTGGGCAAAAAGAAAAGTGGGTAAAAAATTTCAGCTTCACTAAGGATGATATATGACTGGTCAATAAGCATATAAAAAAGTTTTCAACATCATTAGTCAATAGGCAATGCAACTTAGGCCTGTGTGAGGTGCTTCCTGGAACCTCTGATATGGTTCCAGGGAATACTACTGCCCACCAGAATGGCTAAAATGGAGAACACTGACCATACCAAGTGTTGGCGAATATGTGAAGGAAGTGAATTCTCTCATATGTTACTGGTGGACATTTTAAATGGTACAAACACTTGGGCAAAGAACTTAGTGTTCTTATACAGTTAAATACACACCTACTTTTGTCCTAGAAATTCTACTTCTAGGTATTTACTATTCAACAAAGTGGAGTTGAATAAGCTCTGACTCAGAGCTATTTTCCAATATTGATTCTTAGGGATTTCAGTGGGTTGTGTCATCTTCTGAGCTCTACCTTCTCATTTTACAAGAATTGGTGTGATTGGGTGATTTCTAAAGTTCCTTAAAGCTCTACTTGCTAAGATTCTATGAAATACTACTACCTTGTGATGTGACTCATCTCAGAAGCCTTGCAAGTTATGCCAACTTGATGCCAGCATAAGGGCTCAGACTGCAAGTAGTCCAGAATGTTTCATAGCTCTTCAGGAATGGTCCCCTTTTCAGAGGAAAACTCTTCCCCATTCCCTCCCAATCGGGGTCCAAAGGGAACAAACAGAGAGGTGTGTTAGCTTATTTTAAAGTTGCTCTGATTATGCATCTGAATACATTAATAAATCCAGTCATCAATAAATATTTACTGAACACCTGCTAAATACAAGGCATTGTGTTAAGAATTGGCTTTGACATAACTAGAGACAAAGAAGGCCACTACATAATATTGAAAGGATCTATCCAACAGGAAGATATAACCTTGGTAAACATATATGCACCCAAAATAGGAGAACCAAAATACATTTTAAAACTTCTAGAGAAATTCAAAGGAGAAATCAACAGCAAAACAATCATAGCAGGGGACTTCAACATCCCGCTGACATCACTGGATAGATCCTCTAGACAAAAAATGAGCAAGGAAACAGAGACTCTAAATGATGCACTAGATCAAATGGATTTATAGATATCTACAGAGAATTACACCCCAAAACTGCAGAATTCACATTCTTCTCAAGTGAACATGGTGAATTCTCAAAGATAGACCACTTGTTAGGATACAAACTAATTTTCTACAAGTTCAAGAAGATTGAAATCATATCAAGCATCTTCTCAGATCACAATGGCATGAAACTAGAAATCAATAACAATAAAAACACTCAAAAACATTCAAACACATGGAGGCTAAATAGCATGTTATTAAACAATGAGTGGGTTACCAGGGAGATCAAGGAAGAAATTAAAAACTTCCTGGAAACCAATGAAAATGAACACACAACAACACATAATCTATGGGATGCAGCGAAAGCAGTCCTGAGAGGAAAGTCCATAGTACTACAGGCCTACTTCAAGAAACAAGAAACATTTCTAATTGACTATCTAACCTCACAACTTAAAGAACTAGAAAGAAAACAAAAAGAAAAACCCAGAGCAAGTAGAAGGAAAGAAATAGTTAAGGTCAGAGCAGAACTAAAACAACATAGAGACCAAAAAAAAAAAAAAACAACAATTCAAAGGGTCAATGAAACAAAGAGCTGGTTCTTCAAAAAGATAAACAAGATTGATGGACCCTTAGGTAGACTCACCAAGAAACAAAGAGAGAGAACCCAAATACACAAAATCAGAAATGAAAGAGGAGAAGTAAGAACTGAAACCACAGAAATACAAAGGATCATTAACAAATACTATGAACAATTAATTATACAGCAACACATTGGACAATCTAAGGGAAATGGACACATTTCTAGAAACACATGGTCTCCCAAAACGGAACCGGGAAGAGATAGAAAACTTGAACCGACCAATAACAACTAAGGAAATTGAAGATGTAATCAAGACTCTCCCATTTTACATTCCCTTTTGGTGAGCATTTTTGAATGAATATAAGCCTGAATGATTTTATTGCCATCAGGGGTGGGGACCCTTTTCTCTGCCAAGGGCCATTTGGATATTTATAACATCATTCGAGGGCCATACAAAATTATCAAATTGAAAATTAGCCTGCTATCTTTGGTCAGGCTAATTTGGTGAGGCGTGTGATGTTAGCTGGTATTGATTTCACAGTCCTTATATGGCCCGTGGGCCAGACGTTCCCCACCCCTGCTAGATAGATCAATTCTAAAAGTCCCGGTCAACACTAATATGGATTAATTAAAAGCAAAGGCCCATCAGAACCATTAAAACATATGAATTATAGGACATTTAAAAAGAAATGCCTTTTGTTTCATGGAGATATTTAGAAACAAAATAAAACAAATAAGCTTGCTATGTAACCTAGGCTATTTAAAAACTCTTCAGGGTTCCATTTCAGGAACAGAGAAAAATGGTATAGAACTATAAATAAATCTATAAGTATAAATCAAGTCCATAATAAATGTCTAATATTAATTGTCTCCAATCTATGTAGAGTTTATTCAGAAGAGGCAAACTTTGGCCCTAGTCTTAAATCATTCACCAATGATGTTAACTCAGTAGAATTTGAAATTGAGACTGTTATGCATTTAAATATTCTCTAAATAAAATTCAAGCAGTTGTGTCTAAAACTGATCATTGACCTATCATGGTGTGGCCATTTTCTCCCACAGGCTGAATTATGTTAACAGGAATCATCTTTTTTTATGTCTAAATCGATATTTTTCATTCATTTTTAAGTAACCATTCTTTAAGCTGATCTTGCCTACATGGTCGATGAATCTCTGGCATTATTTAGATTTGTAGGCCTTTAAGGGCCCTCCAACAAATTATGTCAGCTGCTCCATCTTCCACTGACATTGCATTTGTCCCTCATTACTCACTGTATTGTTAATAGCTATCTGGACTCTTTGGGTATATAAGTAGCTAGCTATTTTTTTTCTATGTAAGGGTTGAAAATCTGCTAGGTGGGTGATAGGAAATAGAGGGGGGCATACTATTTGGAATAATGTGGCTTTTTGTTTGATTGAGAACTATAGGGCCCTCCCCATAATTGAGTAACTTTGTATGGGTTGAAATGAGAAGTGATACTGGAATTTAGCCTCCAAGTTACAGAATATTAAGTAAATAATTGAGAAAGAGCAGACTATCCTGGAGCAACAGCCTGGGTTCATATAACCCCAGACACAGGATTAGGAATTCAGAAATTGAAGAGTTCTGCTCTCCACCCTGACAGAAAATCCCTTGACATGTGATTATCTAATCTTAGCAGACAAAAAGGTTTAAAGCTATAGCTGTGGCCTTGCAGAAAGAGTTTAAAGGCGCAAAGTCATTAACATAGACTGTGAAATTTGTACCACATGATGGAGCATCACTGGACTAAGAATGGCTCTTCCCCTAACTGTCTGGATGACACTGAATAGCTCCATTCTCCAAGTCTCCTTACTTATATGGAAAATGATGATAAACTTAGAATTTAGAGTCTTGTTTCTTAAACTGTATGGGTAAAGGATTGGGTGTTTTATTTCCAATTCATTATTGACTGATACTTTAAAAAAATACAGTAAGAATGAATTACTAAACCAATCATGTACTTGGGTATCGACAATGTCTAATAGCAAAATGTAAGTTTCTAAGTGCTTACTGTCAATTTATGTACCTATCTCACTGTAGTCTCAAACATTTGTTTTGGATGGGAACTGATTCACAGACCACATTTTAAGTAGCACTGGTTTAGAGCAAGGGTTGGCCAACTGTAGTGTACAGGTCAAATCTGGCCCACTGCCTATTTTGGAAAGTAAGTTTTCTTTGCACACAACCATGCCCCTTCACTTACAGATTGCCTATGGCTGCTTTCAGTGCCACAATGGCAGGGTTGAGTTGTTGTGACAGAGAACCTGTGGCATCCAGGATATTTACTGTCTGGCCCTTTATGAAAAAAAAAATCATACACCCTGGTTTAGAGGGAACAGAAAATAGGGAGCTGAATTAATTTTCTAAGGCCCTTTCAAACACAAAGATATAATAATTCTGCCAAGATGCTTGGTAACAGGGACAACTGGCTGTCTGACCCTGAAAGAGAAATAGCCAGAAAACACCATTTCTTCTGGTAAATTAGATCAGTATGTTCTATGAAGACATTTTGTTCCAAAAGAAAATATTTTATGTTTTTCCATCCCTTTATATTTCCAATATTCCAGTGTATTCACCTATGCACTCTGATTACAAAAATAATTGTATGTTTGGTCAGTTGGTGTCATTCAAGGTCAAAGCTCTTTCTGGCTTCTTCCTTTCTTAAATTCTGGAAATGTGTGCTCTCTTATTTTCATTTTTGAAACCTAGCATATTCCTAAGTAATTACTAAGTCTCTCTGTTCACCACAAAGGCCTTTTTGGAATGAGCTAGAATTTGTGGGCAAAACTTTGATGGTTCTTTCCAGTTGAATGGCTTTCATTCATGGGAGTTCAGGAATCTCCAGTAGTATCCCTCTTTACTACCTGGGCTCCAAACTCACAGGGAAAACAAACATTTAGAACACTGGAGACTGTGGTTTGTGTTTGTGGATGAATGGGCTTCTTCACACTGATCTCCAGAATTTATCAGACTTACTGAACCAAGTCACCAGCATCCCTGGAAGATCACAAGTCTCTGGTACAGGGATGGGGCTGGGAGAAACCAAAATCCAATACTGTCTGCAGGCAGGCTGACTTAAGAGAGGAAGAAGAGGGAGCAGAGTTATGGAAGCACATGTTTATTATCCCATACCAGAAAGGTAATTCTCAGATGGAGAGGCCAGAAGGAAATATGCTAATGGATGTCACTCCATATAGAAGGAAACATCAGACATGGAGAGGATGTAATACTCCCAAACCCAACCTCACTTAGTATGAAACCTATTCATTGACTCATCTTACTCCTTACTTTGCTACAGAAAAGTAAGCTCCACTAGTTTCCCACTTATTGGCTTGGATTGAGAATGCCATTACCACCAAAATATTGTAGAATTCTGTAATGGCATCATGATGCTAAGAGACTTCTCTGAACATTGTGAAAACCAGAAAATCAACAGATTTCTTATTCTCAACCAAGTATTATGTGACACCAATCTCTTTATTTTCCTTCAAAAAAATTGAAATTGTCCTGGCACCATATTTACTACCTCAGTGATCAACTCAATTATTTATCCAGCCTTCCACACTAGAAGTATCAAGTTCATTGGAATTTTCTATTTGGCTAGTCATAAACCTTGTCATTTCTACCATGGGTGTCTCTTGAAATTTTATTCCCTCCCTATCCCTACCATAACCGCCTTAGTCCAGGCCATAAACAAAAAGCATTTACAATATATTTTCTCTAGCAGATATCTTTTTGTCCCATGTTATGTCTCTCTGATTTCAGCACCTCTGAGGTGGGCAGTTCTATTTCACCTAAAGGTATCCAACCTCAAGAACATAGAGCACTGTTTTTCTTTTCTACCCTAGGTACCCCCAAGCCCTCTTAAACTCTGGACAGCAACAGCTGGAGATGCCAGGGAGTTAACATCTGGTAGCAACCTTCAACAAGTGGAAAGTCTCTAGATAAATGCTTTAGCCACTACTTTCCTCCTATCCCTTCACAGAAGCAATTCTGAGAATCAGCCTATACATGGATGCTCAGAGAGTCTGGCGGGTTTAAGTTCAAGTCACTCATTGTGATAACAAGCTCATTCATGACGATTTTTATTGTATTTTTCTTTCCCTGTATCATCGTTCCTGCTCTCTCATGCCTGCTTTCTGGACTACCTCCCAAGTAAACCACCTACTCTCTAGTCCTTGTCTCAGTCTCTGCTTTGGAGGGAACAGAAATTAATATATTTACTCATTATCTATGAAGCTGGAGGGTTGTATTATTGTTGTTTTAAAGATGAGAAACCTGAAGCCTGTATAGGTGCAGGATCTTGTTGAAAGTTTTATTTCTAGCATGTGTGATAGCTATGAATAGATTCTGGTCTACTGTTTCCACAACACCAGGGTTTCCTTTCCAACTAAGATCCAAAGCATTTTCCATGTAATACCTCCCTTATGTATATAAAAATTCATTGGTATAGGCAGGAATAGGATACTTTACAAGCCATTTGTAGACAATGGCCCCTTTTCAGTTAGGCAAAATGGTAAATACTCATTAAATGAGCTTTGTTCAAGTGCTAGGACCCATCTACAGTGATTCAGAGAATGGAGACTTTATTAGCTCTCTATTTGTTTGTTTTGTGAACCATTCATATTGCAAGTATTGTTTGCCATATTGCATTTCTTGAAATACAGCCAAATGAAGCATTTTATAAACAAAATAGGCCACTCAAATGATTTATTATCACTCACAAATAAATGAAAATGTTCTAAAGCTGCACAATTAAGCTTTCAAATGTAAGTACTCAAGGTTGGCTTCCTCATTTCAAAAAAAAATCAAATTAGCTTTAAAGTCTTAGCTCTAATTTCTACTAAGCGGAAAAGCAAGTCCCTGTCCAATTGTGAACTGTTTTTATTTCGCCTTTCTAAGGTTTAAAATTTTTATTTATTGATTTTTAGAGAGCCAGAGGAAGGGAGAGGGAGGGAAGGAGAGAGGGAGGAAGGAAGGTAGGGAGGGAGAGAGAGAGATTTGAGAGATTTGTTGTTTCACTTATTCATGCATTCACTGGCTGATTCTTGTATGTGCCCTGACTGGGGACTGAATCTGCAACCTTGGTGTATTGGGATGACACTCTAACCAACTGAGCTATCCGGCCAGGCCTCTAAGTCTTTTAAAACATCAGAAGTATGAAGAAAGAAAAAGGACTGGTGGAAGAAATGTGCCTAGCATCCTGGATGGTCATAAATAACAGGCAGGAGCAGAAGATATCCTAGGAATGCCTTCTCAGGCTCTCTAGTCTTGTAATCACACAAATGAAATAGGAAATTGGGCAAAGGGAAATTAGTATATAGGTCAGAATCCCAGAAGAAAACAGCACACTCAGCTGGGAGTTTTGAAGAAATCTATCTAGTGAAGGAACTATTTAGAGGTACAGGTAGAATTAAGGGAACCATTAAGGGATGTTAGGACACCAGAATATAGCAATATCAGAAGGCTTTTAGTACCCTTATACCTGATGAGGCAAAAGGGGAAACAGAGCTACCAGGCACAGTGATAATTGGAACCACGGAAGTTGGGCCCTGATAGGAATTATCATTGAAGAATGGTATGGAGCTCGGAGAGAGCCAGGGGAATAATTGCTTTGACCCTTTTTAAATCTCCTATGCTCTGATCACTTTCCAGGTAACTCCCGTTAGCTAAACCAGAAGCCAGAAGCCAGAATCAGAAGCCAGAGGTACAGAGGTCTGCCTGATACAGTCCATAGAAGTAGGCCTCCTGGGGCACATGGAAGGACAAAGAAAGATGGAGAAGAGATCTAAGAACTAGTGAAGGAACAGGGAGGTCCTCATTTTGCTTACTCACTCATGAATCAAATCTGAAATATACCCAAGCAAACTCAATTTCAGGGGTGCTTTAGCTCCTCAAAGGATAGGACTCAGACCCAGCACTTACAATAACTAACTGAGGAACACTTTAAATAGTTTTTTGCCTAAAGTTTAGATCATCGGCTAACATTTATGTGAAAGTCTATACACATTTGGCTAAATATTTAAGCAGATAGCTGTGGTAATAACTATCATATCTATAGATAATAATAAGTGCTCACAAAACAAAATGGTTTCTGTCTTTAATATTTGAAACATTGGTGTTACACAAATCTTTTCTCAGTTGACTGACTATTGCATCCATATCCCCAAAGTTTATCTATTGAAATTGGACAAAAAAAATTTTTTTAACATATTCTTATTGAGAATGTGGCGTGATCACCAGATGAGCTCCCAGGGAATGTTTTTGCCCCAGTAGTCTTTGGCTTTTATTGGAGTGTGACACCATGCTTGTAGGTTTGCTGCAGTTCAATCATCCATTCATTCAATGAACACTTGTTAAGCATCAAGCAGTGTGCTCAGCATAAGAGATAGATTGCAAAATGGTCCTTGCCTTATTCAATAGTACATGCTAGTTTGGGAGGTAGATAAGAAACAAGTAAATTCTTTAATAAAATATGTGAAGATTACGATCTGCACTGCAAAGGAAATGAAAACAGTGAGGATGCTGAAATATAACTAGGGAGAAACAATTTCAAGTAGATAGGGTGATCATGGAAGATCCTTTTGAAAAGAGAATGTGAAAACTGAGGTCTAGAGGATGGGGAGGAGCTGGACCTGCAAAGAGCAAGGGGAGGTGTAACACAGGCAGAAGGAACAGGAAATACAAAGGCCTATTGGCAGGAAAGGGCCTGAGTTCTATGACAGTGTAGCTTCATGTTCCCTTATGATAAGGTGACTTGGAGGTTACTTCAAAAAGTAAATTTCTGGCCGTGGCCGATTTGGCTCAGCAGTTGGAGTGTCGGCCCATGGACCAGAGAGGCCCAGGTTCGGTTCCCACTAAGGGCATGTACCTTGGTTGCAGTTTGTCCCTGGCCCCAGTTGGGGTCGAGTGGGTGGCAACCAGTCGATGTGTCTCTCTCACGTCGATGTTTTTCTCTCTCTTCCTCCCTCTCTCTCTCCTGCTCTATCTGAAGATGAATGCAAAAATGTCCTCAGGTGAGGATAAAAAAAAAAAAAAAAGTAAATTTCTGGTCTCATCCCAGATACACAGAATCAGGATCTACAGAGGAGAGTCCTAGGAAACGGGTGAATGCTTATCATTAGGAACATTTGAAAACCCCTAACCACAGGAAATATCAATTTTTTTTTACCATAGATTTGTCAAGGAGATGAGTGTTAAGTATAAAGAATGCTGTGGCCCAGCTGGTGTGGCTCAGTGGTTGAGTGTTGACCCATGCACCAAGAGGTCGCTGGTTCAATTCCCTGTCCAGGTACATGCCCAGGTTGTGGGCCAAATCCCCAGTGGAGGGCATGCAGGAGGCAGCCAATCGATGTTTTCTCTCATCAATGTTTCTATTTCTCTCTCCCTCTCCCTTCTTCTCTCTCTAAAAATCAATAAAGAAAAAAACTTAAAAGAATACTGTATAATTTTGTTGGTTTTTCATAGTGCCTCATTCCAGTAGTGTCAGCCTCTTAGAAGCACTGATCAAAGTTATCAAGTTAAAATGTATCAGACACAGCCCGCTCTCTGGGCCCTGAAGCTGCCATCTGCTTTAGATAAACAAGTCATGAAATGTGCTGGGCAGAATTTCAAAGATGACTCCCCAAGAATCCCATCCCCTAGTTATTCATTGAAACATTCATCTAGTATGTGCAGGAATTTTGCCAATGTAATTCTGTTTACTGTACCTTAAAATCAAGAGATTAATAAGATTACTCAGATGTGTCCAATCACATAGGCCCTTGCAAGCAAATAAATTTCTGTGGCCAGAATGAGAAGAAAGAGGTGTTCAGAGAGATACAGCAGAAACAAGTTGTAGAGATTTGAGGCGTGGTCAGGATTTGACCTGCTGATGCTGGGGGGGCAGGGAGGAGGTGCTGGGCCAGGGAAGGCAGATGGAAAGCATAATAAAGAATGTGGGCAGCCACTAGGAGCAAAGACCAGCCCCTGGTTGATAGCCAGCAAGGAAATGAGTACATCAGTCCTACAGCCACAAGGAAGTAAATTTGGTTAACATTTTGAATAAGCCTAGAAACTGACTTTTCACAGTCTACCAATAAGAACCCAGTCAGTGAAGACTTTGATTCTGGCCTTATGAAATATGGAGCTAGGAAACAAGGTAAGCCCACCAGGACTTCTGACCTGTAGAACTGTGAGATAATAAATTTATTCTGTCTTAAGCCACTAGGTTTGTGGTGATTTGTTATGGCAGCAATGGAAAACCAATACAGGAAGTAACAGTCAAACTTAGCAGCTCCCAATGTTTAGGCCACTGTATCCACCACCATCATTAGGATTCCCACCAATGGTTTAATGAATTGAGCCATGTACCAGTCATTTAACTTTTCTAAGACTCACATTTCTTATCTGTAAAATGGAGATAAAATTATCCCTAACTCACAGAGTGGATTTGAGACTCTAATGAGATGAAGCACTATGTAAACTTGGAAGCACCACACAGACATCTAGAGGTTGCTCCCATAGATGTTGAGTTATCAGGATGCTTTTTGGCAAGGCACTTGCACTTAAACTTTTCTCTTTCTGTTTGTTACAAGTTGGATTGTCTGGGAAGCAGACTTGAGGATGGTACAGTATGGTAGTTGGAGTTAAGGGCCGATAAACTTAATAGGCAGTATTTGGGATCACACCTATGGAAGGGAGGGGGAAGAAGCATGAATGGGCTAGGGAAAAGTTGAGCTGGAATGTAATCTCAACAAAGGTGCCAACTTATTTCATGGGGACACTGGAGATGAGACAGCCCTTCAGATTTGTCCAGGAATGCCTTAGGGTCTGGGCCTTTATGGCCCCTGCATTGTTCATCATTGGATGAAGTTGCCCTGGAAAGAGTGTATGAGCTTGGTCAAATCTGCTAGATTCAGCAGAGGCAGTCCCTGATGAGGGCTCCCAGCAGTTGGAGATATAAGTCTTTCATTCCTGAAGGGGCATCTGGAAAATCCATCATAACTTTCCTGATCTTTGTGGATCTACAATAAGAGATTTTTTTCCATTGCACAAAGGAAATAATATTTTTTCCAGGTACCCCTTTGATTTCTAAATCTTTCTTGTGTGTCAGAATTTCACTCTCATGCAAGATAGATGGTGTTCTGCTATCAATATTCTACTTCTAACTCTCAACAATCTCTTGAATCAGCCCATTCTTTAGGTCCTCCTAATACTCAGAATCCTTGGCCACATTGGAGCCTACTTAAATACTCTAGCATACATGTCTTCCAACACTGTTTCAAGGAAATAACAGTGGGAAGTAACTAAGGAGAAGAATCTCTTAGGAACCATCTTAAAATGCCTGTGGGCTAAATGCTTAAATGAACTGAACAATCACTGGGGTCCCCAAGGCTGAAATTTCCTGTACTAAAAGGGAACATTTTGTGCAGTGGCAGCCACAGGATTCCAGAAGAGTTTTAGGAGAGGCATTTTAATAATTCATTTCCTCAAGCCTCTTCTCTCTTTCAAGTGGCATAATCAACTGAAAGTGTCTCATGACCTTGAAGTGCTTTTATTCCATACTCCAAGCTTTGCAAGTTACCCTGGAATGTGAGAGTTGAAATATTTTGGAAATGTGTGATTAGGAAGGAAGAAACCAGAGAAGGAAAGGAAAGGGATGGAAGAGACATATGTTTTAAACATCTTCAGTTTTGTTCTCCTGGCTGCCAGTTTTGTGCCTTTGGAATCAGCATTAATTCTTCCCTGCCTATCATGAATGTTATTATTTGGTTATTCCAGTGAGTGGAAAATGTTAACCTGAACTGAGACCTTTGGCATAACTGAGAAAACATATTTTGACTCATGGGATTTTTGGTAAATACTCTTTTCTCAAATAATTTCCCAAGTGAATGTTTTTTCCCCATCAACACTACAAATGAGACATACTCCCAAGTCTTAGAGAATTATAGATAAAGGGAGAGAAACTTTTTCTAAGTAGAGAATATGTTATCTTGATCTCTACTTAGATGTTCCATAGGCAAAGCATTTGTCCAAAATTGACTTCCTCACTACATCTGTTCCTCCTTCTGTATTCCCTGTTTTGATAAGTAGCCCAAATATCCTCAATCACCTAAATCAGAAACAGGAATTAAAGGAAGTGGGGATGGAGAAAATGGAGAGTGGGAAAGCTTCAATGAAATTAGGAAAGATAATTTTCTATAGCTGAATAAGAAAATGCCTTCAAATTGAAAGGGACAACCAAGTGGCTGTCACAATAAAAGAAGAAAACACACACACACACACACACACACACACACACACACACACACCACCTATACCTCCTATGATTTTTTTTTTTTTTAGAAAACTGAGGATAAAGAGAAAAGTCTTAACATTTTCAAGAAGAAATTACAAGTTACCTAGAATGGAACAAGAATTAAACCACCATATTTCTTTTAATCAGCAACACCAGATGCTAAATGCTACTGGTACCATGTAATTTATTGTCCAACCCAGGAAATCTCACGTGGGACATATGGATCCATCTTTGGAATAACAGGTACAAACCATGACTATCCTAGGTACACTGGGACAAATGGTCACTCTATTGAAAGCTGTTAAAGCAAGAATTGCAAAATTCAGAGGAAAAATGATTTTAACCTAAAATTCCATAAATAGAGAAGATATGAAACCAGTATGAGGGCAGAATAAAGACTTTCAGACATGCAAGAAAGTTTGGCACCCATGCACTTTTTTCTTGGTAACATACTTAGGGATATATTTTATTTTAAAAATGATGAAATGGAAGCAATTATATAAAATTTTTTAAAAAGTTATTCTTAGAACCAGAAACTTTATTCATTAATCAACCAATTAATCAATAAAGTCACTGCTTATGACTATTAGCCAAAATTATTTGTATATCTGACATGCCAGATTGAGTGGGGGTGGAGAGGTGTGTATTAGATGAAAAATGTGATAAAATAAGCCAAGAGATAAAAAGATAAGGGCCAGGGGAAATAGGGATCTAAAAAAGAAGAGAGAAGGAAGGATGGGGTAGTACTGTCCTCATCTAACAAAATGAGAGGAAAGAAAAAGAACCTATGTTTGATAGTTCAGACACGGAGACTTAAAATGCTGTTTAATGTTCAGAGGTGACCATTATTTTCACTCTCTTGGGTGGAATATAGAGGGAAAGTGAGGAGAGTTGATAAGTGGGTTAAGTCTACATCTAAAAATCAAGAAATTGATACAAAATGTTTAAGGTTGATACATAAATAAATAAAAAATATCAGTATAAGAAAATTATTGAGAAATAAAGTGGTACCCATCAGAGAAACAAAATTAAATATAGTGGTTTCTTCCAAGGTAGGTAACTGCAGTGTTTCATCTTTTGTACTATTTCATTTTTAGGTATATTACTTTGCACATATTAGTTTGATAAGTTAGAGAAACAGAAGTTGCAACATCAGCAACATTAGCAATTTGATTTCAGGAGAACAACATGATCCATTACACTAAATGAAATGTGGCTAATTTGAAATCCATTGGTATTGAAGCTTTGATCATATTTATTTTGAAAGTTTGTTTTGATTTTGTAATGGAATAAAGGCATAAGGATTTTATACCTAGTGTTATGTATATACATTTCAAAATATCATTAGAATAAAAAATACTGTAGGTCAACTCTGAGAGTCCAAAGCATTTTTTCTATCATTTTATCACTCCAGTTTGACAAATATCACTTCACTGTAAGGGGTCATGCTACTTTGGTACCAAGTCATTACTCAGGGCTTAGTTCAATTTCATCTTCTGTGAAGTGTTTCCTTAATCTTTTTGGCAGAATTGATGATGGTCTTCTTTGGGTCTCACTGTACACTGTACATGCATTTATCACAGCTTATGTCTCTCTTTATAGAGTTATTTGTATACAGAAATGTTTGTTTTTTATTCTTGGACTAAAAGTGCTTATGAGTGAGGCCTATAGTTTATTCATCTGTACCTTCAGCACCCAGCTCACAACCAATCACATACAAGGAGCCCAGCAAATGTTTGCTAAAGCAGTCAGTGGGTGGTAGCAGCAATGATATTCTCTTGGTTTTAGAATCTCCTTCAAGGGTTCAATATCAAATTGAAAAAGCACAAGGCACTTTAGCCTAAAAGCTTTTTAGAAATAGAAAAACATCAACATGAACTTTAAGTCTTATAGTTAGATTTATGGCATATTAAGGGCATCATAAAAGAAGTTGTCTTAAACTCCTCTCCTGAGTATCTGTACCCCTGTAGAGATAAGGTAATTGTGTCATTATATTCAGGTATAGTAAATATTGGTACAATGGAAGAATAATATCCTAGCACATAATAACATACCATAGTCACTTACACATGACCAGTTTTGTTACGATAACTTGGCAACACTGAGATTCTCACTGCTACTGCAGGCAAGGAGTTTACCATACTTCCTAGCCCCATTCTTACATCCTGTACAGTTTTTCTTTGACCCAGATAAAAATAAATTTGGCTTATTAGTATATTTACTTAAGAGAGGAGAGAATAATTCTTCAATACAAAAAAAAAGTGAACAGGTGAAATTGTTGAGTTTTTTTGAAAAGGTCATATTCAAAGGAGGAAGTAGAACTTTATTGAGTGACATGTTCCTATGGGTTATCATTGGTGAGATTCTCATTCATTTCCTCCTCTGCTCCCCCAGCCCCACTCTTTATGCAATCAACCATTTGTGAATTCATTCAGCAAGAATTATCAGGCACCAGTTAAGAGCAAGATGTTGCTCTAGGCACCATGGTAAGAAGTGGTCCTAATAAGCCTGAGTTAGAGACTCATGCGATTTGTCTCCTGACCAACCAGTCTATGTTACTTGTAGTTTTACAACCTGGCTTTGACAAAAGGAACATGTCTCTTTCTATTGATTACAACTTTTTAAATGGAACTAAATAGCTCACAGGCAGGTATTTAAACAAAGGCATTGGAGGCTCCTTGGGAGCCATTAAAGCCAGCTTAGTTGTTTATTCTTTTAAAATACCTTGTTTTATTATGATTTCAATTATAGCACTTCCTCAAAGGATAGTACCTAAGAGGGACCACTATGTATTACGGTAAAACCATTATGTGATACTTAACCCCTACCCCTACACACTTTTTAAATATCTCATTTTATTCCCATTCCTGAAGAAAATTGATTTCTTTGAAAAATGAGAAATAAGATCTCTTTTCTTAAATATTCTGCTTTTTTTGAGCTGGAACTTTCTGGATGGAAATTTACTTGAAAGCATCAACATTTGAAAAAATAAGATTTGTTCAGTTCTTTCTTAATGTTTTTATTGTATTTTTCACCAAAGTTGCTTCAAACATTCTTAAAGATCTACATTAGGTATTTATGGAAACTTCTTACTCTCTAACTTATAGAGTTTTTAATTTAAAAGTATAACTTATTCTCAGCCAGGTGTCAAACAAGGATAACTGAAGGATATTAAGAATTCTTTTGAATTTATTTCCTTTTATCTGTCATCTTCGGTAGCCCAGTTTTCTTTAAACAGGCAATGCGTTTTTTTATTAAAGCATATTTGAGATACAATATTATATTAGTTTCAGGGGTGCAGCATAGTGATTCTACATTTCTCTACCTTACGATGTGATCACTGCAATATGTCTACTAACCATCTGTTACCACATAAAGTTATTATGGTATTATTGACTATATTCCCATGGAATATTATTCAACAATATAAAAGAGTGAAATCTTGCCATTTGTGACATGGTGGACCCTAGAGGGTATTATGCTAAGTGAAATAAGTCAGAGAAAGACAAATACCATATGATTTCACTTACATGTGGAATCTAATAAAAACAAAGCAAGTAAACTACCAATGCTTTTTATAAGTTATAAGAAGTGTCATTTGAAATGTAGGCATCAAATATGAACTGATACTAAATATTTCCCATTCCCCTAAAATAAGGTCAGGTATTATAATCTTAAGATATCCCCAATCAGTGCCCATGGGAATATATCACTCATAGAACTCTGCACTGATATACACAGCCCTTTATAGAGAGGAGAAAAGAAATGGTGCCATATTTAGACTTAGTATAACAGAACACCTTTCTGTGAATCCTGGGGAGCATATTATTGACCTAACACACATTTTCCAAGTTTTACTAGGTCTGGTCATAAAATAGAGTCTCAATAATAATTATAAACCAGTATTTCTTAATCCCACACCCAGAACTGAAACAAACAAACAAACAAACAAACAAACAAACAAACAATTCTTCCCTTGAATTCCTCCTGCTACTCCAAGAAAAACTCAGAATTCCTGAAGTTTCCCTTATGTGGTAGCAAACATAGCCCTTCTAGCATTCTTCTATTTTACCATTTTAACTGATGTCTGTTTGGGCTCCAGGCTGCTTTCCTGAAGTTCTCTGTTTTCCTGACATAGGGGGTTCAGCTTCAGGTAACTGTGAGGCTTCTTAAGCAGGGAGCCAGGAACACTGGTGGTCACCTCACTGAGAGAAGGAGTGGAGAGAGGGTGCAGGAGCAATCACTCTTCTTCAGGCTGGGGCATAGGACTATACTAGCCACAGTCGTGCAACTCTTATTTTTTCACTTAAAATTCTGGAGGAAGTCTGTAGCGACTTTACATGCTTGAGAATTAGTGCTATGGGAGGAGAGATGATAGGAAGGTTACAAAAGTTAGAGGATCAAGGGATTGACTTTCAAAGCAGGAGAGACTGTCACTTCACATATAAGGTAAAGTGGTTGTTGGGCCACTGATCCAATGGGCCAGAACACTCAAAGTGTTTGAAATCGTACCCTTGGATATCTGCAAACCCCAATGGAAGTTTCCAAAAAGTCAGACTAAGTAAATATATCATTTTAAGGCTGAGAACTGACCCATCTGAGGTAAGGGAAGTATTACGTTGGAGAACATTGCTCACCTTTCTGACAGCTGATCTTTCTGATAACAGTTAAATCTTCAGAGTTACCATATTGGGTAACTTGGAGTTTTGGCTAAGGAGGAACAATTTTTGCCCCCACATCTATAGCTTTTATAAAGTACCCTAGGTTTTTTCTAGCTGGGCCTCAACTTTCCCATTTAGGTTTTGTTTAATTGCTTTTCCAGAAAGGCATTTCCCACCTAGCTGCTTCTTTTGATAGAGAAGAGCACGTAGAGGTGGTAACTAGAGGGTGTGTTTGACTGTATTACTGAAAAAGAGGTCTTAATAGAAGCCAAGGGACAGTTTCCAAATGTGTCTTGACTTCTAAGTCCACTGATCTTTTCTACTTTGCCTGTTTGCTGCTGTTAGATGACCTTTGATGGACTTCAAGTCCCAGCATGGTACAATGCAGATCCAAGAATTGTTCACCAACAGATCAATCACTTACTAGTTTTGGAATCTCAGACAAGTCTTTAACATACTCTTTTTATGTAACTTTTTTTTCCTTTATTGATTTTAGAGAGAGAGGAAGTGAGAGGGAGAGAGAGATAGAAACATCGATGAGAGAGAACATCAATTGGCTGCCTCCTGCATGCCCCCCACTGGGGATCTGGCCCACAACCCGGGCATGTGTCCTGACTGGGAACTGGACCTATTGGCGCATGGGTTGATGTTCAACCACTGAGCCACACTGGCCGGACTCTTTTCATATAATTTTACAGCAATTTTTATAGTGCCTACTTTGCAAGTTCATTGTAAGGTTTAAACAGGGTAAACCTCATTATTCACAATTCTGTATTTGTGAATTTGCCTACTTGCTAACATTTATTTGTTACCCCAAATCAATACTTAGATGTATTTTGTGAATGTTTACAGAGACACACAAAATGGCACACACACAAAAAAAATTGAGTCTCACAAAGCACACATGCATAGGGAGGTCAAACAAGATGATGTTCTGTCTTCTTTTTCCACCTCTTATACTGTAAACAAGTGTCCTATTTTGGGTCTATTTAGTGCCACTTTTTTTTGCATTTTTGTTGGTGATTTCATTGTTAAAAAATGCCCCCCAAACGTAGTGCTAAAGTGCTGTTTGGTGTTTCTAAGTGCAAGAAAGCTGTGGTGTGCCTTATGGAGAAGATAAGTTTTGTTCAGGAATGTGTCATAGTGCTGGTGGGTGAGTTCAATGTTAATAAATCAGCAATATATATTTTAAAAGTGTCTTTAAACAGAAACACATAAAACAAGACTGTGTATTGATCAGTTGACAAAAATATTGTGACCAGCTGATCACAGGAGCCTAACCCTGTATTTTTCCTAGGAGCAATAGTTCAGTGTATGCTAATTCAATGTTTATGTTGACTTGAGAGACTGAAACTACCATGAATAATGAGTATTGACTGTACTCTAAATGCCTGGTACTTAATTGGAGCTAAACAAATACTTATTCCTTTATCTTCTCTATGTATGCATAAGGGTAAAATGGTGAATTTTCTTTGAGGGGGGATGGGTGGCCGCTTCCCCAACCCTCTTTTCCTTAGAGTGTTTCCTTGAAAAATAATAAGAGGCCCGAACTTTTTATTTTACAATGCAAGGTCAAGAGTCTTTTGATCCTTAACACTGTATACACATTCCTCCAAAATTAACTCTCTCATGAGGTATACAGGAGACTATCACAAGGTGAATTTATTTCTCTCTCAAGGAGGTAGGAGAAGATTGAAATATTCTTTCTGCTACTTCACTGTGGAAACTTTTATAAAATTCTGTCTGGACTTTGTAGATACTTTTGAGCTCACATACATGCATGCGAATCTGGTAGTGCTTATTCTTTAATAAATTGTGTTCCCTCTCTCTCCTACATTGATACAGAGGGGTCTTTTGTTGGCAGGATTATTTTATTTCTCCAACATGTGTTTAGGTTTTATTCTGGGAAAACTGTTCTTTTTAGATTTCTTGGGCTTGTTTGTATCTGTCAATGACTGAATGGCTTTTTGGCTTTGCCTTTATGCAATTCAAATTATACTAATGTATCTGTTAAGTTAAAGTGGTTATGCTTGTGGGCTCTCAGTGAATCAATTTTGTTTCTGAATAATGAAGCAACTCAGGTTTTCCATATTTTTGTGTCTACTTAGAAACCAGAAAATGACTGTCCAGGCATTTTGCAAGGTACCTGATGATCTTAATTGTTGAATGAGGATGCTGCAGGCATAGGGAAAAGGTTGCTTAGACTTAATTTCATGGCATGATTCTCAGTTATTGGCTCCAGCTAAGAGCCAGATGTCTGAATTTTCTAGGAGATATGTAAAACCAATAATTTAAGATAGAAACCAATTTAGAGCTCCACTGATCCATCTTCTTGGCTGTTTTGAGGAACCCATTTCACCAAAGGATGATGCAGTGATGCTTGCTTTTATGCTCACCAATCTATTCCCCCTCTTCTTTTCTCGCTGATGTTCAGGGTGGTGCCTGTGTCATGACTCAGCACACAGCTTCCTCTAGGACAGGATTTGCCAACTATTCTTTGTTGTGGAGACAATCCTGTACATGGTAGGAGATATAGTAGCATCCCTGACTTCTTACCCACTAGGTGTCAGTAGCCCACTCCCTGCTCCAGTTGTGACAACCAAAAATCCCCAGACATTGTCAAATGTCCCCTGCAGTGCAACTTGGGGAGATTGCCCCATTAAGAAGCACTGCTTTAATATATGCAAAACAAATGGACATAGACAACAATGCTGTGTGGAGGGGCTGTGATTGGGAGGAGGGTGTATGGAGGGAAAAAGGAGAAACATCTGTAACAAAAATAAATTAATTAATAATGAAAGAAAAAAGAAGCACTGCTTTAGAGAGAGAAAGTGTATTCTGTGCCAAGCCTAGCAACAGAAGCTCATCAGTACCTGCCAGTGAGGATGTCCAGTTGGTTGTCCTAAGATGAAATGTGGCTACCACATGACAAGATTCTTCTCAAGAGTTTGTTGAGCTGTTCTTAAGTTGCCAGCATCTCAGGAATAGCACCTAATCTATGTCTTGGTTTTCTTGTCTATACAGAAGCTTCATTTTGTTTTGCTTTTAGTTTCTTGTCTCCTTCATAGAGCACAACAAACATAACAGCTTCTGGAAGATAAAAACCAAAAACCAAAAACAAAAAACTATCTGATCATCTGAATTTCATTCTTTCTTGGTTCTCTGGAGCTCCTGACCATAAAAGTTAGGAGTTTTTCCTTTTTCCATAGTTTCATCCTCAGGACCTTTGTCCAACCAAACTAATTGGCTTACTACAAAGAGGCAAGAGAGTATAGTGGCTAAGATCACAGACCCAGTTTAAATCCTGGCCATGCCATTCACTTTGTGTGACTTTGAATAACTCAGTTTAATATCTAGGTGTCTTAAATATCTTCTTTACAAAATGTTGATAATAATATTGCCGCTCTTACATCATTATTGTGAATCTTAAATGAGTCAATACCTTCACAGCACTTGGAATAGTGGTGTAAGGAAAAAAATTTGTGTTTTGGTGTGAATCTATATACCTTTCCTTTTTATTAGCTTCTGAGTCAATGGGAGCTATTTTACAACTCTAACTTGTACATAACGGATAGCAATGCAAAAGAATTCTTGTTTACAGACATGAAAATGTCCAACCATTAATGTTGCAGTCATTTAGCCCCTTTTATTTCACTGTTTGCCTACGTAAGGACCATGGCTAGCAGACATCTTTGGCTATTCTTCCTTTCAGTGCCTATGTAATAGATTGTCTGAATATTAAAAAGGTTCATGTTTCTTTACTGGCCAAATCTGTCAGGCCTTGGTTTTGCCTTATGCTTGACAACCAGAATTTGAAATTAGATTTACTTGACTTTCCAAAGTCTATCTGCTTGTAAGTGTATCTCTTTATACCTTTGAATATTTTTGTTAATAGCCTGCAATCTTGTAACTATCTTTGTAAATTTTATTTTTGCAGTAGGATTTATGATTGAATGTTAACACCAACCTGAAAGTAAATACACAAACATCTGTGGCCTCCCAGCCTGTATTAGTTATTTATTGCTGCATAACACTTTACACTAAAATTTGGCAGCTTAAAACAACACACATTTGTCATCTCAAAGTTTATATGGGTCATTAATTCAGGCATAGCTTAGATGTGTGGGTCCTCTGGCTCTGAGACTCTTACAACACTATGGTTGAAAGGTTGATTAAGGCTATGGTCTCATATGATGCTCAACTGGGGAAGTATCTACCTCTAAGTTCACTCACATGATTGTTGTCAGGATTCATTTCGTCAAGCACTGATGGACTGAGGGGTTAGTTTCCTGCTGGCTGTGGGCCAGGGGCTTCCTTCATTTCCTTCCAGTGTGGGCCTCTTCCAACATGGCAGCTTGCTTTATCAAAATGTGCAAGCTAAAAAGGCAATAAAGACAGTCCACTAGCAAGATGGAGTCACAATCTTTCATAAATTAATCACTGATGTGACATCCCATGATATTACCATATTCTGTTTATTAGGAGCAAGTCACTAGGTCCTGGCCATAATTGACAGGAAGGGATTATGCAGGAATATGAATACCAGGAGATGGAAATAATCAGGGGCCGTCTTAGAAGTCTGCCTCTCACACAGCCAAATGTGAACCAAATCTATGGGCTATATTCCAGCACGGCTTGAACCAAATCTGGTGGGCATATAAGATCACCATAACCCAAATTTCCTCAGTTCTCACAAGCAGAGGTAACAGATGAGATACATTATCATTAATGCCCAAATATAGCTGGATCATAGTCCCCACCTGCTAACACCATGTCTCCAGCCTTTCCCTCAAAGCCAACTTTGTTTTTGTCTGAGAGCCCACAAGTAGTATTTTATATAGTCTCATGAAACAGTCTACTTGGTCTTCAGCTGCAGATTTTAAGAACAGCGCTCAGGCACTAGCATTGTTACTAGTGCTCCTTATCAGAAGTATTCTCATATTTGGAGTTTCCTTCAGGCTTCATTGTACTCTTGAAGCCATCTTCTACAAAATAATTAAAAAAGAAATATTTGACAAAAATACTCCCTTCCTGCTTTAGGTCACAACTTGGATACCCAAATAGTGCTTTGGTTATGTCACAATGTTCCTACTGTGTAGAATCCTCTCTATTTGGTTCAAATCCACTTGCTTAAGTCAGATTGGGGAATGGATATCATACCATCCTCCTTGCTTCTTAATTCCTCCTATCTCCATTGCCAGAAACTCAAAACTTCTTCATTGGTTCCCTCTCCATTTCCCATCCATGTCAATACCTAAAGGCAGTTGTAAATGTTTAACAACTGACTCTTAAAAAAAAAAAAAAAAAAAAGCCCTGGTTTGGAGCATTTGCCAGTCTCTGTGGTATAAATGCTCCCACCATGGATGATTACAAACTACTAATGTGACATCACTGAATGTGGAGTTGGGAAAAGATGTGCACAATCAGTTCTTTGCAAGCCAATACAAGCTGGCTACCGCATACCATTGTTTGAAGGGCCAATAGCCCAGAAGACACAGCCACACTATGAATACCGGCCAGGACTAGCTGGAACCTCACTACATCCTCCATATTGGTATTCACCTCCACCTGGTAGGTCATGAGATTAAATACTCCAGCCGTGACTATGGGGCTCTTGTACATTTCTTTTTTGGAAGTTGCTTTCATTACAAATGGACCTACACTTCAATATCCTCAGAGAAAAGTCTGAAGTAGGGCATTGGCTCCAGAACCCCCTCCCCCACAGATCCCCAAACCAGCAGATGCTCATGTCCCTTATATAAAATGCCATAGAACAATAGATACAGTCAGCCCTCTGCATCTGTGGACAAACAAGACCAACTGTACTATACTCAAACAGCCCCCAAATTTATAACACCTTTAAGATGAACTTCCTGTTGCTCAAGATCCTCATGGACTCTAGGCTATTTCAAAGACTTGGTTTGTTTCTCTGGGTCTTTGATCCTTTTGTTCTATATTTCCCCATGTTGGCACAGCTTGGAGGACTCAGTTTCTATCAAAGTTCTTCTTCCTGGATTCTGGCTAGGACCCCACTTTATTGTTAACAAACATTACTACCCTACCCCATATAACTTGATCCATTTTCTTTTCTTGACACTTGGTTTTGCTCCTCTACTCCAAATATAATAAGGGACTCAAAGCTCAATTAAACACACAAAGCTTGTAGAGATTTTGGAAAGATTCAGGCAGACATGCCCTTCTAATTCCATAGCAATATGACTTTGGGTGAATTACTTAACTTTCCTGAGTCTGAGCATCTCAGTATGTTTAGTGGAGATAAGAATACTTACTTGCAAGGTTTGCTATGAGGATATAAATTAGAGGATATATATGAAGTTCCAGACACACAGTAGGTGCTTGACAAAAATATCTCCAAAAATCTCCATTACTGCATTGCATTGCATTCATTTATTCATTTCTCTCTCTATCTCCCTCTCTCCTTCCCTCCCTTAATTCCTCTCTTCCTCCCTCTCCCCATCTTTAAGTGTAGATGAATCTCTATCTATGGATACAGGGCTGGGTTGAGCATGGTTGAGTTGACCTATCTTGGACTGAGTGTCAGAGTGGGTACTCAGTGAAGGACACAGACAAGAGAGAGAGGTAGCTGTCACTCCTCTAGGAGGCTCAAGGCCTGGTATCAATATTTTTTGTTTTTTTAAAATACATATTTGTCTTAATTTTAAAAATATATAAAAGTAGGCTACTTTTTTGTTTTGTTGGTGGTTTCTTTTGCTGTGCAGAAGCCTTTTTAGTTTGATATAGTCCCATTCATTTATTTTTGCCTTTATTTCCCTTGCCTTTGGAGTCAAATTCATAAAATTTCCTCTAAGACCAAGGTCCATAAGTTTAGTACCTATGTTTTCTTCTATCTAATTTATTGTTTCAGGTCTTATTATTTAGGTCTTCAACCTAGTTTGAGTTAATTTTTACATATGGGGACAAACTGTAGTCCAGTTTCACTCTTTTGCATGTGGCTTTCAAATTTTCCCAGCACCATTTATTGAAGAGGCTGTCTTTTCTCCATTATGTGTTTTTGACTCCTTTGTAAAAAATTATTTGCCATATACATGTGGATTTATTTCTGGACTCTCAATTATGTTCCATTGGTCTGTTTTTCTGTCAATACCATGCTGTTTTTATTATCATCACTTTGTAGTATAATTTGAAGTCAGTGAGTGTGATACCTCCAGCTTTGTCCTTTTTTCTCAGGATTGCTTTGGCTATTCAGGGTCTTTTGTGGTTCCATACAAATCTGATGATTTTTTTCTATTTCTTTGAAAAGTGACATTGGGATTTTGATGGGGGTTGCATTAAATCTGTGTATTGCTTTGGATAATATAGACATTTTAACTATGTTGATTCTTCCAATCCATGAGCATAGAATATATTTCTCTTTCATTGTGTTTTTTCTATCTTTCTCTTTTTTAAAAGAATAGTTTATTGATTTTTGGAGAAAGAGAAATGGAGAGGGAAAGAGAGAGAGAAACATCAATGTGAGAGTACACCGATCAGCTGCCTTCTGCACCCCCCCCACACACACACACTGGGGATCAAGTCCACAACCTGAGCATGTGCCCTTGACCAAGAATTAAACCAGCAACCTCCTAGTGCATGGGACAACGCCCAACCAACTGAGCCACACCAGCCAGGGCTCAATCTCTTTTAATAATGCTTTGTAGTTTTCAGTATACAGGTCTTTCATATCCTTTGTTAAGTTTATTAGCTTATCAAAAACACTTTAAAATGTTTATTTGCAAATATACATACACCCCTATGTTCATTGCAGCATTACTCACAGTGACCAAGACATGAAAACAACTGAAGTGGCCTTCACTAGATGATTGGATAAAGAAGATGTGGTACATGTATACAATGGAATACTACTCAGCCATAAGAAAAGATGAAATGCTGCCATTTGTGACAACATGGATGGACCTTGACAATATTATGCTAAGCGAAATAAGTCAGTCAGAAAAGGCTGAGAATCATGTGAATTCACTCATCCGTGGGCTATAAAACTGAAGCTCACAGACGCAGACAATAGTATGGTGGTTACCAAAAGGGAATGGGTGTGGGAGGTAGTAAAGGGTAAAGAGTGTTAAATATATGGTTACAGAAGATTTGACTTTGAGTGGTGGGCACACAGTGCAATATAAAGATAATGTATTATAGAACTGTACATTTGAAACTTATATAATTTTATTAACAAATGTCACCCCAATAAACTTAATAAATATAAAAAATGAAATATAAAAGTATAACCTGCTTATGTTAAGAATAGACAAATATACAGACATGCATTTTAGAAATCTAGCAGTACACTTTATCTCCCCATTCCTATTCTTTTGTTGAAAGCAAGTGTTTATCCTTTCATAAATGTTACATGCTTACACAAATGTAAATACACATATATAGAGCTTTCCGTGATGCATATTCATTTTTATAAAATGAGTTCTTAAGATATGCATTACTCTGCAACTGGTTTTTCTCATTTAATAATTCATCATATGGACATTATTTGCTTTTTTTGTAGGCTCTCAATAAATACTTACTTAAATATTCATTTGTGAAATAAGGCTATAAAATTCTTTTGTTGTAACAGCTTTATTGAAATACAATTTACTTACATGCAATTTACCCATTTAACCTGTAGAATTCAATGGCTTTTAATACATTCACAGAGTTGTACAACCATCACCACAGTCAATTTTAGATTTGATTTTACATTTCATCACTCACAAAAGCAATCCCACACCTTTTAGCAATTGTCCTTCGTTTCTCCCCATCCCCACCCACCCTAGGCAACCTCTAATCTACTTTCTGTCTCTATAGATTTACCTGTTCTGGACATTTCATATAAATGAAATCATACAATATGCGGTCTTTGTGTGACTGGCTTCCTTTGCTTAGCATATTTTCAAAGTTCATCCATGTTATACCATGTATCAGGACTTTATTCCTTTTTATTGCTGAATAATATTATGTTGTATAGGTAGACCTTATTCTCTTTATCCATTCCTCAGTTGATGGATGTTTTGATTATTTCCACCTTTTGGCTGTTATGAATAATGCTGCCGTGATCATACATGTATATAATTTACTTTTTAACCTTCAATTTTCTGGTCTTCTGTTGACCTCTTTCTCAAGTAACCAATCTTCAGTGACACACTAGGTCTGCATATTTTATGGCAGGTGATGATACCAGACACTAATTTTGAAAATAGCAATTTTTTACACAACAACAACAAAAAATAAATTCTTACCTCCTCTGACAACTTGCCTTAATGATATAATCAGGAGATAGCCTGATGTAAAATAATCTCAACTCTATTATCTTCAGTACAGATCTCTTTCCAGAATGTCAAATACCTAGCTTCTTGGGACATCTGGATTTCCTATAGACTTCCTTTAAAAATAGTGTCCAAGATGGTGGTCATCATGGTCCCTGACACCCTAGACCCCACAAACCCACTCTTACTCCTATATTCCCTACATGGGTTGAAGGCACCACCATACACAGTCACCAAAGTCAGAAATCTGGTAAATGCCCTAGACCTCTCCATCTACCCATTCTGCATATGATCTGTTCTTCAAGGCAGGTCAAGCTCTCTGAAATAGTTTAATTCATCCTCTTCTCTTTATCCTCACTGCCCCTACGTCAATTCAACTTATCACAATATCCCCCTAGTGCACCATGACCTCCTGAAACACAGTGTTTCATGTTTGAGTATTTTCTCTGCCTATGATATCCTTTCCCTCCTCTGTTCCTGGTTAGTGTTGTCAACTTTTTAAAAAACCCTCATCCAACTCACCTAAGGATATGTTTTTTTGATTTGAGAGAGAGAGAGAAACATTGATGTTAGAGAGAATCAGCAATCGATTACCTCTCATACACACTCCAACTGGGAACGGAACCCACAACTTAGCTATGTGCCGTGACCAGGAACCAGACCTGCAACCTTTTGGTGCATGGGGCCATGCTCTAACCAACTGAGCCAACTGGCCAGGGCAATGTTGTCAACTTTTAAGACTAAGTTCAGATGTCACCTTCTCTCTAATGCCTTTTCATTCTGGTCTGGTGAGTTTCCCTTCTTTGCCCCGTGGCACACTTTTCTTACCTTTATTGTAGCCCACACAACATTCTAGTGTAATTACTGGTTCAATTGCCTATTTCTACTTTTGTTTGATTCTGAAATTCTTTTTTATCACTGTAGCTCACACATTGTTAGTACTAAACAAATGTTTGTTTAATTAATGAATAAATAACTAAACTCATATATAAAAAAATGGAGATGATCAGTTTTTCAAATATATTGAGGAACTCCCCTCCTTATTAGATCTCAGTTGTTCATTTGCAACATGTCTTAGATTTGAAGGTGCTTATATGTAACTGTTTTCATCTTTGTCTTCTCCATCTGATTTAATGAATTTTCATGATTAAATTCTGTATAATTGGAGAGACTCCTTCAAATGTGCGTAATAGGTCCATTAATAATAATATCTAATTAAGGAATACTTTAAATGAGCAAAGTAATAGAATAAATCCATTAAGTTCCCATTAAATCCCTCCATGAAAGTGAACACTTTGCATTGTTAAGGGTTTCTTAATGAAATATCATTAACCCAAGTACTTCAGAAATTAATATGAAACCCTTGACACAGAATAATGTCTTATAGAGGCATATGGCTTGTTATGTGGCGCTGTGGTCAGAGTCCATCGACTCCATAAGTTTATCACACTGAGGAGATTACATTACATGCTTTACTAAAGATTAATAGAAATATATTATTAGAGTTGTGCACATTATTTACTACTCTAAAGAGATGGATGTCTCTGCCCGGCTGGTGTGGCTCAGTGGATTGAGCATCGTCCCATGGACTGAGAGGTCCTGGTTCAATTCCCGGTCAGGGCACATGCCCGGGTTGTGGGCTCGATCCTCAGTAGGGTGCGTGCAGGAGGCAGCTGATGGATGTTTCTCACATCAGTGTTTCTATATCTCTCTCCCTTCCTCTCTCTAAAAAAATCAATAAAAACATGTTTTAAAAAAGAAATGATGTCTCTTCCTAGCAAAAAGAATTTCAGAATTAATGTATTCTAGTGGATTTCAAAATTTTCATACAAGAGAAAACAAAAAGGTTATTAAATAAATGGGTAAGAAGGAGAAACTAAATATTTAAATGATATATGGGACATGCCTACCATAGCTCTGTAGGTTTATGGGGAGTAGGAAAGAACAATTTACTTTGTCTATTCTATGAAGGAAAGCACTAAGCAAAATACCAATTTGTTACTTTGTGTCAGGATGGCAAACTCCACCCTTTTCTGCATTTGAAAATTCCATTGATGTGTCAGAAGAATTGGAAGAATTATGATAAACTCATGGCAGCTCTGGAAAGAGAGTCGGGTGCCACCATCAGAACATACATTTTGATGACTTCCTGGAAGTTTAAGAAATAGAATTGAACTGAAAGAAAAACCAACTCAGGTAGATGAGACTGCAGAGAAGTGAGCAGACAGGATTTCACAGGGAAGTCCGGTGCTGTAGAGGAACTGGGGAGTGGGAGAAGGTGAACAGGTGGCTGGTGGAGTAACTGGGATGGAAGTGAAGATTTGCAATCTGTCAGTATATAGGTGGCCTTTTAGCCATAGTGCCAAATGAGACCCTCTAGTGCTGGGTATTTTTCAAGATAGCTACTCTTAGTAAAAATGAGCTATATGCTAGTTATTTTATAATTCACTCTTGAATGATTCAGAGTTGCTTCTCATGTGAAATGACAGAACTTACTGAAGGAAGGCACTCTGGAATTAATTTCCAATTGTTTATACAAAGAGCATATAACACAGCAGAATATAATATAGCACTCCTTGTTTGAACACAATTGGAGTTTCTGTCTAATCTCCCACTCAATAACCTAATATTCATCATTTCCAGGAATATCTCTTCTACATTCAATATTTCCAGAAGTGCGTGATGTCCCTTGAAAAATACTTCTCCTTTAAATGCAATCATATTATCTAATTTGTGATAAAATCCAAAATCCAATACACTCCTTACTTTATTTCCTACAAGCTCTCTGGCCTGCAAGAGAAAGATTTTTCTCTCCTCACTGACGCTTGTCATCACTGCATTAAGAAGAAAAGAATGAAATCTGTTGGATCTCACACACATGCTGTTTTGTGGATAATGAAAACAAATGAAGCATAACAGTTAATTTTGTTCATTATATCACAGGTGGGGTCTCCTGTTAAAGAAATCTCTCAATCAAATACATTCTTTTACTTGACACTGAAGACCCTGAGAATTAGCTAATATGGTCAACGTCTCTTTTTTCATTTAGAGATAGATCAGGAAGGACGGCTCATATTTGCTGTCCAACTTCCATCATTCTATGAGCTTTAGACATTTTAAATTCTAAGACCTCTGATCATCATTGCCTATTTTTAAACAACAAAAGGCTGGAAAATTATTTTTCTTTATAGTCCATAAGATATATATATCAGTGCAGGACCAAAAAACACTAGAAACCTGTTTTAAATGGCTTGTCTCTCTAAAGTTTCAAGATCACATTTGTTTTGTGTTTTAAAAAAGGTCAGTGCAAAAATAAATGAATTGCAACAAAGTAAAATACCAAGTAAATAAATACAGCAGAAGGGAAGCCCAGGGGACTGGGGAAAATGCAGGGGTGAGGGGTGAGATGAATATTGGTTGATGAGTTCTGAAATAGGTATTTCACAGTCATAAAAATTCTTCTAGAAATCACTGTGCATCTCTTTTGCAAAAGCTGAAAAACAATGGTCTCAAAGCCAACAAAGTTAGATCCTTTTCTAACAGAATATTTTCACAAAATGCTTCTCTGTTATTTTTTGAATGTCTTCTTCACAAATCCTTTATCATTTGAATGACATTGAGGGAGCCTGAGAACCAGAGATATCATGTGACTTGCTCATATTAAACACAGACAGTCTTCCATGTCCAGGATTAGTGGTTCAGGATAGTCATTGTTGAACAACAATTTACCAGGATTTTCCTTGATTTTTTTTTCCTAGGGACATTTAGCATTGCGTACAGACAATTATGTAATATTCTTTTTATTTATGCAAATAAGATTATACAGTACATAATATTTAGCCATCACTTATCTAATTTAATAACATGCCATGCTTGTCTTTCCATGTTAGTGTATATGGTTCTGTAACTCAACACCAAAAAAACAAACAATCCAGGGAGGGGGATGTCAATGGGGGAAGAAAGGAGGGACATCTATAATACTTTCAACAATAAAGATATATCAAGAAGAACACACACACAAAAACAAATAATTCAATTAAAAATGGGCAAAACCCTGAATAGACACTTCTCCAAAGAGGACATACAGATGGCCAATAGACATATGAAAAGGATGCTCAATGTCCCTAATCATCAGAGAAATGCAAATTAAAACCACAGTGAGGTATCACCTCACACCTGTCATAATGGCTACCATCAATAAATCAACAAACAAGTGTTGGCAAGAATGTGGAGAGAAGGGAACCCTCGTGCACTGTTGGTGGGAATGAAGACTGGTGCAGCAACTGTGGAAAGCAGTATGGAGTTACCTCAAAAAATTAAAAATAATACATCCTTTTTAAAGATCACATTATATTTACTTGAATGAGTGGTTTGTAAGGTGGTAAGGGGGCAGTTTTGTTACCAAGGGGACGGTTGGCAACATCTGGAGTCATTTTTATTTGTCACAATTGGGCAGAAGGTGCTAGTGGCATCTAATGGGTAAAGGCCAGGGATGCTGCCCAGTATCCTACAATGCACAGAAAAGTCCTCACAATCAAGAATGATCCAGCCCAAATATCAACAGTGCTGAGGTTGAGAAACCCTGAAAATAGCTGTACTACTTTATTTAACAAATTCCCTAATGGCAGACATTTGGAGTATTCCCAATTTTATCTATTATAGTAGAAGTGAATATCTAAGAATCTCTATGATTTGCATCAGTCCAAATATTACTGTAGGATAAATATCTACAAGGATAATTTCTTGGTCAAAGATTATGCCACGAAGGGGTTATATATGTTGCCAACTTGAACTATTAAAGGTTATGTGAATTTACATGTCTTCTAAGGATATATGAAGGTATGTGGTTCTCCCCAAACTCTTCAACCTCCAGTGGGTATTTTCCACATTTTTAAGCATTAACAAACTTTTTGATATATAGCCTTCTTCTTCTTTATTGTTATTTCAAACTTATTAGCTGTTAGTGAGCTTCACTATCTTTTTAAATGTTACTGATCTTTGGGATTTTTTTTTCTTTTGGGAATTGTATGTTCACGTACTTGATGATTTTTTCTATTGAGTTGGTTATCTTTATCTTCTTGATTAGAAAGAAGTTTGTCTCTTACATGTGCTGCAAAATTTTTTTCCTAATTTGTCACTTGTCTTTTAACATTAATAATTTTGGGCCCCATGGAAGTGTTACATTTTTATAAGGACACATTTATCCTTATTCAAATATTTCCTCCTGGAGTTCATGTCATGTTTAGGAATGCTTTCCCTACCTGAAGAATATAAAAATATACACCTAAGTTTTCTTCTAGCCTTTTCCTAGTTCCTTTGGGGTCTGTTTGTCAGTTTGTTTTACATTTAATCCTTTACATCTAGCTGAAACTTACTTTAGTGTAAATAATGTTAACCCACTGACTTCTCCTAACACTCATCACAGCTTCACAGGAACAAGCCAAGTGCAGGTTCCTCTTGCAGAAAATAAACTCCTAACCTTGCCATGTGTAATCCATTCTGTAACACCAGTCAAGGTTCTTCATATTATCACCCACAGGCAAGAATGATACCTGATACTGTTAAGTGTTAAGCTTGTTAGCTTAAGAATTTATAAGTTTTCATGTTAGTATTATGTTTCACATTATTTTATTTATTTATACCATTTCATTTCAGTTACAGTCATATTGTTTTATTGCACCGTCATATTACACCTTTAAAGCAGGTTGTGTTATCCCTACTTTACAATTGAGGCACAATTAACGTTGTCCTCTTGGCTGTACATTTCTTGAGAACAGCAAGTGTGGTTTTTGTTTTTGTTTTTGTTTTTAATTCTCCAGTGCCTGGCACATATCTATTGAATAAATTCTTGGTTGGCCCAAGGGCACATTTTACTATGCAAAGGAAATGAGCATGTTGATGGGATAGTTGACACTTCTCATCTCTACATGCTTTAGCTATAACTTAGCCCCAATATCATTCTCAAGGGAAATTGTCTGAAAAATACTAGGTGATTTTGTTCTCTATCAGTTGATTGCTGTACTATTTACCCCTTTTGTGCTTTTTAATATATATAAATTGAAGACAAGTAATTTTAAATCACCCGAAATTAAGATTAACATAGGATGTAGATGTTTAAGGGTCCCTAATTTAATATTTTTGAGATTTTTGGAGTCTATCAGCTCACATGTTGGGGAGGGCTTAAGTACTAAAATTACTGCTAGAACTCTAAAGAAATATCTTGGTTAGAGAGAAGGAAAATGGGATTGTTATCCAAATAGACAATAATAGTATTTTTACCTGAAACCATTTCTATCTCTCTTCAAGAAAGTTAGGCTAGTCAGTTTCCTTGCAAATGAGTTGCTATGATCCCCTGATTAAAACGTCTTCACTATCATATTTCCAACCTATAAACCAGAAACCAAATTATTTTTTGCTTGCTAGGCCACCTGTAGGGAAGTTTCTCGGTGATTTAAAAGCACGTACAACTGCATTCCAGGGCCATGTTGTGCATGGCTATGGAAACAGAGAGTGGTGTTGGTGTCCTTAAAAGCAATTCTACTCACTTGGTCAATGATCATGTGTCAAACCAGCAAGCATGATTGCACAAGTGTATGGAGAGATCTTCAGAAGCATCTCCCCTTGACTTGGAGGTTGACTGGGTAGGGCCATGACTGAATACATTCTAATTTTGTAGTGGTCAGTGCTACAGTCTTTTTTTTTTTTTTTTTAAGAAAATTGTTCTATGAGAAAATGCCAGAAGCACCTCCAAACAGAAGCCTTTTTGTATTCATGGCTAGTTGCATCCATAACCACCAGACAAGAGATAAAAATTGATAAAACTACAGCCCTGGGGATATAACTTCATCCCTAAGGTCTCTTCAGAGCCTCAGCTTTATATAAATTTTCCATCACACTCTCAGCCAGCTGTTCAAAGTACAAGAATCTATTTCCCTGATGGGTAAGGCATCTCAGGGTAGAAAACATATTTGGAACAAAGTTACAAAATTGTAATTCTTCTCAATAAAAATTCATTTCTTTTCTTACTTTTACAGAACATCCACAGTGCAGTCTAAATAAGTTTCCAGTTTGATGTTCTTAAGAAATCAAGGTCCTGCCCTGGCCGGTTTGGTTCAGCGGTTGGAGCATTGGCCTGCGGACCAGAGAGTTCCAGGTTTGGTTCCCGCTAGGGGCACGTACCAAAAAAAAAAAAAAAAAAAAAAAAGAAAGAAAGAAAAGAAATCAAGGTCCTTGGGGCTGGTCTTAGACACACTGCAAGGCTCTGTTTGAAACTATCTTTCCCATGCCCATTGTTTCAGTTGGTGGTTTTGTCTTCTGGATCCTCAAGTCTCTAATCCTTTAAATTTATATTGTCTTTGGATTTATTACTAAGTTCAGGGCCACCAAGTGGTTCTTCCCAGTTTCTAATGTTAGTCAGTTTTCTGGTTTATCTTTGTCACTTAGAGACTTTGGTCTGTTCCAGAATCTTGATCTAAGCTAAGCCCTACATGACAGCAGATGGAAAGGGTGGGTGGGAGTGGCTGAAGATTAGACAGAGAATCAATTAGATGCTGTCTGTGGTACTTACATTTTCAAGTAAGAGAAAAATCCCAACCTAAATTGGCAATAAAAGGTATCTACTAGTTATAATAACTAGAAATTAGTAGTCAACAATTTACAAAACAATTCCACGTGTATTATTTCACTTTATCTTCAAATAATCCTTTTAGGCAAAATTGGTAATCCTGGTATTTCAACTGAAAAAGTGCCATTCTGAAGTGGAGTTGTCTAGGACCACACGACCACTGGGTGGCGCAGTGAGATTCAGATAGAAGCTTAGGATCTGCTGGTCATCTACACCTCCTTGCTTCTTCCAGGGTGGCTTTAAGTGAGGATTGGAGGTGAGAAAGATTTAGGAGAAAATGCAGAATAGAAAGGTAATGAAGGAGGGAGAGGCACCCTGGCGCATTTTACTTAAGGACACATTTTATAGAACTGGGTGAAAAAGAAAATTAAAAAAAAATTTTTTTTTTCTTTATTGATTTTTAGAGAGGAAGGGAGAGGGAGAGAGAGGTAGAAACATGGATGAGACAGAACATCGATTGGCTGCCTCCTGCATGCCTCCCCACTGGGGATTTAGCCCACAACCTGGGCATGTGCCCTGACTGGGAATAGAACAGGCGACCTCTTGGTGCATGGGTCAACACTCAACCACTGAACCACACTGGCTGGGTGAAAAAGAAAATTTTAAGTACTAAAATTACTGAGAGGAGTAAGGGGGGTGGAGCTGCAAAGATCTGGCTTTCTATAGAGGGAGGGCACTTGGAGAGATGGGGAATGGTGCTGAAAGGGAACAAAAGTTATTAAAGAGAAAATCCACCTCTTCATAGTTGTATCTCAGACAGGTCCTACAATGACAATATTCTATCCCCACAAATGTGCTCCCTACATATTGAATTCTATTTGCTTATATTGAAACTAGTGTCTGGAGACTCCAGTGCAAATATATGGTATAATATCTGCAAAGACAATTGTCTGAGGTCACATAAATCATTTTCAGAGCCCAAGGGCTCAGGCCTCACCTCTCACGATAGAGGCACTTTCATTTAGAAGCAAAGAACTGGAGTGAGAAAGGGCAGAAAGGAGTCACCCTTCATACTGAATCATATAAAATAAGTTTGGCTAGTCTCCTGAACTTTCCTAGGGCCACCTTCAAAGCCCAGAACAGCTTTTGATTTCCAAGTTTTATTTTTTTGTAGTACACAAAAACAAAAACATAATCCTTTCCTCCCAGAGTTTTAGTCAATTCAGGTCAAGTTAATTGCGTCGTTTCTATTTTTCTGCCTGTTTATATGGTTTATGGTCAGCTACTAGATTAAATAAGGAAGGCTCATCTTGAAGATCACAATTGGAGCTACAAAGAGGTTATCTGAAGAAGGAGGAAAGGGCAGAACAAGGGAAAGGGTTGTATAATCCACCCTCATAAGACAACTCAATTTTAGATTAAGGCTGTGGCATATTTGATCACAACGTTTTCCGCAATGGCCTTTTCTCCACTCACCTGTACTTTGCATCTTTCAAAACCTGAGCTAGAAGGCTTGATAAGAAGGGACAAGCCTTCACACTTTTTTTGAAGTGTAATTAACTTGATAAACATGCAGACCCCTGGTGCAGGGCTGGTAAGGCACTGAGGTGAGGGGAAATCACAACAAGAAAGGGCTGACTGGGCTGAGCTTTTCCAGCACTTCCTTTTTTACTTCTTGGCTAGCTTGTGTATGTGTGTATGTGCTTGGGGGGAGCATTGAGGAGACTTTAGTAATCTCTTCCTTGCTCTCAACTGATAAAAGTTAGTAATTCAGAGGCATCAAATATACACACAAACTATAATTTGAGCTCGAAAGGACTTGACTCTTAGGACAGAAATGTATTTCAGTGATCCTAGCACATGGACTGCACTCTCTTATCTTCATATGTGTACATGGATAGCTTTACTTATTTTTAAAATGTATTTGCAATATAGGTTTGATGAAAGCATTTTAGAAGTATTACCTGGGAAGAATTTTTATATTCCTGTGTCACTGAAACTTAGAAATTGAATCAGCAGAAAAACCTATAAAAGGATGGTAGGTCACTGTATGCTGTTTTGGGGACCCTTTGGAAGAGAGTTCCAACACTTTTTTTTTTTTGAAATTATATCCAATTATAGGAATATAACTTTTTTTTTTCTGTTAGTGGTTGCCATCTTAGTTTCCACATTTTAAAATGAGGCTAGTGCAACAAAAATGTACAATGCCCTATCTGTGCCTAACCCTGGGATTCATATTGCTATAACAAGCTAGTGTTCTCATTTAGAGTCATTTTTGTCAAGTTTTATAAGGAGAATATTACCATATAAGATGCTAAAGGATAAAAAAAAGTGATGACTTTTGCCTTTCTTTAAGTGTAGCTTTGTAGATTGTAATTCTTTCAACTCCAATTCTATATGAGGCCTTTGGGACCCAGAGCAGAGGTGGAAGGGAGGAGGTCACACTGAGAGGCCCCGAGGGATACAGGTCATGACTATGTCTGGACTTTCATGTCAGCAGTGCCCAGGATGACCTGGACTTGGAAGACTTCCTCATTTCGCCCTCTGTTAATTAAAGAAGGGAGGGCATTACCTTTTTCTTTTAGTTTCTCAGCTACTTCTTTGATGAAGTATTGAAAATTAGTTCTTCCTTCTTTCACCTTCTGGGATCCCCTGTCCCCTCCTTCTATAACAGTATATCAATCAGCTATTGCCACAATAATAGTGTATAACAAACTACCCCATAACTCAGTGACTTTAAGCAGTAACCATTTGTTCTAGTGCTCACAGGTCTGTGGTTTGTGTGTATCTGGACTGGACTAAGCTGGTATGTAGACTCTATTCCCAGCTCTAGGTCCCAGACTTCAGGTTCCAGGAGCCAGGTTGAATCTAGCTCTGTTTTACATGCTTATCACCTTCCATGGATCATAGGCTACCCAGGGCATGTGGTGAACTCAACATGTCTCATTCAGGGACCCAGGATGAAGAAGCAGTATCTGTGTGGGACATGTACTTCTCATGGTGGTGTACCAGACCAAGAAAGAATGAGCTCAGCAGAGCAAATGCATTTCAAGCCTCTGGTTGTATCATGTCCACTCACAAAGCAAGTCACATAGCCAAAGTCAAAGTCAAGTGGTCAGGGAAGTCACTCTGCCCTTCAAGAGGATTTGGTATAATCTGCCCTCACCTGAGTGAAGAATTGGGGACACAAAATTCAATCTTCCACAAATAAGAAGTATCATAATGTACTGAAATTTTTTATTGACCTGTATCTACTTAAACTTAAACTGGACTGATCAACCTGAGGTTAGAACTCAATTCCCATTTACCTCTGAATTTCCACATCTAGCATAAGACCTGCATTTATCTGAGGTATTCAATAAATTATTCTAGAAATAAATTACTCAATACATTATTCTGAAAGAAAAAGAATGGAAATAATTCTCCCAAAGCCCCATTTAAAAAGAGAGAGAGAAAGAACAGCAAGGAACAGCATCCTTTTTTGTTGGTGGTTCTTGCAGGGTTTCTTCCCTTCCTCCTTTACTCACCCTTGTTCTTTTTGGCAAGTGTTAGGTTTTCTAGATTTTGAATCTATTGGTTCCTCTTGCAGAAACCCATCATGGCAGGCACGTCTTTACTTTGGTTTTCATCTCCCTGTGTTTCCCAACACCTGTGTGGACACTTGCTGTTTTTATTTTCATAGACAGAACAGCAATGTTCCCCAGGAAAACACATTTTGCTTTTGATGAAACTTCTTGAAATTAGATGGGCCCATAAAATAAAATGTGATTGTCTTGAGCTTTTTGTTTCCCCCATGAAACTGACAAGAAATAGAAATGCAGGCATTCTATTTTCCGCTGTGATCCTGGGCCTCAAAACAGGTTAACTCTAATGTTAAAATAACAACTAGATGCACCTCTTGATATTATGTGTATTAGGGTTTTGAAACAAAGGATGCCAGTCTTTATTAGTTGAATAAAAGTAACATTTATGCAGTACCTATTTTTTTTTTCTTTCTATAAAGTACTTGAAGACTAAGCACATTTATCTTGCAAAGGCCTACCTTTGTCTGAAAGGAAACACGGTCAGTGTCCCACGGTCAATATCCTCTGGACATTGAACATTCTTGTATACTATATATTAGGTATAGAACAGTTGTTTTTCAAAGATGTCCCAGTCCTAATCCCAAGAATCTGTGACTCTGTTACCTCACATGGAAAAAGGGACTTTGCTAGTTTGCTTAGGTTAAGAATGTTGAAATTATCTTGGATTAATTGCGTGGGCTCAATGTAATCACAGATGTTCTTACAAGAAAGAGTGAGGAGGGTCAGAATCAGAGAAGGAGACATGGTAACAGAAGCAGAGGTTGGAAATGTTATGCTATTGGCTTTGAAGGTGCAAGAAGAGGCTATGAGCCAAGGAATCCAGGTGGCTTCTAGAAGCTGGAAAAGGCAAGGAAATGGATTCTTCCCTAGAGTTTCTAGGAGCAATGCAACCCTGCCAACAAATTTTAAACTTCTGATCTCCAAAATTATAAAACAATATTTGTGTTGTTTTTAAGCTACTAATTTTGTGACAATAGGAGACTAATACACTTACTTCCCAAAGGCTTTTTATTGCAAATGCATACTAACTCTCTAGAGGCCTCAGTGCTTTCTCAGACTTATTCATGCCCTGGACTGGCAAGCAGTTGAACATCTAATGCCCTCAACCATGGACCAATAGGACCTATATGCTATCTTCCTTGTCCCTCAGGTGGGGCAACTCTGAGGTGTGGTCTACACCATCTCCAGCAGTGTCAAGCTGGAGTGGGACCCAGTTACCCATAGTAGTAATCTACCCAATGACCCAGCCTGCACTGATTTCCTCTCCTTTCCTGTCTCACTTCTCCACTCTTCTACCAGTGCTTCCAGGGATTGCCTCCCCCATATAATACTTGTATCAGGGCCCACTTATTAGGGATCACAGCCTAAGATACTTACATGGATTCCTGGAGAATCACTGGGGTGGGGAGGAAAGCATGGTTAGGAAACACATTGGTATGACAGCCCTGAGAGCCCAGATTGGTGTATGCTGGGGCCCCTCTCTGGTAGAGATGAAGGGCTTTCATAAAAATCTTCCTCGTATCTTTAGGAGAAGACACAGCAGATTTTTATCTGTAAAAATTCTCATGAATAGGAAGCTTTAGAATGATAATAGAAAATTAATTGGAGCCCTTGAAAAAGAAATTAATTTATTTTAAAATTTGCTCATTGATCTTACGATACTAACTTATCCCATAAGATTTTCTATGGACATTTAAAATCAGAAACATCATGCATAGATATTGTTTTCTTCATAGGTAAACAGACGAACAAAAGATAACTTCAAGCTAAGTGAAATATGCAAAATAAATGTAATAGTCTGGGTTTTGTGAAAGTTATTTTACAAGCAAGTAGGATAAAGAGGTCCGTATGCATGTTCTAAAGGTGGCCTGTTAATAATAACAACTTAGGATTTATGGCCATTTCCATCTTTTATCTCCATCTCTATCTTCAGCATCATCGTCTAAGTGGCCATCAACTCTTGCTTGAACCATTGAAATACTCTCCTTACTTGTTGCTCTAGGAACACTCTTGCCCTGAGTCTATCTTTAATTTGTTAAAATATTAATTATGAAATGTTTAATAGAGAAAAAGTTACCAGACACTTATGTAAATAAGAAAATCAGAAAACTATAACTCACTACTCCTTTACAGGGATAAATATTATAGTTTTTATAGATAAATATTTTCAATTTGTTGATTCAGATCTCTTTTAAAAGAAAGAAAACAGTACAAATAGAAGTAAACCTCTTCCCCCTCTCCTATCTTTTATTCCTTCCTCTTTTCCCTGATGATGGTGTATATAATTCCTAAAATGCGTGCACACTTTTATTTCCATGTATAGACCCTTCACATAATATATTGCTTTGTACAGGGTGGGGCAGAAGTAGGTTTACAGTTGTGAGTATGTGAAACACAGAGTTTATTCTTGTATTGTTTATTAATTACTGTATTATTTTCCATATGAACAACTGTAAACCTCCTTTTGCCCCACCCTGTATATTTTAAAATATACACCAACTGTGTTTTATTCATACAATGGAGTCCTTTATTGTACTTAAAATGAATAAACCTAATCAATATTTATTGACATATATGAAAAACATAATATTAAGTTAGGAAAATTCATTGAAAAAGAACCTTTGTAGCCTTTTCTTGTTCCTGCATGTAAGCACATAGAATAAGTGGCCTTTTATTTATTTATTTCTTTTTATCCTCACCCGAGGACATTTTTCCATTTTTTGTTCAGATAGAGTGGGAGGGAGAGAGAGGAAGAGAGAGAGAGGAGAGAGAGAGGAGAGAGAGAGAGAGAGAGAGAGAGAAAGAGAGAGAGAGAGAGAGAGAAACATCGACGTGAAAGGGACACATTGAGTGGCCGCCTCCTGCACGTCCAGCCAGGGCCGAGGACAAATTGCAACCGAGGTATGTGCCCCTAGTGGGAACCGAACCCGGGTCTCTCTGGACCGCAGGCCAACGCTCTAACCACTGAGCAAAACCGGCCAACGTTTGTATACATTTCCTCCCTGTCCCTCAGTCATCAGACTCCACCTGTTCTGTGAATATCCAGAATTCTCACTGCCTTCTTTTCCTCCCATCCCCCCATACCTGGCTAATTCTTACAGTCCTTTGATACTCAGCTCTGAGGTATTTTCCTTCCAGGGGCCTCCTCTGACTTGCAGGTCTCCCCACCTCTGAGTCTTGATGCGGTTTCCCTTTTAGATAGGTGTTTAGCAGCTCTGTCCAATAGAACTTTCTGTGATGATGAAAATGTTCTATATATGCACTCTCCAACATACCATGTGTGAGTAATGAGCATGTAAAATGTGGCTAGTGTACTGAAAACATGCATTTGTAGTTTTAATTGATTTAAATTTAAATAATCACATGAGGCTGTGGCTACTATATGAGATAGCGCAGCTAGAGTCTTGTGCTTTTCCTTCAAACCACTTCTTTTTGTGGTACTTATATATGTACCTGTATGGGAGATGGTTTAATATCTGTCTCCTGAAACTCTAAGCTCTATGAACTCTAAGCTCTGTTTTCTTTTTTGTCTGTCTTCTTTTGTTCAACATTGTGTTGGTAAGATTCATCCATATTGTGGCACATGGTTGAGGATCATTTATTCTCATTGCCACATAGTATTTCATTGTGTGATTAGTCCACAATTTATTCATTCTACTGTTACTGAGTGTTTGCCAAGTTTCCAGTTTTTGCTGATTACAGATATTGTTCTATGAACATGCTAAGAGACATTTTTGATGACTACATATATACATTTCTGTTAGGAATATACATAGAACTGGAATTAGATTTTGAGTTTTGAAGTAACAGTATCACCAATAAATATGAACACCAGTATATGGACTTGGGGTGAGAAAAAATGGGACATTTAACAGCTTGTAGGCAACTATATGGGAAATATGGGCGGTTATACAACAGCACCAGAAGAATCAGTCAATAAAGACTGAACTGGAATAGATTACACCTTCCAGTATGAAAAGGGGCAGAGATCACACACCAAGCTTATATAGGGATAAACACATGTTATTGATTAAAGAACATTCTCAATATAAAGACACTGAGACATATCTGTGAGTGTGGCATTTGACTAGAACATATACAAACAAGGGAGAAAAACAAGGTAATCTTACTGGGCCAAAATAAAACTCATTAGTTTCTAGTAGTAAGTATTGAACTGTGGCAGAGAAAATGCTCTCTTAACCAAATCCTGTTTCACTTTCTGGGTACACAGGAAAACTACATTTCTTAGCCTCTCTTACAGCTATCTGAAGCTATATGACTGGGCTCTGGCTAATGGGATGTAGGCATAGAGTGCAAATTACTTACTGGCTTGGATATAAAACTTACTATGTAATTTTCCACTCAATCTTTTTTACTCTGACAAGAGCCAACAAAAAGCTCCCCCCCCCAAACATCATCAGACTGTGATGACAGCAAAAAATAAACCTTGTTACAATAGACCACTGAGATTTTAGGGTTATTTTATTACTGTTGTGTAGCTTAACCTACCATGATTATAATTGTAGGCAATAAGAGAGGCTATAGAGAAATTTCATAACTTTGAGTTGTCTAACATATTCAAACTATACCTAGACTGCCTTTAACTAGGTCTGTTAACATTTGTTATAACTTGCTGAGCACCTCCAGGCCTTTCTTATTCCCTGTCCTCCTGGCATCTCAGCAAGGTAGGCAGACACCATGAGGAAATGCAGGCTCAGAGAAAGTCTGAACCTGCATTACAGTCATACAGCTGGTAAGCGGCAGGTTGATATCTGAGCTAGAGTTGTCCAACACCAGAACCCTTTTTTCTTGTTCCTCCACCTGCCTTTTTAGGCTTTTAAAAGGTATTTTTGTTTGAGTTCCCCCTGAGACAAAGATTTCAGTGCAAGTAGTTTATTTGGGAAGTGATCCAAGGAAATAACTGTAGAGAAATAAGAGGAAAGAGAAGGCAGTCAATAAAGGGTATATTATCAAGCCAGTTACCTGTAGGGGAACATGGGTCTCAGTTGGAGAGGAAAGCTCTGGGAGTAAATGTAGAACATATTCCTGAGATTATCCCTCTGTAGGGGTGAGAGAGCTGGGGTATTGAATTTGAGTCTTCAAATTTTGGCTTATATCAGAATCACCAGAGGGCTTGTGAAAACATATTGCTGGGCCCTACCCCCAGCTCTCTAATTCAATAGGTCTGAGGTGGAGCTTGATATCTGCATTTCTGACAAATTTCCAGGTGCTACTGATTCTGCTGGTCCAGGAACCACCTTTGAGAACCGCTGTTATTAGTGTTTCCATGTGGAATTTCTTTCTCAGAATTTCCCCAGGAAACATGTGCTTTTCTGAGTTTCAAATCCTAAGATAAACCCATTGAAAAATTGGGAAAATATGGAAAAGTATTAAAATTCTCATGTAAGAATTAAAGCTTAACTATCAACTTAGAGACTATGGTTTCAAATGAATTCACCTATGTTAAGTCAAAAGCAAGAGCAAAAGTGTGAATAAAAGCTTACATATGGAGTGAAAGGTTAAGGTCAACATTTCCAGGAACAGAGACAGAAGCACACAGAAGAGAAGTGGTAATGATGTAATTGGTCATTCTTGTATCTATTGCTGCATTAAAAATATGTAGGTGTTTGTGACCCTGTCTATTGTTAATGGTGTATCATTGTTGCAAATAAAATAAATATTTATAAGTTCATATCAATAACTACATTTTGTACAAATTTTATTATTTGTACATTAGAATAACAAGTTTAAGATGGAAATAGGTCCTTCAATTGGCAGTTCAGCATGTGATTCTGGGTAGTGCTCTTAACCTCGTTAAGAGACCTTAATATTCAGATAATATTCAAGTAATATGAAATAATTTTTTTGACATCTCCAGTCTTTGAGCAGTCACTATAGGCTACTGGTCTTTGAAAAGACTACTAAACTTTATATTTATTATTCATTAAGGATTTTATATATTCATAATGAGTCAAGAGTATGAAGAACATTGATGTATTTACAGAATACTTTATAATTTGAGGAATTCCTGAGACTCTCAAATATTTAAATTTATTGTTTCAAATGTTGGAGAATTTGGAAACACCAGTGTACACCAACTTCCTTCTCTTATTATTGGAGAGTATTCAAAAGAAGTGCTAATAATCTGACTTTCCCTCTGGTGGAGAGCATGGGCAAAGCCAGCTCTGTCTATCAGAGAAAGCTGAAGGGGATATGGTGGGGCAAAAGAAACAAGAGGTCACACAAGTATTGGGGGAAGAGTTGAACTGAATTACTTTTTAAAAAGAGCTTTGTTGAGGTATAATTTATATACCATAAATTTCAGCCATTTTCAATGTACAATTCCATGATTTTTAGTAAATTTAGAGGAGAGAAACTATCATCACAATTTAGTTTTAGAACATTTTCATCACCACCCATGTCCATTTGCAGTCTATCCCAGCTACCCAGCACAAGTGTCAAGCAATCATTAATCTGCTTAAATTACTTTTAAGGCATCTGCCAACTCTGAGATTCTATGAAACTAAAATTCTGAGACTTGGGCACAGTTACACTGCACAAAATGTGAGTTCACTCCAGGGAATTTCAAAGGCACTTTGCCTTTCAGAGAACACGTGCCTTCCTTGCACTTGCCATTTTGACACTTAACAGCTTTCCTCATTAGCACAATCTTTCACACTGAGCAGCTTAGCAGGCACCTGTTGATTGTTTTACTGTTAACTCAGACCCTGTCATCCTAGGAATACTGAGGTCAAGGGGTTCTGTCACATGTTATAAGCATCAGCTTCTTTGTTAATGTACGCATTTTGCTTCCAGGTTGTTCTTTATGGATGAAATCAGCAAAGGACACATTTTTTAAAACTTTGAAGTACCAGATGTTTTCTTCTGGGCTTTTCCTAGAATGTTATCTTGTCTTGAATTCATAAAAGAGACATATTTAAACAAAGTTATCTCCATCCAGTGGAAGAAATTGATGTTGCAATTAGAAATAATCTGGAGTTTTGCTACCTATCCCTAAGAATGTACATTTATATTAGGCACTGAGCTAACCTTCACAGCTGGGAAGATTGTTATTGTGTTCTTCATCTCCATTAGAAGTTCAGGAGGCAAGTTTTGTTCCAACAGATAACTTTATAATTGGGCTCAGATCAGGAATCAAAACTATATTATAAAAAAGAAAAGTGCCATCAAAACTGAAAAAAAAATAAATTACTAGGGTAATAAAAAATAGCAAATTTATTTCCAAGTCCTATAAAATGAATACATACTTTTTTTTTGAGCCTCAGTTTTTTCATCTGTAAAATGGGCCCAATCATTGCACACTCTAAAGCGAAAGGTTAAATGTATTAAAGAATAAGAAAGTATCTATAATTTTTTACATTTAAGATGCATGTAATATATTCTTTCTTCTTTGATTTGTTAACATTGATTAAATAAGAAGTTCCACTTTGCTATTCTACATAAGACATAAAAATTACAGGTTCTGTTGCATTTCTATCTATGAAGGCAAAGACAGAAGCTATAATTTAAAAAAAATAGATTGGTTTGACTTCATAAAGTAAAACAAAAACCATTGTCAAGAAACACCAAAACATAATTTAGAAAGCGTTTGAACAATTAGAAAACATTTGCAACATGTATAATAGAGGAATTAAGAGTATTAATACATAAAGAATACTAGCAAAATTTTTTCAATGAAAATTAGGACAAAAGACATGAATAAGAATATCACCAAAAAGATATACCTATAAATATATTTTAAAAGTCCATCTTTGCCAAACTTAAAAAATTTCAAATTGTATCTATAGCAAGATACTATTTTTCACCATGTGACTGAAAAAGACTGAGAGGATTAGTAATTTTCAGTGATAAAGAGAATATGGAAAACAGACACTCTTACACACTCCTGGTGGGAGTGAAAATTAACACAAATTTTGTATATGAGAAATTTGTTAAACATATTTATATCTCTTGACCTAAAAATTCAATTTCTAGGACATTTTCCTAGGTATATAATTATTAATATGCACAAATATTTAGCCATATAATGCTCAAGGTGTTCTATACAGGGTTTTACAATTATATCTAAAAATTTAAAATACCTAGGTACCCAATAGGAGGGATGAAGTAATGGTCACATGTATTAAACTGAATACTGTGCAGCTAATAAAAATTACAGAAGAATAATTAATGATATAGGGTACATTTTCTTTTTTTTTTTTTTTTTAGTTTTTTTTTTTAATCCTCACCTGAGGACATTTTTGCATTTATTTTCTGATAGAGGGGGAGGGAGAGAGAGAGGAAGAGAGAGAGAGAAACATCGATGTGAGAGAGACACATTGACTGGTTGCCACCCACACCACCCCAACCAGGGCCGGGGACAAACTGCAACCAAGGTACGTGCCCTTAGCGGGAACCGAACCTGGGACTCTCTGGTCCGTGGGCCGATGCTCTAACCACTGAGCCAAACCGGCCAGGGCTAGGGTACATTTTCTTTAAAGCCTGATGTCAAGGGGTGGGGTAGGAGGTGAGGGTTACTACAAAGACACATGTCAAAAGGTGTGGATACAGAGAAGGGTGAAGATTCGTGGTCAATAATGCAATTTTCCACAACCATCATGCTAATACTGTTTCCAATGTTTCATGACTATTACTCATTCTCAGGAGCTCAGCAGAGTCTGTATTGAATATAATACCCCCTACTTTTATGAACTAATAAGGTTATTTCTTCTTATTTATTTTTTATGCACAGTGGAGTGAAAGGCATCACTGTGATTTCCTGGTCTCTGAATATCACCAGGGCTACCACGTTACAAGATTGTAGTTCTATCCTCTTTGTACCAGCTAGGAATACTTTTGGCTATAGTAAGAGAACTCATAGCAAACACTAGTTTAAACAAAGAAATTCAACTATTTTACATAACAAGAAGTCTGGTGGTCCCAGGTTTGGTGTGATGGCTCAATGAAACCTTCAAAGATGCAGGGTGTTTCTACCATTCTGTTCTGTCATCATCAGTCTGTTGGCTTTTCTGCTTTAGGTTGCTGTCTTATGGTCACATGATGGCTGCTGCAGTTCTACGCATCAGAGCATCCCATGTCCACATTCAAGGCAGGAAGAAGACTAAAGGAGCTGTACCAGAAAGTACTCTCTACACATTTGTCCCTTTATAAGAAAAAAATATCTTTTCCAGAAGTTCCCAGCAGACTTCCTCATCCATCTAGCTGACCAGAACTATGTCACATGGATACCTGTAGCTGGAGGAGAGACCAAGAATGTAAGTACAGTATTTTTTTTAAATCTCTTTAATAGAAAGTGGCAAAAGTGGGGAAGAGGGTTGGGATGGCTATTGTGTACCAATTGACACCACCTGACATACTTTATTCACTGTTCTGAGAGATTATATCAGAGTTGCATAACCCTAACTTTAGATACTTCTAATAGTTTTCCTGGATTCCCAGATATGTTGAAGAGGAGAAGGATTAACCCCTTTCTCTGAGAAGCCTTGGCTTAGACCCCTTGTGGGTCTGAGTTAAGTTGACTTTTCCCACCACTTTGGGATTCTATTTTTTTGTTTGTTTGAGTGATTGTTTGTTTTCCCAGGAACTACAGTATAATCTTAACAATAAGGAAACTATGTAATTATTTTGAGTATCTGAAACAGACAAGAAAGCACTCCAGAAGCTTTATTTTGAAAAGTCAGCACTGAACTTAGACTATCCAATTAGAATGGAATTTACAGTGACTCCACCTTTGGAATATAATTGGGCTATTATTGAACTCCCTAAATAGCAAACACAAAAGAAAGACTCAATTTTAACTAACAACACATGCATCTATACACAAAAACATTTTGCCCAACTCTCATTAATATAACTGAAATCTATTTGTATTTACTTGTGGAGAAAAGATTGATTTTCTCATTTATTTCTTAGATAAACTCTAAAAAAAATGCCATCCACATGCAGTGTCTTCTTCCCCAGGGTTCCATCAAATTGAAATTACTCAATTCCCCCAATTCAGACACCAGTTTCTCTCGTCAGAATATATAAATTAGGGACAAAAATGCAACCTGAAAATTAGAGTGAATAAGAAAGCACACTCTTATCCACATGGCAGTAGGCCAAATTTTAAAAATTGGCAACTCTCTTTAAAAATGTTTTCATCCATATATTATGAAGGACAATTAAAAGGCCCATGAAACAAAAATGAATTTTTACTGAAATTAATTTTATTTTAGTTTGGCCTTTGAGTTCATGGTCAATTCTAAATTTCTATGTCTTATTTTTTTGATATACAGTAAACTGATGACTGGTGCTTAAATATATCTGCTTAATATACCCATGTATGTGGAAACCCATTACTTCTTCAATGAGGTCATTTCTATCAAGGCCAAACCACACTGCACAGCAGTACCAGTCAGTGTGGTTCATTACTGACCACTTCAAAGTTCAATCCAGTTTGTTCCTTGACAACCTCAACCGCTTCAGTCAATTGGTGACTGGTGGTGCTAAGATGTTGCCACAGAATAGCTGATATTTATTTTATTGAGTTCTTATTAAGTTCCAGGCATTGTTTTAAGTGTTTTATATGTATTATTTCATACAGCTTTGTATTATTATTATTGTTATTGCTATATCTATTTATTTAGGAAGCAAACGTTTCTATTATAAATGCCCTTCTCCAGCTCTTTTTCTCATCTTTACAATTTGTAAAAAAAAAAAAAAAAAAAAGTTGTATTAAAAACTAAAGTGCCCCAACCTTGCCTGGCTGGTGTGGCTCAGTGGTTGAGAGTCGACTCATGCACCAAGAGGTCGTCAGTTCGATTCCCGGTCAAGGCACATGCCCAGATTGTGGGCCCAATCCCCAGTGGGGGTGGGGCATGCAGGAGGCAGCCAATCGATGTTCTCTCTCATCGATGTTTCTATTTCTCTCTCTCACCTTTCCTCTCTCTCTAAAAATCAATAAAGAAAAAAATATATTTTAAAAAATCCCATAGAAATTAAATAAATAAAGTACCCCAACCTCATCCAAAGATGTCCCATAAGGTGTGGGCCAAAGGTGGATTGGCAATGATCAAGTATGTACAGGGGTGACACAGAATGTGGGGCTGTTCTAACCATGTTTTGCTCTATTGTTGCCACTGTCCCAAAGATCCAAGTTGGGTACGGGTAGATTTTAAGACTAATATATCTATGTGGTAGAGTGTATCTGTGTGGTTTCATAATTTTAAGATGTAGCAGAAACATGTCCTCATTTCAATATGAAATTCAGCATCTAAATTCATTAGAGGAAAGAGTATCATGTTTTAACAAAATGCCATTTAATGACCCAATTAAGGTAGGGCTTTGAGTAGACTGCTTATGGTAGATTTGACTTGCCCATGAATATCCACCACACAAGGGTGACAGCCATATCAGTTCTCTGTGACAAGTACCTTATTGCCACTCCCAGGCATTGACCACTGCTGGCTGTTAGGGGACAACATATGTTCCAAGCTAGGGTAACCAGAATTTCTGTCATAGGAATAAGAATCAGGATTCAAAGAAGAATAGGAATCCTCTGTGTCTGGCTTGAACTGAAAATATGGAAATTTAGAATCTGGGGAGGGATGGCCATGAGCACAGAGAAACAAACATAGCTGAGGAAAGAAAGAAAATAATAAAATACATGAGCAAGGAGAAGCAGTGGTGAAAGGCAAAATGCTATAACATGATGGGAGACAGAGGGTAGGGGAGACAGACTGCTTTCCTATGAGTTTGGACAAATGTGTAATGACATGTATCCATCATTATAGTATTGTACACAGTAGTTTCATTGCCTTAAAAATTATCTGTGCTCTGCTTGTTTATATTTTCTTCTCTGCAACCACTGATCTTTCTCCTGTCTCCATAATTTTGCCTTTTCCAGAATGTCATGTAGTTGGAATTATACATTATATAGTCTTTTCAGATTGGTTTATTTTACTTAATAATATGCATTTCCATTTCCACTATGTCTTTTCATGGCTTGATAGCTCATTTCTTTTTAACACTGAACAATATCCCATTGTCTGGCTGTACCACAGTTTATTCATTTATACACAGTTTATGTATACATTGAAGGACATCTTGGTTTCTTCCAAGTTTTGGCAAACATAAATAAAGCTGCTATAAACGTCCATGTGCAGATTTTTGTGTGGACATAAGTTTTCAACTCCTTTGGGTAAATACCAAAGAGAGTGATTACTAGATCATATGATAAGAGCATTTTTACTTTTGTAAGAAACTGCCAAACTATCTCTCAAGGTAACTGTACCATTTTCCATTCCCACCAACAATGAGTGAGAGTTCCCGTAGCTCCACATGCTGACCAAAAATTGTCAGTGTTCTGGAATTTGGCCGTTCTGATAGGCGTATAGTGGTATTTTGTTGTTGTTTTAATTTGCATTTCCCTGATGACATATGATGTGGAGTGACTTTTCATATGCTTATTTGACATTTGTTTATCTTCTTTGGTGAGATGTTCGTTAAGGTCTTTGATCCATTTTTAAATTGAGTTGTTTTCTTTTTGTGGAGTTTTAAGAGTTCTATGTATATTTTGGATAACAGTCATTTATCAGATGAGTCTTCAGCAAATATTTTCTCCCAGTCTGTGGCTTGTCTTCTCATTCGCCTGACAATCTCTTTTGCAAGGCAGAAATTTTAAATTTTAATGAAGTCCAGCTTGTCAATTATTTCTTCAGTGGATTCTGCCTTTGGTGTTGTATCTAAAATGTCATTGCCAAACCCAATGTCATCTAGGTTTTCTCCTATGTTATCTTCTAGGAGTTTTATAGTTTTCTGTTTTACATTTAGGTCTGTGATTCATGTTGAGTTCATTTTGGATATGGTTACAAAAAGGCAACACAAAGGATCCTTGCACTTGTGGTATTTGAAATATTCTGCAACTTGACTGTGGTGGTAGATATAAAAGCCTGCACTTGTGATAAGTAAAACTGGGGAGATCTGAATAAGATCAGTAGCTTATATCATTGTCTATATTCTGGTTGTCATATTACATTATAGTTTTGCAAAATATTGCCATTGGGGAAAATGGGTATAGTGTACATGGGATTGCTCTGTATTATTTCTTCTAACTTTATATGAATCTATATTTATCTAAATAAAAAGAACTACAGGTTAATCCCAAGAACTAAGCTATATGGTTTCTAGAATCACAGAATTAGTGTTAGAGCTGAGAAAGTCCTTAAAACAGCATTTTCCACATCATGTTCTCAGAAAAGTAGTACCATAACATAGTCTATGAAAAAAAAAAAGGGGGAGTTCATGGTCAAATAAGTAGAGGATGCAGTATAATTTAAATTTCCTCCTGGAGATTTACTATGCTTAGGAATATAATAAAAGTTCTGTAAATTTCTGCATACTAGTCATCATGGCCATGGCCAACTGGGTTGCAAACATCCACAGAATCTCAATGGTATAAAAATAAACTTAACTGATTGGTTAGAGCTTTGCTTATCTAGGGTTTGCTGGCTGGGATGATTTGCTTCTGCTCCATGTGATACATTTCCCTCTCTAACTGTGTGTATCCCCAAATTATTTCATTGTTCTAGGTGCTGGGAAGAGTGGTGATTAAAATAGACATAATCCCAACCATCTGGTGAGGGAGGTAGAGAATCAAATTATCACAGAAACAAAAATGTAAATACATGCTGTAATAAGTGCTATATGAAGGAAAGATATGAGGGAATATAAGAATATATAAAATAGGGATCTGACTTAGTCTGAGAGAGGGAAGTTGGTATGGGAAGGTTTTCAATAGAAGTGACATTTGAATTGATGTCTGAAAGATGAGTAAGCATTAATCAGAAGAAGCATGGTGGCAACTCTGTCCCAAGCAGTATGAAGCATGTACAAAGGCCCTGTGGCTCATGTATAGTTATTGTAGCTAGAGTAGAGAGTACAGAGAAGAGAAGTGTGATATAAAACCATAAAGGAGGATTGGGAGTTCATGGGGGCAGATTCAGGGCTTCATTCTAAAAGGCATAGGAAGCCACTAAATTATGCTAAATAGACCAGCAACATGACTAGTTTTGTGTACTGAGAGGCCCTTTGTGGCTGCAGTGCAGAGGTGGGGAGATGAGAGGGAAGAAGGGAAAAACAGTAAAAACAGTCAAAAGGCTTTTATTCTCCTTTCTTATAAGTTCTGTAAACACTCTTAGTGCATGTTTAGAGAAATTCTATAGCAAACATAGGTTTGCTGGTATATTGTAAACATTCCCTATAACTACTGCAATAGAATCAGAGGCACATATTTGTAGCATTTCTGGCCTAGGGATATTCAAATTGTGCGCTTAGGCTTGAGGAGAGGACACACATTGGGCTTCCCCCAGGGGTGGGTTAGAGATTGTGTTCCATGCTTTTAATTTGTTTTTACATACATGACACAATTTTTTTTCTTAAGATAAATCTGTTAGGGTTGTGCTTTTTCACTTAGCAAAAGTTAGAAAAATTAGATTCAGCTGTGATTCTAAATCAATTATTATGTCCTCAAGGTTTTGGAACACATTGTAGTGCCTCAACTAATTCTCTGCTTGCAAGGAAAGTTTAAGCATCTGTCATTCATGTGGCTGAACCACTACTCCCAAGAGAATAAATATGTCCCCAAATAAGAGGATAAGTAGAAAAGCCACTTATTCAAAAAAGGCATTGGTGGGGGGTGCTACTGGAGACATCAGGCTGAGGGGCTAGAAATAGTTCCCAGGGATGGCTGAAGGGAACAGCAGCTGGAGTAGGAAGTCAGGTAAGATGGCATCTTCTAAAGTTTGGTGGTGGGCAGGATGGCAGCTGAAACGGAAAATAAATAATTTTTCTCCCCTTGGCTTATGAAGCACCTACTTCAGAATAAGAGAAGCTCTACCACAGCAGAGGTAGCCAGCAACTCTCAGGAATGTGAGAAGTACAGTGGTCCCCCCTTATCTACTGTTTTACTTTCTGTGGTTTTAGTTACATGCCATCAACCTCGGTCCAAAAATATTAAATGAAAAATTCCAGAAATAAACAATTCATAAGGTTTAAATTGCACGTCATTCTGGGTAGCATGATGAAATCTTGTGTCATCCTGCTCCATTCTGCCCAGAATGTGAATCAACCCCTTTCCCAGGGTATCTGAGAGAGAGAGAGAGAGAGAGAGAGAGAGAGAGAGAGAGAGAGAACATATCACACACTCACATAACTTTTATCACAGTATATTGTTATACTTGTTCTACTTTATTATTAGTTACTGTTCTTAATCTCTTACTGTACCTAAACTTAATCATAGGTATGTATGTATAGGAAAAAACAGTATATATAGGGTTCCATACTATCTATAGTTTCAGGCCTCCATTGGGGGTCTTGGAATGAATCCCCTGCAGATAAGGGAGGACGACTGTAGAGTGCTTCCATCCAACCCTATCCATTCTCATTCCTAGGAGATTCAGTGAGAGTTTCAGGAGGGCAGCCTATAGTGAGAAGGAGCCAGAAGCAGAAAGGCAACCAGTGTTTTCTTGTTGCTGTTAAGCCGGCTGTAACTCTGTAGGTTTCCAGCCAGATCCCCTTTACTGCATTAAGATTCCCACCCACCATCTGCTGTGAGTGTTGACCCCTAACAGCTCAGAGCTTCCCCTTTTGCCGAAGATTTGTCCTCAGCTGAATGACAGCTGCCTCACCTGGGAGTTAAGTAAGCTTGCCCTCCCAACATCTGGGGTCCACTGCTAATGACATCCTGGCATTGGGATACAAAAGGCCAGTCCCCTTGCCTCAAAGTGCTATTCATGTAGAGCTATTTATGCTCCAGGGCTTTCCATGGGATCAGATTAAAGCTAGTCTCTGGCCAAACCCACACTCTCTCTTAGTTGCCACCTGCCCTCCCCTGCCTGGTACCCTGGGAAGTTTATGTTAAACCCCAAGACTCTAGTTCCACAGGGGATTTCCTATAGAGCAGGGGTCAGCAAATTGTGGTCCAAAGGACAAATCTGGCCTGCAGCCCCCCCTTTTTTAAGCGAAATAAGCCTGTCAGAGAAAGATAAATATCACATGATATCACTTATATACAGCCCATTTTTATATAAAACCGATAAGCTAAGAATGGTTTTATATTTTTAAATGGCTAAAAAAAATAAAAATAATTGTGGCTTGTGAAAAATCATATGCAACTCAAATTTTAGTGTCCATAGGTACAGTTGTATTAGCATCCAGGCACACCCATTTGTTTATACATTGTCTGTGGCTGCTTTCCCACTACAACAGCAGAGTGGAGTAGTTGCAACCGAGACTGCATAGCCTGCAAAGCCTATAATGTTTACTATCTGCCTGTACAGAGAATGTTTGCTGGCTCCTGCTACAGAGGAATGAGGGGCTTCAGTCCTGATCTGTTTGACAGAGTTCGCTGTGAATAGCTAATTCCAGCTGTTACAAGATCTTTTTCTGGGTAATGAGTCTGAACTGAGCAGAGTAGAAGGAAGGAAGTAATTGTGTATGTGGTCAATGGAGTAAGGAGCACTGAGTAAGAGGTAAAAACTCACTGAGAAAAGGGGCATTACAGCCTTGAAAGACTCATAGTTTTTCTTACTAAGTGGAAGGAAGAGGCTGAATTGCAGCAGAAGGGACTTGGAAAAGTGGGGATAATGGAGTGGGCCAGTAAGGAACTCACAGAGCTAAAATAAATGAAAATCAGTTATTGCTTTCCCATAGTGTTGAAGCCCCAGGAATTCCACTGAAGCAGCCAAAATGGATTAAATTCCAACTGGGGGCAAGGCTTGCTATTGATCGCAGACCCATCCAGCAATCCTGCATCTTAGCAGGAATTATTACTCTCTGAGAAATCCTGCCTAGAATAGGGCCTCCATCACTTTCCTGTTAACTCGAGAAAGCATTCCAGGCAGAATGAGGTCAATAGTATGGAACCTTGCAGTACAAGCTGAAGAGGGGAGAAGATGTGAAGTTGAGTGGGCTCTCATTCTAATTAAACTCACATTTGTTTGCTATAGAGCAAGGTTCTCGCATATGATAGCACCCTTATCTGAGGTTTTCTTTCCGTGGTTTCAGTTACCCACAGTCATCCATAGTCTGAAAATATTAAATGAAAAATTCCAGACATAAACAATTTATAAGTTTTAAATTACATGCATTTTTGAGTAGCATGATGAAATCTCATGCTATCTCACTCTGTCCTGCCCGGGACATAAATCATCCTTTTGTCCAGTGTGTTCACATTGTATGTACAGAACAATAAGACATTTTGTAAGAGAGATTGACTGCATTCACATAACTTTTATTACAGTATATTTTATACTTCTTCTATTTATTAATAGTTATTGTTGTTAATCTCTTACTGTTCCTAATTTATAAATTAAACTTTATCACAGGTATGTACATACAGGAAAATGCATAGTCTATATAGGGTTTGTTACTATCCGTGGTTTCAGGCATCCATTGTGGGTCTTGAAATGTATCCCCTGCAGATAAGGGGGGACTACTGTATATGTTACCAGTCAATTATGAGTCCCAATTTATGAATGAAGAAACTAAGACTCCAACAGTTTTAAAATATTTTTACAGTATCACAATGCTAGTAAGTGAAAGTAGCAGTGTTGGCATATTAGATAGGCATCATGGGGTGAAAAGAGGATGAAGGAGGTGGTGGGAGAATTCCACTGCACATAGGAACTCAGGTGGCCACCCCTGGGACTAGGCCTTGAATTCTGTGGATTTAGACCATCTTGCAAAGTGAGTATGGGACCAGGTGTGAGCATATTAAGGAGGTTGTAGGTGATGAAAACAACTCAAGCTGTAATTATGGGTGAAGGTAGAGTGTTCTCTACAATGTAGTATGTTTTCTGAAAAGGAAAGGCTGCACAGACAGTGATTTAAAATATGGAGCCTGAAACCATATTGTCTGCCTAGTAGCTGTGTGAACTTGGGAAAGTCAGTTAACCTCTCTGTGCCTCAGTAAAATGGAGCCAACAATAGTACCTATCTCATAGGGTTGCTATGAAGATTAAAAGGGGTTAATATTTGTTTTTTGTTTTATTTTGCTTTTGTTTTTTGTTAATCCTCACCTGAGGATATTTTCTTCATTGATTTTTAGATAGAGTGGAAGGGGGGGGGGAGAGAGAAACATCAATATGAGACACATTGATTGGTTGCCTCCTGCACGATCCTGACCAGGGCTGGGGATCAAACCTACAACCCAGGTACATCCCCTTGACTGGGAATCAAACCCGAGACCCTTCTATCTGCAGGCCAATGCTCTAACCACTGATCCAAACCAGCAAGGTCAAAGGGATTAATATTTGTAAAATGTAAATATGCCTTTATTAAATAAAGTAGATAATGGAGATCATTAGTAATGTGCTTGTAAACACTGAACAATCAATTCTAGAGGGAAAAAATGTTTCGAAAGTTCTGATTTGTAGCATTTGTTGATTCCCATGGTGTAAACACTCCCACCATGGCAGTTTTCAAGCTACTCACATAGCATCTTTGAATGCAAAATTGGGAAGAGATGAGTACAGAAGTGCATATTATATGGTATTTCTACCATACATATGCAATAGATGTAATTGATCTCAAGAGCATAATCATCTGCAATAGCCCCTCCTTATCTGTGGGGGATATGTTGCAATATCCCCAGTGGATGCCTGAAACAGTGGATAGTTCTGAATCCTGTATATACTATGTTTTTTCCTATACATACATACTTAATGATAAAATTTAATTTATAAATTAGGCATAGTAAGAAATTAACAACAATAACTAATAATAAAATAGAACAATAATAACAATAAAATAAGGGTGACTTGAATACAAGCACTGCAATACCATTACAGTCAATCTGATAACTGAGATGGCTACTAAGTGACTAACAGGTGGACAAAATATACAGCATGGAAACATTGGACAAAGAGATTATTCATGTCCCAGGTGTGACAGAGCAGGATGTTACAAGATTTCATCATCCTACTCAGAATGGTGTGCAATTTAAAACTTATGAGTTGTTTATTTTGGGAATTTTTTATTTAATATTCTCAGACCATGGTTGACCACAAGTAACTGAATCCACAGAGAACAAAACTGCGAATAAGGGAGGACTACTGTAATGCAATAAAATAATTAGAAAGTGATGAGTTTTGAGTATTACCTTTGTTTTAAAAATAATTTAATTGTAAGCTTCTATAATTTAATTTTTGAATATAGGCTATATTTAACAGTTGGCTCTTAAATTCTGACATTTTAACTGTTCGCCCTCATGAGAAGGTATAAGGCAGATTCATCATTCCTGTACTGAATGGCACATAGTTTAGAGACTCTAGTCTTCATGGCAAAAAATATATCTGTGGGATGAATTGCTAAGTGGATACGCCAAACCTCTGTACTTCAGTAGACATGAACATTGCTTAAAATGTGGGGATACAGGTGACTGTATCATTATAGGTGGACCTCTCATGGTGGCAGCAGGAGTTGATGCTAACTCAGAACTGTTAACTCCTAGAAACCATCCCAGATCAAGAATCTGCTCTTGCAGCTTCCCCTTGAAAGAGGGTGGATTTCTGGAAGACTTTTCTTTATTGTGGAGCACAAAGAAACCACGCTGGATTATGTTGGCAACACAACTAAACACAATGAGAGCTTAGTTGGGGAATTTAGGTAGTGCTTTATAAACATTGGGATAAATCAATGTATGATGATGGGAAAACAAAAGTGTGTTGTCATCTCATCCATATATTCCCCTGTTTTCCTTGTATCCCTCCTTGAGGGCTATCAGGATGTTGAATCATTGTCCAGGAGAGGGTAGAGTAAGATGTATTGGAGTTGTCCTTGAAAAAAGGGTCAACCTCTGAATATAGTCATAGATTTATTCTGAGAAATCCCTTCAGCCTTCCGAATACACTCCACCCCCATACACACACAGCATTAGTAGATTTTCAACAATTTTTTTTCTGATAAATGATTAAGTGAATAGAGCAATTTGACTTCAAACAATCAAAGGTGTGTTTTTTTCCTTCATGAAAAAGAATTATCTAATCGTTCATGTCATGGTTCTCAGCACTATGATAGAATTACTGTTCGTAACATTCTCTCCCCTTTCCCCACCTCCCCTAGAGGAATACATTTCCCTATTCCATTGATGTTGGACTTAGTCATGTGACTTACTTTGGCCCATGAGATGTTAGCATGCATGAAACAAGCAAAGTTTTAAAGAACACTTGAGGTTTGGGCATGCATGCTTGTGTCTCTGCTGTCACCATGAAAAGAGCTTCCCGTATGGAGTTGCTACCTCTTTAGCCTAGGCTGATGGATGAAACACAATGGGGAGAATAGCAAGGCAATCCTTATTGGGCTCACAGTTTGAAGCAGAATAGCCTATTAGAGGCCAACTTAGAACATCCAAACTCAGCCAACTCACAGACACATGAATGTGGTTGTTTGTTATGCAGCAGTAACTAATATAACCAAAAGTAGACCTTGAGGCTAAATGCTACAGGACATACACAGGGTTATGGGCCTGGTACAAACTTAATGGAATTAATACCTTTGTGTCAAGAGGTTATAAGCAGAGGGAACACTTTTTCAATTTATTCACCCATCCATTATTTTTATCAAGAGCTTATCATGTGCAAGATACTCTGCTAGATATGCAAATACAACCTGACATTGAAAACCAAAATTCCACTCTTGAATTTGAAGAATCATTACTCTGCTTTCACATAAGGAGCTTGGGTCATGGTTCTTCTGAATGTATGTGGTCCCTGCCTGTATTTTCTCCATTAAGGAATATATGAATCCCTGGACAATTTCTACTGGCATCTTTTTAGGGAGGAAGGGATGGAAAGAAACTTTTCTCTCTTTATTTAAAAGGCCACTTGACTTATTTAATAGTTAGGACTCTTTTTGCTGTGAGAGAGGGAAAGCCAACTCAAAGTGGATTAAGCCTAAGAAGAAACATTAGTCACCTAACTGAAAAGTCCAGAGAACTGGCATCAGGAAAATATTGACCCAGTGGTTCATCAATATCATTAGGACACACTTTATCTCTGTCTTAGCTCTACTGTTTTCTGTGTTGCTTTTATTCCAGAGTCCTTGTGGTGAAAATATGGAAGCCAAAAATTCTAGGTCTTCATCATCCCAGGTTCAAACCCAAAGGAAAAGGTTTTTTTCTGCAGCTCTCACCAAATCCAGAGATTGTCTCTGACTAATACTATTGGCTTCACTTGAGTCGCAAGCCTATCCCTGAAGCAATCATTGTGGTTGAGGAAATGAAATGTTCTGATTGGCTTGGGATGAGTTATGTATCATGATTGTGCTTCCCTCCCTTAAAGAGCTATAAGCAAAGAAGGAAAAGAGAAAATTGGAATAATGTTACCAGGTAAAAGGAAACTATGGATAAAAAAAAGAAAAATAAATATTGGTTACTTTATAAGTAAATATGTAGGTAAATTTTTTTGACAAGGATGCTACATATAATAGAATGAAGTTGGACACATACATCATACCATATACAAAATTAATATGAAATTGATCAAATATTTAAATGTAAACACAGAAGTAAATATTTATGGTTTTGGATTTGGTAATGGATTATTAGATATGACACCAAAAACACAAACAACAAAAGACAAACTAGATATGTTGGACTTCATTAAAGTTAAAAACTTGTACAGTTCAAATGACACTATCAAGAAAGTCAAAAGATAATCCAGGAATGGGAGAAAATATTTGCAAATGACATGTCTAATAAAGGACTTATTTCTAGAATATATAAAGAATTCTTACAACTCAATAATAAAAAGACAAATAACCCAATTAAAAATAGGCAATGTGTTTGAATAGACATTCCTCTGAAGAGGATACGCAAATAGCCAATAAGTAGATGAAGAGAGGCTCAACATCAATAGTCATTAGAGAAATAGAAATCAAAACCACAATTAGATTCCACTTCACACCCACTAGGATGAATATAATTAAAAAGTTATAAGAACAAGTGTTGACATGGATGTGGAAAAAGTGGAACTTTTATACACTGCTGGTGGGAAAGTAAATTGGTACAGCCACTATGAAAGCAGTGTGGTAGTTCCTTAAAGATTTAAACATAGGGTTACCATATGACTCAGTTATTCCACTGCTACATATACACCCAAGAGAAATGAAAATGCATCCACACAAAAATTTGTACATAACTTTTCATAGCAGCATTATTCATAATAGCTAAGAAGTGGAAACTATCCAAATGTCTATTAATTAATAAATGGATAAATAAAATATGATACATCCATACAATGGAATATTATTTGACCACCAAAAGAAATTAAATAGTGATACATGCTGAAACGTGGATGAATCTTGAAAACTATATGCTCAGCAAAGAAACTCCTCACAAAAGATCATATATGACCCCCTCCTCCCCACTCCTGCCCCCACCTTCCTTCACTCCACTGTTGTCTGTGTCCATTGGTTATGCGTATATGCATATAAGTTCTTTGGTTTATCTCTTCCCTTCCTCTTCCCCCCTTCTCTCTGAGGTTTGTCAGTCTGTCCCCTACTTCCATGTCTCTGGATCTATTTTGTTCATCAGATTATTTTGTTTATTAGATTCCACAAATAAGTGAGATCATGTGATACTTGTCTTTCTCTGACTAGTTTATTTTGCTTAGCATAATACTCTCCAGGTCCCTCCATGTCATCTCAAAGGGTAAGAGATCTTTCTTTCTTACAGCTGCATAGTATTCCATTGTGTACATGTACCACAGCTTTTTTATCCACTCATCTACTGATGGACACTTGGGCTGTTTCCAGATCTTAGCAATTGTAAATAGTGCTGCTGTAAAGATTTTAAGAAAAGAGTTCTAAAAAGAGATAACAGAGAAGATAGAGGAAAACAAATAAAGAAATGCCAAAGAGTATATTTCCCTGAAGTAAGGAAAGATTTAAGTGGTTAGGTAGAAAGGACATGCTAAATATTTTATAAAAATACAGCAGGGGGTAGAGGGTAGGAGTGGGGGAGACATAATATAGAGAGAATTTGTGACATTTGGGAATAAAAGGAAAATCTTTATTTAAGCAAAAAGATCATATATGATTCCATTTATATAAAATGTCAAGAATAGACAAATCTATAGAGGCAGAAAGTAGTTACTGGTTAGTAGGGGTGAAGAGGATGTGAGGATTGGGATTGGAAGGTGGTAATTAAAAGGCATAGGGTTTCTGCCCTGACCGGTTTGGATCAGCGGTTAGAGCGTTGGCCTGCGGTCCAGAGAGAGCAGGGTTCGGTTCCCGCTAAGGGCACATACCTCGGTTGGGATTTGTCCCCGGCCCTGGTTGGTCGTGCAGGAGGTAGCCACTCGATGTGTCCCTTTCACGTCGATGTTTCTCTTTCTCTCTCTCTTTCTTTCTCTCCCTCCCACTCTATCTGAACAGAAAATGGAAAAATGTCCTCGGGTGAGGATAAAAAAAAAAAAAAAAGGCATAGGGTTTCTGCCCTGCCAGTGTGGCTCAGTTCGTTGAGCATCGTCCCATGCACCGTGAGGTCACTGGTTGGATTCTGGGTCAGGGCACATGCCCAGGTTGCAGGCTGGATCCTCAGTAGGAGGAGTGCAGTAGGCAGCAGATCACATAAATGTCTCTCTCTCCTTCTCCCTTCCTCTTTCTCTAAAAATCAATGAACATCTTTTTAAAAAAGGCATAGGGTTTCTTTTTGGAGTGGTGAAAATGTTCTAAAATTGTGGCAATGGTTGCACAACTGTGTAAATGTACTAAAAACTATTGAATTGTACACGTTAAAGGGAATGAATTATATGGTGTATTTGTAATATCTAAATAAAGCTGTTACAAAAGAAAGTAAATATCTATCAACATGAAATAGTATAATTTCTTAAATAAACTAATAGTTTATGGTACCAACCATGAAGTAGACAATGAAACTATGTATTTATAAAATAGTATATTTGATATTCCATAAAGATTTCAGTATCTCTAATTTGCCTCCCCCCCCCATTTTCTTATTAATGTGTTGTTCTGTATCATGAATCTTCTTCTTATATGAAAAATAATGGTAATTAATAATAATAATGATAATAACAAATCATAGATGACAAAAATGGACTGAATTGGGAATCATTTCTCAATTTTCATATATATAGTATGTTAGGAATTTCAGATTATGTAAGGATGACTGATATGATTTATTAACAGAATAATCCATATGACATAATCAATATGTATTAGGTTTGGTAATCTTTTACAGGCATGCCTAATTAGCATTTTATACTGACATTCTTAATAAAAATAGAGCCTCCTAACATTCTGAGGGTTGCATTAATTTGTAACACATGATGGCACAAAAGACAGAAAATTTTATTTTAAGTCTTCATTAATGGCCTGGAAGAGAGAATAAACATCAGGCTCATTAAGTTCTCCACTGATACCCAATTAGAAAGTTTTCCCACACTGGGAAGGCCAATAAAGTTATATAAATGGATCTAGAGAGTTTGAGTTAATTTGAACATGAATCAAACTATAGTGATTTAACCTGTTTGAAGACAAGGTAATGTATTTGGAGGAAATAAAACAACTGTGACAATTATATTCTTGGAAGGTAGTGTGGCCAAAGATAGAATTATAGACTAAATATAGGTAGAAGTAAACTTTCAATGTGTTATAAAGGGCCTGTAGTCAGTCCATATTGGACAGATGATCACAACATGTGAATTTAAGTGACATAATTGAATACATTTTATTAAAACCCTACTCAGATAGGGGTTAAGAACTTGGGATATGGAGTCCGATAGCTCAAGTCTTAATCTTGTTTCTGCCATTCACGAATTCAAGTTAATTTACTTCTTTATACTTCATTTCCATCATGTATTAAATATAGATAATAACTTCTTTTCTCACAGGAATAAAGAATATAATCTTAGCTGGGGATTGTAGCACAGTGTCTGGCATTCAGGGACCAATCCATGTTAGCAGTTTTAATCATTATTACTTTTATTACTGTTTCAACAGCCTCCTAATGGTTTATCCTGACTCCTGTTAACACTGTACTTTGCCACTAAATGATCTTTCTAATAAACAAATGTGAAGCTGTTGTATTTTGGCTTAAAACATTCTACTGGCTGTATGAAGCTTATAGACCAAAGTTCAAATCACTTGCAAGGCTCATAAGGCTCATCAAGATCCAGCCCCAACCTCCTTCTCTATCTTTTTCTCCAGCTATTTCCCCTTATACATTCTATCTTTCAGTTATCCCAAGCTTTTACTTCTCTTGGAATCCAAAATCTTTACATGAACTATTCCTTTTTCCTGAAGTGGGAGAAAAAAAAAACCTTCTGCTTGTCGAGAATTGTGAAGGGTCTGTGATTTTTATTCTACCAGCAACCTGACAAGTTAGCATGGGTTTCATGGATGCAGTCAGAAAACATGAAATCCCTGAGTCAGAGACAAAGATCTCTATTACTCACAGCACAAAAAGAAGCAACAGTTCATGTTTTTGTCAGTCTCCCTTGCCTTCCAAGTCCCACAAATGTGACATGGAGTGGCCCAGGTGGGTGTTGCACATACAGTTGGCTTGTGTCACTGTTGAGGGCCCCAATCTTAGGAAACTAAAATATTTTATAATAGGAAGCAAGCAAACCTACCTGAACTTTGCCCCAGATGGATATATTATCTTTATTATATTGGACAGTAAACAAATCTGCTACCTCTTCTAGAAAGTGACAGTCTCTATTTTCCAAGGCTATAAAAATATCCTTGCCCAATATCACAGCTTATAAAACAAACAACAGCAGCCTGTGTTTATTTAAAATGTTGACAAAGCATCAAACTACAAGTGTTGGCGAGGGTGTGGAGAAAAGGGGACTCTAGTACACTGCTGGTGGGAATGCAGACTGGTGCAGCCACTATGGAAAACACTATGGTGTTACCTCAAAAAATTAAAAATTGAATTACCATTTGACCCAGTGATCCCACTCCTAGGAATATACCCTAAGAAGCCTGAAACACCAATCAGAAAGAATACATATACCCCCATGTTCATAGCAGCACTATTTACAATAGCTAAGATCTGGAAACAGCCCAAGTGTCCATCAGTGGATGAATGGATAAAAAAGCTGTGGTATATATACACAATGGAATACTATGCAGCTGTAAGAAAGAAAGATCTCTTATCCTTTGAGATGATATGGAAGGACCTGGAAACTATTATCCTAAGCGAAACAAGCCAAGCAGAGAAAGACAAATATCACATGATCTCACTTATTTCTGGAATATAATGAACATAACAGTCTGAGGAACAGGGTAGTCCCAGAGACGTGGAAGTAGGGTACAGACTGACAATCGACAGAATAAGGGGGGGGGAGATAAACCACAGAACTTATACGCATATATGCATAACCAATGGACATAGACAACAAAGCTGGGGATGGGGAGGGAGGGGAGGAGGGTGACAATGGGGGAAAAAGGAGAAACATCTGTAACAAAATAAAATAAAATAAAATGTTAATAAAATAAAATAAATTAAAATGTTGACACTTTTTATTGAAATTTTTGCAATAATTTTGATTTTTAAAAATATTGCATTTAATATTTATTTTGACAAATGACTTTTTTGAAATTATTTTGAATTTTGTATCTGAGGCAAGTGCTTCACTCACCTCACTGTAATCCCAGCCTTGCAAAAAAAATCTAATTTTTATATTTACCTATTATCTACATTTGTAATATATATAATTTATATGTCTGTGTATATAATTTTGTATAAATCTTTCTTTATAGCAATATTGATAGATACACACACAAACACATACACATACTTTTCTTCAGTGACACCAAAGGAATTAATTATAAAAGCTGTTCTGTACCTTACTTTTTCATTTAATAATATATTTTATCCACCTTTCACATAAGCACACAAATCTACATTATTCACTTAAAGTTCCATAAAGCTCCACAGGATTGAAGCACTATACTTTCTTTAATCAGTATCCTATTGATGGACTTTGAAGTATTTCCAGTTCTTTGTCATTAAAAGAAATGCTGTCAGAAACATCCTTCTACCTACATAGGGTGAAGTGAATGTATAGGACAATTTCAGAGCAATAAAATTGCTGGATTAAAGAGTGTGTAATTATATATTTGATGGATATTACCAAGTTGCTTCCCAGAAACTCTTCACACTCCCACTAACAAAGTATGAAAATGCATATTTCCCCTACACTCTCAAAAACACTGGGTATTAACAAATCTATAAAGTTTTTGCTAACTTAGTATATGAAAAATATTACTATCTTTTGATTTGCATGTTTTCAATTGCAAGTGAATTTCAGCATGTTTTCAGCACGTTTAGTGGCTATATGTAATTTGTTTTCTGGAAACTGCCTGTTCATATTCTTTTTCCACTTTATATTATTTGTTCTGTTTTTAAATGTTTTTCCTGTTGGTCATTTTCTTAGGCAGAAGTGTTTTTTTTCAATAGTAAAATTTAACAATCTTTTATGGAGTCCAAATTTTGTATCTTTCAGACTTAATAAATTTTTAAATTAAAAAAATCCATTATTCTTATCCTTAAGCAATCAATTTAAAAAACCAATTCAATTTTCTTCTGATAAACACTAAACAGTTATTTTATTTGTCATCTTGTCTGTCTTGCCTATTCATTGTCTTATTAAAAATTTTTATTCAACGAGTTTGGAAGTCTTCCTTCTTCTTGAATTTTTTGAAATAGTTTGAGGAGAATGGGTGTTAGTTCTTCTTTGAATGTTCAGTAAAACTCCCCCGTGAAGCCATCCGGGCCTGGGCTTTTGTTTGCTGGGACAGTCTTGATTATATCTTCAATTTCCTTAGCTGTTATTGGTCTGTTCAAGTTTTCTATCTCTTCCCGGTCCAGTTTTGGGAGACTATGTGTTTCTAGAAATTTGTCCATTTCACTTAGATTGTCGAATTTGTTGCCATATAAATGTTCATAGTATTTGCTAATGATCCTTTGTATTTCTGTTGTGTCAGTTGTTACTTCTCCTCTTTCATTTCTGATTTTGTGTATTTGGGTTCTCTCTCTTTGTTTCTTGGTGAGTCTAGCTAAGGGTCCATCAATCTTGTTTATCTTTTCAAAAAACCAGCTCTTTGTTTCATTGATCCTTTGAATTGTTTCTCTGGTCTCTATGTCATTTATTTCTGCTCTGATCTTTACTATTTCCTTCCTTCTACTTGCTCTGGGTTTTTCTTTTTGTTTGCTTTCTAGTTCTTTAAGTTGTGAGGTTAGATAGTCTATTAGAAATTTTTGTTGTTTCTTGAGGTAGGCCTGTAGTGCTATGAACTTCCCTCTCAGAACAGCTTTCGCTGCATCCCATAGATTTTGTGTTGTTGTGTGTTCATTTTCATTGGTTTCCAGGAAGTTTTTAATTTCTTCCTTGATCTCCTCAGTAACCCATTCATTGTTTAATAACATGCTATTTAGCCTCCATGTATTCAAATGGCTTTGCATGTTCTTGTTGCAATTGATTTCTAGTTTCATGCCATTATGACCTGAGAAGATGCTTGATATGATTTCAATCTTCTTGAACTTGTAGAGACTTAGTTTTTATCCTAACATGCGGTCTATCTTTGAGAATTCACCATGTTCACTTGAGAAGAATGTGAATTCTGCAGTTTTGGGGTGTAATTCTCTGTAGATATCTATAAATCCATTTGATCTAGTGCATCATTTAGAGTCTCTGTTTCCTTGTTCATTTTTTGTCTAGAGGATCTATCCAGTGATGTCAGCGGGATGTTGAAGTCCCCTGCTATGATTGTTTTGCTGTTGATTTCTCCTTTGAATTCCTCCAGAAGTTTTAAAATGTATTTTGGTTCTCCTATTTTGGGTGCATATATGTTTACCAAGGTTATATCTTCCTGTTGGATAGATCCTTTCAATATTATGTAGTGACCTTCTTTGTCTCTAGTTATGGCCTTCATTTTGAAATCTATTTTATCAGATATGAGTATTGCTACCCCAGCTTTTTTTTCCTTTCTGTTTGCTTGGAAGATTTTTTTCCATCCCTTCACTTTCAGCCTATGTGAGTCTTTTGTTGTGAGGTGGATCTCTTGTAAACAACATATATATGGGTCACGCTTTCTTATCCAATCCGCTACTCTGTGTCTTTTGATCGGGGCATTCAGTCCATTTACATTTAAGGTGATTATTGATATGTACTATTTATTGCCATTTTTGTTTAGTGTGGTTCTATTTTCCTTCCTATTTCTTCTACTAATTACAGCAGTCCTTTTAACATTTCTTGCAGTGCTAGTTTTGTGCTAATGTATTCCCTTAGCCTTTTGTCTGGGAAGCTCTTTATTTGACCTTCTATTTTGAATGACAGCCTTGCTGGGTAGAGTAGTCTTGGATTCAGATTCTTGTTTTTCATGACCTTGATTACTTCATGCCATTCCCTTCTGGCCTGTAGTGTTTCTGTTGAGAAGTCAGCTGATAGCCTGATGCTAAAAACATGTTTCTGCTTTCTCAAATTCAAGGTGGAGCACCTAACTCAGAACTTACCTGAGGAAGATTGATGGTTTGGGTAGAATTTTAGAAATCTTTTTAAGATTATCTTGTTTTGCTTAACTATCATTTTAGTAAGTTAATTGATTATTGTAACCATTTATTTGTTGTAAGTTCTGTGTAAATTTGATGAGGGGAATGCTAATAATCAAAATCACATCTACCCTGTTTCTCTGACATAGTTTTCAAGCATCTGCACTATCCCATTATGCTTGTAAGTTTCCACTGTCTTTTGATAGTAATAAAGAGAACTATAAGAGAACAGCTTTACTGGCATTGGATACTTTATTCTGAAGCATATGACAAATGGCCTATTTACCTATTTCTCTGATTCTTTATAGTATCTTTTTTTTGCAAGGAGTGTGGAATACTTCACAACTATTTATTTTGTTTTTATTACATTTCTGTGATGTTCAGAATGGACAGACATATTTGACTTGTTTCACATTTTCTTTTTATTGCACTGATGTTAGAAAAAATTACTAAATGGCATTCAATCTTTAAGAAGTATTGAGAATTATCATTATTATGTTAAATTCTGTAAGCCTAGTGTCCATATTTTTAAAATAATACCCATATGAGCAAATGGTGTGTTTAATGCTATTGTCCACCACATTAGTTTGTGGGCTCAGACTGCAAAAGCCAGGGATCAGCAAACTTTTCCTATAAAGGGACACATGATAAATATTTTAGGCCTTGTGGGCCATACAGGGTTGGCTACAACTGCTCAACAATTCTATAATAGCAGAAAAGCAGCTATAAGCTGTACATAAACAAATGAGCATGGTCATGTTCCAATAGACCTTTATTACAAAAGCAGAAGGTGGTCCGAATTTGGCCTATACTGCTATAGTTTGTTGACCCCTGGTGCAAAATCTTACAAGAAAGGCTATAATCTGGGCTTCACAGTTTCAGAGTACTAATTTCACTCTTCATTTGTGTATGCACTTCAAAGCTGTCAGATAATCTCTAAATAAGAATGGTTAGATTGTGCAAACAAACACATCTGGGCAAATCCGATTAGTTTTATCCCAATGACTTTAACCACGTGGCCTGTTCTTGTTTACTTGCATTCAGCCTAATCTCAGAAACTGCGAGAAAGTTGGGCTGGAAACTTGGCCAAAAATGAAGTTTGGATACGGCTTGCTGTCCAGCAGCAACATGTTTAAAACAAGGGAACCTAATGATTTTCAAGATTCTTCCACTTCCAGTTTTCCAGGATATGTCTTAGGCCATCTACTCATTCATCACACACACACACACACACACACACACACACACACACACACACACAAACAACAAATGGCTACAAATGTGGCCTTTGAGGTGACCACACTCAGAATATCACTAAGTCCTGCTGGTCACTGATTTAATGTTAATGAAAATAATGGTTATTTTATATTGAGCCATCTGTTATTTTTCTCATGTAAACCTTATCAATACCTCTAAAGTAAGACACTCTTATTCTTTTATAGTTAAGGCCACTGAGACTTAGTCTCCCCCAAGCTGCCCAGATCCATGTGTTCTGAATGCAAAGCCTCTATTCATTTCACTTCAAAAGCTTCCATCCCACATAGAGCTCTGAGAGAAATAATAGTAATGATGCCATTATGAATAACAACAGCTAATGTTGATTGGGCACTACAAGGTGCTGGCACTAAGTTCTTTATAGGTGTGAACTCATTTATCTCTCCCAATAGGTCTATTTCCTCTTGCCATCCACACTTTCTAGATTAGGAAACTGAAGCACAGATAATGACCCAAAAAAACTGATCTCAAGGCAATTACTAGAGTTGGAAAGCATCACTCACTCCAAGTGGAAACAACATAGGCAGGAAATTCCTCCTTCATTTTCCAGTGTCAGATGAGGAAGAAAAATCCCTGAGGTCTAGAAAAACAGTTAAGTCCCAGCCTGGCTTCATATTCTAACTACATCTCTCCTCTCTCTACTCACCCTTCATGTCAATTCATTTTGTGCTGATAAATTCCAACCTCCCTGGAGTCTTTCCTATGCTGCCAGATGAAACATGCATTAAAGCCGAGCACTATGAAGAAGCGTCACATGGACAAGGGCAGGGAATAGATCTGTCTCTCTGTTAAAAGGAGAGATAAACTAATTACCTCCTTCTGCCCCTCCCTTTCCATTGTTCTGCTGAAAGCCACACAACAGTGACACCAGAGAAGCTCAGGCAGCACTCCAGAGCCTGGGTATTCAGGACAAGCAAGGCAGAGGGCACAAAGGAGAAGGGAAAAAGAACTATACACATCACCAGCTGGGTCAAGTAGCTTCAACTGTGAATATGGTGCTGCCTTTCAAAATGTCTCCATGGTGGATAGAGGCTTTTTCTTGTTTTTGCTGTTGTTGTTAATTATAATAATGATATCAGATGCAAATCTAATCCCTGCTGTGAAGAAAATAGATGTCCTCTGTATGCTCTTTTATTTGGGGGATTGTGAGGTGACAGGAATTACCCATCATTTCTTTCTTCAAAAAGTTTTTGCCATCTACACTTCTTCCTTCACATAGTATGAAGATTGAAGATCTTTCCACGCCTGAGGATAAGAGTTGCAAAGCTTGGAAAAAGAAGCAAATAATTTTTCCCCAAGGATGGCATTTGCTGTTGCACTTTTCCCACTCCCAGTTTTTCCTACCAGAACAATCCTCAGAGTGTTGTCCTGAAATGCCAGCTTAACTGAGGCCACTTGTTGTGAACCAACTGATAATTAGACTGCAGTGACAGTTATAGGTTAGGTATCATGCCCACAACATTCTACCAGATTACAATGCCAGTGTCAGACAAAATGCCACTACACAAAAAAGTCTTTTGAATGTTTTTTAACTTTTTACTTTTAAATAATTTTGAACATAAAGAGCTTCGAAAATAATATGGAGAGCTTTCCTCTCCCCGCTTGCCCGCACTGTCACTGAGCCCGCACCCAGCGCCTCACTGCCTCTCGCGGAAAAGGTTAATTTAGCATGTCCCCAGGCTTAAACAATTGCTAATTTGAGGTTCTTTGTTCCGTTATTGCTTGGATTTGAAAAGACACCCAGCTCAAGAGAGATCCAAAATGGCGGCAGAGTGAATGGAAGCTACACAGACTGTCTCCCAGGATCAAATTGGATTTACAGCTAAAATAAAGACAAGTCATCAGGAAAATACAACTGAAGAGCAGCTGGAGAGAACCCTTATAACCAGGGACATAAAGAGAACCCCAAATAGAGACTGGTAGGAGCTGCAGAGGCATGAAAATGCTGGCTGGGTGCCCACAGGCAGCAGCTAAGAGGTGTCTTAGCTGTGAGCAGTTCCTTCTGAGAAGTCAGGGGTTAAAACCCTTAGCTGGCTCCAGAGAACAGAGTGGCTGAACAAGGAAAGGTGGCCACATAACACCTGGCTGAGAAAAACACCAGAGTGGAGGTTTTGTCCAGCAGGGAAAGACACGGGGAATATTGGCACTTCCCTGAAGGGCCAGTGCACTAAATTACAGCTACAGCCACCCACCTTGGGCTCCAGCAAAGGGAGGGAAGACTGGAACTGGAGCTGTGTGAGGAGAGTCGGGGGTGCTGGACACTGGGGAAAGAGCTGGGAAGGAAGCCATCAGGAGCTCTATGCTGAGTCACTCCCCCACAAGGCAGTAGCCATATTCCTCATGAAGCCCCTTCCCAGAGTGGATGTAGCCTGGGGGAGAAGCAACTACCCCTCCCTCAGGAATTTAACACCACCCAGCCCAGAGAAAGTGCAACCTGAGGCTCATTAACAGCCAGAGACTACCTGCCAGCCAATAGGCAGAGAAGAGCTTCTGAAAGCTTTGAGTTTTGGACCTGGCTCTCAGTGTTGGGGGTCCTGTCTCTGGGGTCTGAGCTGTGAAGGCTGAGGCCAGAGTTCCTATGCTCGGCCACTCCCCCATCCTTCAGTAGTCATTTCTGTCAAGTACCCCATCAGAGCAGCTTTAGCCTGGAGGAGAAGCAACTGCCCCTCCCTCGGGAATTTAACACCATCTAGCACAGAGAAGAGCAACCTGAGGCTCATTAACAGCCAAAGAATACCAGCAAGCCAATAGGCAGAGACAAGATTCTGAAGGCTTTGAGCCTTGGGCCTGACCCTCAATGTTGGGTGTCCTGGCTTTTGGGACTGAGATGTGAAGGCTGAGGCCTGGATCCCTGTGCTGAGCCAATAACCCACACTGCAGAAAACACTTTCTTCTCAAAGCAACTTTAGCCCAGGGGAAAGCAATTGCCACCCACTGGAAATTTCTTACCCTGCCCACATGAGGGATTTTTTGTTCAGCTGAGGGCTACAACCTGAGGCTCAATAAGTAACTGAGACTAATAGTTAGTTTGCATGAAAAACCTCTGGGATAATTGAATCTTTGCTTGACCTGTGACTCTACCCAGGAAAGTAAGACGAGACATTGGTGTTTAACATGGTCCCTCCATACTCATCTACACCCAGTAGGGGAAGCCACAATCAGTGGAAAGGTGGCCACATAACACTCACAGGCAAAATTTAGCAGGCTCCAAAACCTGCTGAGACAGCCAAAATGGTGAAACAAAGAATCAAATCCCAAAATGAAAGAACAAGAGAATTCTACAGAAGAAGGGATAAATGAAATGGAATTAAGCAAGTTATAAAAGGTAGATTTCAGAGTAATGACTATGAGGAAGCTCAACAGCATGAGTAAAGATATAGAAACCATGAAAATCAACAAATTGGAAATGAAAAAAAAACCCAAGCAGAAATGAAGAATGACATAGCAGAAAAAAAAAAAAAAAAGAACACATTGGGAGGAATAACCAGCAGATTAGAGAAAGCCAAGGATCAAATCAGTGAATTAGAAGGCAGGGTAGAAAAAAAAAAAAATCACCCAATCAGAAAACCAAAAAAAAAAAAAAATTAAAAAACAGGAGGACAGTTTAATAGAGCTGTGAGACAGTGTGAAATGTAACAACCTCCACATCACAGTAGTTCCAGAAGAAGAGGAAAATGATCAAGGGTTAGAGAACATATTTGAAGAAATAGTGGCAGAAAACTTTCCTAACTTAGTGAAGGAAAAAGTCATACAAGCTTAGGAAGCACAGAGAGCCCCAAGTAAGAAGAAACCAAAGAGGCCCACACCAAGACACACCATAATTAAAATGCCAAAAATTAAAAACAAAGAGAGAATCTTAAAGACAGCAAGAGAAAAGCAACAGGTTACCTACAAAGGAGTCTCCATAAGGCTTTCAGCTGATTTCTCAACAGAAACACTACAGGCCAGAAGGGAATGGCATGGAATAGTCAAGGTAACGAAAAACAAGGAGTTGAATCCAAGACTGCTCTGTCCAGCAAGGTTATCATTCAAAATAGAAGGTGAAATAAAGAGATTCCCAGACAAAAAAAGTATAAGGGAGTATATTAGCACCAAACCAGCACTGCAAGAAATGTTAAAAGGACTGTTGTAACAAGCAGAAGAAATAGAGAGAGAAGCATAGCCATAATAAATTAAAATAGCAATAAATAAGTACATATCAATAATAACCTTAAATGTAATTGGATTAAATGCTCCAATCAAAAGACACAGTAGCTGAATGGATAAGAAAGCATGACTCATATATATGTTGTTTACAAGAGACCCATCTCACGACAAAAGATTCACATAGGTTGAAAGTGAAGGGATAGAAAAAAATTTTTTCCAAGAAAATTGAAATGAAAAAAGCCAGGGTAGCAATACTCATATCTGATAAAATAGACTACAAAATGAAGGCCATAACAAGACACAAAGAAGGCCACTACATAATATTGACAGAATCTATCCAACAGGAAGATATAACCTTGGTAAACATATATGCACCCAATATAGGAGCATTAAAGTATATTTTTAAAATTCTGGAGGACTTCAAAGGAGAAATCGACAGCAATACAATCATAGCAAGGGACTTCAACACCCCTCTGACATCACTGGATAGATTCTTTAGACCAAAAATTAACAAGGAAACAGAGACCCTAAATGATGCACTAGATCAAATGGATTTAATAGATATTTACAGAGAATTACACCCCCAAACTGCAAAATTTACATTCTTCTCATGTGCACATGGCACATTCTCAAAGATAGACCACTTGATGGGACACAAACTACAAGTTCAAGAAGTCTCTACAAGTTCAAGAAGATTGAAATCATATCAAGCATCTTCTCAGATCACAATGGCATGAAACTAGAAATTAATTACAATAAAAACACTCAAAAACATCCAAACACATAGAGGCTAAATAGCATGTTATTAAACAATGAACGAGTTGCCAAGGAGATCAAGGAAGAAATTAAAAACTTCCTGGAAATCAATGAAAGTGAACATACAACAAACACAAAATCTATGGGATGCAGAGAAAGCAGTCCTGAGAGGATAGTTCATAGCACTACAGGCCTACCTCAAGAAACAAGAAAATTTTCTAGTAGACTACCTATCCCTACAACTTAAAGAACTAGAAAGTAAGCAAAAAGAAAAACACAGAGCAAGTAGAAGGAAAGAAACAATAAAGGTCAGAGTGGAAATAAATGACATAGAGACTAAAAAAGCAATTCAAAATATCAATGAAACAAAGAGCTGGTTCTTTGAAAAGATAAATAAGATTGATGGACCCTTAGCCAGACTCACCAAGAAACAAAGAGAGGGGACTCAAATAAAACAAATCAGAAACGAAAGAGGAGAAGTAACAACTGACACCACAGAAATACAGTGGATTTTTAAAAAATACTATGAACAAATATATGCCAACAAATTGGACAATCTAGGTGAAATGGACAAATTTCTAGAACCATACGGTCTTCCAAAATTGAACCGGGAAGAGACAGAAAACTGAACAGACCAGTAACAACTAAGGAAATTGAAGATGTAATCAATAAACTCCCAGCAAACAAAAGCCCGGGGCCGGATGGCTTCACGAGAGTTTTACTGAACATTCAAAGAACTAATACTCATTCTCCTCAAACTATTCCAAAAAATTCAAGAAGAAGGAAGACTTCCTAGCTCTTTTCATGAAGTCACCATAATCCTAATTCCAAAACCAGATAAAGACACTACAGAGAAAGAAAACTACAGGCCAATATCCCTGATGAACATAGATGCCAAAATCTTTAACAAGATATTAGCAAATCGGATCCAGCAATACATTAAAAAAATGATTCACCATGACCAAGTGGGATTCATTCCAGGGATGCAATGTTGGTACAGTTTTCACAAATCAATAAATGTGATACACCACATAAACAAAATGAAAGATTAAAACCATATGATCATATCAATAGACACTGAAAAACATTCAATTAAATCCAGCACCCATTTCTGATAAAAACACTCAGCAAAGTGGGAATAGTGGGATCATATCTCAACATAATAAAGGCCATATATGAAAAACCTACAGCCAGCATCATACTCAATGGGCAAAAACTAAATGCATTTCACTTCAGAACAGGAAAGAGACAGGGATGCCCACTTTTGCCACTCTTATTTAACAAAGTACTGGAAGTCTAAGCACAGCAATTAGACATGAAGAAAAAATAAAAAGGATCCAAATTAGGAAGGAGGAAGTGAAACTGTCATTATTTGCAGATGATGTGATATTGTACATAGAAAACCCTAAAGACTCTATGAAAAATCTACTATATTTTATAAATGAATTTGGCAAAGTAGCAGGATACAAAATTAATATCTGGAAATCAATGGCATTCTTATACACCAATAATGAACAATCAGAAATGGAAACTAAAAAAGCAATCCCATTTCCCATTGCAACAAAAAAATAAATAAAATAAAATACCTACGAATAAACTTAACCAGGGAGGTAAAAGAGCTGTTCTCAGAAAACTACAGGACCTTGAAAAAATAAATAGAGGAAGATATTTAAAAAGTGGAAACATACGCCATGTTCATGGATTGGAAAAATCAACATAATTAAAATGTCCATACTACCCAAAGCAATCTACAGATTTAATGTAATCCCAATTAAAATACCAATGACATATTTTGCAGAACTAGAACAAATACTCCAAAAGTTTATATGGAACCAAAAAAGACCCCGAAGAGCCACAGCAATCTTGAAAAAGAAGAACAAAGTAGAAGGGATCACAATAGCAGATATCAGGTTATACTACAAAGCCATTGTAATCAAAACAGCCTGGTATTGGCACAAGAACAGACATATAGATCAATGGAACAGAACAGAGAACCCAGGAATTCACCCAAGACATTATGCTCAACTAATATTTGACAAAGTTAGCAAGAGCATAAAGATAGTCTCTTTAATAAATGGTGTTGGGAAAATTGGACAGGTACATGCAAAAATAAAATAAAATGAAACTAGACCACCAAGTTACACCATACATAAGAATAAACTCAAAATGGATAAAAGACTTAAATGTCACTTGTGAAACTATAGTAGTCCTAGAAGAAAATGTAGGCAGCAAAATCTCAGACATCACACACAGCAGAATTTTTACCAATACATCACCTAGGGCAAAGGAAACAAAGGAAAAAATTAATAAATGTGACTACATCAAACTAAAAAGCTTCTGCACAGCAAAAGAAACACGCATCAAAATGGAAAGGGAGCCCACTGTATGGGAGAACATAATTGCCAATGATATATCAGATAAGGGGTTAATTTCTAAAATATAGAGAGTATAAATACAATTCAAAAAAAGGAAGACAAAGAATCCAAGTAAAAAATGGGCAGAGGACCTAAATAGACACCTCTCCAAACAGGACATACAAATGGCCAAGAGACATATGAAAAAATGCTCAACATCCCTAATCATCAGAGAGATGCAAATTAAAATGACTGTGAGGTATCATCTCACACCTACCAGAATGGCTGCCATCAAAAAATCATCACACAACAAGTGCTGGCAAGGGTGTGGAGAAAAGGGGACTCTAGTACACTGCTGGTGGGAATGCAGACTGGTGCAGCCACTATGGAAAACAACATGGAGCTTCCTCAAAAAATTAAAACTTGAACTGCCATTTGACCCAGTGATCCCACTTCTAGGAATATATCCTAAGAAGCCTGAAAAACCAATCAGAAAGAATATATGTACCCCCATGTTCATAACAGCACTATTAACAATTGCTGAGATCTGGAAACAGCCCAAGTATCCATCAATAGATGAGTAGATAAAAAAAGCTGTGGTACATATACACAATGGAATACTGTGCAGCTGTAAGAAAGAAAGATCTCTTATCCTTTGAGACAACATGGAGGGACCTGGAGAGTATTATGCTAGGCGAAATAAGCCAATCATAGAAAGACAAATATCACATGATCTCACTTATTTGTGGAATATAATGAAGAAAATAAGCTGATAAACAAAATAGACCCAGAGATATAGAAGTACGGATCAGACTGACAAACCTCAGAGCAAGGAGGGGTGGGGTGGGGGGCACAGGAAGAGATAAACCAAAAAACTTATATGCATATATACATAACCAATGGACATATAGAACAATACTGTAAGGGGGGGTCGGGAGCAGGGAGGAGGGTATGAATGGGGGGAAAAGGAGAAACATCTGTAACAAAAATAAATTGATTAATTAATAAAAATAAATACAAAAAAAGAAAGACAACCAGCTCATTCTAGCATATTGACCACAATTCTACTGAATATTCTTTAAAAATTAAAATGCCAATGTGATGTATTACTTCAGTGTAGCAATATTTTTGTACTATAGTTAACAATTTTTAAGAGCAATAAAAAAATACTATAGAGAGTTCCCAGATAAAGCCTTTACCCAGCTTCCCCTAATGATTATATCTTGCAGAGTTATGGTACAATGATTAAAACTAGGAAATTAACATTGCCACAGCACTGTTAACAAACCTACAGCTCTGTGACTTTCTCCAGGTTCCCCACTATGTCCTTTTTCTGGTACTGGATCTCATATTCAATTTAGTTGTGCCTCCTTAGTCTCTACCAATATGTGACTCAGAATGTTTAAGTGCCAAAGGTTGCACAGATATTATGTGGTAGAGTTGAGGTTTTGAATCTAGGTGTCTCCCTATAAAAACCACTATTCTAATCATTAAACCATTGTCCTGTGTTTCCTTCTGGCCATTGACTGGACTATATACATAGTAAAAAATAAATGTCTAATTTGTATGACTTTGACAGTTTAAACACTTATTTGTTTCAGTAGCTGTCATTATTTTAACTAATATATGGATCCTCTATGGGTCCATATAGTATAGTATAGTAGTATAGAGTTATACTAGTAGGTATATAGTATAGTGTGGTATAGTGTAGTATAATGAATATAGGGTTAGCCCAGTACCTATACTATACTTGACAAAAGAAAGTGATATAAGTTAACCTGTCCTTTAATTTAGGCCTTTGTTTTTTATATACCTTCATTTATCTTTGATTGTTTTAAGGACTAATCAAAATGTTTAAATGTTAAAATCAATTTACATTTCAAAATAGATAGATGACACAAAATACTTTTTTTAAATGGTGGAAAGGGTAAAGTAACAGTTGTATATTAGGAAATCCAATATAGTTGCCGTATTAGAAACTTACAGTATTAGAAACTATCTTATAAAGGTTGGGAATCTCTAGCATATGGTTGATACTAAAGATTTTTAGACTTTCTACTGTATGTTTTTTTAATTCTCACATCAACAAATTTGATAATTAAACTGAGTTGGAATCATTAATCAACAAAATGAAATTAGAGCTAGGAAATTTGTGTGGGAGCCAATTAGTTCGTAGCCTGTAGGATAAAGTTTAATAAAAATTCAACTGTGGGATGTAGCACCGAAAAGAACATTTCCCCAGCAGAAACACCTCATAGAGGTGACATCATCATTGCTAGCATTGTGTTTGGTCAAGGATTTAGAAAACAACCCAATATGCTATTAAAGAACATGTATTTTAAAAACATGTTAACCTGTATGAACATATGGGCCTTTCATTTTCCAAATAATATTTGGTAATAAACCAAGTGTGTGATGAAATTCAAGAAAGAGAAAAGGATTTGAAAAATTCTATCTGAGAGAAATATCCGTGAAATTGGATTTTCCTTTTTCTGTTCAGTCTCCTTTTTATCCCCACAGTGGGCTAATGAATGACCTGTGCCCTCTGTCCTCACTGTTGATAGGCTGTGTGGAGTGTACACAACTTTCCATATTCAGCAGACCAGTAGGTGGGCTGGTGTGTAGGCATTGAAGATGCTGATACAGACTGGTACTGGCAAACTTATTTACAGTTGCATGAAAGGCAGGAATGATTTCACTTATCCTGGTGGACCTGAACCTAACACAGTCCTGGCAGTTTAGTCTATTGTACTGCTGTTACAACCATGAAAACTCACCTCTTAGGTCTCTAGCTGCAGAGAGTGCTGGGCCAAGCTTCTGCTCTCTGAAATCTATCACTACATTTTATAAAAGGAGCTTCATTGTCTAATGCTTCTGATTCATGATTCTCATTTTTTAAAATTCCATTCACCATTTATGCCAAAGTTTTTGTTGAATTTGGTTATTAATTTCCATTTTCTGTGACACAAAGCAGTTGTTCTTGAGAGTTTATGAAACTTTCCCATTTAAATATGTTTTAATGGGTTTTAAAACCAGAAGCCTTTGCATTTTAAAGATATTTTTCAGTTTAGAATATTTAATTTCAAGGTTTTTAAAAATATATTTATTATAATATTTTTATAAGTGATATACTTATATTTTAACAAAATTGCATGACACTGTAGAGTTTTCCAAACATTTATTTTGAAAATTCTGTCTGCATAAAGTATCTCTGAAAAATCAGTTACTTTTGCACACTTTGCTAAAAATAGTAATATGTACCTTGAAGAGATACTTTACTGCATTAATTTTAATTCTGCTAAATAGCCAAATACTGACAACCATTTGTCTTCATGTAAAACTTCTATTCTTTGCCAGAAAATGAGGACATTAGCCTTCTTACACAGGAAAAATATGTAACTCTTTAAGTGGATAACTATTTTAAGTACTTTGTCACAAGATAACCAGGAAATTCTGTGGCAAATACCATTTTGTTACAAAGTCTTGTAAAGATTCTACTGTTCGTAGGTCTTGTTTTGATAAAAAGAAAACTTGATGACATCCTGAGTATATAAACTGAAATGTCACAAAGTTTCGATGCGGGATAATAGACTGTCAATCCCTCTACATTTTTATACTCCCCTCTTTCTTCAAGGACATATTATGGACTGACTGTTACCGTATGACATATAATTGAGTGAACATGCCAGTGTCAGTATTTATATACAATGCCAGTGATGATTAATTTCTTATATAGATGAAAATAACATAAATTGATCCCTATATCTCTATGATGGGAATTAGACAGAGTAGTAAGGATTTGACTGGCGGGTGGGTAAGGAGGTCTCAGTCTTGGTAAGCTAGAGGTATGGGTTTTACCACCCTGCAGGGACTGGAGATAAGGTCTCCAATTTATGCAAGACAGATAGTAGGAAACAAGATCCCTGCACAAAGCCAAGATTCTTAGAGGGCTGCGTATATAGGGAAAGAGTTAAAAAGTCCACTAGCATAATAAGGCAACAAAGAAACTTTTCTACCCATAAAAGGGTTTTGGGTAGAAATAAAAGTTGTTTCCCTTTAGATTGTATAATTGTGGGTCTGTGTCTCACGTGATTTGGGGTTTGAATTTAAACTATTCTCTTAGATCAGGAATGCTTGAGCTGAAAATGACTACACAACTTGACTTTAGACCAGTGATAACCTTAAGGTATATGAAAGAAGAAAATATAAAACTTCTCTGGATGGGTATGCCCTCCCCCCAAACAATAGAGACTTCCCACAGATAAGGAAACCCTGAACAGGAACTAACAACTGTGCGGAATGTCTGCCAGTTGCCCTTCCAGATCTTCCCTCCATCCTTCTCCACTTTGCTTTATTCCCCAGCAAATTGAACTCTATTTACTGCATCACCTGGGCTTTCTGTCTTTTCATTGGGTTTGGCTAGTGGGAGGTAATGGCAGGAGATTGAAGGACAATAGATTAGCAAAGTCATGGTATATGTTTCCCCTGCTACGTCCACTCTGAGCTGCTAACTAGCAGTGTCAGCCTGCCTCTACCAAAGACCGTGGCTCCTGTCAGGCAGCCTGTCCTCCAGCTACAGGTCTGGTAATCACTTCTTCCTTGTGCCACTCAGGCTTGGGATAGCAATAGCATCATGCTTAACTATCTTCTGCCTGCTCTTAGCCCTGCCCACACCTTTGGAAACAGTCCTTTCATTAAACTCTCCATGATTACTCTATTTGAGCTGCCATCTTTCCTGCCAGAAATTTGACTGATGTATTACTGATAATTTTAAAACTTAATATTAATTATAATCTTTGAATACAAAATCCATTATGAGCCAAGAAGTAAACACATATCTAACAAACAGGATAACTAGAAATCAAAGAATTTCAAATACTAGAACAATTTATTGGAGACTATAAATTATGTTTAATATAATTAAGGACATAAAAGCAGTAATCAAAATCAGAAAAAGAACAAGATACTATGAAAGAAGAGTAGACATTTGAAAAATAACCAAATAGAATTTCTAGAATAAAATAAAATGTAGTCCCATGTGTTTATTTTTCCTTTGTTTCTCTTGCCCTAGTATTGGGGAAAATTCTGCTTCATGAGATGTCTGAGATTTTACTGCCTAGGATTTTTATGGTTTTCCAACTTACACTTAAGTCCTTTATCCATTTTGAGTTCATTCTTGTGTATAGTGTAAGTTGGTGGTCTAGTTTCATTTTTTTTGCATGTACTTGTCCAATTTTCCCAAACCCATTTATTGAAGAGACTGTCTTTTCTCCACTGTATGCTCTTGCCTCTTTTGTCAAATATTAATTGACCATAATGGCATGGGTCAATTTCTGGGTTCTCTGCTCTGTTCCATTGATCTATATGCCTGTTCTTGTGCCAGTACCAGGCTGTTTTGAGTACATTGGCTTTATAGTATAGTTGTAAAAGGGAACCTACTGTATGGGAGAACATATTCCCCAATGATACATCTGACAAGGAGTTAATTTCCAAAATATATAAAGAACTCATACAACTCAACAAAAAGAAGACAAACAATCCAATTAAAAAAATGGGCCAAGGATCTGATTAGACACTTCTCCAAAGAGGACATACAGATGGCTAATGGACATATGAAAAAATGCTCGGCATCACTAATCATCAGAGAGATGCAAATTAAAACAACGAGGTATCATCTCACACCTGCCAGAATGGCTACCATCAATAAATCAACAAACAACAAGTGCTGGTGAGGATGTGAGGAAAAGGGAACCCTTGTACACTGCTGGTGGGAATGCAGACTGGTGCAGCCACTGTGGGAAGCAGTATGCAGATTCCTCAAAAAATTAAAAATGGAACTGCTGTTTGACTCAGCAATCCCAAGTCTGGGAATACATCCTAAGAAACCCAAAACAGCAATCAGAAAGAATACTTGCACCCCTATCGTCATAGCAGTGTTATTTATAATAGCTAAAATATGGAAGCAGCCAAAGTGGCCATCAGTAGATGAGTATATAAAAAAGCTGTGGTATATTTACACAATGGAATACTATGCAGCTGTAAAAAGAAGGAAATCTTACCCTTTGAGATAGCATGGATGGACCTGGAGATTATCATGCTAAGTGAAATAAGCTAGTCAGAGAATGACAAATATCACATGATCTTACTTATATGTGGAATCTACTGAACAAAATAAACTGATGAACAAAATAGTTTTAGAGACATGAAAGCATGGAACAGACTGACAGATCTTAGGGGGGGGAGGGAAATGGTTAACCAAAGAACTTATATGCATATATGCATAGCCCATGGACACAGACAACAGTACAGTGAAGGCCTGGGGCAGGGTGGGAGCTGGGTGAAGGGGGATAAAAGTGGGGCAGAATGGGGAACATATATAATACTCTCAACAATAAAAATAAATTAAAAAAAAATAAAAATGGTTATTGGAAATGAAAACCTATTGGATAAATTAAACAGTGAATTATATATAGCCAAAGAGAGGTTCAGTGACCAAGAAGGTAAATCTGAGTATGTAGATCGTAATAAAGTATGAAGAGAGATGTTTTGTTGAATTGTACACTTGAAGCCTGTATGGTTTTGTGAACCAATGTTATCCCAATAAATTCAACTTTTGAAAAAGAGATAAAGGAATTATAAATATAAAAGCGGGATTAAGAGATACTGAGAGAATGGTAGCAGGAAATACTTAAAAGGTAATAACTAAGATATTTTCATAATGGATTAAATACATGATTTCTAAAATTAAAAAATGCAACATGTCTTGAGTAGGATAAGCAAAAATAAACCCATATCCAGACACATGTAGTGAAACTATAAGCAAAGAGATAAAGAAAACATTTAAAAAGGAGCCAAGAAGAAAAGCCAGATTATCCATAATATTAACAGTTAAGACAGACAGTGAGCTTCACAACAGTAATAATATAGACCAAGTAGCACTGGAATACTATTTTCAAAATAATGAGAGAAATGAACTGTCATCTATAATTTACACCGAGGTAAAATTAACATTCAAAATTAAGGGCAGAATGAAGACTAAAAAGAATAATTCATTTCCTACTAAAATATTAAAGTTATAAAATTGACTTAAAAATAGAAAACATAACCTCTAAAGAAATAAAATCAATAATCTAAAATCTAGTTATGAAATGAGTACTAGGTCAAGGTGGTTTTACAGGCATGTTTTACTGAAAAGGAAAACAATCTAAAAAAGACATGGACAAAGGATGAAAAGATAATCCAGAGAAGAGAAATTCTCCATAGCAAATAAGCCATATGTAAAGTTCCTCAGCCTCATGTATAATCAGGGGAATGCCAATTCAAATAATCATGAAATATCAGTCCACCATTCTCAGACTGGCAAAAATTATTCAAGTCTGAAAACACCAAATGTTGGTAGAAGTTGAACATAGAGCAACAGGAACTCAGAGGCATTGGTGGTAGACTATAAATTGGTTTACTTCCTTTGGGAAGCATTTTTACAACATTTAATAAAGATGCAGGTAAATGTACACATGAACTGGGCAATTCCATTTCTGGAAACTTTTACACCTGTGCACAAGAAGACAAGTACATTGGAGATAATCTAACTGTATCCCTCAATGGAATAATGGATAACTACAGTATTCAAAAAATGTATATTATACAACAGTGAAGATACTAGGCTAGATCTATATATATTAGCATGGTAAATCTGAAGAACAAAATATTGAATGAAAGGAGCAAGCAAGGCATGCATCGTTATATCATTTATGTAAAAAATAAAAACAAAAGAAAACTATTTGACTTGTTTATGGATATATGCATATGTTGCTAAAGTTAAAACATACAGGAGAATACACATCAACTTCGGGCAGGGAGGAGGGAGAGGAATGGAGTAGCTAGAGCTGTATCTGTAACACTTTATAAAAAAGATTTTAAAAATCTAAGACATTTCTATCAATTTAATTTTGGTGGTGAAACAAAGGTATATTTATGATTCTCTATACTTTAAGTATGTGTTTGAAAATGTTTCATACTTTTAGACAAAATAAGACCAATATGTTCTTATAAATCACCAAAATATTTTCCTGGAGATTACATTCTTATTATTTTTCTTTACACCTGTAGCTTAACAGTAGAAGAATAGCCAAATCTATTTCTAAACAGTTCAAGCATACATAAAATTTGTATTACATACATTGGTATTCAGGGATGTTTTAAACCTGCTTCCTGCCCTCTGGGATATAAGAAAGGATGAAAATGGTTAGCCTTGAATTTGAGGATGTGCATCTGACAATAAATGTTTCCTGTGAGACTATGCCACCTGCTTGCTGTATAGCCTGTTAACAAGCTTAGAGGAGGCCATGGAGTTGTCATGTTTCCACTCCCCCCCCCCCCGCCCCCGAGACACTCCTTGCTGTTATTTATTCTGGCTGCTGGGTTTCCAGCCTTTTCCTCTCCTGTTAAAGTACTGGCTGGTAACACATATTTGAGAGAAGGAAATCCACCTGCAATCAAAGGAAACATATGAGTTCTTATGAAGTGCTTTGTGTACATAAAAGTTAGAAATGTTGATTCAACTCAGCTCACTGAATTTCTATTTCTAACTTTTTCTATACTAAAGAGCTTGTTCTGTGCATACGTTGGCAGTTTCAAAGTGCCTTGAAGATTTTGCTATATCCCAGAAGGGAACATTGGCAGTTGCTTCTGGAAACTTGTTGAAATTCAAAAATGAGTATGAATGAAGACGTGGACCATGGGTGAGAATGAGTCTTAAACAGTGTATTTCATTATACAATGTCTGGTATTTGCTTTAGGGAAATAAAATTATTCATCTTTGGGTTCGATTGGGAAAAAAAGTTTACGACTATGTTGCCTAAATGAAAAATTGCAACTTACAGATTACTTCAGTTTCCAGAAAGACACTGTACTAGCACTGGCAAGAAATAGGGAAGAAAAATGTTGAATAAAGCAATGACTAGACAAGGGCTCTGCTATCAAGTACTTTTTAATCTAGTTGGGGAAAGAGGACACAGCTATGTAAAACAGAACAGGCAGAAAATTCTGATGACATTTTTATGTTGCATGTCTTCATTTCCAACTTGCCAATGAACTTGTTCAGAACAGCAAACATTTATTGTGCACCCATTATGTGCCAGGCGTTGACATAAGCACAAGAGATATAAAATCAAATCAGACAAAGTCCTTGCCTCAGTCTATAGGTGGAGACAACATGTAAATAGATTATTCTAATATAAAGTGAATATGCTATAAGAGAGCTAATGGGCACAGAAGAGGGACTTGGGATGGGTGGAATCTTGAGACATAAGTAATGATTAGTCAGGCAAAGAAGATTGTTGTAAGCACAATTAAAAGTATGAGGTAAAGGTTCTAAGGAGGGGAACTTCATGGGGTTTGAAGGAAAATTAAGTCCATTTTTCTTTCACCTGAGTTTTAAACAGTGGCTCTTAAAGTATAAAATAGAATGCTGCAAAAACATTTTTTGCAGAGTATTTGTGTTTCCATGTAGACTTTACTCTCTCTCTCATTCCTGATACAGACCACAAGCAAAGTATAAGGAAGGAGATAAGGGAATGAGGGCACACACAATTATTTTTTGACTCTTCAGTGACTAGCTCATTGGTATGGATGAGATGGGATAAAGGTGGATAGATAGATGGACAGAAAGACATAGAAGACAGAATCCTTGTACAAACATACACATCTATATCAATATGTATATGTATATGTATATATATGTATATCATCTACATATCTATATGTATATCTGTATCTGTATCTGTATCTGTATCTGTATCTACCAATATAGTAGGATTGTTGAATTGAAGCACTAAGCACAAACTAAATTGTTATTTACTTCAGTGCATGGAGGTAGGATGGAAGTTACTCAATTTTCTGGGTCCTCCCATTAAATTTCAATATTTGATGACATTGTGAATTAGTAGGCACTAGGTCTACAGGCTCAGATATTACATCAGTGTACAGGAGAAAGGGAATTTCCCCTTCCCCATCAGCTTAAATATGTGCTGGGTTTCCCTACAGGAACTTAAACTTGTTATAAGTATTGACTGCTCTCAGTGCTAAGTATTTCTAACTGTTAAGTTTATTACTTTTAAATGTCATCCTGGGTTTTGGTACTTGAGGCAAGTTGGGAACACCCACCAAAGTGCTGCTATTTCACTCTCATCCAACTTAATTGAACTATTTTTAATGACTTTTCTATACTCCTGACCCCATGAGAGCAAAATAATTTCTTTCTCACACAAAGGTGATTTTGCTCAACATATAATTATTAGATTTGTTGACAATGATGTATATAACTATACAATCTTTTACTTCCACAGGGTAAAAAAATTCTCTCATTTTCCACATTTTGCCTTCTTTATCACTAATATAATGTGTCCTGTTCTGGATCTTTTCTTTCTCCTCAAATGACATTCTCTGGTGTACAAAACTTAATTACTTTGGTGAAAGCAGTCTTTCAGTTTGCATACTCTGAAAACTTTGATATTTATTCAGCTTCAACCTGATTTTTCTTTCCAGTTGCTACTAAAACTATCATTTGAGTTTCAGATCTGTACAGGGCAAAAAAGTCTTAAAAGTAATGGGAAGAATTCGGTATAAGTGAAACTACTTTAAAAATAAGGATATTTATTTATCTTAATCATAGGTAATGTGATCCTTGGCTAGAACCTTCTGCTCTCAAAAAGTAAAAAGGATCCTCAAAAGGGGGAGCAATGTCAGGAAAACCCCTCTGGTGTGAGAGCTGACATGAATCCATAGAATCAGTAAGGAAGTATTTTTCTGCAGGTAAGTATCAGTCAGAGCCCAGTCAGGAGATAGAAAGCTGGTGTCCTAGGGTGGTGATGAGGTGCAATGAGGCAGGCTCTGCGTTGTTGAACAAAAAAAAAGTAAGAGTTAAATTCAGCTGCTGTTACAGGAAAACCTTGCCACTGCCAGGGTAAAGAAGTGAGACTGGGGAAATGATGACAGAAACAAGAATCCAGCAGGAAGCTCATAGAAAGCAAAAAGGAAACAGGAAAAACCAAGTCCCTCTCCCTTCTCTGGCCTTACAGCCTATTACTGGTGCCCCTTTGTGAGAGCGTAACAGGGATCTGCTGGCAACATAAGATTATGTTTGCAGAGTCCCAGCCCCAGCATTTCAGAGCCAGTACAAATATTTCTCAACTTAACAATGGGTCACCTCTCAATGTCTCAATAAATATTGTAAGTTGAAAATATTGGAAGTCAAAATGTATCTAATACACTTTATCTACCAAACATCATAGCATTTTATAGATAAGATGGGATGTGAAAACACAACATCCAAATACATTGGCAACACAGTATACTGTAGAGTATGAGTTGTTTACCCTCCTGGCCATGTGGCTGACTGGGAGCTGTGGCTGCCATTGCCCAGCATCAGGTGAGAGTGTTGTACCTGCATATCACTAACCCCAGAAAAGACCAAAATTCAAAATTCACACCCATGTAAAGTTGAAAAATCATAAGTTAGGGACCCTCTGTACAGAAGGGCAGGTTTGGAGCTGGGTAATAATAGTTTAATTACTGGCACTTAAGTTTATAGTAGTAACCCCATCTACTGTATGAGTTGGTTATGAAATTAAAGTACTGCCTACAGACCACTGTGATGGCCATGCTAATTGACTCCACATCATCCAATGGTCCCTAGTGATTTGTCTGAGCCAAAATTCCTACCCCTTGGTAATGATTGATATAGAAATGAGTTTCTCATATTTTATGTGTAACTTAAGAGTTTTATAAGCCCTTCAGCAAATTAATTAAATTGGTCCAGTGCCAGTATTTTTAATAAGCTACAGCCATTGGCATTAGGGCTCAGATCCAGAAAGCTGACATGTAACAAATTTGGTCCTCTGTTGTCTTCTTCACATCAAAGACCCAGAAGAATTTTTGAAGACTTTAATAATGTAATATTGAAATAAACTAAACAAAATACTGAAAAAGGAACAAGTCAAATTTGGCTGTTTTCACTGCTCAACCAATATTATTCTGGGATTCCTAGCCAGTGCCTTGACACAAGAAAAACATAAGATATATGAATATTAGAAACTGTCATGATTTGAAATTTTTATCATTAACCACCAAAAAGTCTATTGAATCAACTCAATCCCTAACAGAATATTAGCGTTCAGTAAGTATGCCAGATGTAAGATAAACATGTACAAATCAGTAACTTTCCTTCAAACCAACCACAACCAGTTAGGAAATATAATAATGAACAAAAGAATTTAAAGAGATTATTTACAGCACTATTAGAAACTGAAATACAATTCAGGATGAAGTAAGCAGAATGAAGTAAATTCTTTAGGAGAGATATATTCTCTGGTGTTCCTGAGAATGTTTTAATTTTATATTTTACATTCTGTGATCATCTGTAAAAATAATATGAGAGCACTCTGGATCGTCTGTATCAGGGTTTGGCAAAATACAGGCCATGTGACAAATTCAGGATGCTGTTGGCTTTGTAAATAAAGTTCTATTAAAACACAGCACATATGCCCGGCCAGTGTGGCTCAGTGGTTGAGCGTTGACCGGTGCACCAAGAGGTTGCTGGTTCAATTCCCAACCCAGGCCAAATCCCCAGTGGGGGACATGCAGGAGGCGGTCCATCAGTGTTCTTTCTCATCGATGTTTTTATCTCTCTCTCCCTCTTCCTTCTTCTCTCTCTAAAATCAATAAAGAAAAAAAACACAGCACATATTCATTTATGTATGATGTATGGCTATTTTTGTACTACAATGATAGCATTCAGTAGTTGCAACAGAGACTCAATGGCCCACAGAGTGGAAATATTTATTATCTGAAAATGTTTGCTGACCCCTGAATTGTATTATCACATTATAAAAGAGCCCAGTTCACAGTTGCATTTGTGTTTCTAACCACAATGGGGGCTTGAAGTGACTATATTTAACTCTCAGTATGCTGACTGATAAGCAGATTCAACTACTCCAGTTTGTAATGGTCTTAAGTCAAAATGGAAACAACCATCTTCTTACTACCATTGTGCCCTTGTTTAATTCTATCAATAGTGACAAGAACAAAACTTATCTCTTACAGATGAAATTTACATTTATAACACTTTAATAGAATAACACTTGTTTCATAAGTTATTTAGTAAAATGAAAGTGGTTTGCTATAATCAAATCAGCAAAATAGAGATGTGTAATATTCTACTTTAATTGTTATATGATAAAGAGAAATATACAGAAGAGTACTTAAGACAAAAATGGTATGATTTTGCCCAATAATGTCACAGTGTGTATCCATGCAAATGTGTTACAGTAGGGCTATTAAAGAATGCTGATAGGAGACTTGAGTAATTGCATAACTTTCTCTAGCACAGAAAGAACAAACTCAAAAGAAACCACCATATCATAATGGTAAGAACCTTTGTTGACCTATGACCAGATGAGATATGAATATTGAATTTTTTGCACTGACAGGTTTATTTTCAGTAATTATAACAACAAATATGCCATGAAAAAGTATTTGTTAAGAAACCTTTTTAAAGAGCTGCATTTTAGTCTGGCTGGTGTGGCTCAGTGGTTGAGCATCAACCCATGCACCAAGAGGTCGCTGGTTCAATTCCCAGTCGGGACACATGCCCAGGTTGTGGGCCAAATCCCCAGTGGGGGCCATGCAGGAGAAGGCCAATCAATGTTGTTTCTCATTGATGTTTCTATCTCTCTCTCCTTCTCACTTCCTCTCTCTCTAAAATCAATAAAGGAAAAAAAAAAAAGAGCTGCATTTTAGAATCTGATTTCCGAACTGTCAGAAAATAGGTTTCTATTGTTTTAAGCAATCAAGTTTGAGATAACTTGTTAATGGCAGCCCTAGAAAACTAATGCATGGCCATTTACAGAAATATTCACTGGCCTCTGGTTTAGATATTTTTTGGTAGAGCAGAGTTTCTAACACATTAACCACAATTTGCCAATTGACCTTAAAGCCTTTTCTGGTTAACCGTTATCATCTTCCTCCACTCTCACCACTATACAAACATGTACAATGTGCATGTGCACACATGCTCACACACACAAACACCACAGACATTCTATATGGGGAGGGAAGAAGAGCTAGTAGCATCCATTCATTCCTTTCCCCTCCTTCCAGCGTAAATAGCTTATATTTTCAAGTTTGACGCCCATACTCATCACTCCAACACCCAACCCAGAGGCTTTGAGGGGAAAAAAACTAGCAGCTAGCTAGGGGACTCCTCAGTGTATTTTTAAAAATAGAGTACACAATATAGTATCAATATCGCAATATTGTGTTATTTTTCCGTGTGTGGACAGTCTAAGAAAAGTCTGTTCTGCAAAAAAAAAGTAAGGTACATTAAAACAAATCACCCACCAACAGCTAAAGCAATAGCTCAAAAACCTTTGGAAACTCTAACTGGATTGTTTTGCCTGTATAATTTTCTTTTAATGACTACTTAGCAGGTAAAGACAGAACAGAGAGACTGGTGCTTCTAGAAGAGTGTTCTCAAGGATTCCCTTAATAGTTGACTATTACAAATAAAGCTGTAGGCAGCTTTAGCCAACATGAAACTATAATGTTAGTAGATAAAAATAGTTACCATGGTTACCTTTGTCCACTGGGAAAAATTCAACTGTATATAGCTATCCCTTATAGGGGTTTTGTAACAAAGCACATAGGCTTGGTTTTATCTGATAACTTCAGAATGCTGAGGCATCTGTGAAAATTAGTTTGGAGTTGTTAAAATACATTGCTGTCCCTATATTCATTTTGTTCTTAAGAGAACAAAAATACCTCTCTTAAGTTCTGTGAGCACTTAGTGATGAATGGAAGGAAACCATTGGTTAAATCCTTGAATATAGGAATAGATGCTGATAGGTGCCAATAGAGAATTCACCAGGCCAATTTTAAGATGGCCAATTTCCTCTAAAATATATGTTTCTTTAGGAGGCAGGAAGAAACATATTCAAAATGGTCAGGAGGTTTGGAAATTTTGAATCAGACTCCCTAGAGTAGTAGCTGGGAGTCTCTGAGTTACTTCTGTCTCAAGATAAACTTAGTACACTTTAATAGTCTTCCTCCATAGATGTGAAAGAAGAAAGGCTCCACAGTAATCTAAGGTACTATCTTTCTAGGAGTCAGTGTAGTTTTAGTGCAGTGCTACACACAGTACTTGTTATGTCAAGATAAGAAGCTTGCACCAAAATGTAAGTCAATGCACTGCTTACTTTATCGAGAAATTTTTGATGCCAAAAAATTAGATGAATTAAACAATGTTCTTACTGATATAGTTGATTTACATTGTGGTGCAAACTCCTTATCTCATCAGAGATCGATAACATTTTGCTGATAGGCAGCCAATCTGCAGATCACACAGATTTTGGATTAATGTGATCTTGGTTCAAATGTTCACTATGTCACTTATATGTAACCTTGCATATATTTTATAATCACCTTAAACCTCAATTTTCTCATCTGTGAAATAGGAATGATAATGGTACCATGTGGGGGCCTGTGAGGAATTTGAATACATAAATGCAAAGTGCTTGTTATTCATACGAAGTGGTTCTGTTTGTGCATATAATCCAGAATCTATTTAATATGATGGGCTCCAGTGTACTTTAGCAGCTCAATTCTAGCTTTTTATTATGTACCACAGGCACTGCAAGCAATGGATGAGAAGATCATTTCTAAAGCTGCTAAACATTCATATTACCTTCCTTCAGATTAAATTCCATGTTCTATATAGGGCATTAAGCGTTGCTTTGCCATCCTATTTGAGAAAATATGCCATCAAACCAGCATATGCCTTCTCTTTATATCTATGCATTAAGACTATTTATTTACATGTCTTTCTCCCCTCATTAGACTATAAATTCTTCAAGATCAAAGGCTTGGACTAATTTTTTTAGTGTTTCTTGCATGCCTGGCACATGGTAGATAGTCAACACATTTTTATTGAACATGTGGAATGGCAGACTCCTGACATTAACTACAAACATAAGAGAGTACAAGCTTTTGTCTACAATAATTGGACTGACCTTTCCAAATGAATAAATAATTTCTCTGTATTGTTTGGCCTTCCATGAATTACAATTGTTGGTATTTGACAATTAATTAGGATATGCTAATGTTAAAATGTAAGCACCATTAAGTGTGAGTCAAAGAAAAGATAGATGGACAGTCAAGAGTGGTAGGTACATGATGTATCTAATTTTCACAGGGTTGCTCGAGATTTAGAATCTCCTACTACTTCTTTTTCTTTGACCAAGCAGAATTTTATTAATCTGTTTTTGTATTATTTGAAGATAGCATGAAGTTTGAAAAAGAGTTAAGATTCTGGACTAAAATTTATTCTTCGATGAAAGGTGATGAATCTCACCCAATTTATGCACCTGCCTCACTTTCTTGTGACCATTTCTGCCTCACTGGTCATCAGCTAAGCATTTAATATAGAGGCCTGAGGCCAACATATTGGCCTCATCTCCCAAACACTCTTAGTCTCACTTGCAGAGAAGCCAGGATATATTGAGCCACTTGAGTGCCTGACTGGACTAACAGGCTCTGATTCCCCCCATCATTTTGGAACTCAGTTGAAGGGCTGTACCTTGGGATATGGGACCTGGGGAAATTAATGTTCTGTGGGACAGGTTTTATGGGGAAACCAATACATTTTATCCTTTTTGATTTACACACAGTTCCTCATTGTCAATTAAGTTTTAACAATGTAAAGAATCATGCTATCTACCCTCTATCCTAAAAGGGATATTTCTATGCATCTTTGAGTAAAATTTTTCAACTTGAAATTTTTTGCAATGAAGAGAAGAGAGTTAGGGTTTGTTATATAGATATAAAGCAGAAATAGTAATCACAAGGTACTCATTTTAGCTCAAGTTCTCCAGAAAGTAGAGTCTATGAGTTTTGCACCATAGACTGTATATAATTTGTATGGGGTACAATTCCAGGGCACTAAGAGTGCAGGGGAAAAGTAAGTGAACTAAAAATGTGAAAATGCAAAAAGAGTGAGATGTCACCAGGGGTGTGCTGTAGTAGGCAAAGAGCCAATTGTGTGCATTTCTTTCCAACTCCTTGAGCAGTGATATCTTCACTGCTCTGCCCAGACACAGGGCCCCATCACCTCACACTCACCCACTGCAGCAGCTTCTTACCTGATCTTCCTATCTGCCTCTCCTCACTCCAGCCCAGCCTTTCCACCATTGCCAGAACATTACTCTTGCAGCTGAAATCTGGTCACACCATCCTCATGCTCAGAAAACCTCAGCAGCTCCCCACTGCCCCCAAATTAATATCCAGCATCCATAACTCACTACTGAAGACCACCCACAAGCTGGCCCAAATCCTTCCATTCTTTGTAATACTAGCTACATCTGACTACCTACTTAGGTCTGAACATGTCCTGAACTTTTCTGCCCCAAAACTATTGCTTCCTCTGCTCAGTCCAACTGGGATGTCTTCCTGCCCTTTCTTCCCTTCTCTTTTGACTACTGAAATCCAGTCTTTCCTTTAGAGATAACCCCAGAGCGGAAGCCCATATCCATGCACCTCTGCATTTTTTCTGGCTTACATTATTTTATCCATTATTTCTTTGTTTGCATAGCATTTTGTTTGTATACTGTGGCCTGCTTGGGTTTCAAATGTAATGATTTGCATTTTTAGTGATGTGTAAACATTTGCATCTCCCCTTTGATCTGTAAATTCCTTGAAAACAGGGATGTATTTCAGTGATCCATGAGTCATCTCCAACTGGCAGCGTCCCTGACATGTGCTAAGTAATTTAATTAAATTCTAACAAATACCTTTGAAATGGCCTAACTTGATATAGATATTTCCTGTGTTATATATTAAAAACCAAAACAATAACAATACCCACCTCACTAAAAGAATTCCAAGATTTATGAAAGTTTCTGAACCCTGGAGTGAGAGCAAAGTAAATTTTAATTCCTTATAAATGTAGTTTAAGTACAAAGTGGAAGTTATCCAACTGTCCATGACCAATTCCTTTTATAAAAGAAGATACTTTCTATTTTAATCAAAAAAGAAAAACGTTATAGTGTTAATTAAATTGCTCACTTATCTAGAACCATCAAGTATCCAAAACATTGTATGATCTGGAGTCATTTATTTTTTGAGTCCTAGTGAGTAGTTTCTGTAACCTTGAAGGAAAAAATTCTGTGATTTCAATCTATCCTGTCAAAATCCTTTAGCATTAAACTGTAAAAAATCCTTATTGAAGTTGGTCTCAGAACACTGCACACTTTCAGCTTGAAGCTTAGATTAGCTTTCAGAAAAGGAAGCCGGAGGTTGTGTTGAAATAAAGGAAATGTCCTTCGTTAAATTCCTGCATTACGTGGGCTCTTCTGGGAAGTGAGTTATGCTTGGATTTCAGAGGTGTCTGTCTCTGCAGAGGTGTCTGTCATATTATAAAGCCCCTGAACAGTAAGTGACTGGAGATACCTTCAAGTGATATTTATAAAATAATCTCTGCAGAAGGACATAATCAACATAATAATTTCATAGGGTCTAATAAGACAAAGATGGCAAATGAAGCTAGTTTCATGTTTCAAACAATAAGGATCTGTTTGATATACTGATGGGGCCTTAATTTGATATACTGATGAAGTTTTACACTTAGAGACGCATGACTCTGGGCAAAATAAGATGCCATATTTTTCCACTTTGATATTCTAGCATTAATTTAGGCATAATATGGGTTATCAGGATGATCACCTTTAATAAATATGTTGAGCTGTTACTGTTTAGACTTATTTTATTTTGGTCATCATTAAATAAGTGAGACACATTTACTGTTATCCCCATTTTGAAGATAGGTAAGGTTTGCATAGAGAGGTGAACTAACCTGCTTTGAGTTAGTAAAAGGAGGAGGCTTCATTAGTAATCTAATCTCAACAGTGTTTTAGTGCTAACTTTGTCCCAGACTTATGAGCCAAACAGAGATTTAACAATGTAAATCAATTACACTTGAATAAAGGCTGATTACATCTCATTGTGCAGTGATGTGCAGTGGAAAATTTAGTGAATTCTAAGAGAAAAGAAGTATATCCCTAAATTGAGAATTAAGCAAACTAAGTTTTCAATATGTTTGCTGGAGAAATCTGCTAATAGCTGCTTGGAGGAAAAGTAGGATCTTTGTCTATATTGGTTGACCTTTTCTTGGTACCATTTGGTGCCATTATGCTAATTGCCTCTTTGTCAGGGGACACAACCTTGTTACTTGGTATATCTAAGTGATAGCCACAGATAGTTGGCTTATTGTTTATGTCTCATACAATTACCTATTATTAGCAATTATGGAAAGATGGTCCTGAAGACTATACCCTAAATATTAACTCATGCTGCTTGGTAAAGAAATGGCCAGGTTTGGGCTATGGTAAGTTGAATACTCTGTGAAAGAGACCCGCATCATCACTTAGCAACAGAGCTGTGTGCTTTACATGGAAGTTGTCACCTTGGTAATGCAGTTTGAGGGATACCAGCAAATATTTTGCTATGTGTCCCCAAAGACATTTCATCTTGGGCTCCTGAAACAGTTAGGATCTTCTGATTTCACATGATTAAAAAACCCCATTCTAAGGGGCTTAGAACCCAAAAGGGACTAAACTGACTCATACACACGAGAAGTGCAAGGGCACAAGGGTCAATCTAGTTTCAGGGTCAGCTAACTGGTGAACCCAGGACCTTCAGCCTTATCACCAGGAGCTGTTACTTTGGTATCTCTTTGATTTGTTCTCTGTATTGGCTCATGCTCAGGCTTCCACAGGGGACCAATATGTAGGCTTCAGATCTACATCCTCCTAATTTAAGATCAGCAGGAAAGAGAGGGAGAGTCTTCTCTCTCTAGCCTTAACAGAAGCCTCAGCCCTCATTCTCACTGGCTCAATTTGGTCATGGGCTCATCCCTGAAGCAAGCACTGTGGGCAGTTCATGGAAGAATAATGAAAATTAACATTAATCGAGACTTAGTGTATACCAGGCATGGTCCCAAGCTCTTTTCCCATGTGATGGGTATTATAATTTTATCTATTTTACTGAAGAAGAAAATGAGGCATAGAAAGACTATGTCCCAGAGCTAGTAAGTCACAGAATGAAAAGTCAAACCAAGGTATTTTTGCTCCAGTCCCCAATTATAGACCACTATACTCTGTTCTATGTATGACTTAGACCTGTGTCCAAAGTCTGCCTCTGGAGTCACCTTTACATAAACCACAATGGACTTGGGGTAGTGGAAGGATACTCACCAAAGAAGATGTCAGGAATTGTTGTGAAAAGAATTGGGAATGAATGCCTGCTAGCTGTAATCAGTAAATCTCTGCTTTAGAAAATCATCATATTTTGTTAATGTAATAGTTCTCATTTTTTCCAATCAATACATCTTACAGCTACTATATGTTACCATCAGTAAGAATGATAGTCACTCATCTTTTGGGGTAAAAAAGATACTCTGTGTTAAAAGACAATTTTCAGGAAAAGGTAAAATCATGACTCTCATAAAGATATAAAAATCAACATGTGCTAAAGATTTTATTTTACTCATGAAGAAACTGCAGATATTAAAACTGGTACAAAGTAACAGTGAAAAAAGCATAAATTTATATGCAACAAAGAAATGTTTAATTGAATGTGCAGATGGCCAAAAAAACTTGTTTTTTCCACAAGGGACAGAGAAGTCAGACCTCTATCAGAGAGAAAAAATTTGCATGTCTCTAAGAGTTATTTTACATTGGTATCACTTGACTATATTTTATAGAAAGAGCTCAAAGATAATGAAAGGCTAGAATCTGATAGCTGGGCAGAGTGATCTCCAGACAATGTATAGTTGTGCATTGAAACAGTATTTTTCTATAATTTTTTAAAATTGTATTTTATTGTGGTAAGAACACTTAACATGAGATTTACCTTCTTAACAAATTTTTACCAGTACAATATTGTGTTGTTAACTATAGACACAATGTTGCACAGCAGATCTCTAGAACTTACTCATCTTGTATAATTGAAACTTTATACACTTGGAATAGCATCTTATCATTTCCTCCTCTTTCCAGCCCCTGACAACCACCATTCTACTCTCTGCTTCTCTATGTTTGGCTATTTTATATGCCTTATGTAAGTGGAAGCATGCAGTACTTGCTCTTCTTTGATTGGTTTACTTCACTTAGCATAATGTCCTCAAGGCTCATCCATGTAGTCATATATTGTAGAATTTCCTTCTTTTTCAGGTTGAATAATATTTCATGGTATGAAATATATATATATATATTAAAACCTTTTAAATCTATTCATCTGTTGATGAACATTTAGGTTGTTTCTACCACCTAACTGTTGTGAATAGTGCTACAATGAACATGAGATTGTTAATATCTCTTTAAGATCCTATTTCAGTTCTTTTGGATAAATACCCAGAACTGAGATTTCTGGATCATATAGTAGTTCTATTTTTAATTTTTAGAGGAACCTCCATACTGTTTTCCATAATGGTTACACCATTTTGCATTTCTACCAACAGTGTATAAATATTCCAGTTTCTTCACATCATTGCCAACACTTGTTGTCTTTTGTTTGTTTGTTTGTTTTTGATAATAGCAATCCTAACATGTGTGAGGTGATACTTCATTGTGGTTTTGAATTGCATAGGGCACATATCAGGAAAAGTACCAAAATGCAGAACTTTTATTGTCTTCTCCCCACTGAGTCATGGGCAGTATTACTTCCCTAGCATTAATGTGTGCCAATATATATGGAAAATTTTTATTGGGGCTCGATTACATACTGCTCATGTGACTGGCCTTATTTTTGAGCCCCTCCAGAGGTAGAACTGGTACCTCATAGTCCAAAGCTCCCAACATAAATAATATTATTAGACTGTCTGGCGGCCAAGGTTCCCAGACAAACAAAGATATTCCAATCAGGCATGACATTCCAAGGGCCTAGAAATCACCTCCCAGTAGCCAAGGGCAAAGGTCAGACCTCTTTCTAGGTCAGATTAATTCTTCACTACACAGGGGGCATAATCAAATTCTTTAAACTACTTTAACTTTTAGATCTGTAGATTACAAATACGAATAACAATATGAAACACTCATACATATTGAGTGCTTTCCAAGTGTGATGCCCAGAGTTAAGACTTTTACACACACTTTATTACTCAATCTTGGGTTATATCATTCAACCCTATGAAGTGGGCACTATTAGGCCTGATTTATACATGAAGAATTGATACTCAAGAGAGTTTGAGTAATTTGGTAAAGACTCATATGCATTGATAAAGTTAAATTCCAGCCTTTGTTGGATAGACTCCAAACCCTTTCTTTTAACCACAAAACTTCATGCCTTCTAGTTAGCATGCTTTGAAATAATTCAGGCAAAAGTGTTGGCATAAAAATAGATTTTTAAAAACTAAATAATTATATTGGTAGAATGGCTCTTTATATCCTACCAACACTTAGATGAAAAGAAGATAGTTGATCACCAACTATTTTTGCCTGGGACAACAAAGAAAACTTATAAGAGTAGAAATATCAGCCTTGGGAGATGAGATAAGGAAAGCATGAAGGTGATGGAATTTTTAAAAATTTTCCTAAGTTGTTGGCAGAGTCTCAATCATTACAAAGTAGTTGAAATCTAATCTGTCTTGTGCAGTAGCTATAGTGGGCATTTTTTGTCTGTTTCCATTTGGGAAATTTCAACACTGTAATTTTCACCTGGCTAACTTCTACAGGAAGATTATGAGAATTAATAATGTCATTTGAAAGAGCTTATAACTATTGCTCATAAAGGTGAGGAATAAGAACAAAGTGTTCTCAGAGAAACTAGTAAATATGCATGTTGCTCAAAGGTGAATTTGCTCCACTAATTCATGGGCTGGTAGAATTATTTTGCTATAGTATCCCTTTGAATGTTATCTGAATAATACATGATTTTCATACTTTTGTTGTCTGCACAATTGTGTATCTGAGAGTTTTAAAGGAATGAGTTATTTTTCATTTCTAGAAAAGAAATAGTGTGAAGAGGCAGGCTAATGAGTTGCACAACCACAAGAATAGATCAGAAATGAAGAAAGCTTATATTTTATTTAAGTGCTAATTATGAAGATGATAGAAATGCTATTAGAACCTAAAATCAACTCCTCATACCAGGACATTCTCTGTTTTCCATAAAGAATAAATCAAACTAAATCTACAGTGATCTTGTAATATTCAATACCCTTAGTCTAAGTAATAGGCCGCTCTTGGAATGGTCAGTGCCATCACTATACAAATATGACTCTGTTCTGATATAGAACAATGTAAGCCCATATTTTGCTGTGATTTAAAATATATTCACATGCTGTCTATTCAGATATTGATTATTTGTCCATAAACAGCCTCCTTTCTTGTTTTGAGCTCTGTTTTGAGGGGAACACAAACTAAGACAAGCATCAACAATCAAGGAAAGGTCAGAAAAACAAACAGTGGCTAGGCAGCCAGGAGGAACACTGGAGAGTGATGTTCTGAGGCAGAGGACATCAGGCCCTTGAATGGCATCATGCCTGGTGACCAAACCTCTTCTGACAGCCCAGTCGACCACTACTATGTCTGGTCAAATTTAGTGCCAGGCCCCAGCTTCTACCCTACCACAAAATCTGCCTGATATGGTTTGCTTAAACCCACCGGCCTCATTAAGTGGTCTTTAAAGTTGACACCTTAGGGGTTGTGGGCAAAAAAGAGAGTGACTCTTGACTGGCATTACCTTGGAAATTTCATTGGGAAAATAGCACATGGACAGGGATTCAAGATGAGTAGGACTTCCAATATTAGGTGTGTTCCCTCTATAGCCATAGGAATCTATTCAAAATATACCAGTTTTGCTTCTTTCTGTCTGCTGTTTGCTCCCCATACCTCTGTTGGAAATATTTAGGTATTTCAAGAAGCCTTTTATGGTGAAGCTCTCAGAATTCCAGAAGACCACAGCAGGTTTGAAATCACTTGGGAAATAATTTCTCTCAGTTCTGAAGTAAAGGATCATTACATGATAATGTTTTTCATTACTCTGAATTCTTAGGACATAAAAATTGTGTGGCACTTCTTTCGCAAGCTAACATTTTGGGGTTTTACATTTATGTGCAAATATTCAGGTTTGGGATCTATATTCAACTTCTCATTTAAACTTTTATGCATACCCAAATTGTTAATAGTTGTGCAAATATATAGTATATTTGTAATTTTTGCTCATCTTAATTATGGTTTCAGTCAGCCCTGAAAAGAAACATTTATTTTCCTACTTATAGTTTGCAAAACAAATAAAAAAGTTTCAACTTTGTCGATTGCATGTATATCTTTCCAGAAAAAATTGTGGTAGAATTATTTCATTTAAATTGAATACTTTCTGGGATGGCTCAGGGATGCGGGGCAGTATGCTCAGAGTACACATGCGCTGCGCTGCAAAAAATTCCAACGCAGTCAGTGGGTGCTTCCGTGCTTGCGCGGGAAGATGGATGAGCAGGTGCCTAAGTTGGTGGTGTTCGTGTGTCTGGGTAACATCTGTCAATTACCCATTGCAGAAGCAGTTTTCAGAAAACTTGTAACTGATCAAAACGTTTCAGATTAGTGGAGGATAGACATTGCAGCGACCTCCATGTATGAAGTAGTAAACCCTGCTGATTATTGAGGGCAGAATTGCATGAAGAAGCATGGTGTTCCCATGAATCACATTGTCCAGCAGGTTACTAAGAAGACTTTGCCACATTTGATTATATGCTGTGTATGGATGAAAACAATCTTAGATATTTGACTAGAAAAAGTAATCAAGTTAAAAACAGCAAAGCTAAAATTGAACTACTTGGGATCTATAATCCTCAGAAACAGCTCATTATTGAAGACCCCTATTATGAGAATAAGTCTGACTTTGAGACCGTGTACCAGCAGTGTGTGAGATGCTGCAGGGCCTTCCTGGAGAGGGCCCGTTAGCTGCCTCCAGCCCGCTGTGGCCTGCTGGTACCCGGCCCCTAGTGTCCCAGCCGAGGGTCACCTCCATAGCTCAAGGCCACTGCTGGTACTTCTATCCACCTGCTGTTTCTTATCTTAAAAATGATTGTAGATGGAAATCAGTGGTTGTGTTTGGGAAAAGAATAAATAAATATCTTTGACTCAGACAGTTTATGGGGCACGTGAAGTATTCTTAGACCAACAGAACCTCCCACTTCACTTCAGTTACAGACAAAATCGTAGAACAATCAAGTAGAACATAATCTCTCTAAGGCCTGGTCAGCATGTGAGACCTGTAAGTAACCTGGTCTACCTCCTCCCTGAGTTTGTGAACGACATGACGGCCAACGCTCTGTCCCTGGCACTCCCTTCCATGGGGTTTACAGGCTGGATGAATTGTGTTCATTCACACACTCGTGTATTATAGGAAACAGAAAGATTTGTGGGATAATCATGAGCACCTTTTCCTCGTTTCTGTCTAGTTTATTGCATAAGAGAGTCAGTTTATATGCTCCATTTGAGCCACAATTATATACAAAAAGAAGGACACTTATAAACTGCTTTATCTTATAGTAGGTTTGAGGAATGTGTCTGCTTTTAGATGCATATATAACCCAAATAAGTAAAGAGTTGGAAAAAGGTTTTATGTTGGAATCCTTAAATATTGATATGGTGATAAGTATTCTTTTGTCAGTGCTTGATATATAGGCAAATATAGGTAATTTCTGTGTATTTTCTGATAACAAAATATAAAATTCATATGGTTACATGTCAGAAAAGACTTCAAAATAGACTAGGGAACTTATAAAAATACAACTAAGATGTAAAAAAAATAAATTGAATGCTTTCTTTTGATAATTTTGTATAGGAAGACATATCCACTATGCTGTTTTAATAAATTTTTTCAAAAATATTTCCTCCAAATTATCCCATCTCCCTTTAAGAGGAAATAACTTTGCTTGAAGGAATCAAATATAAATTCACTATTTTTCATCAGTTTTTTTCTTAAGTTGAGCACATACAATGTTTTATCAAAAAGAGAGAGATGTATTTCCTATTATCATTGCTACACCAATATATATTTAAGGCGCACCAATTTAAAATGCATTTTTTGAGATTTAAATTGATCATACCTTTATATGAACTCTTCTAATTCTCACTAATCTATATATTATATCCATTCAGTATTTTACATTTTTACCTGATCCAAAATGATAAGGTAGGAATATAGACAAATTCAGGCTTTTATGAAATCTACTCTAACATCCATGGAGTGATGATTTGAAATTAAAAACAAAAAGAATCAATATTTTGATTTCTTGGAAATGAAAACTACTGTTGAAATTTACCGTTACTGGTATACTGTGTATGCACCTAAAATTACTCTATAATATTTAGGAAAAATGAAATTTATTTAGGTAAACGATACCTGTAGACTTGCAGCATCTTGAGACTGCGTTATAATGACACAACCTCAATGGGATCCTCCCTGCTGGATTGAAGAGTTCTGAGTTCATCTGGTAGCTTCTTTTGTCTCTGGGAAATTCAGGGTTGGCCAACCCTGCTCCCTCTGTCCTGATCCCCAACATACACATCTGTAGGTAGAACTCCAGAAGAAAGGGAAGGGAAGAAAATGACATTGTTGCCTACAAGACTCCTGCCCTCCTTGCTCCACAACAGCTCCCCCTGTACAGAGGTTGGCTTACTGAGTCCAGAGAATTAACAAATACAACAGGAACTCCAAAGAAAGCAAAGTTGGAATTTACAATGCCCCTCTCCCTTCTGTAACACAGTCCTGTCCTTGACAATTCGTGCATCACTGAAATCATGTTATTCAGGTGAGAAGGAAAGTTTCATGAAGTTAGCTCAAGAATGATTTTCAGATAGGGAGAGAGAGTGCATGCTGGGGGACATGTATTTCATTCCCAAATGCATCAATTAAAGTAACTCTAACTATCTGCAGGCTCCTTATATTTAGTAAAAATCAATAGTCTAATGTATCCTCACTATATTTTCTCATGAGCAAGCTTTCAAGTTTCCTGTGGGCCTTTCCCTAGGCCCCTTATCAGAATTTGCATTTTCCTTTTGAATGCACCATTTCACTGGAAGTCCAGTCATGCAAGAGAGTGCTGCATCACTCAGTTAACCTCAGTGCCATAGGCAAAGACCTTTTCTCTAATTCTGCAATGGGCACCTCTTCTGCCTTTTCTAGTTCATTCCTCTCCTCTTTGAGGTTAAATAAGTGTTACTATGGATTATTTTTTTTTCTCAATGATAAAGAAATGCTGTCAAACTATTTTATGGGAGGTGTATAAAGATGATATGGAGGTACCACAGAATAATATTAGACAATTTACAGGTGTCTATATATCATAGTCTGGGGTTTTCCAAAAGCAGACTCCGAGAAAAAAGCTGCATGCAGAGATTTTATTTGAGATCCAGGGACATAGGAGAGAAAGAAGGGGGATAGGGAGCTGGTATATCAGGGAAAAAGAAAAGGCCAAATGCAAAGATGTGTTACTGAGTCAGCTCCTACTAGAGAGTACCTGCACTTGATAACCCAGGACCCACCCAGGACACTTATGAGATGCATCTCAACTGCCCAGGGCTCAAAAAGGGAGTCTTTGTTATTCAGTTGCCAACTCCACTGGCCAAGAGTGAATCTACACATGTTCATTCCCACACAGACTTTCTGGTTGTGTTTACCTTAGGGCCAAGTGGGTTCCTCTGACTGTTTCATGCTGTGGGGTCACAGACACCTTAGGTCAGGAAGCAAGAAGTAAGAGGCATGATGTGTGGTGAGGCCCTGTCAGGTGCACCTGTGTAAAACTTCTGGAAACCACAATATAGAACATGTGACCAAAATGCTGTGCTTCCTTGGGATTCATATGTTATGAAAAGCAAGCTGCTACCTAAACCTAGATTCATTCCTAATTTGAAAAACTATTTTTTGTTAACTCATAAGCACTCCATTAGAAATCTACCTTAGAATTTTCCCAAAGTTACCAATGAATCACTTATGATATAAAACTGTCCAGTTTGTTCCAATGCCAAACAATGTTGTACATCATCTCTGTCAAGTAACATCTCATTATGCCCATGGTTGATGAATTCACTATTACTTTAGATTAGTTGGGATCTTTATGGGTACCAATGAGAGAAACATGATGCAAAGGCAAAGAAAATAAAAGGCGAGATTTAGTGGTTTTCTTATTTAGCGGTCTCTTATTTTATGCTTCTTTGCTCCCCTTACTCCTTCCTTTTTCCTCTCAACTTTTTCTACTCATATTACATTCTAGTCCCCATAGATAACTCATGTTCACAATCCAATATATAATCCTTCTATATTTTTTTCTTCATGCTCATGTAATCACAGCAAATATTCACATGCATATTTATATATACACAGCTATGCATTTCTTAAATTATGATAAACTGCCTCCCTGGGCAAAAGTTTGGCAGTGTCTGGAGATACTTTTAGTTATCACAACTGAAGGGATGCTAGGCATTCCGTGGGCAGAGGTCAAGGATGCTGCTAAACACTCTACAGTGACAGGACAATACCGCACAACAAAGAATTATCTGGTCCAAAATGTCAATAGTACTGAGGTTAAGACACTCCAAGATATATACATGCATATGAGTTTTAGCTATTGTTTCTTTATAAAACCAAGATCATATTAAGCCCACTTCTCCACATCTTGTTTCTTTCACTCAATAATACCTAATTAAAATAACTCAAAATTGCCCAGCTGGTGTGGCTTAGTGGATTGAGTATCGTCCCATGGACTGAGAGGTCCCAGTTCGATTCCTGGACAGGGCACATGCCCAAGTTTGGAGCTCGATTGCCCAGTGAAGGTCATGCAGGAGGCAGCCGATCAATGTTTCTCTCTCATATTGATGTTTCTATCTCTCTCTTCCTTCCTCTCTCTCTAAAAAAATCAATAAAAACATATTAGAAAATAACTCAAAATTAATCGCTATAGCATGAATTAACTATGTATGATGGTTGCTTAATATTTCATTATGTGGATGTAATCTAATCTAACTACGCATCCACTGATAGATATTCACTTTGTTTTCTGGTTTAGGTGTTTTTTTTTTGTTTGTTTTTATCCCACTACACCCTTATTTTAGTTTAGGGATCCCAGAAGCAAATCCCAAGAGGAGGGTTTAAGTGAAATATTTTATTTTGAAAGTGGAAGGAACACTAGGAGGGGAGTGGGAAAGTGAGACAGGGAAGTGAAGACAGCCCATGGAGGGTACAGTATCCAGACTACTATTCCTGTGCAAAACTGGAACTGAATCCTGTTAGAGAGTTCTCAGAGCCTGTACAGAAAACATGCTTCCAGATTTCTCTATGCAACGATGAGGGATCTGGAGTATTTAAACCAATTCACACCAGTGATTGGTTGTGGGCTACTCCTAGGGAGCATTGGCTCTTCAATACTGTGTAAGTGTAGCCAAGCGGGCTCCAGCAACAATCTCAGGCAAAGAAATGTGTGTACTGTCTGTTGGAAGGCAGACTGGTGGGTGATGGTGTAGTAAAGTGAGCACATAGAAACTGGACACTGCTGACAATCTGGCATAATACATATCTTTATTTTCAATACTCGTATTTCTGTGAGATAGTCTTTTAATAAAGGAATTGCTGGGTTAAAGTATATATTTGTATTAATTTCAATAAATGCTACCTGATTGCTTTGCAAAATAGCTGTCATAATTCACATTTCCACCAGCAAATTGTGAAAGTGCTCTTTTCCCCACATCCCTGCCAGAAAGAAATGCTATGACCCTTTACAATTTTGCCAGTCTGGTAAGTGTAACATGATGTCTTGTTGCTTTAAAAAGTATTCTGACTAGTATTTTTGTTTGTTGGCCAAATGGATTTACCCTCCTGTAAAATATCTCTTTATCCACTTTTTGTAGGTTGTTTTTACCTTTTTTGAGAAACAATTAGCCAGTTCAAAGTGTACAATTCTATGATTTTAGTATTCACAGAGTTGAGCAACTATCATCACAATCAATTTTAAAACATTTTTATCACATTTGAAAGAAACTCCTGTACCTATTAGCAGTCATTCCCTATTTCTCCAAATCCCCAGCCCTAGACAACAAATAATTTACTTTTTATCTCTCTGTATTTGTCTATTCTGAACATTTCATATAAATGTAACCATACATGTGCCTTTCTTTTGTGGCTGGCTTCTTTCACTTAATGTAACGTTCTTAATGTTCATCCATGTTGTAGCATGTATCAGTATTTCATTCCTTTTTATTGCCAAATAATACTTCATTATATTCATTTAATTTTATTCATGCATGCATCAGTTAATGGCCATTGGGTTGTTTCCACTTTTTGACTATTATGAATAATACTACTATGGACATTTATGTACAAGTTTTTGTATAGACATATGTTTTCATTTATCTTGGATATATAGCTAGGAGTGGAAATGCTGGCATATATGGTAATGCTATATTTAACCTTTTGAGGGAGGTACTGCCATTTCACAAGACGAGGTGAGAGTGATCAGGGTTTGTAGGGTCAATATTTAAAAAGCTATCTGATGAATACTTCATTCTTTAATTAGTGGTTGAGCATCTGTCATGTGCCAGACGCTGATCTGGGTGCCAGGGCTACTGTAATGGAGGATAGACAACAAATAAATCAGGAAATAAATAAATGATGATTTCAACTAATGAAAATCTTCATTGAAAGGTAAGTGTGTGACTCAGTTCTAGAAAAAGAGATAGAATGGTAAGTCTATTGGGGATCTTCTTGGGAAGCAAAAGTTAAAATCTATACAAAGAGAAAGCCCTGCCCTGGCCAGTTTGGCTCAGCAGTTAGAGCGTCGGCCCGCGGACCAATGAGTCGCAGGTTTGATTCCGGTCAAGGGCACGTACCTCGGTTGCAATTCGTCCCCGGCCCTGGTTGGGGTAGTGCGGGAGGCAGCCACTCAATGTGTCCCTTTCACATCGATGTTTCTCTCTCTCTCTCTCTCTCTCTCTCTTTCTTCCTCTCTCTCCCTCCCATTCTATCTGACCAAAAAAATGGAAAATTGTCCTTGGGTGAGGATAAAAAATAAACAGAGAGAAAGCCCTTTTGCCTCTCCTTCCACTTCCTGCTTAAAACACTATCTTGGGAGGATATTATTTAGAGCTGGGTCAATAAGAACAAAGAAGATAAGAGACATAGTCCTTGATGACATCATTACACAGCTGAGATCATTCTGAACCACCTACCAACAGATTTCATGTAATAAAGAATGTCTTTATGTTAGTTGAGTTTTCCGTGACTTGCATCACATAAAGAAGACATAATAAATGAAGTGAATTAATGAATACTGATCTACATTTATACAAATATACCTGAATCATATGTTGTATTTTGTTATCATTCATTATAATATCCAAAGCACATATCATATTGACTAACACTCAATAAATACTTATTAAAATTATCGAATAAATGCGTGATGAATGGGGATAAAAATACAAAAATCAAGATCTAATATAAGCCTTAGTGGACACACTTAGATAATTGTTCCATAAAGCAATTTATCTTAATGCTTAAGATCAGCAAATATTCAGATGTTGCAAATTGCCAAGCACATATTTGATTTGGTTAGATATATTCTAAATTTAAGAAATGGAATGCAAATAAGCAGAGACTAAAAGCTTTTGCTGGCTCTGACATAAAGTACTTTGGCAGGGGAAAAACTCAATAGTGGGACTAGAATAAAGAATTCAGTGTAAAGTGAAGAGACTGATATAAAAATTCAGCTTACATCATCTTTTAATATATCTCAATCACCCAGAAGAATATACGTAGCATTGTGAGGCATATATTGATCTATTATTCCCATTTGAAAATGAAATTCTCCCACATCAGTGCCACTTAAAGACCCTCTAAAGCAGCCTAGAATGTTTCATCCTTTAGTCCTTCCCAGTTAGCCTCTCAGCAGATTGTCTTAGATTAAAAGCTGTGCAGGCCCTGGCCGGACAGCTCAGTTGGTTGGAGCATCATCCTGTACACCAAAAGGTTTTGGTTTTGATCCCCTGCCAGGGCATGTATAGGAGGCAACCAATTGATGTTTTTCTTTTCTCTCTCTCTCTCTCTCTCTCTCTCTCTCCCTTCTCTCTAAAATAAATAAACATGTTATTGAAAGTAAGGATTTGCTTACTCTCACCCTCTCATTCATTTCTTTCCCATGAACTTTTAAAATCTCTCCCTTTAAAACAACAAAATAATCTCTGTTAACCTTATATCTTTCTTCAGCGAACTCCAAATCTACCTTCTATCCCTTGTCTCCAAATTTCTTGAGTTATCCATACTACCCTGAGGCAGATACATAGTAAGTGCCCCACTCAACTCCTCTAAGTACTCAGTTTCCAGTATAGGCCAGTGGCATCCTACTTTAAGCACCTGGGACACTCCAACTGGGGACTTCTCTCCAGTCTAGTGCAGAGCACACCAGAAGTGTTGGGGAATTCATGCCCTTGGGAATATCCCTCAGCCAATGATAGATGAGAGTTGGAGGATAAATTAAAACTTCCTAGTTCATGGTGAGATGAGTATAACTCTGAGGTATGTTCTACATTACCTTCCAGAAATCCCCAGTAGGGCTCACAGGAATAATATACTCAGCATGTCACCCTTTACTCCTTTACTGACTTCTTTCCCTTTCTTTACTTTTTTATAAATATATTTTTATTGATTTTAGAGAGGAAGGGAGAGGGAAAGAGGGGGGAGAGAGAGAGAGAGAGAGAGAGAGAGAGAGAGAGAGAGAGAGAGAGAGAGAGAAATATTCATGTGAGAGAGCAACATCAATCGGTTGCTTTCTGTGCGCATACCAACCAGGGACCAAACCCACAACCTGGGCATGTGCCCTGACTGGGAATCGAACTGGCAACCCTTTGGTACAAGGGATGACACCCAACCAACTGGGCCACACCGAACAGGGCTCCCTTCCTTTCTTATTCCCTCCTCTCTACTGTTGTCTATGATCCATTTTCAACACTAGTCAAAATGGTATGATTGTGTCCATCTTCACCCCTCTCCTCATATTTAAAGCACTTTAATTATATTTATTTATTTATTTTATTATTTTTCAATTCAATATTATTTTGTATTAGTTTCAGGTGTACAGCATAGTGATTAGACAATCATATGCTTTACAAAGTGGTTCCACCGACATTTCCAGTACCCACCTGGCACCAAACATAGTTATTGCAATATTTTTGACATTATTCCCTATGCTGTACTTTACATCCCCATGACTATTTTGTGACTACCAATTTGTACTTTTTAATCCCTTAACTTTCACCTTTTTCACCCTAAAACACTTTAATTTTAAACACTTTAAAATCATAACTAATCAAATAGACACAAAATCCTTAATTGATGCCACAAGATCCTACCCATACGGCCTTTACCTGTTTCTCCAGCCTCATCTGGTCCCAGACTTCCTCTCCATCTTCCAGATCTGGCTATAGTGACCTTCTTTTATTCCGTCACATAAACTCCTTGACATGATAGTCTTTGTATATACCGTTTTCTCTTCTAAAAGACTTCCTTCCCCCCTTCATTGATTTCATATGTACTAATTTTTTACATCTTAGTTAAATTGTTACTTCCTTAGGGAGGTTTTCATTCACCTCTCTGACCAGGCTAAATCCCCCTAATATATGCTTTTATCACCCTACCTATTTGTGATATTGTGATTTATGAGAAATATAATTTGTTCATTCATATGACCATATATATTTAGTCTTCCTCCACAATTCCTGGTTCTCGAAACTCTTGGGATTTTCTAAGTGTTGAGAATGAAAAAAATATATATATTTTTTATTTTAATGAGGTGACTGTTGGACCATACCTAAGGATGGGGCTGGTTGCCATGTGATTAGAGGGTTGGGACTTTCCATTTCATCCCCTGACCTCCAGAAAGGGAATAGGGGCTGGATGTTGAATCAGTCACCAATGGCCAATGATTTAATCAATGTTGCCGATGTAATGAAACCTCCATAAAAACCCAAAAGGATGGGGATCCAGATGGTTTCTAGGTTGGTGCACACACACATGGAGATTCAGGGAGAGTGGCACCTGGAGAGGACATGGAAGTTCCGTGCCCCTTTCCACATACCTTGTCCCCTGCATCTCTTCCATCTGGCTGTTCCAGAGCTATATCCTTTTATAATAAACAAGTAACCTAGTAAGTAACATATTTCTCTGAGTTCTGTGAGATGTTCTAGCAAATTAATTGAACTGAAGGAGGGGGTTGTGGGAACCTCTGATTTATAGCCCGCAAGTCAGAAGTACAGATAACAGCCTGCATTTGTGGCCGGCATCTGAAGTGTGATGTGGATGGGGGGTGTGCGGTCTTGTAGGATTTAACCCATGGAATCCAATGCTCTTTCTGGGTAAATAGTGTCAGAATTGAGTTGAATTCTTGGACACCCGACTGGTGTCTGAGAATTGTTTGTTGGCATGGGGGAATCCCATCCTCCACAGTGGAATTGGATCTGGAAACCCAAATTTACTATCTCTCTTGAATTACACTGAATACAGTTGACATTCACAATTATTTGTTCATTAAATGAATAACTACATCAAATGAGTGAATGATGAAAAGCTACATTCCCAAAGCTAGAATAATTTTGTTATCTCCTGTTATGGGCTGAATTATGGCCCCCTCAAAATTCATATATTGAAGCCCTACCCTCCAATACCTCAAAATGTAACTATATTTGGAAATAGGGCCTTTAAAGAGGTAATTACATTAAAATTGGGACTTTAGGGTGGACCTATAATCCAATGTAACTGGTATCCTTTTAACACAGACAGAAGGATGACCATTTTAAGGACACAGTGAGAGGCATTAGAAGAAACCAAACCTACTGACATCTTGAACTTGGACTTCTAGCCTCCTGAACTGTGAAAGAATACATTTCTGTTGTTTAAGCCACCCAGTCTGTGGATTTTGTTATGGTAGCTCTAGTAAGCTAACACATCTTGGTTATCTCAATGGGTTTGTATATAGTATCTTGGAATGCATCCAACACCATCTTGTTCCTCAAGAACTCTTCTCACATACTTTGTTTGCTACTTTGCCAAGTACAGTTTTTCACTCTGCCAGGATGTTCCCATCTACTCTAAATGAAGAAACATTCATCATTGTCCTATGTGTTCAGCTTGAAAGCCAATCTTTATAAATTGGGGAATGAAATGACCTTGGTGTTATGTGTAGTACCCTCACTATATGGGTAGAAATCAATAATAATTCAAAAGACAAAGTCTTTTTGGAAGCAACAGGCAGTACTGGTCACGACACCTTTGTTGTTGGGGAATTTACAGTTTCTCTCACTTTTTTTTTTTTATCCTCACTCGAGGACATTTTTCCATTTTTTGTTCAGATAGAGTGGGAGGCAGAGAGAGAGAGAGAGAGAGAGAGAGAGAGAGAGAGAGAGAGAGAGACATCGACGCGAAAGGGACACATCGAGTGGCTGCCTCCCGCACGACCCAACCAGGGGCCGGGGACAAACTGCAACTGAGGTACGTGCCCTTAGCGGGAACCAAACCCGGGTCTCTCTGGACCGCAGGCCGAAGCTCCAACCGCTGAGCCAAACCGGCCAGGGCTCTCCCACTTTTTAAGAACAAACAACAATATTTCCTACAAATCCTGTGACAATGAATTGTAATATTTCTACTCTTTCTATTAGTTTTTCTTACAACACATGTGGTGACTGGTAAAGTTGAATGTTTGAAATAATAAGATGCTTTACATGGGAAGATGGCATTACTTAGTAGCAGGAGATTGAGTGTTTCCTATTTGTTTATTTTTAAAGAAATTGCATTTTAGTTTATTAATTTCTTATAAGGTAGTATTAATAGTAGGACTAGCCCTGGCCGGTTTGGCTCAGCGGTTAGAGCGTCGGCCTGTGGTCTGGAGAGACCCGGGTTCGGTTCCCGCTGGGGGCATGTACCTCGGTTGCAGTTTGTCCCCGGCCCTGGTTGGTTGTGTGGGTGGCAGCCACTCGATGTGGCCCTTTCACGTCGATGTTTCTCTCTCTCTCTTCCTCTCTCTCCCTCCTACTCTATCTGAGCAAAAAAAAAAAAAAATGAAAAAAAAAAATAGTAGGACTATCTTTCTCCTTGAATATGTTGTATTATTTCTATAAGTGATGCTATAAGTGGTTAACAGCCTAACCCCAAGCTAGCCATGTTTTCAAATATGATTAATATTTCTCTGTCTTTTCCTTAATGCTCCATTAACTAGTGCAAAGTAAGTGGTCCTACTGCCAAAAGCCTTTTCCATTAAATGGAAAATACATTTACTCACTTTGTGAATTAATTAAAGCCATATGGAATTTAGAGCAGAAGATTCTAACTTATGCATTTTCTTTTAGAGATTTAGAAAATACAGAGCCATTTGTGCCTAACGGGACTTCCATATGCTTTCATATCTTAAAACAAAAATAGAGAAACAAGTGTTTCAGCTTTTTTCAACTATTACAATTTTTATGAGTATGATTAAAGCAAGATTCCAAGGTGTATGTGATTAAAAGCAATGCGCTACACTGAACATCAAAACCTTTGGGTGGAGGGAGATTTTTCAATGGGTTTTCTCCTGATTCCATAAATCTCTATCATTTTAGAAATTTGAGTATGAGGATGGGGGGAGGCTTGCCACCTGGGTAGTTGAAGAGATGGATGACTATATCCCTAGCCTGAAAGAAATCATGTGCCTGTTTAATTCAACAGCTGTGCTGAACCAGGCACACAGGTGTGCAGTAGGGAGACCCACACACGAGTGGTTACTTGTTTCAGGATTTGGGTGGCTTAAGCAATGGAACATATTGAGGGTTTTTGTCCTCTACATCTCTTTTCTTGTTCCTTAGTTCAATAACTACTTATTAAACATCTGTGGCCCAAGTACACACAGTAGCTGATCTGCATCTACACAGTATAATGTGGCATAGAGAGAGGTGGCACTGATCCTCTCTCACTTCTTGCTCCATGGAAGACAAATTCCAAGGGCTGATGTCCATTTATGGACATCCTTGAAGGAATTTGCTGAAAAGTCACTTGTCTCCAGAGGCACTGCTTCCCATCCAACATAGAAAATTTAAGATCACTTTCATCTTGTTTCCAAAGCCTAGGACATCAGTTCTCAAACTTGAGCATGTATCAGAACCACCTGAAGTACTTGTTAAAACAGGGATTGCTGGGCCTCTGCCCTCAGAGTTCCAGATTCAGTAGGCCTGGGGTACAACCCAAGAATTTGCATTGCTAACAAGTGTAGGTCTTGGAACCACACTTTTTGAACCACTGGGCCAGGACATAGCCAGCCCCAAGCAGCCAAAATCCCCATTGTTCTTACCTGGATATTACTCCAGGCCCTCTCAGCTCTTCTGTCCCAAAGGCAACTCCCAAGAAGCCATGTGCATCTCTAAGTTTCACCACCCAAAATGCCCTATTCAAAAATGGAAAATGAAGCATCATCAGGAGATCTTCTATCACTGTTTCATTGCTACTTTCAGGAATTTTACCTCCATCTTAATAACAGACAATTTGTTGAACACTTGTTATATGCCAAACATTGTGCTAGGACTTTGAATAATGTTGGGGTAACAGACATTTAGTGCTTATCTGTGTGTTAAGCTCTAGTCACAGTCATTTAAATAGATTATTTCATTTAATCCTACTACAATTCATTTTACAGATGAGGAAACTGAGGTATATAGAAGCCAATAATTTCCCCAGAGATATATGACATATAGCTAATGAATAGTGGAACCAAAACATAAAACCAATAAAATATGAGTACAGTACTTAAACATTAAGATATAGTACCTTTCAATATGTGTCTATCTTTCTAGCTAGCTATCTAAATTCCATTTAATCTTTACAAGAACCTTTAGAAATTAAGCATTGTTAGCCTCATCTGTAATTGAAGCAACTGAAGTTTAAAGACATTAACAATTTTCCCACAGGTCAGGGAAGGATGGGAATGCAGGCTGGCTAACTTTTGAGCACATGCTTCTCACGTATAGAGTATTATATTTGCCCCAGCAGGTAGAGACAGTCATTGTCCTCCCAGTGCTCATGTGTACCCCTGATCTGGCTAGATTCCCTCTCCAAAGTGATTGAAATGAAGGGGGAAGATTGGTTAGGGCCACCAGGATTCATATCACTGGAATGATGATGCACCCACGTCAAAGAGCTGGAACAGCTCCTCCAATAGACAAATGGTGACCAGAATCTTCCCAAGTGCCAAGAATTTTAGTGTTGGGCTTTTGGTTCTCCAGATTAAGACCACTGCTCATAAGGGACTAACTGGGCCCACATTTGGATCCATCGATATTCAGGGACTTTCTAAGAGTCCAGAGTATAACTTATTGTAAAATCAGGCACCTCCCAGTAGTGCTCCCTTCAGGACTGAAACATTCATTCCTCCAGCTGCTGAAAAAGTCAGTGGCTGACAGCTCACAGCTGAATCCATCTCCAGAAATTGTCCTCTGCTGAAGAGAGCCACTTCATCCAAGGTTATGCTTCCTCAGGGGTTTGGAGGTCATCCTCTATTCAGCGAATGATTGACCCCTGGACATAAACACCCATGCATCTGGTTGCAATTCAGAATATCTCTGTAGGGCCATCCCAGTTCCAAGGTTCTAGGGTGACCAACCTGGTTTTCCCAGGACATGAGACTATAAGTGCTAAAGCTGGGACAGTCTCAGGCAAATCGAGACAAGTTGATCACCCTAAGAGACCCCCTTGTGATTGTCTGAGGCCCATCCTCTCCTTCTGCCCAAGCCTGATTCCTTCCCTTCTCAGGTGGTGATTTCAAGACCATCTCCTAATAAGTTCCTTGCGTGCTAATCCTCTCCTCAAAATCTGCTTTTTGGGCTTTCCCTAAAACCTGACAGGTTTCCCCTAACACCTGTGACACCAGACTTTAGAAAAAATGATAGAGGGTACTGGCACCTCCTGTAATTATTACTCCTTCCTTCACCTGCTTAAGGATTCATAGGAAGCATCTAAGAGATGGTGCCAAAGGTGATGGACAAAATGAAGCTAACTGAGATCACAGCCAAATATTGAATTCACTTGGCATCTCCAGTAGTTTAAATCTATTTTTCAGAATGAAGCCACAATATCTGAAACAGAGCGAAATAAAGCTGACTTGTGCTATAATGAACACTTGTGATTTTTTTAATTTAAAAAAAATTTTATTCAATTTATTGGGGTGACATTGGTTAATAAGTGTACATTTCTGTTGTCTGTGTCTATGAGTTTTTTTTTTTTTTGCTTAATCCTTTCACCTATTTCACCCAGCCCCACAAATCCATATCCTTCTACAGCTGTCAGTCTGTTCTCTATATCTACGAGTCTGTTTCTATTTTGTTTGTTTCTTTATTTTGTTTCTTTATTTTGTTTCTTAGATTCCACATATAAGTGAAATAATATGGTATTTGTCTGTCTTTGACTGGTTTATTTCACTTAGCATAATGCTCTCCAGGTCCATCCATGCTGTTGCAAAGGTAAGATTTTCTTCTTTTTTATAGCTGAGTAGTATTCCATTGTATAAATGTACCACAGCTATTTTTATCCACTCATCTACTGATGGACACTTGGGCTGCTTCCAAATCTTGGCTATTGTAAAGAATGCTGCAATGTGTTCATTTTTCCCTTTGTTTCTGTTGCCTTAGGTGATGTATCAGTGAAGATTCTACTGCGTATGATGTCCAAAATTTTGTTGCCTACATTTTCTTCTAGGATTTTTATGGATTCACGAGTCACATTTAAGTCTTTTATCCATTTTGAGTTTATTCTTGTGTATGGTGTAAGTTGATGGTCTACATCAAACTCAAAAGCTTCTGCACAGCAAAAGAAACAACCATCAAAACAGATAGGGAACCCACTCTATGGGAGAGTATAATTGCCAATGATACATCAGATAAGGGGTTAATTTCCAAAATATACAGAGTGCTCATACAACTCAACAAAAGGAAGACAAAGAACCCAATTAAAAAATGGGCAGAGGAACTAAATAGACACCTCTCCAAACAGGACATACAAATGGCTAAGAGACATATGAAGAAATGCTCAACATCACTAATCATCAGAGAGATGCAAATTAAAACAACAATGAGGTATCACCTCACACCTGTCAGAATGGCCGCCATCAACAAATCATCAAACAACAAGTGTTGGCGAGGGTGTGGAAAAAAGGGGACTCTAGTACACTGCTGGTGGGAATGCAGACGGGTGCAGCCACTGTGGAAAACACTATGGTGTTACCTCAAAAAATTAAAAATTGAGTTGCCATTTGACCCAGTGATCCCACTTCTAGGAATATACCCTAAGAAGCCTGAAACACCAATCAGAAAAAATACATGTACCCCCATGTTCATAGCAGCACTATTTACAATAGCTAAGATCTGGAAATAGCCCAAGTGTCCATCAGTAGACGAATGGATAAAAAAGCTGTGGTACATATACACAATGGAGTACTATGCAGCTGTAAGAAAGAAAGATCTCTTATCCTTTGAGACAACATGGAGGGACCTCGAGAGTATTATCCTAAGCAAAACAAGCCAAGCAGAGAAAGACAAATATCACATGATCTCACTTATTTGTGGAATATAATGAACATAACAGTCTAAGGAACAGGGTAGACCCAGAGATGTGGAAGTAGGGTATAAACTGACACCCCTCAGAAGAGGGGGTGGCGGGGAGGGAAGAGATAAACCACAGAACTTATGCGCATGTATGCATAAGTGATGGACATGGACAACAAAGCTGGGGACAGGGTGGGGGGATGGGGAGGAGGGTATCAATGGGGAAAAAAGGAGAAACATCTGTAACAAAGATAAAGTAATAAAAAAAAGAATGCTGCAATGAACATGGGGATACATATATTGTTTTGAATTAGTTTTTTGGGTTTCTTCTGATATAGTCCCAGAAGTAGAATTGCTGGGTCCTAAGGCAGTTCCAGTTTTAATTTTTTGAGGAAACTCTATACTGTTTTCCACAGTGGTTGCACCAATCTGCAATCCCAACAACAGTGCAGTAGGGTTCCCTTTTCTCCACATCCTCACCAATATTTGTTGTTTATTGACTTATTAATGATAGTCATTCTGACAGGTGTGAGATGATATCTCATTGTGGTTTGAATTTATATTTCTCTGATTACTAGTGACATTGAGCATCTTTTCATATGTTTATCTGTATGTCCATCTGTATGTCTTCTCTGTAAGACTTCTGTATGTCCATCTGTATATCTTCTTTGGAGAAGTGTCTAATCAGGTCCTTTGCCCATTTTTTAATTGGATTGTTTTTTTTTTTTTGGTATTGAGTTGTATAAGTTCTTTATTAATTTTGGATATTAACTCCTTATCAGCTGTATCACTGGCAAATATGTTCTCCCATTCAGTGAGTTGTCTTTTCATTTTGTTGATGGGTTCTTTTGCTGCACTAAAACTTTTTTAGTTTGATGTAGTCCCATTTATTTATTTTTTCTTTTGTTTCCCTTGCCCGAGGAGACATATCAAAAAAAAAAATATTGTTACAAGAGATTTCTAAGATTTTATTGCCTATGTTTTCTTCTAGGATTTTTATGGTTTCAAAACTTACATTTAAGTCTTTAATCCATTTTGAGTTTATTATTGTGTATGGTATAAGAAGGTGGTCTAGTTTCATTTTTTTGCACATACCTATCCAATTTTCCCAACACCATTTATTGAATAGACTGTCTTTACCCCATTGTATTGAACACTTGTCATTTTAATTTGTGGGAAAATCTGTCCATACTGAAATAAATTTTTAAAGACTCTCTTCCTTAAAGTCTAGTCTGTCTGTCCCACTCCCTCCCTCCCTCCCTCCCTTCCTTTTGCTTTTGTCAGGGCTTCTGCATTTGCTGGAAATTTTACTAATACAAATGTGTTTGTTGAGCCTGACTCCCAAAGCCAGATGCAACATTATTGAATTCTAAATTTTGTAAAAAAAAAATGGGCTATACTCAAGGTGGAGATCCTTACCAAAAATAATTAGCTTTGTGGATAGAAACCTGAGCAGAATCACAATAATTAAATTGACTTCCTGTTTTTATTTTATTGAGAACACTAAGTTATATTGATCTTCTTTCACAGCAGATGCTGATTCATGCAGCCCCTTGCAGATCTTTGCTGACGTGCTTACAGAAAAATAAATGAACTTGAGAATTCCACACTAGTACTCTATCAGATGTTGGAAAATTCCAACACTTGGAGCTTCAAAGTGCCTGGCTTGGGGTTCTGAAGTCCTCCAAGTGGGAGGACTTGAGTGGGAGATCCTTTAACTACTTGGCAGGTCTCCCAACATGGAAAGAAAAATCTAAGAAGAGAACAAGATTATTGTAGAATTTCAGTTCTGTAAGATAAAGTTCTAGAGATCTGTTACATAACAATGTGACTATGATTAACACTACTGAACTGTACAGTTTAGAAAGGTTAAAAGGCTAACTTTTACTTTATATATTTTTAAAAAAGACAAGCCTGAAGTAGCAGATGACCTACTTACTGCTTCTGCTTACAATTCAGACCCGATCCTCTCAGGAGGCCTGAAGAGAAACCTCAGAGTTCTGAATGGCTCCCATTCTCAGTAGATGTTTCTCCTAGACCCACTCTTCTTCCTAATCTTCTGACCTTCTGACCTTGATTCCCCAGCCTGTACCTCGACTGTTCTTGTTCAATTTTCATCTCTCAGGACCACTCTGCTCCTCTGTACCCCAGTGAATGTGCTCCCTCCTTGTCAAATGGCTTCCTCTTGGCCTGGCATTTACTTTGTGTTGGATCTCCTTATAGAGGTATCCATCTGAGTACTGAGCCAGAGGTCACCAGTGGCTCATGCTTTGGTGCTTCCAGCCCCCTGGCCTTTCAGAAGAGGGTTCTATGCCTAAAATGTCCCCTCTCCATCCTCATGAAGTTAGACATACCCTCTATTTTTTTTCCCACAGTCCCGTTTAGACCCTGGCCATGTTGTCTTCTTATCCTTGCCTGTTTCATTTTATCTGCTTACATAGCTGTTTCCATAGCCAATACCAGACTGTGAGCAACTTGAGGGCTGCAACTGGTATATGGCTGACTAGAAAGTTCTCAAATTTTTATTTCTATGATAGCATAAATAGTTAATTTTTAATTTCTGATAATCCTGATAAAAACGAGTTGATTCTGAGAACCACTTTTGTTTGAGAAAGATTTTGTTATTGATTGTATACATATCAGTTTTGGAAGGCGTTGTTCAGATATTACATATCAGAAAAGTATAAAAGTTATTAAATAATTGCTATAAGGTAATTTTATTGATTGCCCCCAAGGGAAATGTAAAATAGTCATCCAGTATTTATCTAGTATTGAAAATCAGTCTTTTAAAAAATAAAAGTCTTGGTGTTAGTGTAAATAAATGAGCTGTGGCATAAAATGATTTCTTTTGCTGTCAACAATGCTTTATTCAGTCTCCTTTTTATTTATGGCATTCATACTAAATTTACATCTCAAAAGAAAAAAATCTATTTGCTATCACCTTCTTTTAGTTAATTGTTGACATGAAAGCTATCAATTCCAAAGACATTTAGAGTTCCGGGTTTCTAGGAATAGAGAATGAACTAGGTACAGCACAAGATTTATTTTAACTTATATATTTATCAAAGTTATATTTTTATGTACAAAGTTATAATGTACATAAAATGCACATATAATGTTTTTACAGAGTTATATAAAAACCAGATATCTGCCCTGCTATTGGTTTCTTCCAGAGTAAATCACTTTATCCTCTTTTAGCTGATTTACTTTTATTTAACTATTCCATTGCTCTAAATAATGTTTCTCTCAATAATTGCTGCTTCTTTATTTTTCAGCTCAGGCAAAATTAATCAACTTTCCACTGTGGAAATGAGCATTAACATCCTCCCCTTTTCTCAATGTCCTTATATCTTAATTCCAATTAGACCAATATTGTGGTTTACCTTGTTATGGCTATAGAAATCCTATACATGGATGAGCTTTGTAGTGAAATTATGATTACTTTTTCTTCCATATACTCTTTGATGCATGGGCCGATGCTCTAACCACTGAGCCAAATAGGCCAGGGCTCTTCCATATACTTTTGATTCTCCTGTGATAATTGATAATTGCCTCACTTTTGCATGGCAATATTAAGTTTTCTGTGTACATATCATTAAACATAATTAAATCTCATACTTTCTGGCAACAATGTGAATCTCTTCTCAAGCGGTCCAGTCACATCAACTGTTCTACAATGTTCAGTTTTCTTTTAGAAATCTCTTAGTGCTTTCCCATCTGTGCTACTCTGGATAGGTTGCCTTCTGTGCCTTCTGCACTGCTACTATACTGAAGAATGTCTTCATTTCTCTCCTGTGTTGGATCTTCTGGATCCTATATTAGGGTTTTCTTTGTTGGTAAAGAACACCCTGTAGTGGCTTCCTAATAAAGAGTATGAAATGGTAAGTTTTTGAGACCTTATATGTCTTCCTAATTGACTGATAATTTGGTTGAGTATATAATTCTAGGTTGGAAATTATTTTTAAAGCATTGTTCAATTGTCTTCTAGCCTCCAGTAATGCTGTTGAGAAGTCTTAAATTGTTCCAGTGTGTGACTTGTTTATTCTCATTCATTCCTCCCCCCTCTCTCTTGCACTCGCACACTCTCACTCTTCCTGCTCTAGTTCTGTCTATCTCTATCTCTCTCAACTTATATATAGGATCGTTTATATCCAGAATCCTGAATTTCTTAATGCTATGTCCTAATGTGTGTTTATTATCTATTGCCCTGTTTTCTCTGTGAGTTTTTCAATTTGGAAACACATATCCTTTGATTCTGAACATTTTCTTGAATTATTTCATTTATGATTTTTGCCTCTCTGTTTGTCCTTTCCTCTCTTTGGAGTACCTATTATTTGGATTTTGGACATGCTGAACTTGTCCTTTAATTTTTGTTTATCTCTTATTTTTCTATCTCTTTATATTTTAAGCTACTTTCTGGAAGAGTTCTTGAAATATAGCTCCCAAACCAACATTAAGGTTTTCATTTATGCTATCACTTTTAAAAAAACTTTAAGAGGCATAGTTATCTTCTGAATGTTCATTTTTTAAAAATAATATTCTATTCTTGTTTCATGCTTACAATATCTTCTCTGGTAATATTAACGGTAGATCTTTAAGGTTTTGAATTTTTAAATTATCATCTCCCTACATAGCCACTATAACATCTTACTTGCTTTTTCTCTGGTAGGTTGTTTTTGGTCTCAATATTGTATGTTAGAGGCTTTCCTCAGATATCTGGTAATTTTGGGTGTCTTCTCATATTTAAGAGTGTGGGATCAAATGTATAATTGGAAGCTCTGGCCAGTCAGAGTCTCTCATCCCCCTGGCTGAGTGATTAATTTACGAATGAAGATACTGTCCCAGGCCAGGTTAATAAGTGTCGTCCTTGGATGATCAGGAAAAATTGTTCCCATTCCTGATGTTACTGCCAGTAGGACATGATTCTTGACTTGCTGGTGCCATCTTGACCTGTGTATGGGGAGAACTTTCAAGGCACGGAGAGACAGACCGAATGTAGATGACATCACTTGAAGCCCTGGACCTGATTAACTACATCCTTTAACTTCTTTATAACTTCAGCTACTGTACCCCATTTGTTTTGAGTTGAGTTTCTATGACCTTCAACTGAAAGGTTTTTGACAGATACAATATCTTTCACAATGTCTCTCTGTCTGCCTGAAAATAATGTAATTTATGCCACCTACAAATGCAAAGAGTCATCAACTATTCATCATTTCACTTCAGCTTTCTCATAATGGCTTGTGTACCCTGTGAGTACCAGTGTGTCATCCAGTGTCCAATATAACAACAGTGAGAATGGATAATATGAAACCAAACACAAGAAGTCCATCCACAACTAACATTTTCTCTGAGTACCTTCTCCTCTCCTTCAAAGATTTTATTAGGTTCTGGGCTATTCACATAGGGATAAATTGTAACAAAGATTGTTCTTCAATTTCTTATTTTTCAGTCTTACTGATTTCCTCTTGATGGTGTATGTATTAATTCTTCTTTCTTATAGATTTTTCACACTTAACTTGTTTGTGATAACAATGTGAACACCCCTTATTCATAATGTCTTTATTTCCCAGATGCAACTATTCTTGATCTTGAACATTTTTACATAACCACTTTAAAACTCATATTTCTTATGCAATTTCCAGTTACTCTTTTTAGAAGGTGGGAAATAACTTCTCAATTTGAGAGGTAGGTCTATTATTTAGCAATTCTGGTTTAATTTCTTTTAAGATAAATGAGAATTTAGAATACCATAATGATACTCACTATTTTTTCATGAGCCATGTTTAAATGTAAAAAATCCTTTAGAAAGTGCTTCTAAAGATAGCTCTCATAAACTTCACATTCCTGCAAAATCAGGTTGTTTTGGACAGCAATTGAGAGTCTCTGTCTCACAGTGCTATATCCACAAGGCCTGATGCATTTCTGTGTCCATAAAAAGAGGCCACAGAATAATGACTAATTTTACTTGGAAATAGTTTTGCCTGTCAAAAATACTTTTAGATAGTTGTGTAATCAATGTGCCTGATTTTGAAAACATTGGTAAAATGGTGTTTATCAAATTCATTAGTCAGTTCTATCACACATGAGCCTCTGGGATTATAAGATCCTAGGACTGGAGGAAAAAGAAACAATCATTCATTTATTTTCACACTCCACAGTAAGTGTCATACAAGCAAGAAATAAGTTTTTATCTCAGAGCCAGGAGTTGCTTGTAAGACCAGAATTTTAAAATAAGGAACTGGGCATCAATCACCACAAAGAGCCAATGCTTTTAGAGTTTCTGGAGAGGAGGACCAGGCACCCTTCAAATATTACCACCTGATAGTTAAGGCCCTAAGAGGACCTTCCAATGTTTGCCTGACTCCCCTTCTACCTCCCCACCTTTTTTTCTATGGGAATCCATGACTTTATCCCTTTTTTTTTTTTTTTACCTTTGGCCAATTTTTCCATTTTGAATATTTCTATTTGCTCTCTTTCCCAAAATATGACTCTATAGCTAAATGTAGTCTGGTTATTTTTCTTGGAGCCTTGTCTGATTTTAAAATATTTGTTAGCTTTTCAGTCATTTGATCTGGTTGCAAGTACAGTATGCATCCTAATTTAAGGACGACTTGCCAATATCATTATAATGAAACAGACAAGGAATAATACACGAGCATGTGCAGATTTAATAGAGACAGACCTCAGTCCAAAAGTTTGCATGAATTTTTCTCAAGGATTCTGGGAAGTACCCTTTTCCACCTGGAAAATATCCAAAGGGTGGAACAGTGAGGCATTTCTTTAAAATCCACACCTTCTTCTTCCTCTAGCTAGTGTAAAAATTGTTGTAAAGTGTGATCTATAAAGCAATGTGCAATTTCTGATCTTTAGAAAATTAAATGTCCATGGGGTCGGTCTGTGCAAAAGAAGCAGGTATATGTACACCAATGTCATTGTCCTTATTTTTCCTAGTGGCCCAAAGACAGAGTTACATGATCATGAGTCTACAATTCTAAGAATATGTTTTCTCTGAAGTAACTGTATGGCAGATAATAAAAGTGATAGCCTTGGCATCAAGAAGCTGTGCTTGTAGATTTATTAAATTTAGATTAGATCATTCTAAGGCCCTTTCCAGCTATAACATTTTAAGTTGGCTATCAATATAGCTGTGCCCTCTTGGAAGAATTTTCTCTATTTTTGTTCTTTTCATTTTTTGAAGGAAAAAAGCCTTAGTTTGTTAAATGACCTTTATGAAACCCCCACTTTATAGAATAAATCCTTTCAATCCCTCCATCATACCTTTCTCCTTCTAGGGATAGTGAGAAGTTTAAGTTGACTAAACCCTATAATTCTAAGCTTTCTTGGCTTAATATTCTTACACAGGGTTAAGAATTCTGAACAACTACACAGATATGCTTTTCTCTTGTTTATCCAAAATAATTTTATTCTTGACCTTCAAGAGGTAAAATAGCTTGACAATAAAATGTTGAGGATTTTGTAGTAACTATTTCTCTACACAACAAATGGTTTTCCTCAGCATAAGAGATTTCCTCAGAGGAACTTCCAATGTAATGGTGAACATCCTCACAGACAAACATATTGACTTTCAGTCTGGGATGGTGTATGAGGAAACATGAGATAGATTTATGCTTCAATATTATTAGATAAGTTCCTGCCATACTTTTTTTTTTCTTGAAGTTAAAACCATTCCAACACGGGCACTTGAATTTTATTCATCTCTTAGGTCACTTTCATAACCACCTTATTGAAAAGAGGGCATAAACATAAGTAGATTTATTTATTTTTCCAGTCACTACTTTCAACCATGTACTGTCATATCTCCTTTCCCTAGCAAATAGTGAATCACTTAATGGATATTTTGGAAGATTACATTACTTCCTGGTGGCTTTCAGTTAGTTCAAGACCAACCCAGGTTACAACTTCAATTTCAGATTTGATTTATCTCATCTCCTCCATTGCCCTCAACACAAGCTTACATTGAGACAATGATTGCAACTAGTGAGGAGAAGCTTAATCAACTCTGATACATGTTTCCCCCCACTCCACTTCCAGAACTAACTGTAGAGAGAGGCAGGTAGGAGAGGCAAGGAAAGAGACAGGTGCCTCTTGACTTAAAGTGGCTGTTGTCATCTTTGACTATTACAGTGTCTCTGGCTAACACTGTCTGATTATTGGTACCCCTGTGGCTAGCTTTCAAAGGAGATAAATGCTAATTCTGGCTGTCTGGTGGAGTGCAAGTTTGAGGGTATGAGCTCTTAGGGATGGAGGATGTCAGGGGGTCTCTCTGTTGCCCAAGACTTGGAAGAGACTGAGAGGTTCAGCTTTGGCCTCGTTCAACCTTTCTTTGGCTCCCATAACTTCTTGTTCCTGATATTATCTCACTGAGTGAGCAGCCATCTTGGCTGTCATATCAACAGGATGGATAAAATCTGCTTACTATCTTAGTATGGGCCCCTAGAAGCATATTCTTAAGCATGAAATGCAGAAAAGGAGTAGGAAGTGAGACAGATAAGGGAAGACAGCCAGAAAGAGCATATTAGCAAGCAAGTTACCCCTTAGGGAAGCTGGATGGAGCTCAGTTCCCTGGGAAACTCCAGAAGCCAGTACAGAATGCGAGTCTTAGAGTTATCCTGCCTGAGGGGAAAGGAAGATGAGTGCTATATAGCACTCCCTGTTAGTCATTGGTTAGGGGTCACTTGTAGGGATATAAATTTCCCAGCATTCCTGGCCTGTGTAAGCATGGGCAGGGTGAACCCCAGTGGTCGAGGAAAGCTCTTGGGCAAAGAGACACAGATGCTGGAGGTTGTCAGTCCCCTTCATGGAGCCATCTCCAGTCTCACACCCACAAGCCAACAATGAGCCAGGGCTGCAGTGTTTCAGGCTTCGGATCATTGATGTGGCTGGCAGGAGCAGCTCTATAAGACATGCCTCACTCCCCAACTCAGACTAGAGTGGCAGCAGCTATGTGAGTACATTCTCTTCATGACAGAAGATGCAGATTTCCAGATAGGTGGGAGAAAGCACTCAGAGCCTCTTAAAGCCTAGCCTTTGAACTCATTCCCTGTCATTTCTACCCTACTCTCCAGTGTTCAAGTCCAACATCTATAGAGGGATTGGAGGAATACTATTTCTCCCATGGAAATAGAGCAGGGATCACGGAAGGTTAATATTTGGTAAACAGTAATGCCATCTACCACACATTGTCTCCAAGCATAGGAACAATTTAAGAGTCCCCAAATGGATAGTAACAAACATCCAGAGAGAACAAAGAAATGGCTATTGTACATGGTGGTTAAAGATACCATTGATTACCTTCAAGTGTACATGTTCACCAGAACAGAGGAGACCAAAATAAGATTTTAGGTAGTTATTAGAAAATTTTAAATAATATTAATTTAATAATAATAAATAATTATGTAATATTATATGTATTATAAGAATTAATGTATTAGTTGTAGTAGAATATTACAAAGTAATAACTGAGACAATTTGTATATGTAAATCTTTGTAAGAGCTTGCCAGAAAATAAATGAGAAGATTGGATAACAGTCAGATTATCACAGAAAAGACATGTGACTCATCCATGGAAGAGAAGAAAAACATTATCAAGACAAAAAGAGATGTGTTAACTGAGAAAGAATACTTCTTAAGGAGGTGAGAGTTCATTCTGGCAAAGAGACCTCTAATGCCAAACACACACACATACACACACACACACACACACACATACACACACAGAGAGAGACAGAGAGAGAGAGAGAGAGAGCGCCAAATATGGTGAGCAAACTCAAAAAAGTATATTTCTAAGGCCTTTTGGCAAGATTCCAAACTAATTATTAGTTAAAATAAAAATTATTAACCATTGTTAATTTTGTCATAAAAATGAATATCTGGAGTTTTCACTCCCTTTATTTTCAGTGTTCTCCTACCCTCTTAATTTGACAAATTAAACCCTGAAATAATAAGAATAAAGGCAGCAAGGACTGGATAATGGCTCTAAAAAATGTCCACATCCTAATCCCTGGAACCTATGAATATGTTTGTGTACCTTACATTAAAAGGGGATTTTGCAGGTATGACTAAATGAAGTTTCTTGAGTTGGAGATTATCCTGGATTATGCAGGTAGACTCAATGTAATTACAAGGGTCCTTATAAGAAGGAGGCAGGAGGGTCAAAGGGGTAGTAGGAGGAGAAGTCTATATGAAGAAGGAAGCAATGATGGGAGTGCTGCAACTGGGAGCCAAGGAATGAGGGCAGCCTCCAGAAGCTTTATTTAAGAGACAAGGAACAGATTCTTCCCTGGGTCCTCCAGAGGATCCAGCCCTGTTAAAACCTAGAGTGTAGCCCCTTCAAGCCTATTTCAGACTTCTGAGCTCCAGAACTGCAACATAGTAAATTTGTGTTGTTCTAAGCCACTAAGTTTGTGGTAATTTGTTATAGCAGCAATAGGACACTAATACAATAAGCAACATTTATTGGGTGTTTCTCATGTGCCAGGCATGGTGCTAAATGCTTCGAAGTGCCCTCTTTATCCCATGTTACAATGAGAAAACTTGCCCACAGCTACACAGCTGCTATGTGCCAGGAGTCAGGACTCAGATCTGGTCTTCAGACCCCACATTGTTCCCATCATATTAAGTGTCAGGGATCTACCATTCTCTCCTAAAAGTCATGAGAGTTTCTTAGAGAAATTGCTAATTCTAGAACTGGAGCAGGAAAGACAAGGTAACACAAGATGAGCCTGGAACATTTTGTAGTGCAAGAAAGCAAAGAAGTACTCAAAACACAAAAGGACACAGGCATATCAAAAGGACACAAAAGCCAACCTGTACAAGCTCCCAATGGTCAAAGCTGGAACAACTTGAGCAATGAAGTAAATGAAATAGTATTGAAATATAACCCAAAGTATAAAATAAATAATCATGCATCCATAGTGATAATTGAAAAAATAAATAAATGGGAGGGGGGAGAAAGGACACACCTTCCTCACAGAAGAGTTCCAAATAATATATTTAACTACCCATCCTATCCAGGAGGTGGAGTTGAATTCTCCACCTTCACCCCAGTGGGGACTAGGTTTAGTGACTCATTCTAATGAATAGAAAATGAGAAGGGAAAAGTAGAAACTTCATGGTGAAGAAACCTGGCAGACAGCACCTTGTCCAAATCATCAAGGTTAACATTACTAAAGATAAGTCATGTGGACATAATATATACCCTGATGTGATAAGATGAGGAGGGCACTTCACTTCTGTGGTTCTTTCTTTCAAAATCTATTATCTTTAAATCATAAGAAAACGTCCAAAATGAGGAACACTCTACACAATATCTGACCAGTAGTCTTCAAAACTGTTAAGATCAAGGAAAGTCTGAGAAACTGTCACAGACCAGAGAGCCTAGGGAGACATGACAACTAAGCTCCGTGGTATACTGGATGGAATCCTGGAATACAAAGGGGACATTAGTGAAAAAAATGGTGAAATCCAAATCAAGTTTTAAAAAAGTGAAAAAAAAAGGAGCGGGGAGGGCAGATCTGAAGAAAGATAAACTATGGATATAGAACACTGTGTTACAACATCCCTAATTTGTAACTTAGTAACCAAGTAACCCTGGGCTAGTTATTATTTTCATCTCCAATTTTTCAGAGGAAGATAATGAGGCACAGAGATGTTAACTGACTTGCTCAAGTTAACACAGCTAGTAAGTGGAGGAGCCTGATTATGAGCAGAGGTGGTTGGCTCCAAGCCTTGCCAATTGTCACTAAGCTACAGTGCCTTAGGTCTGTGGGCTCAGAGAGACTAAGTGATTGGCTCAAAGTCACAAAACCAATTGGTTCAAAACAGACTAGAACTGAGATATGCTCATTTCCAGTCCAGTGCTTTGCCCCTATTTCCAGGCACCACCATCTACACTTGTTTTTAGTTTTCTGAATCACAGTGAAGTTCTTGGAATTTCAGAAGCCAATCTGAACAGGTTGTCAATGGCCAAAACAGAAACCATTTGAGCAACAAAATAAAGTAATATTGGATTGTAACACAAAGGATAAAATAAATAGATATGCATCCACACTGATACAGGTAAATGATTAAATAACTAAATATATGGGGAAAAAGGAATTCCTTGACTTTCACTCCTCCAGAACTCAATAATAGCTAAGATGTCTCAATTACTTATATTTGTGGTCCCAAGTTAGAAGCCGAATAGAGAGAAAAACTTTGTCATTCTTTTAGTTTCCTGACAGGATTCTGACGATTGTCTCAGAGCTGATGTCAATTTAAAATTGTTTAGGCTTTGCGAATATTGTCTTCATACTTCTTGACCTTTTTTAATCCCTGAGGTTTAACTTTGTTTATACTGACTTTATATTTTATTTTAGTATGTGTTCTCTGTAGTTGGACAATAGTGTTGATTGTCACCAGTTGTCTTCTTCAAAATACTTTCTTTTAAAAGAAAAGAATGACTTTCAAGATTTATAGGTTTTTAGGATGCCTTTATGGTGTTTTTTTTCTAACCTTGAAACTGTCTTTCCTAGTGTAGTATTCAGATTGAATCTGAAGGATAATGGTGAGTACTAACTGTAGTCATATTTTCTTTAAAAACCTGTCAATATTTCAGGGTTTCTTGGGTTTTCAATGGAAAGTGGTTAAAAACTCTTTAATTGACAGAATCTGCAGTTGGATTCATTATTCAATTGTACTATGGTTTGAAAATAATAAAACTGGGGGAAAGCATTTCACAGTTTAGCAGCAATTATAATAACAAAATTTGTCAAGGGCATTTGCATTTCTAAAGCATTCTTACCCTTCTCCTTAGAGTCTCACAAAACCCAGCAAGGTTGGTATTATTTCCTGCATTTTATAAGTGAAGAAATTGAGGTTAGACCCAAGGTTACTCAGATAGTTGTGGGCTAACCTGAGATACCATCATTTCATGATACCTTGAATCCTTAAAAAGAAAGCATTGTAGTAGGGCAAAATCTTACCAACAGGTCAATAATAATTACTTTGATAAGTACTAAATATTATCAATTCTTCTTAGATATCAAAATGACAACAAAATCCATTCAATAGTTTATATGGTCATGGAAGATGAAACAGCATCAAGGCCAATAGAGGCCATTTATTATGATATTTTTGACATTTAAGAAGCAGAAAGTAAAAAAAAATAAAAATCTTGGGAAGCAAAATGTACCATATAACATAATGAGATATAATCTCTCAAGGATAATTTTTTTTTTAAAAGAAAAGGTCACAGTGTCTTAAAAGTACCTAGTATAAAATTGGTATTTAGTAATTATTTTTTAAAAGCAGGGTAGTAAGTGATACATTGGTAGGGGGTGGGGTGGGGTAGGGGGATGGTCTTAGACTTCAGTCTCTGAAACTTATTAGTTGGGATGTTTAATGGAAATGATAAAATCTTTTCAAGGTTGATGAAAGTATTAGAAATGAGAAAATTTATGTCCCTTGCATAATACACTATCTGATACTCAATAATCATTATATTTTTGTTTATATATTTATTAAGTGAATGTCCATCTGCCTGCTTTTAGAGAATGTATGGATAAAAAGCTTTCTTTCTCCTGGAGTAGAATATATCAACCTTGAGAATTGTTTTTTCTTCACACTTGCTATCATCTAATACTTTCAAATTAATGTACCAAAGAATTACTTGTTTAATGCTCATAAAACCACTTCTTAGGCTATTTACTTGGAAATGAATTCCATAGAGGGAAAAATATCAGGCAATAGGACAGGAGGAGAATTTTCTCTAAATATGATATCAAGGAAGTGTTGCAAGTATTAAACCAGCAGGTACTTCAGATGAAGAAGTACATGCCTTTCAAATAATGACAAAAGCCATTTGAAGCAGAACAGTAGAGACAAGTCCAATTTGTTAAACACTCTTAAGATGTAGAAGCATAAGTAACACTTCAAACATATTCAGCCTCTGCCTTCACACATGAAGGAGTTTTATTCCAGTAACCATGGTTACCTTATGTACTCTACTCAGGTACTCATAAAGTGAAAGAGAGAAGTGAAGAGTAAAGTTAAACCCTACTGAGATGTACAAAGCAGAGACTGGTAACAGAATGGCTTTTCCTTTTGCTTTGAAGATTTAGATTTGTATGGACACTAATGTAGTTATTTCTGTATGTGTATTTTACCTGTCTCAGGACTATACTTTGACTAGGTAGATACTAATATCTTATCATCTAAAATAGCAAAACTGCTCATAGAAAAATGTATACTAACTGTTGTGGGATAATGGTAATAATTTGGAGGAGTAGAGATGTGAGAGTAAGGGAGAGGAATCAATTAAGCACAGCAGATAAATCTTAAGGAGCAATATAAATTGCAGTGTTTATGTGAAGGACATACAATTACAGTTAAGGATAAAAAACAAATGCAGGAACTCCTCCCCAGCATAAAGTAATAAGTGAGTCCAAAGACTTCTGTTGTATTACTGTATGATTAATGAATCATTTGGTGCAAGCCTGTGCAGCTAGAGCTGACCAGGGGTTCCAAGAGCCTGGCTGTGGGAAACAAACCCATTTTTGTCCTTGCTATGTTTTATATCATTTGGTGACAGTTGTGTGCTCTGGCTTAAATATTGATGGGGATGATTCTGGGTTCCACAGATAATTCAGAGACTCTTTCTGTTAGATGCTACTCCTTTTGTCAACCCAATGTAGGAAAGTTGATCTAAGAGAACATTCAGGTCACAAGGGTATACTTTCCACCTCTGCTTCCCAGATGAGGTTCATTCCCATTTTTTTTTTCTAGATGACAATAATTTTAGAAAGGCCCTTAATATTAATTGAAAGTCTCACTAATATTTTATAGTCAGTTAAATTCTCTACTCTCTATAATGTCTAGTTTTCATTTTAAAAATAATTGAACTAAAGCCTCTGCATAGTAAAAAGACAAGCTTATGAAGAAAAATAATGTTCTCTTGCTTCACCCCATATACTACCATTCAGTAATACTCCCTGATGAGACTCTTTGTATTTTTAGTTCTTCTAGTGATGATTTCTATAACTCTAAATAATGTTTTGACTTAATAAATTAAGACAATTTTATTGACACCTTTTATGAAATATGAGATTACCTCATACGCTATCTTCCACCTGTTTCCCATATTGTACACCTAATGTTTGATAGTTATGTTATTATTCTAAGTTTTCTTCTTGATTACTTTTGTAATTTCAAATAATGTTTTTATATCTTATTCTTGTTCCATCAGGAATAAGAGACTTTAGTTAATATTTCAACCTTTATGTAAAATAATACTATTGTGTTCCTGAAAAGCAGGAAATGGTAAAAGAAGACAAGTAAAACAAATATTTAAAAATAGAAAAATTGATAGCTTTAACCCCAATCATAAAAATATTCACATTAAATTTAAATGGTCTAAACACTCCAATTAGTAGATAAAAATCATCAGATTAAATAAACAATCAAGACTCAATTATATACTGCCTATAAGAAACTCACTTTAAATATAAAAATACAAATAGGTTAAAAATAGAAGTATGGAAAGAGATATATTATGATAACACTAATCAAAAGATATCTGGAGTGGCTGTATTAATATCAAAGTACAATAGACACTTGGACAACACAGGTTTAAACTGCATGGTTCCACTTATACATGGACTTTTTTTTCAATAACTACTATAAATGTGTTTTCCTTATGATTTTCTTAATAACATTTTCTTTTTGCTAGCTTACTTTATTGTAAGAATACAGTATATAAACATACAAAATATGTGTTAATCGACTGTGTTATTGGTAAGGCTTCAGGTCAGCAGTAGGCTATTTGTACCTGTTTTGGAGGAGTCAAAATTTATATGAAGATTTTTGACTGCACTCCTAACCCCCATGTTGTTCAAGGGTCAACTTGGACAACATGTATATTTCATAAAAAAAGCGTATTACCAACAATAAAAATGACAATTTTGTAATGATAAAGGGATACATTTATCAAGAGGACATCACAGTTCTAAATGACCTTAGGGCTAAAACAGAGCTTCAAAATAAATGAAGCAAAAATTGATGGAATTTCATGGGGAAATAAATACCCACAATTATAGTCAGAGATTTAAGCATATCTATCTCAATAATTGATAGGACAAGAAGAGAGAAAATCCACAAGGATATGGAAGACATAAACAACATGATCAACCAACTTTAGCTAATTGACAATTATAGAACAGACTACTAAACAAGTGCACATGAAACATTTACCAAAATAGATTATATTTTGGGCTATAAAACAAGTGTCAATAAATTTAAAAGGCTTTATATTGTACAAAGTATATCATCTGGCCACAATGAGATAAAATGAGAAATAAAGATATCTTGAAAACATTTCCAAGTATTTAGAAAGTAAATGCATTAGTTTGCTAGGACAATAACAACAAAACCCACAAACTGAGTGGTTTAAACAGGGTTATTTCATTCTGAGGGCTGTAAGAGAGAATCTGTTCCATACCCTTCTCCTAGCTTCTGGTGGTTTGCCAGAAATCTTTGGCATAACTCCCTGTGTGCATGCCTCTGTGTCCAAATTTCCCCTTTGTATAAGAACACTAGTCATATTGAATTAGGGCCCACCCTAATGAATTCATCTTAACTTGATCATCTGCAAATATCCTATTTCCAAATAAGGTCACATTCATAGATACTGAGGATTAGGACTTCAATATCTTTGGAGGGGATACAATTTAACCCATAACACTAAATAACACACTTTTAAGTAATCCATAAGTCAAAGAAGAAATCATAAAGAGAGTATTTGAAATTGAATTCAAGTAAGAACACAAAATACCAAAATTTTGGGATGCTGCTAAGGCAATACTTTGAGGGAAGTTTTTATCACAAAACGCATTAAAAAAGAACAAAAGTCTCACCATCCACCTTAGGAAACTAGAAAAAGAATAGCAAATAAAACCCAAAGTAAACAGAAAAAAAGATATAATAAAGATGAGCAGAAAACAATAAAATAGAAAACAGAAAAACCAAAAACTGGTTCTTTAAGATCAATAAAATTGATAAACTTTTAACCAAACTAATCAGGGGAAAAGGAAGAAGACATAAATATTCATGTTGGGAGTGAAAGAGATGGTATCACTATAGTGTCTACAGAGATTAAAAGGATAATAAGAGAATATTATGAATAAATTTATGGCAATAAAATATATAACTGCAATGGAATAGACAAATCCCTTAAAAAACACAAACTTACAGAGCTCATTCAAGAAGAAATTGATAACCTTAATAGCCATACATCTATTACAGAAATTATATTTTTAATCTTATGTCAGCCCAATTTTCTTTCCTTTATAGTTATGCCATTGGTCTTCTCTTTTCTCTTCTCTCCTCCTCTCCCCTCCCCTCCCCTCCCTTCCCCTCCCCTCCCCTCCTCTCCCCTCCTTTTCTTTTCTCTCTCTCTCTCCCGCCTCTGTCTCTCAATACAGGTTTCCAGGATCATCCTTTCTTTGTTCTTAGTAATAGACACAGTTTTTTTTCTTCTCACCATCTATTTTTTATGCTCCACCTTCCAAAGAGCCCTCTCTTTTTATTGGAGATACATAGGTTTTAGGCACACTTACTTTTCTCTCTATCTCATGAGTCAAACATATGAATTAATATAAACCAGTCAGAACATTCCATCTTTCTGACCATCTAGTCATGGGTGGGTGCATCACCTATGCATGTTTAATCAGAGTGAATCTCTAGACTTTGTGGGGAACTCTGAAACACCAACCCTTTCTCCTTATAGACTCTGTGGTATGCAAATGTGAAGCCTGAAACTTCTGTCACCATTTTGCCACCATGAGAAAAGCCTGTTTGGGAAGAATGTTGACTCCTGAAGAAGGGAAGGGTTGAGGATATGACAAAGAAATGGAGCCAGAGCTTTGCCCAAACCACCACACCTAAATCATGATACTTAGTCAGATGAGCTCTCTATCGCTACCACAGACTGAGCAGATAATTTTTCCTTTTATTTCAAAGGAAATAGAAAGTATCAGGCATCCCATAACCAAATTTACAACCCAAATTTTGAATGATGGAATGTCTTTTTCTCTGTAAACTCAGGTCTCTCCCATGCTCTGGATCCCAGCATAGTCTCTCTCTCTCCTCTCTCTCTCTCTCTCTCTCTCTCTCTCTCTCTCTCTCTCTCTCTCTCTCTCTCTCTGCATTCAAACTCTCTTAAGCCTCTCCCAATTAAAAATATCTCACTCTGCATCAAATTGTTGCTCTATTTTTTCTCACCCTTCACACCCAAACTTTTCAAAAGAATGCTAAATATAATACTTGCCATTTCTATTTCACTTTCCTGTCACACCTAACATTCTCATTTTACAACTTCCACATGATCAAAACTGGTTTTACTGAGATCATTGGCAACCTCTATGTTGTTAAATCCAATGTACTATCTTCAGACTTCTGACTTAGATCTCACCACCTGCCTTTGACACTATTGTCATCTCTCTCTGTCCTGAAATACCTGTCTATACCTGTCTTTTTCTTTGGTTTATGTACACCATATTTTTCTGGCCACTCTAAGCCCCTTTCCTTTTAATCAACTCTTAAATGTTAGAGTTCTTGAGAGACTGGTCCTGAGCTCTCGTCTCTTCTTAATCCTTACTCTCTCCCTAGAGGATCTCACCAATTACCATGGCCTCATTATCATCGTGTTTGTGCCAGTGGCTTCAAACTAACCCTCTCTGGCCCGGCTGGTGTGGCTCAGTGGTTGAGCATCGACCCATGCACCAAGAGGTCACCAGTTCGATTCCCGGTCAGGGCATATGCCCAGGTTGTGGGCCCAATCCCCAGTGGGGGGCATGCAGGAGGTGGCCAATTGATATTCTCTCTCATCGATGTTTCTCTCTCTCTCTCTCCTTCTCCCTTCCTCTCTCTCCACAATCAATAAAGGGGAAAACAATTTAAAAAACAAAACTAACCCTCTCTGCTGAACTCTAGATACAGTTAGTGTCTCTGAGGCATATCAAGAAAATTGCATCTAAACTTGAACTCATCATTTTATCTTCCAAAATCTGCTTCTCCTTCAGTGTTTCCTATCTTAGTAGATGGCCCCCACAGTCTGCCCAAATACTCAAGGCAGAAACCAGAGAGTCAAAATTTGATGACTACATCACCCTTTATCAAGTTCTGTCATGGGAGTAAGAGAATGAGATAACATACCACAGGAGGTTGTGAACTGAGAGTAGTACTTCAGAGTTCAAGATTGTAGAAGTGGAAAAATTTCAGGCAATATTATATTTTAAAGGGTGATTTGACTGGGAGTGTAGAAGGCTTAAATGAATGGGGAAATAAAGGTCACTAACTTGAGAAGGTTAAGGCAGCTATGAGGTTAATATGTTGTAAATTTCTACATCTTTGAAAAAAAATCTTAATCTATATACATTTAATCAAAGAACAGGAATTAGTTTTTCCTTAATTGACATTCCATTGGTACAAAATGTTTTCCCAGTAGTTAGTGGATACATGGTTCTAAATGATTTCCAGCAACATACAGACAAATCCTGAGAAAAATAATGATATTCTACACTGTTAAACACGAGATTGCATACCTCTTTTTCCCAATTAGAAGAAAATGAGTTTTTCCTCCTAACATTGCCCTTTGAAGGTAAAACTAATTTAAAAGCTATGGTCTCTTGGCAACCATAGCTGATTCACACACTTAGTGTGGATAGTAGATGTGCTTTTCTGAAAAGATTCAAAGTTACTATCTAAGCTTCCCACAGAATGTTTTTTAAATGTATTTAAACAGCATACAGCAAGGTATTTTAACAGAGATAAGAGTCCTTTCATCTCAGTAGTCATACTCTATTCATAATCTTCATGACAATTAAATCTATTCCAAGTTTCTTGACTGCCCACTCTTAACTGGCTAGAGTAGAACACATGCATGCTTGCTGTAATTCAGGGATTTGCATTCAGATTTGGTCTTCTGTACTACTCACAAGAAAATTTTAGTTCATTATGATTCATTACCACACTGTTCTTCTAGCCACTATATACTGGTTGATGCACAAGTACATTCTGACTAAAGACCTACTACTCCCTTGTTCAGGATTCAACTTCTAAACTTCTTAAGTCAAGAGTCACAACCTTTGTTGAAAAATCTCTTGTCACACTCAAGGTTATAAATTACAGTAGTAGAGGAAGCTGTCAAAAATGGCACAGTAAGCTGTTTGCAGGAAATTTAGTTGTGGCCAAGTGTGGCCAGAAATACAAATTCACGTAATTGCTTTCAACATACATCAGTGAGAGGAAGGTCAGAAGTTCTCAAGTTTGATTTCTTTGTTTACCCCCATAGGCTCTAACACTTAGTCAGGGGCTTTTAAGTAGATTGAATTTGATTTCTTTTATTTTCCTCCAAATAATGAATGTTATAAGTGCTTGGTCAGTAGTTTAAGGAAATTAGTAAAAACATTCTTACAGGCAATGTGGAAAGAGCATAAAGAACTAGAGAGAGAAGTCAAGCAATTTTCAAACAAGCTTGAGGACAGCACTCAAACCTGAGAAAGAAATTCATTAGCAAATTAAGTTTCTCCCAGATATAAGAGGTTTCAGAGACCATTTACAGTCTTTTGGCTCTATTCAGTCATCTACTTTTCTGTTCCTTTCATCTCTAATTGAAGTGTTTTCCAGTCATATTTCTGTTGATAACTCTAACAAAATAAAAGTGAAACTCCCTAAGACTTTTTTTCTTCTCTTTTGGCTCACCTATGAGCTATCTCTAGCACAGGCCCAGATATACTTAGGCACCCATTAAATATTTGTGACATAAAGAAACTCATCTTTCTTGAAATAACAGTGAAATAAGTTTCTTTATGTTTCATCTTATGAATCAACATATAAAATGTGCATAAAACATAAATATTTAGTTTAAAATATTATTGAAAAACACCAGTGTGTCTTCCCTATAGAACAAAACATAATAGTATGATTTCTGCCCCCTAGAAGGCCTCCACCTGTCTCTTCCTGTTCTTAATTTCAACCTACACCCTGCCAGTGACCACTATCCTGACTTTCATTGTGTTGATGTTTTTGCTTTCTTTGGGATTGTACCACATAATTAGTGTGTGTGTGTGTTATAAATAATAATATGTTGTTATGTTATTGTTATTGTACTGCATAATAATGGTTTAATTTGGCCTATTTTTGAAATATGTTTCAATGGGATCATACAGTATGTAACCTGGCTTCTTTAATGCAGTCTTCTGTGCTTAAGATTTATCCATGCAGGATGGACCCGGAGACTATTATGCTAAGCAAAATAAGCCAGTTAGAGAAATATAAATGTCATATGATCTCCCTTATATGTGGAATCTAATGAACAAAATAAACTGACAAACAAAATAGGTCCAGAGGCATGGATGCATGGAACAGAATAGCAGATCTCAGTGGGGAGTGTGATATGGATGGGAAGAGATTAACCAAAGATCATATATACCTATAAGCATAACCCATGGACACAGACAATAGTGTGGGGAAGGCCTGGGGTGGGGTGGGGGTTGGGTGGAGGGGCAAGAATGAGGAAAATGGGGGATATCTGTAATACTGTCAAGAATTTTTAAAATGCTAAAAAAACAACACTGTCAAGCCAAAGAAAGCTCTAAAGCACTGTGAAAGGGGTGGGTTTATTTTTCTGAAAGTAATTAAAAAATCAAAAGCTCTGCCATGAAAAAAAAAAAGATTTATCCATGCTGTTGTATGGATGGGGTAGTTCATTCATTTTCTTGCTGTATAGTATACTGTAGTATGGACTTACCTCCATTTGTTTTTCAACTCTTCTACTTGTTCTTGTTTGGAGCTTCTACTAATTATGCTGTTGAGAACATTCTAGGGCAAGTTTTCTAGGGTATTATAAGCATGCATTTCTGTAGGATTTAGACATCCAGAAATGGAAATGCTAGGTCATGGACTGTACACATTTTCAGCTTTAAAGTTTGACGCTATTCAAAAATGATTTTACAATGTATACTCCTATCAACTATGAATGAAAATTTTTATTGCTCCATGTCCTTGTTAATACAGGGTGGGGCAAATGTAGTTTTACAGTTGTTTGTATGGAAAATAATGCAATAATTAATAAATAATAATACAAGAATAAACTATGTTTCACGTACTCACAGCTGGAAACCTACATTTATCCCACCCTGTATTTGGTAATGTCATATATTTCCCAAATATTTGCCATTCTGATATGTGTGTATTATCAGATGTTTTATTTTTGCCACTCTGATGCATTTATAGTAGCATCTTGTTGTGGTTTGAACTTGCATTTACCTAATAGCCCATGAGGTTGAGCACCTTTCCATATATTGATCATTTAAATTTCCTCTACAGGGATGTGCCTGTGCTGGAGGTTTTTCTGTTTCCCCCTGTCATTGTCTGTCCTTTTCTTATTCTTTTATAAAAGGTCTTTATATCTCAATAAGAAGGTTGAAGCATTAACATATATATTTTATTCAGATGTACTTTATGGTATCACTTTCCTTGGTGGTTCAAAGTGGCTACCTGTAAAATTAAAGAATATTAGAATAATTAAGCTAAAATATATTTAATTTTTAACAGACCTATTATTTTCATTTTATGCAGTTCTATTGTCAATATTTTCCTTCTGTTTTTCATTATTTATACAGTTTACTTAGCAACAATTTTATCACTTGGAAATCTCTATCAATCCATTTGTCTTATCTTTCTCAAGTACAAGGACAAATTAAAGTATATATTTCAATGAAACCATGTTTAACAATATATAATATTAAAAGAGACAGTATTCTAAAGTGATTATCACATAGCAAGACTCAATAACACTAGTTATTAGACTCTATTTAAGACCAGCATTAATATTACCTTCCTGAATCCTTATTCCTTAAAAGTAGGTAATCTATATCTTGTGAAAGTTCTAGGAACCAGAGCTTTGATTAACCAGAATGCTTTATGTCATCTAAAATATTGTATAACTGTACTCTCATTCAAAATCTAGAAGAGAAAAATCCTGAATAGTCTTTTATAGCTGACTTATAAAATTCCATTTTAATACACCTTCAAATATCCTTTTTCTTTGCAAAAATTCTTTCTGTTTTTCCTCCTTCTGAGGTCTATCAAAAGAGGAAGCATTTATCTGAGAACAATATCAGTCCTCTAGAGGGCTTGGTTAAATATGGAACCCTGCCTCCCATGGTTATATAACAAATTGCGAAAGGATATTTGCATAAATGAAAGCATAACTCAAATTTTAAGAAATTATATATTTCTGGTTATTTTGCAATTCATCAAGCAGAAAACTTGTAGGACTAAATGAAAAATTTTAGTGTCACCTCTAGAAGGCAATTTCTGGCAAGTATCCTTGAGAATAAAGAATTATAATAAAGATTATTTCTTCTGATTCTTTCTGAAGACTTTCTCTTTGCTTTACAACACACTTGGGACAGAAAGGCACCAAAGGACTCCAATTAATGATGTCTCAATAGCATTATTTGAAACTGTGCTGGAGGAAACTTATAGATTCCAGAACCTCCTTCTTTAACAGTTATGCCCTAAGTTGCCCTCTTAGGTATTTTACAAAATGTAAATGCTCAATGTTTTGATAGACACCATCAGTCTTAGAGTAGTACATAATCCTTTCATCATAAATGTTCTTTGAAAATCTAAGGTTCACCATCCTCTTTGTGAAGACCCATAAGACTAACATCTGAAGTGCTTTAGTAAATTTTTCTAACTTACTGCTTTAGCTCTAGGGCCTCAGGATTTTTATTTCTCTTTCTTTCTTTTCAGAGAACGGATTTTATAATAGATTTAAATATTATGCCTTCATACAAATTCAGCATGACAGAAAATGTATAGAGATTCTTTGAAAAGCTTAGAATTTGATGGGATCCATTCATCAACCTTATGGAACTGGTTGTTAGCAGCATAATCTATATTTCTGCTTGGACCTGGAGTATATATACTATGATTGTATTGAGCCAAACTCTAATAGGACACAGACAACCTATTAATAAATGACTGAACTGTGAGAAAATATCTTTGCTGAATTTACATTACTATTCTAGGTTTAGACATGATTATTTTTTGTCATGAAGAGAAATGTAATGATCCAAATACATTCTGCCAGTAGTATTTGTAAATTACCAAATGAACATGGAAAAGGAATATTAAGATTATTAATTAGGCAAGGGTGCTTTTAAAAAATAAAACAAAAATTAGATACTTCATGGTAAATTAACTCACATCACTGACCACTAACGGCATGGTATATCAAGGTCTCATTTACTGAAGAGCAGAGAAAGGCTGCCTATAAAACCTACCTAGAAGAATCCACATCTTAAAAGGAGGGGGTGACTTTCCTTGAGACATGAGTACAAAAGTTAACAGCACAGGCTCTAAGAGTTGAATTGCTTGGCTAAAATCTCTACTTAATAGGATGGATCCTTAGGCAAATTATTGTCTTCTGTTATTTATTTCAAAAATGTTTTTGAAATATAGTAGAGATACATAAAATAATATTAAAATGCCATATACTTAGTTCTCAAAATAAACATATGTTAAAATTTTTACATGTTTTTTATTTAAATAAAATTGTGAAGACAAAAGTTGAAATCTATTCCCTTCCCCAGGCCATTCCTTTCCTTCTCTCTCTAGATATAATTACTTAAATGATTTGGATGTATATCCTGTTCATGAGTCTATAGTCTATAAATACATGTTATTTTTGGAGGGGGAGGCTATACTTAAAACAATTGAATGTGTAAGAATTTGAGTTTGGCACCAGCAGACTTTTGAGCTAATGGATTTCAGCTTGCTGCGAAGAAGTAAACAATATAGAGGCCAATATACAGGGGCCATGTTTGGCTCATTTATATAACAGTGATTCAAAAGAAAACTTTGCCTTTTTTCTTCTTTGTTCATAGCTTCTAATGCTTTCCCAAAGTGATTATTTTCCACGTGAAATCCTTTGATGGCTAAGAGTAGGGACTTTGGATTCAGTCAGCCTGAGTCTAGTTCCATTTTCTAGCTATGAGACCTTGGGCAAGGTATGTAAACAGTTTACATTTTAATTTCCTTATTGGGAAAATGCAAATAATAATAGTCACCTTACAGTTTTGATGTAAAAAATAAGTAAAAGAAGGCATGCGAAATATTGGCCCAGTGCCAAGAGTGCATGCAGTAAACACTCAATAAAACCTACCAATTATTATTTTTGTTTTTGCATACATGTAAACTTAATGATATGAAGCTACCATTTTTGCTTGTCAGTAATGGTCAAATGTCAGCACTTTGATATAGTGTAACCTAACACACAACACAAACCACCCTCTTGATTTGGGGACCTGGTGGTTTACCCTCAAGACTTTGAGTCAGTGAGCTGGAAGCCAGCACCTGCTTTCCTAACCCTTAGCTACATTTAGAATTCTGTGAGCCTAAAAGCACTTATCACAGTGTACTATTTCTTCCATGATTGTGAGCAAGGCTTTTCGTGTCAAATTCTCCCTGTGAAAAACTGGGTTTTTGCTGCCCTCATCAAGGGGTGAGCAAAGTACAGCCATGGGCCAAATTGGCCACCACCTGTTTTTGTAAATAAGTTTTATTGGAGCACAGCTATGCTCATTCATTCATGTATATATTGTCTATGGTTGTTTCTGCACTGTAATAGCAGAGTTGGGTAGTTGTAACAGACACTGTATGGTCCACAAAACAGAAAAATATTTACTCTGTGCACCTTTACAGACAAAGTTTGCTGATGCCTAGTCTAGAATGGAGATCTACAAAATGGAGTATACATCTCTCAGGGATGGACAAGATGTTCTATTGTAGTGCAGGTGAAAGAATTAAAACTCTTATTTATGGTTATTTTTCTCTTGAAAAAAGGAAAAATTTAGATCTTCTGGTATGTCACATGGACTCACGCTGGCACCCTCATTCCCTCTATCTATCCTGTCCCTGAGACTTCTGAAGAAAATACTGTACCCCACAATGGGAAGCAATGGACAGTGTTGCTTCTGCCTTCGTTTTCTTGCTCTCAGTGTATCATGAAACAATGATGAACTTTACAGATGCCCATTCAATATGTCTCACAGCTTGCATTATCTAGTGGTAACTAACTTTAACCTCTAAAATGGACAAGTAACTTTAAAAGATGCCAGTAAACAATAATATTAATAAGATAATACTAATAATGTAAGAACCAGGGGGAAAATGAGATCTGTATCAGTCATGTTAGGAATGAAAACAATTCAATCCAATCTAATAAAAAAATCAGCTAAGAGAAATTATCAAGATTACTTGAAATGAAGGTTCCCATGTAGTGCAATTAAGAATAAAACTCACCTTAGGTATCTATTGTGTTTAATTGGTAAATGAAAATATGAAGAATCCTAATTAGCAAGACTTTTAAGATCTATTTTATTTAATTTGTATCATATTAAGTTTGCAGATTCGCTTTCTTTTTTTTTAAATCCTCACCCAAAGATATGTTTATTGATTTTAGAGAGAGGGGAAGGGAGGGAGAGAGAAAGAGAAACATCAGTGTGAGAGAGAAACATCAATCAGTTGCATCCCATATGTGCCCCACAATCTAGGCATGTGCCCTGACTGGGAATCGAACCCACAACCTTTTGTGTATGGGACAATGCTCTAACCAACTGAGTCACACTGGCCAGGGCGATTTTCTTTCTTTTCTAATGTACATAGTGTTATCAGAACTGTAATATATGCATATAATTAAATATATATATATATATAATATATATATATAATCAAGCATATAACATAGATAGGCACTCAAATTTCCCCCTTAAAGCAGTGTACAATAAATTAGAATTGGGTACCATGACTTCAGGCTTCTGTATGGAGGAGTTTCTTTTTAATACCTGTATTCACTGGCTTTTCTGTGGGTGCCTCCCTCTTCCGTTTTGGTGTCTGGGCTTGTACCTACAATCTCCTTATTAATCTCTTAAGCTGGCAATGTCTCCAGGCCCTGCTATATGATTATTGGGTAACTTTTTTACTTAGAATGAACTTCCTTCAGGCTGTATCTTAAATAACTTGGGGGTTGGGATCCTGTAGCTGGTTGGATGTTAGTGCAGAAAAAATCATGCAAGTCCTAAGTATATAATATTACAGTAAAACCAAGTTTCCCAATTAGCCCAGTGCCAATACATTATATGCCAATACATTTATGCTCTCAGCCTCCAGGGTGGAGGGCAGAGTTTAGGACAAGTTGGTGGTCTCTGGCCAGAAGTTGCCTCTTCTTCTGGTTATATCAGTTATTTTTATAAATATAATTTTTTTTACTTGTTCCATTATGCATAAAAGGGTTGGGAAGCAATTAAAAACCATAGATGAACTCCTGACCTCACAGAATTTACATCCTACCATAAAACCATACATAAAACAATAATTTGTATAGTTATCATTTATAATTACTTAATTACCTTTGTGATAAGTGATAAGTACTAGATGCTAAGAAAGCATATACTGGAGATCTACTATATCTGGGAATAAGGAAAGGGTTTTGTTTTGTTTTTGTTTTGTTTTGTGTTTTTTTTGTTTTTTTTGTTTTTGTTTTTTTTTTGGTGGAAAATATACTTAAACTGAGAGCTACATATGAGAAGAAAGTTTTCTATGTTGGGAGCAGAGGACTGGAGGAAGAGTGAGAACATTAAATACCCTGGTAAGAATTTTGAATTTTATCCTAAGAGCAATTGGAAGCCATTGAAATGTTTAAACATAACCATGTTTGGGTTTTAAAAGGCTATCTTTAGTGAATCGATTGAAAGGGACTAATTATTTTAAGGGAAGATTAGACTGTTGTGGAAGCCTAGGAATATGGTGTGGCAATAGAGATCAAGTGAAGTACAGAGTGTCAGATATATAATGGCCTGAATTTGGGAAACGGAGATGAAGAAGGAGGTATTAGGAGTGATTCCTGCATCTCTGAGTTTTCCAAACTGGGTAGGTGGGTGATGGTGCCATCTCCAGAAAGGAGAACCACTGGGATGGGAAAAAGAGCATGTGTCCAGTTTACAACATGTTAAGATTGAAATGCTGCTTCTGCAGAACTCTATAAAGATGTGGAGTTGAGAATTAGGCATACAGGTCTTTAACCCATGGCAGGGGAGATGTACAATAGGTAAATCAAGCCAGAGAGTGAATGACATGGATATATAATAGAGAAGAAAGGGGAGAAACAAAGGAGAGGGACTAGGTTCAGGTCAAATAGAAGAGACAAGGGGACTAGGAAAGAGCATCCAGAGTTTTAGGAAGACAACCAGGAAAAATAGGGTCATGCCAGCGACATGAAGAGGATGCTTTAAGAAGGGGTGGTAGCCCTGGCCGGTTTGGCTCAGCAGTTAGAGCATCGGCCCGTGGTCCAGAGAGTCCCGGGTTCGGTTCCCACTAAGAGCACGTACCTCCGTTGCAGTTTGTCCGTGGCCCCGGTTGGGGTTGTGTGGGTGGCGGCCAGTCGATTTGTCTCTCTCACATCGATGTTTCTCTCTCTCTCTCTTCCTTCCTCTCTCCCTCCTGCTCTATCTGAAGATGAATGCAAAAATATCCTCAGGTGAGGATAGAAAAAAAAAAAAAAGAAGGGGTGGTAACCCATGTTTAACGATACGAAGAGCTCAAGAGGGATGGAAGCAGAAAAGTTTCTGTGGGATGTAGTCACAACTACTCATAACATATCTACGCATGGGAATTCTGATAACATGAGTGACAGCTGTTTTGGTAGAAGCCATGTTAGGAAGTGAATAAATGCTTGAAGAAAGTTCAGACACAAAGTTTAGTGTAAAGGGAGAGGGAAATCAATCAGCTTCTTGAGGTGGGATAGAAATGGACTCAAAGGTGGTTTTCTTTCTTTTTTCCAGATGAGAGAGACTTGATCATGATAACAAGCTAATAGAAATGTCTTTTGTTTAAAAATCAACTGTTCTAATGTTAACACCACAGTACTCATAGGGGGAACACTGGCCCACCAGCCCACCTAAATGGCTAGATATTCCTATGTATGGAGGCAGAAAATTGGTTGAAATACTTAAACAATAGCACATGCTTTCTAGTAAAAATGTGTGTGTGTGTGTGTGTACATATATTTACTTTCTAATTCTAATTCTGTATTCATATCTTACATCCATTCACTATTCAGCCAATATTTATTGAGCATGTACTCTATGTCAGACTCTGAGAGAAGCTGGGGATACAGAGGTAACCAAGATCAACAAGCCCCTACCACACATTCTTGTAAAGAAGACAGACTGTAATCAGGTTAAAATAAATACTTTTATATATTATATTTAAAATAATATTATAATAATTTTATAGTAATATTATTAAAAATAAGTAAATGTGATTTTAGGTAGGGTAAAGTGTAGAAAGAGACTGAGATGAAAGGGGTAGGAGAATTTGAGAAGGGGTGGTCTAGGAAGGCCTTTCTGTGAATCAATGTTGGTCAGAGGCCTGAATTATAAGGAAGAAGGAGCCAGCCATGGAAAGACCTAGGAAGAGAACATTCCAGGGAGAAGGATCATAACACAGAAATTTGAGAAAAGTGAGGAAAGGCAGCAGGGTAAAACCTAGGTAGAACCCAATCTGTGATGTACCATGTAAAGCATGATAAAGGCATTATACATGCTTCAGAAGTCACTGAAGGATTATTGGCAGGAAAATGACATAATCTTACCTGCACTTTGTTGTGAACCTTACTTGGCTTTTGCCAGTAATATCTTTCCACTCCAACATTAATAAAGGATCAGCTTTGTTCCAAAGGTCCAGATGTCTGTCATAACAGATTTTCCATGGGATAAGGGTCTTGCTTTGGTTGTTCTTGGTGTGCAAAGCAAGGTTATTCTTGAGTACAACCTTGGAGAGAGGAATTTGTATGTGTGGTTGTATTGTGATTTCTGCCCATTTCCAAGTGAAAGCAGCCAGTAGAAGGGAGGCAGGAGCCACATGTGGCAGTGTCCAGATGTCCATCACCTTGGATGTGTTGATTAACTAGATGGGGGAGTCTTTTCACAATGTATATGTGTATCATATCATCATGATGCACACTTTAAATATTTTATAATTTTATTTGTCAGTTATACCTCAAGAAAGCTGAGGAAAAATTATCGATCATCTGCTTGCTTGCTGATGTGCAAGGAAGGGGAACCTCCAGGTCAGGAGTTAAACATTACAGTGAGTTCAACTTGAGGTTGTTTCTAAATATCTATGAGGTCCAATCAACTCTGAAACAAATCTCTGATAATCCCAGGCCAAGTAGCAGGTGTTTCTTAAGAAGCTGACCTCTCACAGAAAGACATAAAACCAGCAGAGTAGAAGTTGGATTTGTGGGCTTTTGGCATTTGGAATATGTCAGAACATTCACAGTCATCCCCCCTTCCCAACCTAGTTTTGTTTTATTCATTTTGCATAAAAGTTTGCCTTTCACTTTGTATTTAAATCTATTGATGGGAAAGGAAGCCTCAGAGCTAGCTTCTGGCATTATTGTGCAGCTTATACAAGGCCAACCTCATTAATAACTGTAGTGAAATTTCTACAGGAAAATTACTGGACCCAGAAATTTTAGAATGGCCCTAGAAATCTCAACAGAATGCCAAGGGGTCATGTGATCTCAATAAGTTCAGCCTAAAAATGCAGATGATGCTTCCAAGCTCAAGGTTTCTGATTCACTACAGAAAGCAAAAGGGTATTCTTCTGGAACTAGGCTCAGGGATGGATGTGTGCTTAATGGTGGAATCACTCAGTTAAGTAACAAACAGGGAATGTGGCGATGCAGTGGGTGAGGCAAATGATGGAGGGATAATCTTCTATAGACAGTGCAAGGTCTCTTTCTCTGTGCTTTGTGAAAGATGATGATCAGCTGTTAACATACTGTTTCTTGAGATATTTCAGTGTTCAACTCCAAGACTTCTTAAGGTTTACCAGCCGGATCAGTGCATTTCCACGAATTGCTTCTCTTTGTTCCTGGAAGAGAAAAAGCACATTTTGTTTCTGACAGTCCTGGGAAAATGCTTTTCAAATACACTGCTAGGCTGTCAAGAAAGAAAGAAATCTACAAAGGCCAAGAGGAAGGGAAATTGGGCACCCCAGGAACTGAGGAGAGCTCAATGTCAATTTCACCCTGAGAGTATCTGATGACCCCCTCAAGTTCTGCTATAGAGGCTACATGGGGCCCAAGGGGCAGAAAGTAAAGCCTAGGAAATGCTAAGGTAGAGTTCTTAACAGGAAAACCTTCCATAAAGCTAAGACCCTGAAGAGTTTCACTCTTAGTGTTAGGGTGAACAAGAAATCAACCCAAAGCTCAGTGGTTAGAGTATTGGGCCAAGGACTGAAGCGTACAGATTCGATTCCCTGTCAAGGGCTCGTACCTGGGTTGCAGGTGTGATCCCTGGCCCCAGTTGGGGTCGTGTGGGAGGCAACTAATTGATGTGTCTCTCTCACATCGATGTTTCTCACTCTCTCTCCCTCCCTCCCTCACACTCTAACTAAGGAAAATCAATGGAAAAATATCCTCAGGTGACGATTAACAAAAAAAAAAAAAAAAAAGGAAGAAAGAAAGAGAAATCAACCCATAGTACAGAAGAGACAGCTTAGAAACCTCCCTGCCCCCACCTTTTCTCCTTTGGAAGGGTCAGGGCAGGGGGAACTGAGCAGGTTGATACCATAGAACACTATACAGCAGAGCAAATGAGTACACTACAGCTGCATTCACCAACCTGGTTAAATCTCAAATACATAACACGGGTCAAAAATAGCAAGTCACAGAAGAACACATGTAGTATGATTCCACTCATATAGAGTTATATGGCACCAGTCATATTGGATTAAAGACTCACCCTGCTCCATGACATCATCTTAACTAATTAAATCTACCCTATTTCCAAATAAGGTCACAATTTAGGTACTAAGGGTTAAGACTTCAATATATCTTTTTTTTTGAGGGGGGTATAATTCAACTCATAACAACATAAAACAGTACCCCCACAACAAAAGATTATCTCATCCAAAATGTCAATAGTGCTGCTGTTGAGAAACCCTGGAGTAAGGCCAAAAAGAAAGCAAGCAAATGACTAACACAATTCTGAATACCTTTTGGTGGTGGAAGAGTAGAAAAATATGATACTGAAGAGGGACATATAGGGTACTTCAAAGATCCTGGAATGTTCTCTATCTTCAGTTTGGTTGTAGCTACACAGATGTGTATCTTATTTTCTTCAAATATGCTTATGTATTGCAACACTTTTAGCCTATGTAATTAAATTTTTTCAAGATAATAACATTTAAAAATTATGAGAATGCAGATAAGTTACAAGTGTAAGGGAACAGGCATAGAACTAATCGAGCCTTTCTGATGTATTCATCATTCATTCATTTAAAGTTCACATGAGGTAAATATGGTTCCCGTAGGTCTTAGCCAGGAGCAATGGTGAAAAATAGACCATGTAGTTTGCCAGGTGTGAGCTACCCGAGGGCTCCTTCTTATAACTATGCCACATGTATTGAAGGTCCCCCAATTGTTGAGGTTCCCTGATTCTGCCAGATTTCTGTTCTTTTCAGCTTCAGTTTCATTCCTGAGAGACAGGAGAAAATACAGACACTTGCATCCCTTTCACTGGTGGTTGGGTCTCATTCTCCAGACCCTGAAGCAGCACAGTATGATGGACAAGAGTGTGAGATCTGGGTTTGTGTTTGACTCTGCCACTTGTGGAGTGGTCAAGTTAATATGTCTTGGCCTCTGTTTTTGCTATTGAAGAATGAGGATATTAATAGTACTTAATAATAAAGTTGTTCTAAAGAATAAATTAGATAATGTGTATAAAATTTTGTAACAGTGTTGGCATGTGTTTAAACACTTAATAGTGTTAGTTATCATTGTCATCATCACCACTGTGGTTATTGTTTCTGCCTTGTCTCCTTCTTTACTGAGGTTATTTGGACAATGTGTGAAGCTGGCTTTTCATCATTCTCATTGTTAAAACCAAAATGAAGCAGACCTAAGTGATCAGCTTCTTCTTGGCTCCTTCCTTGGCTCTGTATCTCTACTCTTAGTAGAGGGACTCTCCCAAGCCCCATTGCAATAGTCTAATAGGAGAGAGGCATGACAAAATGGAACCATGAAGAGGAAGAGAATCTCATCAACATTGTTCTCCAGGATGGGATGGGGGGGGGGGGGCACACAGTGTGTCCTTAATAACTCATGGTTCTCTCCACATGGCCCCAAGTTCTGCTTCTGCATGGAATGTGGAATTGTGATGGTTGGAATGTATATCAATTAAAATATGGCTAGCTACTGTAACAAATCACAAAATGTGGAGTGGCTCACACACAAAAGAAGTATATTTCTCCATAAAGTCAAAGAGAGGTGTTCCTAATTGGCAGGAAGCTCCCTTCTGCCATGTGGCTCTGCCATCTGCAGCACATGGCTTCCAAATTGCTAAGCTCATTTGCACCAAGTTGACAGAGAGGAAAGGGCTTGGAAGATCACATGGGGGAGAGATTTTCATGAGCTAGGGCTGCATGTGACATACACCATTTCCACTACATCCCATTGGCTAAAACCCACTCATATGACCACACATAACAGCAAAGGAGGCTGGGATATGTAGACTAGTTAGGTAGAAGATGATTAGATTTGGTGAACAGCTATAGCATGGAAAGGAAGAGGGGGGAGATGTACCCGATGCAAATCACATTTTGCAGAATTTCTGTGGTGGAGGGAATGCCTGATTACTTGGAAAATCATTTGCAAGGCTTAGCCCAAGGCACATCACATGGAAGAATATCCTGTCCTCTGAAAACTGATTTCACTGAGCAATGCTAAACATAGGAGTGCTGCGGTTTTAATGAATTCAACAGTCTATCCAGAGGGGCACAACATGCCGTTCTAGGAAATCCTGGAGCATTTCATGTAGTGAAACTAGGCATAGAATTTCAGCTGTTTCTGGAGCTTCTTTGACTCCTCACCAGAGATAGGATATTAACACTCTGAATGGGACTGAACAGCAGACATTCTCCTGACATTATCTGGTTCTTCCTAAGACTCTGGGTAAGCAGATGGGGATTAGCAATAGGAGACTTCTGTATTCAATGCAGCACAACTTTGCCAGTCATTTTATCTGTTTTTCTTACACTTGAGATACATGGCAGCATCAACACCATCTAGGAGCTTGTTAGAAAAGTAGAATCTCAGGCCCCATCCCTGACCGACTGAGTCACAATCTGCAGTTTAGCATGGTCCCCCGGGGAATCCTATGCAGTTTAAAATTTCAGAAGTGCTGCTTTAGAGCACTGACTTAAAATTGGCTGCACAATGGGATTACCTGGGAAGCTTCAGAAATGCCAATACTTGGGTCCACCTTCAGAAACTCTGTTCTAATTGGGTTGGTCTATGGCCTGAGCATTGGGAGTCATAAAAGCTCCCCAGGTGATGCCATTTTGCAGTTAAGTTTGAGAAAACTACTTTAAATGGCCACTCTTTCTCACCATAGATTCCTCCTTGGTCAGTATGGGCAGTTGTTTAAAGGATTGTTCCAGCTTGTGTTTGCTGTCGAATCTGAAAGTCCAGATCTATTCACCTTAAACCAAGAAAGACTAGGGTTATTGTGTGGACCTTGGTCAGCAGAGTAGCAGCTGACCATGATGTCACAGCTGGGGAAAGGGGGAGGGTTATGGTCTTGCAAAAGCCTTGGGCTGGCAAACAATGCCTGTATTTTTTTCCTATTAAAGGCCACTACAGGTACTCCCCGATACCACCACCTTCTTTCTGATTGGCACAGGCTTGGATAGAAAAGAGGAATTTCAAATAATTTTTTTTTTATATTCCCTGTATCATTTTCTCAGAACACACAATTGACACTATGTTCTGCTTCTGAGACAACCCCATATTTCAGTTTTGAAATCTACACAGAAAGAGCTAACTTCACTAGCATTTTTTCCATCTCATAAAAGATTCTAACAATTCTAGAGGACATACCTTCCTTTAATTTCAAGCTCCACCCAAATCCTATCATATACTTAATAAACAGTGAGAGAATAAACCTGTCACTCATGTCTGCTTGGTAAAAATGAAAAACATGAAAGATTACCCTCAGTGTTTAAGACTTGGCCTACATTTGCTGTTATGTTGTGTTGCCCTGTGTTGATTTTATCCACTCTAAGCCAGCATAGCCTAGAGCAGTGGTGCCCTGTGGACTCTGAGCCCTCATCATCATTATCCCCTGAGAACTTACTAGAAATGCAGATTCCATGTCCCACCCCAGGTGTTTTAACAAGCTCTCCAGGTGATTCTGATGAACACTCAAGTTTGAGAAATGCTGGCTTAGAGGTTAAAAGCTTAACTTGGGAAACAGACCAGTTTCTACCACCTTCTGTCCAGATGACTTTGGATAAGTTTTTCAACCTCTGTGAGCCTCAGTTTCCTCATCTGTAAAGTAATAATTATAAAGGTACCTAATACGTGGAATTGTTGTGAGTTTTACATGTGATAACACAAGAAGAGTAATTTGTAGACATACAGCTAATGTCCTGTGAGTGTTCATTATCATTACTTGCTATTATTTATTTATATGTACTTATATATTGTGTATCATTATGTACTTATAAACAGTTTTCTATTGAGCACATCACACATGCCAGTGCAGTTGTCTTAGACAATTGAGGTACAAAGTGGGACAAAGCCCTCACTAACTCCCAAGGTGTTCTTTATCTAAACGAAGAGTCAAACAAGAAAAGCAGAGAGTTTCTAACTGGTATAAACATGAACTTGGATGGCCTTCTCTTTGGGGGGCCAAGCATGTGTATGGAAGGGTGGGGAGGGGAAAAAGGGTCTGGCTTTGTGGTATACATGGTGGTGAAGAACATGAAGGGGAGCAGAATATTCCACCCCAAAATATATCTCTTGGGCATATGAATTCTTGAGCTGATTATTTTTAAAGAACAGCAGACACTGGAGAATCTCTGAAAACCAAGTAGAAGTTGCCCTTTCGTGAGTGAAATATACATTTATGAGGGAAATCTCCCTTTATAAGGGTGCCTCCCTGCCTGTAACAGAAAGAGGAAGATGACTATAAATTTCTAGAAACTCTCATCAATGGAGAAGGCAAGGACTTAAATCTGTATAGCAATCTTACCCTTGTTCACTATGCTTTTCCTGGTCACCTCCCATAACTGCCTCCCCCACCCCCCGCCAAACATCTTCTTTTGTCTTTAGCTGGGGATGGTATTTAAGGTGCTGACGGGCCATTCCACAGAGTTACTCAGTTTTCCTGAGTCTCTCCCACATGTACAGGAAGTTTACATGTTATTGAACTTCTGTTTGCTTTACTTCTGTTAATCTGTCTTTTATTAGAGGGAGGGTCTTAGCAAAGAGCCTAAAATGTAGAGGGAGAATTATTTTTCCTCTCCTAAAAAAACCACTTAGAGTCTGAAAGCAGAAATTCAGATATCCAGAAATTCAGAAATCCCGGGTCAGCCCCACCTGTGAGGCCCAAGAGCACTTCACTTGTCACCCTTGGGCATTCAGTTCTTAACTGCAAAATAAGAGCGTGGCCCAAGATAATTTATGACAGTCCCCTTGCTGCAGATACCAAAGTTTTAAGATTCAAAACAAAGTAACCCAGCTGATATTATAACCAGTTAAAAGCACAATTCAAAAAACAGAAACATTTATAGATCAAGAACATTAAAATGAATGTGCAAATGGGGACTGTCATATAATAAAGAATTGGTCTGGCTTGTGTTCCAGTTCTGCGGAGGTAACTTTTAAACCCTTGGAATTTTCTGAGTGATAGAAATGTCTCCGTTATTCAAGGTGGGTCCTTGGGCCACACCTGGGTTTATGTTAAGAAGATGACTCAGGATGGAGACCAATCATATGATTAGACCAATTATGTGATTCAAGGATTTCGGCTTTGAGCCAGGTGATATAAACCCAACTTCCAGGCGGGAGAGGAACTGAATATTGAGTTCAATCATGTAGCCAATGATCCAATCAATCATGCTTCTGTAATGAGACCTCAGTAAAAACTCTGGACACCAGGCTCTGGTGAGCTTCCTGGTTTGGGAAATACATATGCGAGTTGAGAGGAAGATGTGCCCTGATTCCACAGGAAGAGGGCATGGTAGCTCTGCATTTCAGACTTTCCCAGACCTCACCCTATATGCCTCCTCATTTGACTAGTCCTTATTTGTATCCTTTATAATAAGACTGTAGTCATAAATATAGAGTTCTGGAAGTCATTCTAGTGAATTATTGAACATAAAGGGGTAGTGGGAAGCCCCGAATTTGTAGCCACTTGGTCAGTAGCCACTTGGTCAGAAGTGTGGGAGGCTTGAGGACCACCAAACTTATAGCTGACATCAGAAGTGAGGGCAATTTGGGGGACTGTGCCTTTAACCTACAGAGTCTGCATTAATTCCAGGTGGTTAGCCTCCATTGGCACCATATCCCAACATCACAAACCTCCCAATTAGGAAATTCTTTCAAATATGTAACTCAGCACAATCCTGTGCACCCTGTGATAATTAATAAACATGAAATTAGTAAATAACCAAAACCCTCCTGTTCAGTTCCTCAAGGCTGGTCTGTACTCCATGTAAAAGATGAGCATCTCATCCACAAAGTAAGATTCCTTCATCTTCCCAATCTTTCCCTCCCCACCCCACCCCCACACACACACTGCTCTCTGCATTGGGGTTTATTTCCCTTTATGCTCCCAACAATTTATCTACATATTTTTCTTGTTTTGCAATCAGCTGCTGTTTTGTATGTGAAACCAGAAGTTCCTGTCATGCAAGTCACATCATGGGCATCCAAAGTCAGCATCTTCCATGTGACTTCAAGTCCCATGCTAACTTGACCTACTGGGGATTCAAACATCTACAAAGAAAGAGGTACTTGGGTGTAAGTCATCAGAGTCATGTGTAAGTCATCTTTTAAGGTTTAAAAATACCCAGAGTTATCCTCAGAGCAGTGGTTCTCAGAGCCTGCTTCCTGGCCTATCAGCATCTTCTGGGAACTTGTTAGAAATGCAAATTCTCAGGCACCACCCCCACCCAGACCTGCAGAACCAGAAACACTGGGTGGGGAGGGGTTTAATGCCTCCAGGGGATTCTGATGCACACTGAAGTGTGAAAACTACTGTATAGATTTTGAATTTTACTGGAATTTGAAACAGTCTGGAAAAACCATTGTGTATTATAAAATGAAATTACTTCTTGTCTCTGTCTCTGGCCATGACCTGGATACACAGCTTTGCAGGTAGACTTGCCTGAGCTTTTAGGCTGCACTTAACAGAGTCGTTCTACTCCCAGGTTTAGTAATCTCTTTGCCACAGGACAGACTGCCCCTCGGGCAGAAAAAGACCCATATAGAACTAATGGAAAGTTTAGAAATACAATTTTCATTCTATCCTACATTTTGTTGGTTCCTCATCCCCATCTGCCTGTAGAAAAAGCTTCCAGTGGGCTCAGCTGGGCAAAATCACCACAGTGTCTTCCAGATGTTTTAAATGCTTGCTTACAGATTGCTGGACCCAAGAAAATCTGGGGCAACAAGCTCACCCCACTTGTTTGCCTACCTTTAGCCATGGTTCAGAGGGCCCCTCTTACATAGTGTTCCTTGTTATTAGCATCCTACTGCCTTTGTTGGTGTGACTCATCTTCTGGCACTCGTCCCTTTCAACAAGAGGATGGACTTTTAATCATGTTACAAAGCATATGATTCTCTCTTATGACATTTATTTAAACTTCTTTTCCAAATATCCCTAAAGATTGCTGCCAGGGCTGGTGACTCCTCTCAGATACTTATCTTGAAACTGAAAGTGCCCTCTGAAAGAGGGTGGAGAGGATATTTTTAACTTGGGAAATTGTCTTCCACTACTGCGGAATCTGAAAATAAATGCAGGAGGGTATCTTCAAACCAAGGCTGTGTAATTAGGCACTTCTGATGAAAATGACAGTCTGCAGGTGGCATACCACTTTGGAGGTATGATCACAAAACCAGTGCTCTCAGGAGATAAGGTAGAGTCCTTTAGTACTTAAATTAGCTTATCTTTAATTTACCTTTGATTTTGGTGTAACATTTGCCCACCAGGAGGTAGAGAATTGATGAGTTGAGAGTCAGTGTTTTACATAAGAGCTACTTTCCCTTCAGCAAATCTGTAGAACTGGCATGCCCATGAACTCTGCATAGTTCACACAGCAGACTCTGATATACACTGTAGGGGTCTTAGCTGTGGGAGGGGGCATTTGGATTTGGAACACTGGTGTTCCCAGTAATAATTTGTCTACAAACATTCTCCCTTGCACTTCAAACACTTCCTGGTACAAAGAGGGAGACACCCTTATAATTGGAGTGTAACCCTCTCTTATAAAAGAGTAACTACTGTTTTAAGATAGCCTCCTGTGTCTACACTTTCTTAAAATAAGTGGCTCAAAATAATCTTTATGCCAAAGAGGTACATTTCAGGGTGCCATATTCTGTTCTCCTTCACTGTATATTAGAACTCCCTGTGGGGGGATTCTAATAAATCCTGATGCCCAGGCCACACCAATGAAATAAGTATCTCCAGGCGCAGGATCCAGATATCAATATTTTATAAGCTCCCCAGGTGAGTCCAATGTGCAGACAAATTTGAAAACTAGGGGGAAGGAGAGAGGACATAGGAAGGCATCACATTTCATCTACCTGGTCAATTTGCCCAAATCCTATTTTTTCCAGTGAATGAAATTGCTGAGTCTCTGGCTGGACATTATGCTGGAACATAAGACATCCTGAGAACAAGCTGCATTATCTTATTTAGGGATTGAGTGCAAAGATAACCCTCAATCAGAAAACCCAAAGTGAGCACCTTCCCTCACCTGCCTTCAGGCTCTGTGTTATAAATTCCTACTAAGCTATACTCTTTATCCTGGAAGAATTGTTCTTAACCTTGGCTGCACATTAAAATCATGAAGTGGGATTTTAAACTCTCAGTGCCCAGGCCACACTCCAGTACATTTAAATCTGGAGGAGTAGGTGGGATAGGAAGAGGAGGTTGTGGTATTTTTTTAAATTGAAATTTGTATTGAGATAATTATAGATTCATATGCAGTGGTTTTAATTTGCATTTCCCTAGTGGCTAATGATGTTGAGCATCTTTTCATGCATTTATTTACCATCTATATATTCTCCTCAGTGAACTATCTGATCATGTCTTTTGTCCATATTCTAATTAGATATTTGTAATTTTACTTGAATTTGAGCATTAGTCTAGTTACTTTGTTAGATATAAGGTTTGCCAATATTTTCTGCAAGTCTGTGGTTTGTCTTATTCTCTTCACAAGTGCTTTCACAGAGTAAAAGCTTTTAATTTTAATGAAGTCCAGTTTGCCTATTTTCCCTTTTATGGATTGTGCTTTTGGTATAAAGTCTAAGAACTTACAACCTAGCCCTATATCCTAAAGATCTTCCCCTATGTTTTCTTCTATAAGTTTATAGTTTTACATTTTACATTTAAAAATATGATTCATTTTGAGTTCATTTTTGTACAAGATGTGGGATTTAGATCTGGGGATTTTGTTTTGTTTTGTTCCTGCATATGGAGGTCCAAGCATCAGTATTTTTTAGCAGCTCTCCAAAGTTATTTCAATGTTCAGTCAAGGTTGAGAACCAGTGGCCTGGTGATTAAAAGACACGCCTGTTACAAACTGAACCCTAAGATCTTTTCATGAGCATCACAGTAAGAGTAAAAAAAGAATGACAGAAATGTGTGCTTTTAGAATAGCACTGTCCAGTAGAAAAACATAATATATATATGTAATATATTAGTATATATTATATATACGTAATTTTAAATTTTCTAGTAGTCCATTTAAAGTTAAAACTAGGTAAATTAATTCTCATATATTTTATTAACCCAATATATCAAAAAATTATTTCAACTTATAATCAAAATACAAATAACAGACATTTCGCATTCTTCTGAAATAAGTCTTTGAACTATAGTGTGTGTATTTTACATTTATAGCACATCTCAATTGGACTCACTACATTTCAAATGCTCAACAGCCACATGTGGTCATGGCTACCTAATTGAAAAATACAGTTTTAGACCAAGACAGTCTTGTTCCCTACCCCTGTTCTTTGTATGTTTGCTGACTGAATATTAAATTTCTGCACCATTCTACCTGGCACAAATGTAAGACTACTCACTCCAAATAATAGAGGCTGTATTTAGAAAACCTGTTTCTGCTTACAGCAGGATAAAACAATTCTCTTCCAAACAAATGCACTCCTGGTGGAATATGCTGTCATAAATATTTATGTTGGACTGACAGTGATGGGCCCACAGCCTTGGAGCCATGATGTCCTCCCCCAAGCTTTGATTCTTATCTTATTTTCCATCAACTAAAGTTATTAAATTCACATGAGTTTGCACAGTGTTCTAAATTCATGAGGGCCTTGTTTATAGATGGAACTGTGCAGCAGTGAGGGTGGGACAAGGTAAATCTTACATGTCATCATTTAAACTGTCTAAGGAACAAAGAGCTGAGCAGGACTGATTTCCATTCTACAAATGAAAGGATGCCAGTTTAACTAAATGGACTCTTAGCCATATGGCATGGACTAGAAGAGAATTTCTCATGCTTAGCATTATTGCCATTTGGGATTGGACCGTTCTTTATTGTAGAGGGTTGTCCTGTGAACTGTAGGATATTTAGCATCATCTCTAGTTTCTAGTATCCACACATTCCACAATGTAACAATCCCAAGTGTCTCCAGACATTGCCAGGTATCCCCTAGAGGTCAAAATTTCCCTAGCTGAGAATCACTGGGCTAGAAAAAAATGAATTTCTGATTCATGTATGCTTTTTGGGTTTTTTTTGGGGGGGGGGGCATTTTTGGCCTAATTTGAAATTTTATATGACTAACTGCATTTATCTCAGTTAAAAGATAAAACTGAGGCATATTTTAAAAAATAAGAGTTTATTTGAGCAAAAATAAATTGTGCAGTATGCTATCTAGCAGATAGAAAGGGGCTCTGAGGAGCTGTACAAAATGAAAGACTTCTATATGCAGAAAGGAACAGAAACAAGGAAGTTAGGCAAAAAAGCGGGTTGGTTATTGCAAAGTTACTTTCCTTTAGGGAATGGCAGGGGTCTATCAGGCAGATTACCTAACTAGTGCTGATCAGGTAATTCCTGATTGACTGGTTTAATTCCATTTTGAGGAGAGTGGAAAATGTAATTAAGTTAACTTGAGGCTTGGGAACGTGTAGTTTAGCATAAGCTACTAAATTTTGGGGACCGTTGTCTTACTTTTTTTTTGTTTGTTTGTTTGTTTGTTTTTAACACTTCAATATTATGGAATATTTTATTCTCCAATTTTTTTCCTCTTTGGGGGAAAATTATGTTTCTAAAGGTGCCTATGACAGTTTTTAATCAATTAGAAAATGGCTCCCTTAGTTACAGGCCATGGTACTATAGACTCCTTGAGACACAGAAGTAGGACACAGAAATTCTCATCTAATCTTTGATATAAGATTTATCTTCAAAATAGACCTCTGTTCTCTGTTTGATGAATTCCAACTCCTCCCATAAGGCCAGCTCAAATACCTCCTCATTTGTGAAGTCTTTGCTAATTTCCCAAGAAAAATGAAACCTTTGTCAGAGGTCTCCTTGCTTTTTTGCTGAAGCTCCACTAAAAGCATCTATTCATTATGACTGTCATCTCTGCATAGTGAGTGAATAAATGAATGATTACAAATTACATTACAGGTAGAAGCTGGAGGATGAGGCATAACCAACTCTTATTAAACCAAGAAGCACATTTCATGTACACACAGACAACAGACAGACCAAAAGTAACCAGTAAATGGTAATGCTTTGAACATGGCTAAGAAGCTCTCCAAAAAAAAAAAAAATTAAAAATTAATAAAGAAGATGGACAGCATCCATAAAGAGAGCACCAAAGACCAGAGTAGTTATGAAAAATGGTGCTGCTTATAACCTTAAGTAAACTGAAACCAATGTTGTAAACTCATCTGATCCTGTGATCAGCGACTTTCGAGATGTATGAAGCATTCACAGTGAATGTCCTTTATTGTCAAGAGTCTGAATTGCCCTGGCTGGTGTGGCTCAGTTGGTTGGGCATCGTCCCAGGTACCAAAGCATTGCCAGTTAGATTCCCAGTTGGGGCACAGGACCAGGTTGTGGGCTTGATCCCCGGTGGTGAGCGTTCGGGAATCAGCCAATTGATATGTCATTCTTGCATCAATGTTTCTCTCTCTCTCTCTCTCTCTCTCGCTCTCTCCCCACCCCCCTCTCCCTCTCCCTTCCTCGCTCTCTAAAAACCAATAAAAATAGTTTTTAAAAATGAGTCTGATTTCAAAAAGTTATTAGGTAGATGCTGCTGGTTTAGTGACCGTACTTTGAGGCTATCTTGTGAGGAATTGAGAAGTAACTCTGAATCTTTGATCTTCTGATCTGCCATTTTAATTTGGGGAAGTCTGCTAAGCTACAAATATCATTGATTACATGAATAAGGGAAGAAACTTTAGATACCTTTACTTGAAGAAAAGAAATGAAAAGCTCAGCATGACAATCCTAACCATTGTTCAGCATTCCTCCCCTCTTATTCCCAAAGGGGAGCCAAAGATTCCCCATCGCAGGGCTGACCAGCAAGGCTGTTCAAGATTTTGTCATTTAATCTACCTTGAATTTCAGTTCCTCAATTCCCTTGCCAAAGAGGAACAAACAGGCAGGTAGAGACAAAGACCACAGCACAGATGTATGACTGGCTCATGAGATGTCATCAGAGGCTATCCAGGGAGAAAATGCATGGTTTTGCAGCTACTGGTTCCAGACCAGACTTACAAATCACAGAGGGGTGAACAAGGGTGAGTGGAAGAGAACAAATATTTGAATGACCAGCTTCCAGTATAGAGTAAATCTACAAATACCGACTGACCACTTATTCTGTGAGAGGCATAGTAATGACACACTATAAGCCTGTGGGAGAAACAAGGATAGGTAAGATACAGTTCCTAAAGATACAGACTTATTTATGTTAGTTTCCACGTGGCTCTTCTCCTGACCAGCCTGATAGCACACAAACCATAGCTCTCTATTCCCTGCTCTACTTTCATTTGTTTACATGACTCTTAGCTTACAAGAGACAGAGGATGGATAGGATCACAGCTTTTGGACCCAGCAAGCTTGGGTTTGAATCTTAGCCCTGCTGTTCACTACTTTTATAACCTTGGCCAAGTCACGTCACCTCAATGTGCCTCAGTTTACTCATCTGTAAAGAGAGAACAACAATACCTGTTATGTAGTTTTGTCATAAAGATTAAATGATAATATATTTAAAGTGCTTAGATCAGTAGCTGGCATATAGTAAGCACTCAAAAAGTATTAGCTCTTATTGTATCATGTCAATCAGAACTTTTATTGTGGAATAGAAGCTTTATAACCAGCATTTTATTAAATTAACACAGTAAAAACAATCATCTCTTTTAAAAAACAAAAAATAATAACAGGCTATTTACAATAGCTAAGATTTGGAAACAGCCCAAGTGCCCATCAGTAGATGAGTGGATAAAAAAGCTGTGGTACATTTACACAATGGAATACTGTGCAGCTGTAAAAAAGAAGGATCTCTTATCCTTTGAGACTACATGGAGGGACCTGGAGAGTATTATGCTGAGCAAAATAAGCCAGTCAGAGAAAGACAAGTACCACATAATTTTAACTTATTTATGGAACAGCATGAACAAAATAAGCCAACGATCAAAATAGATCCAGAGACATGGAAATAGGGAACAGACTAATAAACTTTAGAGGGAAGTGGGATTGGGTTGGGGTGGGAAGAGATAAACCAAACAACTTATTTGCATATATGTATAACCAATAGACACAGACAATAAAATGGGAGTGGGGAGGAGGGGTCAATGGGGGAAAAAGGGGGGAACATCTGCAATACTCTCAACAATAAAGATAAAAAATTAAAAAATGAATTGATGATTTAAAAAAAATAATAATAATACCAGGCAACAACAGGAAAAGGAAGATTATTTTAAAGAACTGCTTCAATAAAGATTGCAAAGGCCTAATTAACAAGATGTTCAGGAAATATGTTAGGTTCAAGTTCATTGTTCACATGCAGATAGTAGCCTAGTTGTCACTGAGCATGTTTATCTGCAAATAGCCAATTGACGCTGCCAAAATGAAGAAAAAGATCAGGTCATGGAATGAAAACTAATAGAAATGCTTTCTAGTAGTAATGCAAATGCAAATAAGCCAAAACAACAATAGATATGTCGCTTCACGTTTTTTCTTCAGCAAAGTTTATTTGAGCTTGTTTTCATGTGTTTGAAAAGTTATTTTCAAGAAGCTTGAACAGCAACTTCAAGTCTAACAAGAAAGAGGTTTTAATTTAGTCCTCTTTGAGATGGTTGCCAGAAGGTCAGCAGAGAAGTTTTGTAATGTGAACATCTCAACATTGCTTTCAAATTAGTGCTACTATATGTTGTAAAAGCAAGAAACCGGAGAACTAGCTGTCAGAAAACTGATGATAGGGGAAAAGAGTCATGAGACCCTCTTGCAGCAAAATAAGCATAGCATGCTTCTCTTTTTTTCTCTGCCATGAAGGAATTAAGGGTGTTAGGAGGAAGAGAGAAGAATCTTTGACCCAAAGAAGAAGAAGAGCAGAATGTTCTTATCAAATCTGTGCAAGCATGTGAGCATGTGACTTCTCCGTTTGTGGTTCTAATGTGATGAAACAACCCAGCAGCGGAAAAGAGGAAAATGAAAAAAAAATGAGTTGGTTCTAAAATGGCTTCAGAATATGAGTTTACATCTTTAGATCAGTGTTTCACAAACTCAGCACTGCTGACATTTGGGGCTGGGTGATTTTTTGTTGTAGGGGCTGTCCTGTGCATTGTGGGATGTTGAACAGTATCCCTGGTGACTACTCACTAGATACCAATAGAACCTGCCCCAATTTTGCAATTTTGAGGATTGAAAATGTCACTAGACACTGACAAATGTCCCCTTGGTGGAGGGTCAAAAATAACAGCCCGATGAAAACCACTACTTTAGATGGGCTGGCCCAGATTTAGAGCAGTGCTTCCCAAATTACCTATAGGGAAATACAACTTTGAATAAAGTTCCCATCTATTGTGAGCCAATACATTTTGAAATGCAATAAAAATGAAGTACTTAAAAAATAGTTAAAAAGGACATAAAATACAAACCAATTTTTTTTTTGGTTAGATTTAAATGAAATAAAATTAGTCTATAAAGTTGGCAAAAAGGTTTCCCAAAGCTTGTTCTCCATTTCTGTGCTTATGTGGACCAGTAATGAATAGTAGACTGGCCTAGTCCTCAGTACCACTAATTTGGAGGACATTAGACTTAAAGAGAGAGAAAAAATGCATTAAATCAAGTAATACTTAGAGCATACACTAGTCCCCCATCATCCATGGGAGATACATTCCAAGAACCCCCAATGGATACCTGAAACTACAGATAGTATGGAACCCTATATATACTGTTTTTTCCTATACATACATACCTATGATAAAGTTTAATTTATAGATTAGGTACAGTAAGAGATTAACAATAATAAATAATAATAAAATAAAACAATTATAATAATGTACTGTAATAAATGTTATGTGAATGTGGTCTGTCTGTCTCTCTCTCAAAATATCTTATACTGTACTTACCCTCCTTCTTGTGATGACGTGAGATGATAAAATGCCTATGAGATGAAGTGAGGTGAATGACAGACATTGACGTAGTGTTAGGTCACTATTGACCTTCTGACTATACAGCAGGGAAGAAGCATCTGCTTCGGGTGATCCTAGGTCATCAAGCCATGATGATGTTGATGGTTGGATGTCAAGAGCAGACAATGTTAATGTTCGGGAAATTTAATATTTTTGGACCAAGGTTGACAATAAGTAACTAAAAATGTGTAAAGCAAAATCACGGCTAAGGGGGGACTACTGTGGTAAGAAATGATCAAGTTTTTATATTTTGCTCAAATTTTTGTTACCTTTAAATTACATAATTTAGGTTAGCTTTAGTGGTGTTATTGGTGACTTTTATTGAATTGTTAAAAAGAATAAATGCGCCCTGGCCGGTTTGGCTCAGCGGTTAGAGCGTCGACCTGCGGTCCGGAGAGACCCGGGTTCGGTTCCCGCTAAGGGCATGTACTTCGGTTGCAGTTTGTCCCCGGCCCTGGTTGGTCGTGCGGGTGGCAGCCACTCGATGTGTCACTTTCATGTCGATGTTTCTCTCTCTCTCTCTTCCTCTCTCTCCCTCCCACTCTATCTGAACAGAAAATGGAAAAATGTCCTCGGGTGAGGATTAAAAAATAATAATAATAAAAAAAATAAAAAGAATAAATGCTTTTGGAAAAGCATGATCATTTATTTATAGCTATTATCTATGGCAAAGCTGGCTGTGAAGACTCCAGCTGAGATACAACATTTGACTTTTAGATAGTACATCATTTATTTTATTCATTTATTGATTCATTAATAAAACATATATTTGTTCAACAACCCAGACTGTACTAGGCATTAGGCTGGACCCTGAGGATTCAAAGGTGAGTGAGGGAGAAATTTCACCTATGAGGAGAAAGTGATACCCAACGGGACCCAAGGCATAAGTAACAATCCACTGGGTGAAGCAAAGGAGCTGAGAATGTGTTTCTAGCAGAGGGTACTGAATGGGAGACAGTCAGCAGTTAGTCATGACCCTTCCAGGAACTGAAAGTAAAAACATGGCTGGAGCTGAGAATGGAAGGGGAAGAGGCAAAAGATGATGCTGTAGAAATAATGCAGGGGGTCAAATCAAAAAGCCCTTTGTCAGCCCTTGCTATGTCTGCTATGGTGCCAAGGACCTAAGTAACACTATCATCACCTGGGAGCTTTTTGTAAATACAGACACTCAGGCTAAATCAGAATCTGCATTTTAACAAGAGCCCCAGGGGATCCATATGCTTAGTAGAGCCTGAGAAGCCCCACTCTGAGACACATGAAGGCTGAATTTTTTTATTGGAGCCTTTATTCTGAGGGATATGGGTAATTATTATATGGTTTATAGGTACTAAAAGTTGGCTAAACCAATATCTCCTGGTATTCTTGCCTGCCTTTGCCATAGGTGCCAGGTAGAAGAGCATGTAGCTCAATATTGACCTTCTCAGACTCCTTCGCAGCTGGAGAAAGGACAGAGAACCTCAGTGGAAAATTATTGGGCTGATTTTTGAGACAGTTACTGCTTTCCTAATTAAAATAATAGATGTGGTTGGCAGATCCCTTTGCCATTTCTTTCTGCCTTTAATTCCAGGAGTTGTGGCAGCCATCTTGGTAATGGGAGAAAGGTCAGTGTCTTGTTGGACTACAGAAACTTATCCAGGAGACACTGTCTCCAGATACTATTTGTTAGGATTTTTGTTACTTACCACTGAAAGCACTCCTGTGACTAGTCCAGAATGACAAACCATTACTATGTCAGTTAGTATTATGTTTGTACACACAAAACAATATTTGATTGAACAAGAGAGATATTTACTGCCCTCTTCCATAGAGAAATATTTAGTGATATGGAGTCTAGGCTAGAATGGCAGTTACCACAAGACACCAGGAACTCTGTATTCTACTTTTGCCATTCTCTCTGTATAACTTTTATCCTCATGGTAGTTGTTGAAATTCTACCCATCTCTTTTGCACTCCAGGTCAATAGGCTGTGGGGAAGGAAGTAAAAGTTTCCTCTACCTTTAAGATTCTTTTGGCTGGTCAGGTAGTTAAATCTACATGAGACAGATTGACAAGGGAAAATAAACAAATTTCACTACATACGTACCCTACATACATGAGAGGTTCAGAGACAGGGAAAATGAGGTATATATGGCATTCTGAGCTAAGGATGAGGTAAGATGACTGGAAGCTTCAGAAGGGAGGAAGATCATTACAGGATGGTAAGAAGATCAGATGTCAAAAAGTTATTTCTGGCAATAACTCTTATTATGGGTCAGGCCCCTAATTTATTTTATTATTATTATTGTTATTTATTTATTTATTTATTTATTTATTTATTTATTTTTGTTATAGATGTTTCTCCTTTTTTCCCCATTGACACCCTCCTCCCCATCCCCACCACCCCGTCCCCAGCTTTGTTATGTCTATCGGTTATGCGTACATGCATATAAGCTCTGTGGTTTATCTCCTCCCTCCCCATCCCCTCGTCTGAGGGTTGTCAGTCTGTACCCTACTTCCACGTCTCTGGGTCTACCCTGTTCCTCAGACTATTATGTTCATTATATTCCACAAATAAGTGAGATCCTGTGATATTTGTCTTTCTCTGCTTGGCTTGTTTCACTTAGGATAATACTCTCCAGGTCCCTCCATGTCATCTCAAAGGATAAGAGATCTTTCTTTCTTACAGCTGCATAGTACTCCATTGTGTATATGTACCACTGCTTTTTTATCCATTCGTCTACTGATGGACACTTGGGCTGTTTCCAGATCTTAGCTATTGTAAATAGTGCTTTTATGAACATAGGGGTACATATATTCTTTCTGATTGGTGTTTCAGGCTTCTTAGGGTATATTCCTAGAAGTGGGACCACTGGGTCAAATGGCAATTCTATTTTTAATTTTTTGAGGTAACACCATAGTGTTTTCCATAGTGGCTGCACCAGTCTGCAATCCCACCAGCAGTGTACTAGAGTCCCCTTTTCTCCACACCCTCGCCAACACTTGTTGTTTGATGATTTGTTGATGGCGGCCATTCTGACAGGTGTGAGGTCAGCCTGGTACTGGCACAAGAACAGGCATATAGACCAGTGGAACAGAACAGAGAACCCGGAAATTGACCCAAGACATTATGCTCAATTAATATTTGACAAACGTGGCAAGAGCATACAATGAAGTAAAGACAGCCTCTTTAATAAATGGTGTTGGGAAAATTGGACAGCTACATGCAAAAAAATGAAACTAGACCATCAACTTACACCATACACAAGAATAAACTCAAAATGGATAAAAGACTTAAATGTGACTCGTGAATCCATAAAAATCCTAGAAGAAAATGTAGGCAACAAAATTTCAGACGTCATACGCAGCAGAATCTTCACTGATACATCACCTAAGGCCACAGACACAAAGGAAAAAATGAACACACGGGACTACATCAAACTAAAAAGCGCCTGCACAGCAAAAGAAACAACCATCAAAATGGAAAGGGAACCTACTGTATGGGAGAGCATAATTGCCAATGATACATCAGATAAGGGGTTAATTTCCAAAATATATAGAGTGCTCATACAACTCAACAAAAGGAAGACAAAGAACCCAATTAAAAAATGGGCAGAGGAACTAAATAGACACCTCTCCAAACAGGACATACAAATAGCTAAGAGACATATGAAGAAATGCTCAACATCACCAATCATCAGAGAGATGCAAATCAGGCCCCTAATTTAAATTCTTTAAGGGAAAGGTAAAAGTTTCTTGTGAGCCTGCAGGGTCTCGGTTGCCTTTAGCTCAAAAGAATCTGCATACCACAGGGGTACAACTTGGGGTGACTCATTCTGAACCCCTACAAGGCCACTTCTTAATTTTTAATGAACCTTCCTTGAAACCCCACACCACACTTCTACGTACACTACATTGGCCAGGGCTTTTTACATATTTGTACCTTGCTGGTAAGGAGGCTAGGTAATGTAGTGTTTTTTTTCTGGGTTGCCATGTACTAAACTAAAAACCAGAACTCTATGACAAAGTAAATGGGAAAGAATAGATACTTAATATCCACATCTCTTTGGAAGATTCCACCACAATCAGATTTGCATTTCAGAAAGATCATACTGATAGTAGTGTGGAGAACAGGATGTAGGGAAGAAGACAAGAGGTAGGCAGACCAATGTTGAGGCAGTGGAATATTCTAGGACAGAGGTTGGAAACTATAGACCATAAGCTAAATCTGGCCTACCACTTACTTTTGTAAATAAAGTTTTATTGCAACATAGACCACACACTTAGATATTGTCTATGGCTGTGTAGATGAGGAAAAATAATTTTCCTTCTACCCTTCTAGGTTCTTGGCTGAGATCCCTCCTGTATTCAGAGACAGATTAATAGGAAAGAAACAAATAGATGTTTAATAACATGGATACCTCCTGTATACATGGGAGAGACTCAGGAAAACTGAGTAACTCAATGAAATGGCCCAAGCCAGTACCTTAAATACCACCCCCAGCTAAAGACAAAGGACCCATAATTCCCATCTGGGCTACAGACCAGGTATTCTAGGTTCTTGGAGAACAGCCACTGTCTCTTTTACTTGCCCTCTTCCCTACAGCACCAAAAGCTGTGCATGGTTAATATTAATTGATTGAGGTACATGGGGTGGGGGGTGGGGATCTAGAACTGAAGAAGAAAGCTAGCCTAGAACTTCAGAATAGTCTGTTTTTCAAATCCCAGGAATTAAATCCTTCATCAGGTAGGCTCCACCTATTTGGCAGGCATGCACTTGGTGATGGAGACTTGATAGTGAACACTATCCCTTCCCATGTGGAGTTTATAGTCTAATGGGGAGAAAGACATTAATTAAAACCTCACAAATATCTCAGTATAAGCTGTAATAAGTGCTATGAAGAAAATGTGGTGTCACCTGGCCAGTGTGGCTCAGTGGATTGAGTGTTGTCTCGTGGACTGAGAGGTCCTGGTTAGATTCCCGGCCAGGGCACATGTCCAGGTTTTAGGCTCGATCCCCACCCAGTAAGGGACATGCAGGAGGCAGCCAGTCAATGTTTCTCTCTCTCACATTGATGTTTCTATCTCTCTCTCCCTAAAAAATCAATAAAAACATATTTTAAAAAAAGAAAGAAAATGTGGTGTCATCATGGGAACCTCTAATAGTAGGACCTGATCACATCCTTGGAATCAGAGATACTTAACCTTTTCTTTTTTTTAATTGGGATATAATTGACATGTAATTGACATATAGCATTGTATTAGATTCAGGTATACAACATAATGGTTTGATATTGGTATATATTGCAAAGTGACTACCACAATAAGTCTAGTTAACACTTGTCACCACACATAGTTACAAATTGTTTTTCTTGGGATGATAACATGTAAGATTTACTCTCTTAGCAACTTTCAAATATGTAATACAGTTTTATTAACTATAGTCACCTTGCTGTACATTATATCCCTGATTTATTTATTTTATAAGTGGATAGTTATACCTTTTTTTGGTATAAAAATGTGTATCTTTTGACCTCTTTCACCCATTTGTCCTACCCCTCACCTTCTGCCTCTGGCAACCACCAATCTGTTCTCTGAATCTATGAACTCATTTTGTTTGTTTTAGATTCCATATATAAAAGAAATCAAATGGTATTATTTGTCTTTCTCTGTCTGACTTATTTCACTTAGCATAATACTGTCAAGATCATCCATGTTATCACAAACAGCAAGGTTTTATTTTTTATGGCTGAATAATATTCCATTGTGTACATGTGTATAATATGTATCATATCTTCTTTATCCACTCATCCATTGGTGGACATTTAGGTTGTTTCCATGTCTTGACTATGGTGAATAATGGGGTAGTGAACATGGGAGTGCATATATATTTTTGAATTAATGTTTTCATTTTCTTCAGATAAATACCCAGAAGTGGAATTGCTGGATCATATGGAAATTCTATTTTTTAAGTTTTATTTTTTAAATCCTCACCTGAGGATATTTTTCCATTGATTTTTAGATAGAGTGGGAGGGAGGGAGGGAGAGAGAGAGAGAGAGAGACATCAATGTGAGAGAGATACCTCGACTGGCATGAACCCGACTGGGGCCAGGGACTGAACCTGTAACTGAAGTACATGCCCTTGACCAGGAATTGAACCTGAGACTCTTCGGTCTACAGGCCGACACTCTAATCGCCGAGCCAAACCTGCCAGGGCATATTTTTTGTGTGTGTGCCTCCATACTGTTTGCCATAGTGGTTGCATCAATTTACATTCCCACCAACAGTGCACACAATTTCCCTTTACTCCACATTCTTGCCAACACTTGTTGTTTCTTGTCTTTTCGATAATAGCCATTGTAACAGGTGTGAGATGATATCCCATTGTGGCTTAGATTTGCATTTCCCTGGTTATTAGTGATATTGAGCATCTTTTCATGTACCTGTTGGCCACCTGTATAGAAAACTGTCTATTCAGATCTTCTTCCCATTTTTAAATCATATCATTTGTTTTGTTTTTTGCTCTTTAGTTGTATGAGTTCTTTATCTATCTTGGATATTAGCACCTTATCAGATATGATTTGCAAATATTTTCCCCCATTCCATAGGCTGCTTTTTCATTTTATTGATGGTTTGCTATGCAGAAGCTTTTTAGTTTGACATAGTCTCACTTGTTTCTTTTTACTTGTGTTGCCTTTACTTTTGGTATTAAATCCAAAAAAAAAAAATCATTGCCAAGACTGATTGTCGAGAAGCTTGCTGCCTATGTTTTCTTGTAGGAGTTTTATGGTTTTGGGTCTTACACTTCAGTCATTAATTGATTTTGAGTTAGTTTTTGTGTATGGTGTAAGACAGTTGTCCAGTTTCATTCTTTTGCATGTGGCTGTCCAGTTTTCCCAACATCATTTATTGAAGAGATTGTTCTTTCCCCATTGTATATTCTTGTCTCCTTTGTTGTAAATTATTTGATGATATATGCATGGATTTATTTCTGGGTTCTCTTTTCTGTTCCATTGATCTATATGTCTATTTGTATGCCAGTACCATACTGTTTTGACTACTGTAGCTTTGAAATATAGTTTGAAATCAGAGAGCATGTTGCCACCAGCTTTTTTTTTTTTTCCTTCTCAAGTTTGCTTTGGCTATTCAGGGTCTTTCGTGGTTCCATACAAATTTTAGGATTTTTTATTTCTATGTCTATGAAAAATGCCATTGGAAGTTTGATAGGAATTGCATTGAATCTGTAGATTGTTTTGGATAGCATAGACATTTTAACAACATTAATTACTCCAATCAATGAGCACAGAATATCTTTCTATTTATTTGTGTCTTCTTCAGTTTCTTTCATTAATATCATAATTTTCAGTGTATGGGTCTTTCACCTCCTTGGTTATATTTATTCCTAGGTACTTTATTCTTTTTGATGCAATGATAAATGGAATTTTCTTAATTTATCTTTCTGATAGTTCATTATTCGTGTATAGAAACACAAGATGCTGCATATTGATTTCGTATCTTGCAACTTGACTGAATTCACTGATTAGTTCTAACAATAGTTTTTGGAAATGTCTTTAGGGTTTTCTATATATAATACCATGTTATCTGCAAATAGTTACAGTTTTACTTTTTCCTTTACAATTTGGATGCCTTTCATTTTTATTTCTTGCCTAATTTCTCTGGCTAGGACTTCCAATACAATGTTGAATAAAAGTGGTGAGAGTGGGAAGAGAGGGACCTTTTCTGAGCAAATGATGAGCTGAGAGCCAGTGTGAAGAGGTGAAGGTGAATGGTTGAGATAGAGGAGAATTCCAGGCAGAGAGATAGGACCAGACCATAAAGAAGGAGAGAGGGAGGAATTAATGAAGCAGAAAAGAGAGGGAAGAGCCAGATCATTCAGGAGCTTGTAGGCCAAATTGGGAAATTTAGTCATGAGCTAAAATCCACAGAAGCCACTTGAGGGCTTTAATCTGGGGAGTGATATGATAGGATGTGCACTTTCAGTGGGTCCTGACTATTCCTGAATGCAATATGGAGATAGGACTGCAGAGAGTATAAGGGGATGTCCAGACACTTCCTGAGATTGTTGCAGAAGTCTAGGTGACAGATATTGTGGATTAAAGAAGGGGGCCTGGCAGAGGAGAGGGAAAGAATTGGAAAAGGGAGGGGTCAAGGATAAAAGTTAGGTTTGTAGCTGTTGTAAATGGATGGAGGGTGGTGCCATCCATTGAGATGGGGACTAGAAGTCTAGGTCCAGGGGAAGATCATGAGTTGTTTTTGATATTTTGTGATGAATACCTGGAACTGCTGAGTTGACAGTAGATACATATGTCTAGACTTAGAATAGGGAGGTCTGATTAGAATATCCAAGGGTTAATGGCTTACTGATGCTAATTGTAGCCCTGGGTGTGGAGGAAATCGCCTGTGTAGAAAAAGGAAAGAGAGCCCAATTCTAACTTTAACATCTTAAAGACTTGGTGGAGGAAGATGAGCCAGTAAAGGACACTAAGGAGTGTTGGTGGGAGAAGAAAAGCAGTTTATTGTCTTAGAAACCTAGTGGTTGGTATAGCCAAATACTGCTGCAAGAGCTCACTTCATATTCAAGCTGAAGTAAGTCCATTGATGAAGTGACAAGGAGGTAATTGCTGGACTTGGTAAAGTGCTGTTTTGTTAGAGTGATGGAAATAGACATTAGAATGGATAAGAAAATAGGGAGCGAGATGGAAGTGGAGATATGGTGAAGATCCTTCCTAAAGAGTTTTATCTAGAGGAAGACCAAATTTCAGTCATGACTTTGGCCCTATGTGAGCAACTGCACTTATATCTAACTCTCAATCTTAGATTCAAGAGGGTCTACTCCACTCAATGTATGTAGAACAGTAGGTATGAATGTTTTTTTTCATTCTAAATTCTCTTGTGCGTCTTAAGCGAATCTTGTTGATGGTGAGTCTAGCTTTAAAGACACAATACATGTTTTGTTAACTACATTACACCCCCCCCCCCCCAAAAAAAAGACTACAAATCAAATACTACATCTGGTGTAAAAATTAAAGTTTGGACTCACCAAGCTATGGGTTACTATATCCATCTCTATTGTGGCAACTTCCTAATGAATTTTCAGGGGAAATTCTCATTATATTCAATTCTACCCTAAGCACTGACTTTAGAATGTAGATCTTCTTTAAGACATACCTCCCCTTTCAATGACTAAGATCTTAGGTAGTTTAAAAAGATCCCAGAGCATTAAATACAAATACTGGATTCTGGATTTGCAAGGAAACTTTTTCCTTTGTAACATCAGTTTTCTTTTACCTTTCCATTTTAGCGACTTATCAGTCAGCCATATTTAAAAAATTAAAATTAGTAGACTGTCATACTATTATTATTGCCCTAATAATAACCTCCTCCCTTTCCACCCTGCTAAAAGGAAGTAGCTGGAGTTACAGCATTAAAATATTGAAAAAGTACCCCAAACACATTTTTGACATTTAGTTCATGATTAAGAGGAGTGATTTGGTATTTGACTCAAGTTGTTGAAGCACATTTGCCTCTTAGTGGGCGAAAGCAGTACAGGGCAAATTTAACCACAAATAGTAAGGTATCATGTATAGAATGAATCTGTATGATAGTATTAGAGTGAAGGCTGGATGCAGAAAAGATAGAGTATTGGGTTGGGAAAGAAATGTTTTACTTCTTTGTTATAGTCCCAGGTCCAGCAATAGGGAACAGGCATACTGTTAGGAGTTTTGAAGCTTCCTGCAGTTAGAAACAAGAATATACATCTGAATATGTGGGGCAATAGCAAGTCCATGCAGGACAGTTTGGGATAACGTTCCAAAACTAGTGAGACTTTCAACGCACATATGTGTATACAGAACTCTAGAGTGGCCTGAGAATTTGCAGGGGACTTTCTGGAGTAATAGAATTCAAGGCAGTAGCATTTGGTCCAGAGTAAATGGGACAGTATAAATGCTGGGAATTGTGATGCAAGTCTCTGTGAGGACGTTTCCTTTCTTACAGTTTGAAAATTTTTGTGTACCTACCTTCACAGAACATATTTATGTCCAAGAAAATGAATTTAAATAAACTAACTGAAGTGAATGGATTATTTCAAAGGAAATAGGAAAGTTAAAAAAATCTTGCTGTTTTTCACTAGAGCTGTTTACAAAAGCACATAATCACTAGAAGTCCCTCTGGCCCTAACACATTAACTTATCGTGAGGAAGCTTTTGAAGGGATTTTTTTATGATTAAATCAATGTTTAAAATAGTGATGACATATTTTCCCCTAATAGTTTATTTATAAAAATTTGAATACTTGTGCCCACTGAGCTATGAAAATGAAGAGAGCTGACTGCAATAGACACACACCATCCCCCATGCCTGTCATTTGGTGCTTAGCATAGACATTCTAGTCTATTTCCTTTCATGGAGGACATTTGTGAATTCAAAGCAGGAAATTAGACTGGGTAAGTTCTCTGACCCTGTTTCCTGGTCTGTAAATGGAGGGACTAGGTTGGATGAGCTTGCATGTCCACCCAACACCCTATATAACGCTCTCCTCTTGAGTGGGGGCCAGGGTTAACACTCTTATGAATTAGGTTAACTTATACAGCAGAAGGGATTTTTGCAGATGTAATTAAGGTTCCTAATCAGTTACCTTTGAGTTCATTAGATTGTCTGGGTGGGCCTGACCTAATCATGTAAGCCCTTAAACAGAACTGGGCTCTTCCTGAAAGAAGAGATTTGGAGTGGGAAGTTCTAGGAAGCTGGGATAGAAGGAGGTGGAGGCAACATCAGCAAAGCAAGGCCAGCCTTTCCAGGGCTGCTTTAAATGCATTATTTCTTCTCACTCTCACATCAGCCCTGTGTAGTACTATGATTATCAGACCCACTTAGGGACGAGGAAACTGAGGCTGAAAGAGGTCAATTAACGTTCCCAAGTCACACAGGTAGCAAGTGGCAGGCAGTCTTACTTCAGAGCCCTCACTCCTAACCACCATTGCCTCAGTTGGAACAAATGGGGAGTTTCATTCTGTCCTCTTGGGCCAGGGAAAGAAGGGCAACCCTATGCCTCTGGGGTCCCATGTTGTTCTGCCATCAGGATACCTCGAGTTACTGGTGAAAATTTAGGGGAGAAAGAGCTGAAGACTGTTGTCACGTAACTGGAGCTTTCCCCACAGGCACTCTTCTGTTTCCTAGAACACTGTGTCTTTCAGGAAAGGAGACCATACCCACCACAGTAGGTGTGGCACTTCTTGTTAGGTTACCCTTGTCTTTGTAGCTCAATTTTTATTTTATCTGATGGTTTTGTATATCTGCCTCTTTTTCTGTTTAGAAAATAGACCTGTCCTATTGGTTTTACTTCTATGGAGCAGTAGCTGCTATTTGAGAGTTGTGTCTTCCATTGGCAAGTGGACCACACCAACAATCCCAGAGATTCTTCCCTCCCACCACCCCTCCTCAACCATGCCCACGCCCAGTGTTCCAGGGCCTCCTCACAGGGGCTGCCTTCAATGTGATCAGCAGCCAGGCAGGAAGGTGTCAGGGTGGGCATGGAGATTGGGAGGATGTAAGGCAGCTCTGGCTATAGGTTGCACTATGGAACCCCCAGCCATGACAGTGAGTCCAATGCTGACTCTGAGGAAAACAGAACTCCAGTGAAGAGCAGCCAGACCCCGACCCGGGGCAAGGAAACAAAACACACTAAGGACACGTCACCTGATAACACAAGTGTATCTTTGGAAACTTGCAGGGCTGTCCTTATAAAGATGCAAAGCAGGTCTAAAAGAAATTGATGTGGTCTTTAAAAGGTCAGAGTGAGCCTGAACATTGCTTTTAAGATGCTTCATCAATTAGAGACCAGAGATTTTTCCTGATGATATTTATTTATTTTTCTAAAACATATTAAAATAGAAAACATGTTCTTTCGATCAATTTATACAAAGAAAATACCAATATAGTAATAAAAATACTGAAAATATATGAAAAGCACCAGAACATTAGAGAAATTATACTGGCAACAATTCTAGGAATATATTTTTTTTGCAATTGTACAATAAAGTGCTATTAAATCCAGTCAAAATTAGTGGCAAGATATAAAAAGTTATGCAATTATTATGAAATTTGAGGCTAGGTTTACCAGCAATTGCATTTTTAGGCAATCTGCAGATCAAACTAATGACAACTTATTAATGTTTTCATGCAAAATCTATTAATTTCCATCCTCATGTGAAAACAATCTAAATCTATATATATATGTTGGTTCTTGGTAATTTGGTCATGAAAAAGTAATGACATGATTCAAAATAAAATTATAGAGTACCAAAAATAATCATACAAATGTGATTCAATAAAATTAAATGAAGACAGAATAAAATCAAATGTAAATATAGTGATTAATCAAGACAAGCACAAACGTTTAGATGCCTTTGATTTTACAGTAAATTTTCAGTAATTTTGCTTAGTCACATTTAACAGACACACAAATGTTAACAAGATATGTTATTCAACAGATCCGACATTAGGGAAGAATGTTTTAGTGAATCAATCTAATTTTTATATGAAACATTAAAGGGACACTGTTAGGATAATACATTGCCAATTTTGACTAATTATTTCCTCATTTATTTGCTGAGGAACAAAAAACACACATTTTGGCATTAGATTATATTAAAGCCAGGGATCTAACATATAAAGGAAAACTGCTGTGCACAAACACAGGGGGATACTATTGATAGGACTTAGGGTGGGCTGCAGTCACTTTCACGTCTGGAGGTGGCAAACTGAAACAGAAAAACCCAAATTAAGACAAAGTATCAGAGCAGTGTCCTTTTAAGGTTTTATTTTGTAGGCCAGTTTTGAAGGGACTCTATTATATGGTTCTTCATAACTCAGTTTTAGAATCATCAACTTCTCCAGATGAAAACCATCAACACTACACTTCAGAATAAAATAAATCTCTAAACATAGCTCAATCAAAACTCACAATTTATTTTATAGGCCGACTACTTTTTCTTTCCTATAAAGTAGATTTACAAGTGAACCACCATGGACTGACAGTGGTGATGTTAATGAGAACAAACTAATTCAGTAGCCTCTGCTCCTGCAAGGTGTTTCTTTTTAGGGATTTAGGAACCATCTGAGTATTACTGTGAAAGACAGAGCATCAGGCAAGTCACTTAGCCCTGGTCTGAGGTTTTACAGCTCATCACAAGTTGTTTTTCACTCTTAAATGGAGAACTGACACTTGAGTTTTGCTTTCTTTCTTTTTTTCATTCTTATAGATACTCCAGTTTTTTGTCAAGTTCCCTTTTCATGGCTGACTTTAACAAGGAACTGAAATGTAAAAGAATTATACTGCTATGCATCTGAAAAGCTAATTTTCAAAACTTTTATCTAACTCCTTTCATTTAAGAAAAGAGGGTGAAGATGGTACAACAGAGGATGAGCTGACTTTTATAATACATGAAGCAAAGGGGTGAGGGGTCCCGCCATACTGAGCAACATAAAATGACATAAAACAGACTGGAAAGTAGGACTGAAGAGATTTTTCCTCTGGACGTCACTAACAGAATTCAAAGAAAATCCAACCAAACTGAATTTTCCAAATTATACCTAAGTGAGAGTGTTCATAAAAAAGTCTGAGCCCTGGCCGAGCGGCTCAATTGGTTGCAGCGTGGGCCCGTGCTCCAAACGTTTGCTGGTCCGATTCCCGGTCAGGGCACATGCCTGGGTTTCCGGGCTCGATCCCTAGTAGGGGGAGTGCAGGAGGCAGCCAATCGATGTTTCTTACATCAATGTTTCTCTCTCTCTCCCTCTCCCTTCCTCTCTCTCTAAAATCAATAAAAACATATTTTTTAAAAAGTCCGAGATTAATAAAAGGCAGGCTGTTAAGGAAGACAGATTAAAAAACAAAGGTGAAAGGTGGCTTGGCATTGAATAGTTTTACATTCCAAAAGAATATTGCCTAGCATCTGGAAGTAACTCTCAAAAGTACAAAGTCATGATTACAGAAATTATTCTGTATGTTTTTCCCACTGTACATGTTCTATATACATAGTATAGAAAAGCTAATAAGTTGGCTCAGCTATAATAATCATGTCATAAAAAAGCAGATTACATTCTTTTGGCTGCAACAAAGCATGTTATAATTTTCAGTTCTGCATATATATATATATATATATATATATATATACACACACACACACACTCACATACACATACATACACACACGATAAAACTTAATCTTTAAAAGTATTCAAATCAAAAGAAAAAATAAATTATATCTAAACTATTAATTTACACAACAGATATGCCTTTACTTATTTTACTAACCAGCTATACTCTCTTATCAATTTCTTAAGTGTTTCTTTAACAGTTTATTTTCCAGACGTGTATCTGTTCCCCTTTAAATGTTGCACATTTCCTTTTAGGAAGCACAGGTGTGTGACACTGTTAGTAGCATGGTGAAGATCTGGGTCTTACTTTTTCCAAATAATGGATGAAAGAGTCATGTTTCCTACCAAGCACCACTTCTTTAGCTATACAACAAATAGAAGAAAGAGATCACAAAAGCAAGCGAGAGCACTGTTAAGGAAAGCAGCAGCTGCTGGAACCAGATACAACGCTGAACTTGGTCTTCAAGCTTCCTATTGCTTTCTAGTAAACGATTGAGCTAAACAGGGAAAAAAGGATGAAAGATTTGTATCAATAAAACTGTACATTAATCACGTGAATGACAAACAGGAATATTAGAAATCCAAACATTTACAGGATGGGTCCATCTACTCTGAAAGGCTGGCAGCTGGAAATGCAACAAGGAATTAGATTCGTTTGGTGAACAGATGTGTATCTGCTTACTCTTGTTTTGAAAAGGTCTAATTTCTAGTTGAGAAAGGAGCTAAGTAATCACTTCCTGGAAGTATCCAAACTAGCTACTGAGAGAGTACTCCACCCTCTGTCTTTTTTTTTTTTTTTTTTTTTTTTAAATGCACTACATGGTACCTCTTTTGTGAGACAGAATTCTTTGGTTACTTCCCAAAGCACTTATGTGCTTTGCAATATGGTTCCTAGTTCAAATTAGAATCGCCAGAGCTTTGCCCTGGCCGGTGTGTCTCAGTTAATTGGGCATCCTCCCATGCACTGAAGGGTTGCCAGTTCGATTCCCAGTCAGGGCACATGTCCGGATTGTGGGCTTGATCTCTACTGGGGGGGTTGGGTGGGGCTGTGTGTGTGCAGGAGGCAGCCAATCGATGTTTCACTCTCACATTGATGTTTCTCTCTCTCCCTCTCTAAACATCATTTTTAAAAAAATCTTTGATAAAAAATGGCCTGAGCTTTAAAAAAGTTAGTAGATCTCCCAAAGTAACTCAGCTTACCATTTGTGATTTGGCTTCTCTTTACAAAGAAGAAAGCATTTCTATTGTGTCTGTGCCAAAGGTTGTCCTTACGTCAGTGAGAAAAAATGGATTTTTAATGTTAATTAGCATTAACAACATTGTTTTAGTTAGGAAGAACTAGCACTTACTTGTAGATACATATCTTCACTGGTTTTATCTGACATGTTAAAAGCACTGTCTTTTAATGTAAGAGTGGTTGGTTTACTGCTCTCAACAATATGGCATCTTAACCTATGAAAATCCAAAGGAAACATAACTTCTTAAAATTTTTAATTTTTAAAAATAAAAGTAAAATATAAAATGAAAAAAAAAAACCCACAGTATATGTGACACAGGTGAAAATACTCCTTTCTCTGCCCAGATTCACCTAAGGTAGCAGCTCAGTGTATATTTATCTTTGAAGGGGACAGAATTTGGTACAAATATTATCTTGGACTCTTGTTTCAAAGTAACAGCAGATACTGGAAAAAGCTCTGAG